>CM030365.1:197350227-197974862 GCA_017893485.1 Hemerocallis citrina
AAGATAAAGTGTATTGCAAATCTAGAAGCACATCTCATGGTCAGGGAAGTGCTAAATCTTATTTTTGAAATACAATGGAAGTTTGTAGTCCAAGTTTTTTTCATATCATCCGCAAAATACCTATACATCTATATCCCCCGCAAGACTGCTATATAATCACTTGCTGCACCAAAGTTGGTTTATTTTTTTTCTTGAAAAAAATTACTTCCTTTTCTACCAAATAATTGATCAAGTGAAAAGTTCTTACAGTCTTATAAGACATTTCTTTGTTTCTCTTGTATACAAACTATTTACTGCCTTCGTTTTATCAGGAAGAGTTTGATGCAACACGGTGGTTGGATAGATCTCTCATCCGCCTATGCTCACGGTTTGGCGATTATCGGAAAGATGATCCGTCCTCATTTGTGATCAACCCAAACTTTTCAATATTCCCACAATTCATGTTTAATCTACGACGGTCACAATTCGTACAGGTGATCTTCTGCATTTTTTTATTATATTTATTGGATGTGCACTTTGCTCTTATCTATTACTAACATTCATAACCTCAGGTTTTCAACAACAGTCCTGATGAAACCGCTTATTTCCGCATGCTGTTGAACCGAGAAAGCATTACCAATTCAGTGGTTATGATTCAGCCTTCATTACTCTCGTATTCTTTTAATGCACCTCCAGCTCCTGCGCTATTGGATGTAGCAGCTATAGCTGCAGATCACATACTCTTACTTGATGCATATTTTAGTGTTGTTGTTTTTCATGGTATGACTATTGCTCAGTGGCGCAATGCACGCTATCAAGAACAGCCGGAGCATCAGGTAACTTGTTGGCATTTGTAGTAACGAAAAATTGTTTTGTTCAGCTGCTGCATTTCCTATCATGTTAATTTTGGATGATTAGAATGTGATATGGATCTTATTTGAAGTTTGTTATTTGTCTCATAGTCCAGACTAATCTTTGTTTAGCCTTCAAATATTTTTGTCTTTTGCCCTTCTTTCCTCTTCTCCTCTTCTTCCTTCCAAACCCAACCCAGACAAATGTTTAGCCCTCCTGCTTTGGATTGGAGATAAGATTTCGCCAGAGAGAGCAGGTAGAATTAAAGGCCTTCAGATTCACACCCCCCCCCCCCCCCCTCTCTCTCTCTCTTCCTTCCAACCCCAACCAAATACTTGCCCCCCCTTGTTCGAGTAGGAGAAAGGGCTGGGTTTGGGGGGGCAGAGATTAAGTGGTCTTCTATCAGTAAATTTAGACCTTATTGATATCAGTGTCAGCACATGCAAGGTCTTCACTCTTTCTTTTCACTCCCACCATTACGAATTCTACTGTAGTCTGCAGTCTGCTGTATCAGAGGAAGAGTAAAGATATATGATCCAAACCATACTCCATCTTTGTCTGTCTGTCTGTTTGTTTTTTTCTTTTCCAATCAACGATTAAAACCATTCCAAATTCTTTTCGTAGGGAGGTCAGGAAGGTAGACTGAATTGTTAATTTGCTTTTAATTTGCTTGTATAATTTATATTACTGTATTACATATAGTTGGGATGGGCTACTTTTAGAAGTGTTCTGAATTTGGATAATCTCACTGCATATTTAATTAACCATTCAATTGAAATCTAAACTGATTGCTGTGATCTTAATCATAACATCCATATAAAAAAGAATTTTAGAATGCTTTGAAGAGTTTAACCATAAAAAAGTGGTGCTTCATAGATAGTGTAAATTTACATAATTTGTGGTCAATAGATGGGTGGGTAGACTCACTGTAAATTTCAAATTGTTGTTGACATAGTATTAATAATTTAGATCAGATACAACAATGTAACTTTCAATTTGGATGGTCCATCATTCAATTAGAGAGTGTCCACTTTCAGACACTTCCATTGAATTATGCCGGCATTCAGGTTTCCATCATCTCATCCGTTTTTTCTATTACATTTTTGTCTTGTTTACAGGCCTTTGCTCAACTATTGCAAGCTCCGCAGGACGATGCACAAATGATCATCAGGGACCGATTTCCCGTCCCTAGATTAGTTGTTTGTGATCAGCATGGCTCCCAGGTATATACATGTCGATCCTCTGTTGTCCAAGTTAGTCCTATCTTTATTCATCAACCATGCAGTGTGATTTGTACTGGTTCATCTGCATCTGCTCGGGTTTATAGTTGCCTATATTTGATAATTTTGCAATGCATACTCATGCCTATAGCTGAATTGATATGCTAGAGTCTCATACTTTGTGTTGTTGTTTGGTTTGGTTGTATACTTCGGAGAATCTTTAATATATGCTTGACAGCTTATGGTGTTAGGGGGTTGTTAGTTAATGGTTATGTGTAACATACTAACATGGCTATTTTTGTCCTGAAATACTACTTTTTCTTGTCATTCTCTCTCATAATCTCATTCCTCTTCGTCTCACATAACCTTAACCCTAAAGTGGACCATCATCTCCTCCCCCAGTACCTCCTTTGATATTTCGTTCCTCCCGTACAACCTCAGATCTTTCTCCACATCTTCTGTCCGCACCATCCCTTAAACTTCTTCAACCTTCTTCACCTTTCACCAACTCCACTTATCCAGTGTGTATTTCTCAGGTCTATTACACCAACATAGGGGAAGGTCAACGTAGGTGGATAAATTTGGACGGTTTGTGGAGGTGGTGGTAGAGGTGGTAGGGACAATTGAAATGGTCGTTGAAGGAATTAAGGGAGATAGTGATCAGTCCAGTTAAAATAAGTAAATGAGTGAAAAGGGGGCAAAATTATCATTTAATGGAGAAAGCAGCCATCACATGTAGTGCTTGTGAATACAAAAACAATCCACTATCACTGTAAACCGGAGTGTAGGTTGTAAAAATTTAGGCATCTTTTAGAAAAAGATTACGTTATCTACCTGCAAGTCAGAAAAAAGGAAGTCTATGAGGAAGTTATTTATTTGGTAACTAAGTTGATATGAATTTTTCTCCTAATCTATCCAATTTGAGAATTGTCTCGGCCAATATTTGTGCATCTTTTCACTTAATTTAGAGACTATAAATTCTTGGTTCACTTTGCAGGCAAGATTTCTTTTGGCAAAATTGAATCCATCGGCTACATATAACTCCGCACAAGAGGTGGTTCCAGGTTCAGATATTATATTCACAGATGATGTGAGCCTTCAAGTCTTCTGCGAACATCTCCAAAGGCTGGCAGTGCAGTCATAAGTAGTAAAAAATTAGCAAAGCTTTCTGTGGTTTTTATTTTATTTTATTTTATTCTTTCACATTTTAGTTAGCTTCGGATTATTTTCTTTTTTAGAAGGTGAGTCGCTTTCTTGTCGATCCTCCTTAATCATTCAATATATTAAGCCAGCCAGTTGTGCAACAAACAATTATGCGATGCTATCATCAATTCTTTTGGATAATTTTGAATACCCGTATGGGTTATTATACAGTATAACAGTATTTTCAAAGATGGCTGGTACGGCATGTTGAAAGGAGCTCAAATCAGATGGTTTGTCTAGAGGGAGGAGGGAATTAGCTGTGTTTACGTGGTTTCAAGTCTATATACCTCCCTAAGGTAGGGAATCTAGAACAAAGTCTTGTGTATTTTCTTCGCATTTTTTGATAGATGTACCTCTGCTTTATTCTGTTTTAGTAACTGGTCATATTATCAAAAACATGTTCAATTTATAGAGAAAAGATATGATCAACTTTATTCATTATATCGTGTATTAGTTTGGGTTGGACCAATGTACTGGGAATGATGCAGTTGAATTGTTTGTGAAATCTGATGGTTTATGGAAAGGTTTCAGGCAGGGTTGATGCTTTTAATATTCGATGGTTTATGGAATGAGGAAAGCTGATTGTTTCAAAGTTGTTTGCCAGTTTGATTGATTGGGCGCAGGCAGATATTTTGTTTTCTTGATCGGTTTATATCTAGTATGACTGTCACTAATTACTGACTTTGGTCAAAGAGAATGATGAAACCTTCTATCAAATGCCATTCAACTTTCTTAGCGTCTTAAGATGCACAATAAGAAATATATTCACCGAACTATTGTTTTTGTTTTTGTTTTTGATAAAAGGATAGAGTCGAACGGCTCTAGCCTATAAAATCCCAAAAATATATATAAATAAATATAAGAAACAGAAAAAAAAACATTTATGACCAAAGTAGAAACATTTTATAAGATGTAAAACAAAATTTTACAAGATGTATAGTTGAAAAAAAATACACGCATATAGACAAACATATGAAAATCAAGTAGATTCGTGATCTGCCCAAAATGACTGAACAAACATCGAAACAAGGGAGTCCAAAAAAGTGAGTAGTTGAAGCGCCATGGAGAGCAAGAAACAAACACAAGGCCTCCAGAGTTGGAACATCTACGCCAGATAACAGGATGAGAAGAGCAAAGCAGCCAAAATTGGCAGGAAGCATCAGTAGAAATAGTGAGCATAGTGCAATGTCCCAAGAAGGCACCAAACCACCCGAGCACACGAGTGGACCAGACAGGCAGGAAGTAGCAACCAAACCCTCATCAATGTCAGCAGCCTCGAACACCTAGGAAACACACAAGAGGCTGACAGAAGAAAACAACCGGCAGGGATCAGAGAAAGGACATTTATACATAAGAGAAAGCAACATGAGAGGAAAAGTGAAGTACATGGGGAAAATGGAGATAACTAGCAAAAGCCGACTAGAAGAGAAAGGGTCTAAAGTAACAATGAAAACCAGAATCAACACAAAACACTCAAGCAGTAGAACGCTAGTTTAGTTGGCTTTGCACTTTGTCTGCGTGTTTCTCGTTGTTCTTTTCTTTCTTTTGTCTTGTTGTGTACTGAGGCTGTACCCTACAGTTTTTAGGGGGTATTTTTGGGTGCTTCTGTGCATGTATTTTTGTTGTTCTGCTTGCATGCTCATAGCTTTTTATCTTATTGCTTTGTTGTCTACTTCTTTGTTATTTTGATGTGTTCTACATTGCTCTTTATTATTTCCCTGGCGTTTCCTCCTGCTTCTCTTGCTAAGTTTGTGCTCACTCTTAGCTCATTTTGGATTGTCCTCCCTCTAGGAGATGAGCAGGTTTTTGTTTTTTTTTTGAGGAAGAGGTGGGATAATGCCACCCTGTTTCATTAATAAGTGATTAATAAACAACCCCGAAGTCTCGGGGAAAAAAGACAAGTACAATGCAGAAAGTAAAACATAACCCCCAACAAAACCCTGGGGGGTGGGTTACAACATCCAGCCTAAAGGCAACCAAAAAAGAACAGCAAAATACTAGGGCCTGATACAACAGATGTGATAGTGAGGCGAGAGTCCTTTCATCAGTCAAGAGTTGGCCCAATCTCTATCTCCTCGTCATCAAATTCATCAACCTGGAAAACCCTTGCAATCCTCCCTCTTGCACCTGAAGCAGCAGCAGAAGCCCAAAAGGAGATTAGATGCATGATATGAGTAAGAGTACTAGAAATGGAATTACATGAAGCACGGAAATAAAAGTTGTTCCTATCTAGCCATAACACCCATGTGGTTGCCGCAATGGCAATAGACCAAGCGTCTTTCATATCGTTGGTTGCCGCAACACACAACGAGAAACACGCAGACAAAGTGCAAAGCCAACTAAACTAGTCCAACATAATACAGAGTCACAACATAGAAATAAAGTAAGTAGAATGCAGCTAGCAAGCACCAAAGCACTCCAAAACACCCACCCAAAAAACATCAGGGAACAACAACATCCCCAAGTCCAAGAAGAGAGGGGCAAGCAAAGTCAAAAGCGCACTGAGAAGCTTGCCGCAAACTAGATCTGCAAGGGAAGCAAACACAACGTCAGGAAAGAAAATTAAAACAAATTAAGGGACTGAAGAAACAAGTCCAAATTGGAAATAATAGGAAAAAAAATGATGGAGATTTAAATGCAACTTAGCCAGTTGACAATGAGGGGGAATGTTGGCCCAAAAGTTGGTGTAGAAAAGAATGTGACAATTAATAGAACAAGATTTGTTGGAGAAGATCCTATTATTCATTTCTTTCCAAATGGTCCTAATAAGCATCATCATAGCTAAGTCCCACGACGCAAGAAATGATTTCTTAACACTATGGGAACACCACTCACCCCACCAGGATGACAAGGAGCCCGGAAAGCTCTGGACGTGCCAAACGTTCTTGTAGATGGACCACATTGGTAAAGTGAACAGGCAGTTAATAAATAAGTGCAGACATTCTCATGACTTGAGATGAATAATACGCATTTTTGACCAATAGAAAGATATTTTTTGTTAAGAATCTAAACAGTTAGAAGTTTATTATGGATAACCTACCAGGAAAGGATTTTGACCTTAAGAGGAGCACAACATTTCCAAATTAATTTGGAGAAACAAGAAGAAATACCACCTGAAATAAGGAAACTATAACATGACTTAACCGAGTAGGAACCGTAGGAGTTCCATATCCAAATAACACCATCTCTGGGTTGCCAATGGTAGGATCTAAGTAACAAAAGCAACTGGCAATGTTGCGGAAAAATGTGAAGGGGTAAAGATATCCGGAAAGTGATGTTCCAATCCCGAATGTTATTATGGTGTAGGAAGTAGCCGGCAACCGTAGCTGCTTGGTTGGAAGCAAGGTGAAATAGATCAGGGAAATTGGAGGCTAACCGAAGATTGCAGATCCAAAGGTCAGTCCAAAATTTGATGGTCAGTCCCGAACCACAACTTTAAAAAGGCCGCATTTGAATGGTTCAATCATATGCTAATAGAAATATGGACTTTTATTTACAAGTAATTGTTATCTTACTATTCAAACTTGAGCTATATAAACTCTATTATGGAAGTTTGAGAGAAGTTTCAGATTCATACATCTGAAATGCTGAAAAGTAAATATATTCCTTACCTTTTGAAATTGTAAAAAATGTATGATATATTTTATTGTTGATAGGACTTTTCATATGCTGCATCTTTCCGAAGACGTGCTATAGCCACGTATCCACTTGCAAATCTAGTAAATAAATAAATTCTAAAAAGTTTCAGCAAAAAATGAAAAGAAATGAAAATTAAATGTTTCACGTGATGTGATGACTTGCCTTACGTGATCTCACACCCCAAAGAGAAATAAGAACGAATCTCCATCAACCCTTCCTTCCTCCGCATCTCCAACCTACGCCAGCCACGTGTTCAAAACCGTCGTTCCAAAAATCATCCTCACAAATCCCAACCGTCCATCTCCCTTCCCTAGCTCAAATCCCATCCATTGACAACCGAATTGCTCTGTGAAATTCGCGGACCCGAATAATTAATTAAATCCGGTTTTGAAACCCCCCCTTGAAAACCGGAAAGAAAGAGCAACTCCTCGTAGCTCGTTCTCCCCATTTCCAATCCCTAAATAATAATAATAATTAATAAATAAATAAATACCTAGTTTTAGATTTGGGTGGTTTGCATTTTGTTGACGAGAAAGAGAGAATGTCAGGCGCCGGTCAAGAAGAGGACAAGAAGCCGGCCGATCAAGGTGCCCACATCAATCTGAAAGTTAAGGGTCAGGTATGATCGCTCATTCTGATTCGATCCGTGTTGATTTGAGTCTAGATAGTTTGTGATGTTGTTTGTTTTTGGATGTGAAGACAACAGGTGTGAGTTCTTGTAATTTGTGAAGCAAAAAGCACGACACTGGCGTTGATCCGATACTCAGCTGTAGCACTGGCTTGGGAGTAGCAGGAGAGAGGTAGAGGCTGGGTGTTCGGCTCGCATTTCGTAGCTCAGCTCAAATCTTTGTAGCTCGACTCGGATCTTCGTACCTGCACACTGCCTAGAAACCCCGGGAGAGTTTCTGAAGACAGGCTACCCGATGATCTAGTCATTCATTGAGAAAGTAACAATAGCTTGGGTTCAGAGGAGAAAAAGTTTATTACCTGTAGATGGAAGAAGGGGGTCTAGTATTTATAGACAGGGCTAACGGGTCTGGAACC
Source organism: Hemerocallis citrina (assembly GCA_017893485.1). Taxonomy (NCBI): domain Eukaryota; kingdom Viridiplantae; phylum Streptophyta; class Magnoliopsida; order Asparagales; family Asphodelaceae; genus Hemerocallis; species Hemerocallis citrina. Next base: position 197,358,165 of record CM030365.1, read on the forward strand.
ATAACGGGCCGGGTTGGACCTGTTAGGATGTGGGCCTAAGATGGTAGAAGCCTGTTTGACCTTTTTGACTTGATGATCTGAGGAGATCTGACGGCTCTGATTGGGCCACGTCATCTATACCACATCATAAGTCCCTACTCATTGAGGGCTGTGTAAATCAACCATGGATGAGTAGTTTGTTTTCGTGGGAAGAGTGGAGTGGCGTATTTGTCGAAGATCAGTTGTTGAGTCCCCGAGGAGTAATTGGAGCTGGGACTGAGTTGGTCATAATATAGTTCGTGTCGGGGTTGAGCTCAAGGGTCGGCGCCAAGCGTGGAGCTTGGTGGATCGGCTTCGAGCTATAGGGGTCGGCACCGATCGACTATAGTGAGGCGTTCTTTGAGAGAAGCTGTGTTTTTGGTTCGAAGTTCATGCTGAGCTCTGAGCAATGAGTGTCGGCGCCGAGTGCCTTGGGGTGAAGCATTTGGCGAGACAGCTGTGTGGAGGCTCGAAGTCCATGCCGAGCCCCGAGCTATGGGGGACGGCACCGAGTGCCTTGAGTGAGGCATTTTAGATGATAAGTGATGGTGACACTTTGAGGCGCATGCCGGGCGTCGAGCTATGAGGGTCAGCGCCGTGCGCCTCGAGTGAGGCATTTTAGTTGAGAAGCTATGGTGATGCTCGAGCTGCAAGCCGAGCGTCGAGCTATGAGGGTCAATGCCGTGCACCTCGAGTGAGGCATTTTAGCTGAGAAGCTACGATGATGCTCACGGTGCATGTTGAGCATTGAGTCAGGAAGCCTTGCGCTATTGAGGCAATCTTGTGAGAAAGCCGGGTTGGTGCTCGTGGTGCATGCCGAGCTTCGAACTATGGGGGTCAGCGCCGAGCGCCTAGAGTGAGTCATTTTAGCTGAGAAGCTATGGTGATGCTCGAGGTGCATGCCGAGCATCGAGCCAAAATCCTTGAACTTTTGAGGCAATCATGTGAGGAAGCTAGGTTGATGTTCGCGGTGCATGCCGAGCGTTAAGCCAGAAAGCCTTGAGCCTTTGAGGCAATCTTGTGAGAAAGCCAGGTTGATGCTCGAGGTGCATGCCGAGCGTTGAACTATAGGGTCGCGCTGAGAGCCTCGAGTGAGGCATTTTAGCTGAGAAGGTATGGTGATGCTCGAGGTGCATGCCGAGCATCGATCCAGGAAGCCTTGAGCTTTTAAGGCTATCTTGTGAGGAAGCCAGGTTGATGCTCGCGGTTACATGTCGAGCGTTGAGCCAGAAATCCTTGACCTTTTAGGCAATCTTGTGAGAAAGTCAGGTTGATGCTCGAGGTGCATGCTGAGCGTCGAACTTTGGGGGTCGGCGCCGAGCACCTCGAGTGAGGCATTTTAGCTGAGAAGCTATGGTGATGCTCGAGGTGCAAGCTAAGCGTCGAGCCAGGAAGCCTTGAGCTTTTTGAGGCATTCCTGTAAGGAAGCCAGGTTGAAGCTCGTGGTGCATGCCGAGCGTTGAGCCAGAAAGCCTTCAGCTTTTGAGGCAATCCTGTGAGAAAGCCAGGTTGATGCTCGCGGTGCATGCCGAGCGTCGAGCCAGAAAGCCTTGAGCTCTTGAGGCAATCTTGTGAGAAAGCCGGGTTGGTGATCGCGGTGCATGCCGAGCGTCGAGCCAGAAAGCCTTGAGCTCTTAAGGCAATCTTGTGAGAAAGCCAGGATGATGCTCGCGATGCATGCCATACGTCGAATTATGGGGGTCGGTGCCGAGCGCCTCGAGTGAGGCATTTTAGCTGAGAAGTTATGGTGATGCTCGAGGTGCATTCCGAGCGTCGAGCCAGGAAGCCTTGAGCTTTTGAGGCAATCATGTGAGAAAGCCATTGGCGTGCTCGAAGTCAATGCTGAGCGTCGAGCGTCTCTAGCCTGTGAGAAGGCACATGTATTGCACGCGTGATGTTGACGTCAAGGGTTGGAGAATTGAGGCATCGAAATCTTATCAACCGTTGGATCTTTGGTGATCAAGATTAGGCGGTTGGAATCCTTTTGCGGAATTCGATGAGTCTCCAGTTTGTCTATAAAACCCCCACCCCCCTTCTCATTTTTTCACTTTGCTTCCTCTCTCTAATTTCTGAAGTTTTCTTTCTTCTAGCGCAGTAGTACCGGCGGCGAGTTTTCCGACATCCCCCAGTACTTCGAATCAGGTTTTATGTAAGAAGTCAAATACTTTTATGTAACTTTTATGTAACTTTTATGTAAGAAGTCAAATACTTGAAGCTTCTTTTTGTATATTAGGATAGATGAGTCAATTCCACTTTAATTTCATACATAGATGTATGATTTTGCAGTTGTTTCATATATCGAATTAAAATGTTGTGTATGTTTGCATGTTAAATTCTTTGTTTCATTGTACACGTTGCAATGACCTTGTGCCTTCTAAAGGGTTTGTTGGGTTGTGTTTTGAAGGGTATTTTTCCAGTCGTCCTTTTTGTGTCCGTATTGATTAGATTGAATGATGAGTGTACAAATAATACTAGTTTCACTTTTTTTAACTGCGACCATGCATAGCTTAATATGCTTGTTGCCATAGTAAAAATTATTATTCTGGCATGCGTGATTGCACTTTAAAAAAGTGAAGGTTTGAACATGAATATTCTTTTTTACATATGACATAAATTATGATTGTTGAGAAGTTATTAAATCAATATTTTTCTGAATACGAAAGGTTTCATGATGACAAGGTTTTCCTGGAGAGAGGGAAGCAGTTAACGAAAATCAAGAAAAGATATCTCAATGCACAGATAATAGGACAATTGGAGGAGGAATTATCTACCATACTGAAGTAGGAACTGGTATTAGTTGCTAATAAATCACTTTTTACTTAAATTTCCACTCCTTTCATGTTTAACATTGCTTTTTTCCCCTTTTATAGTTAGGATACATTGATCACACCGTGAAATTCAGAAACTCTGTTTCACGAATATTTGCGTTGTTCTATAGTATATGTTAATTGAACGGAATGGCAATTTAATTGACTTATTTTTGGATTATTAAAGAGAAAAGGGGTTTGGGAGACTATTGCTTGAGTTTCAATTTCCCATATTAAAACCAGTTAAATACGAACAGTCTCTACATGTTCTTGTTTGTATTTTAGTTTTTTCAATTGTTGACTGTTAGATCTGTGTTTTCTTTATTTATGTGGTTTTTAGTTGACACAGATTTTTATATGATACTTGTTTATGTAATACACGAGCCAGGATTATTGGTGCATCTTTTTAGAGTACAACATAACATTGCTTTATGTTTTTGTTTATTCTAGTTTGTTTTCTCAATATTTATAGCTCAAGCGTTAAAACATTGTTATGATTAGTATCTCTTGAAATATTTGTGGTCTAATATCTATCCCTAAACAGCAAGCAATTTTCCATCTTCTCACTTCTTCCCGTTGTGATATGATTTCTATTCAGGAATCGAAACTTAATTCCCCAACTCCATCACTGCTTCGTTCCATTGGTGGTTCTCTCATTTCTAAATGGATCTCTCTCGACGCGATCAGATCTTGCGCCGGCTTAATTTCTTCCTCATTGTTAGTCTGCATTGGATTGAATTCAATTGCTGCCTTACTGTTGTATCAGTTTATGGTCCTTCCACCGTAGTTCGTCGCAACCTTTTTTGGAGTGAATTTGACTCCTTGCAGGGTAGTATCAACGGCTATTGGCTTTTTTGCAAAGATTTTAATGTTAGTAGATTTTCCCATGAAAGATTGGGAAATCCTTCTTCTAGCATGGATTCTCTACGGTTCAATGATCGTAGTCGATTGCTTGATCTTATCGATCTACCTCTCAATAGAAGATCCTTCACTTGGTTTAATATGCGACTAGCGCCTTCAATGCCTAAACTAGACCGCTTTCTAGTGTCTCAGGATTGGATCTCCTTTTTTCACAATTCGTTCGTTCGTGCAATGCCTAATCCTTCTTCGGATCATGTTCCTATTGCTCTGCACTCTAACTATAACTTCTCTAAACCTTACAAGTTCTGTATTGAAAAATTCTGACTGCAAGACCAAATTTTTGTTAACCTCATCATTGATTGTCTCTCCTCTGTTACGGGCTCCCACAGTCTAAGTCGGATCCTTCTTAAACTTCATGCTGTCAAATTCAATTGCACAGGTTGGCGTAAGGATAGATTCGCTCACACCAATGCTCTCAAAGAGTATTTCTTGTGTTCTATTAATTCCATTGATCTTCTTGAAGAGTCCGGGCCTATTTCTGATTCCCTACGTTTTGAACGTAATTCTTGCAAGCGGAAGTATGCGGATCTTCTTAACCTCGATCACATTAAATGGGCGCAGCGAGCCAAAATTCGCTGGCTTAAGGAGAGTGACGCCAACTCTTCCTTTTCCATAATTTTGCTTCGCACCAGCAACATTGTAATCGTATTTCCTCCATTTCTCACAATGGTATTGAACTTAGCTCCACTTCGGATTTTCACGCCACGTTTATAGACTTTTACAAATCTCTCTTGGGGACTACAAAAGCCCGCTCCATCCAACTGGACTGGGGCCAGCTTTATGGTAACGACACTCACGATCTGTCTAGCCTTGAAGCTCCCTTCTATTTGGATGAGGTCAAATCTGGAATTTTTTCGTTGAGGAGTGATTCAGCTCCTGGCCCAGACGGCTTTCCTTCTTTCTTCTTCCAAAAATTATGGGATTACCTCAAAGAAGACCTCCTCAAGATGTTTTTTGATCTTCACCAAGGTCTTTTTTCTTTTGATCGTATTAATTACGCTCATATCGTTCTCATCCCTAAGATCATTGGCGCTAACTCGATTTCTGCTTTTCGTCCTATTAGTCTCCCCAACTCTACTTTTAAGATCATTATGAAAGTTCTTTCTACCCGACAAGTTTAGTCATTTCACCTCTTGTTGATACCGCTCAGTTGGGCTTTATTAAAGATCGTTTCATCCTTGACAGTGTGGTTTGTGCCCAAGAAATTATATCTGCATGTCATATATCTAATTCTGAGGGCATTCTTTTAAAAGTAGATTTCAAGAAGGCCTACGATAAAGTGAGTTGGGATTTTCTTTTCGACATCCTCCTCCACCGAGGTTTCGGTTTGAAGTGGATAGCCTGGATTAAGTCTAGTCTGTTTGCGGGCACTTCCTCTATTCTCATTAATGGTACGGAGGGTAAGAAATTCAAATGCAAGTGTGGTCTCCGACAAGGGGATCCGATCTCTTCTCTTTTATTCGCTCTCGTTGCTGATGTTTTTAGTAAACTAGTGCGTCACGCATGGGATGCTAATGCCATCGAAGGATTAGGAGGCTCTCAGAACTATTGCAGGGTTCTCAACCTTCAATATGCCGATGACACTATAATCTTTGCTAAGCCCAACGGTAGAACTCCTTCTCTACCTCTTCGAAACAGTCTCTGGATTGTCGATTAACTTCCAAAAAACTTCCGTTCTTTGGCTTGGCGGGTCTAACAACCGTCAATACGAGATTGCTCAGTTTTTCAACTATGCTTTATCTTTTTTCCCTGTCCTGTATCTGGGCATCCCTCTGAGATGGGGCAAGTTGCATAAATCTGATTGGTTTCCAATGATTGATAAAGTAGAATCCAGACTCAATGTTTGGTCCGGTAAGCGACTATCTCGTGGAGGTAGATTGATTTTAGTTAACTCTGTTCTATCTGCGATCCCGTTATATATGCTGTCCTTTTTCTATGTCCCCTCCTGGGTTATTAAGAGAATTGACCAAATTAAAAGGAACTTTTTTTGGTCGGGGGCTGATCTTTATAGACCAGGGACTCATCTCTGCAACTGGAAGATCGTTTGTACTTCCAAGTCGGCTGGGGGCTTGGGTGTCCTAGACCTGAAGAACCAAAATTTAGCTCTTATTGGTAAATGGTTATGGAGAGCTTTGAAAAATGATTACTTGCCCTGGGTTAGGCTGATTGTTCTTAAATGTCATTCTCGTCATAAAATTTGGGAATTATTTCCGTCTCTTTCTTCAGCTGCCTCTCAATTCTGGAAGGGTGTGCGGAAAGTTGTTGATCCTTTTCGACATGGGCTTTTCAAGGTTTGTACTAATGGTTCAAAGTCTAAGTTCTGGACCGACCTATGGATCGGTAACTACAAGATTGCTTCTGTCTATCCAGAACTTTTCTGGCTAGCTCTTAATCCTCTTGCCACCGTGGCAGAGTATCTCTGTGTTCTCAATGATCACAGGGAATGGCATATCCCTTTCATCAAGGCCCTTGTGCCTTCCCTACTTCCTAATTACCTTCAACGTCTTTCTAGTCTTAACGACTATTCCTGGCATCCTAGGGAGGATGTCCATTGGCGATGGACTAGGACTTGTTCTTATTCGGTTAAATCCTTTTATAATTTTCTTTACCACGGAGGTGTCAACTCTCCTTTTGCTGAGCGTATTTGGAGTGATTGTGCCCCTTTGAAAGTTAAAATCCTTGTTTGGCTTGCCATTAACAACAGACTACTGACTGTTGAGAACCTCAACAAGAGAAATTTAGCCATTGGTCAATTGTGTGCGCTTTGTCTTACCCTTCATGGAGATGCGGATCATCTCTTTTTGCATTGTGTTTTTATATGCCCTTTATGGACGATTTGTATGAATGCATGGCTTGTTCACTTTTACCCCATTTCGCTTCTGTCTTGGTGGACGAGTTGGAGGTCTTGTTTTGTTAGGAAAGTTTTTAGCTATTCTTGGAACCTTTCTATGATGACCCTTATTTGGATCATATGGAAAGAAAGAAACAATTGCATATTCTCACACACCTCTAGCTCTATTGATAGTCTGATTGACGAGTTAATTTTTTCACCAAGTTTTGGGCCTCCTCCCTATCGCAAGAGAAAGAGGTGGCACTTCAACTTTGTCGCCTCGAGGAGGCGGCTGCTTTATATCGTCTTTCTAATTTTCATCCTCCGCGATTCTTAGCTTTGCCTTTTTAATCATTGTCTTTTTCTTTTTCTATTTTTGGAGGTTTGAGTTCTGCGGCTTCTTTTTCTCCGTTTCCACCTCCATATTAGCCTCTTTTGGTTGTGGGTGCTGCTATTGCCATAGCTCTGTTTAGCTTCTAGCTTTTTTGACCTTTCCTTTTAGTGGAGGTTGCTATTTACTGCTTTGTTAATTACTTAGTTCCTACCGTACTTTTCTTTTTTGGATCCCCGTTACTTATTTTATTGTTGAATGCTGTATGGGCCTTCTGTTCTTTTTCTCTACTCTGTTGGCTACTAGCATTTTTTAGTTCTTTCTGTGGCTCATGTTTTGCTAGCTTCTATTGCTGTTATTTGGCTGGTTTTTGCAGCGTCGGGCCTTAAATGTTCCGATTGCAGAGATGCAAATGGCCGCTCTGTGGTGTTTTGATGTGCTTTGTTGTGGTCTGCCTTATCTCCATTGCAGGGGAGACCTGTCAACTGTTTTGGTTGATTTTTGGTTCCAGATTTTTGCTTTTGGTTTTCCTGCTCAGGTGGCTGTGCGAGTGCTGCTCTCTGAAGTGCCTTGGAGGCATGCAGCTGTTTGCGGAGTGCTCTGTTTGAGTATCTTGCTGATTGGTTTCTGTCTTGCCTACGTCTATGCTCAGGGTATCGATGTTCTTGCCGGCGGGCTGATGTGCTGGGGCCAGCTTTAGCTGCCGTGCATCTCTGCCTTCTTGCAGCTCCTTTTTCTCTATCTGTGTTGCACTGCCCTGATTGTGTTATCCACTGTTTGTTTGTTGTTTCGTTAGCTTTTGATCTTGTTAGGAAATGCTCTTAATTGCTATTTTTTCAGTTCTTTGTTGTCCTTTTTTCCTTTCTATTATTCCACTTTTACAGCGTGTAAAATTTTTGTAACTTTGTCGTTCTCTATTTCCAATAAAATTGGGCTGGAGTCTAATGACTCTATCCACGTTATCAAAAAAATATTGATGTGTAATTTTGTAAAAATATTCTCTTTGTAGTGACATAAAATGTTTGATGCCTTTTCCTGTAACTTTTCCCTTATGTATGGTTTTTAGAAAGGTAATGAAGTGTTCTTCCATATCAAGTGTAGCACTCAGTTGCGCAAGCTGGTGAATGCGTACTGTGACAGGCAGTCAGCTGACATCAACACCATCGTTTTTCTTTTTGATGGTCGTAGGCTCCGCGGGGAGCAGACTCCTTATGAAGTAACTAACTATGAATTTAAGCTAATCTTAAGCTTCATGCAATGTTTATAGCTCTTTTTAAAAATAAATTATTATTGATCAATATAATTGTATTCTTACTATTGTAAAACCTTTGCAATACAGCTGGAAATGGAGGTTGGTGATGAAATTGATGCTATGCTGCACCGAACTGGCGGCGTTGGTGGTCTGCTAGGTTGCAGTGTGAGAGCAAGAGCGTAATCTTATTTAGTTCCCAAAGAGAGGAGGCTTTGTCCAGTATGGGGCTTATTTGTAAATCAAGAAAAGAAAGCAGTAACCTTGGAAGATATGAAAAATACACTTGGAAGTTTAAGGAATATTTTGTTTTTTCTTGGAATCAATCTTATTTTTGTGGTCTTTTCTTTGTGTTTTATAATTAATTTATTTCTCTCTTTTCTTTCTGCTTTCCTGTTGCTAAAGTAGTTTGATGCTTATGATATTTGCTGCTTGATTCAGTGCTTGTTGCTTGCTTTGCGTTTGAGGAAATCCATCCGAGATTATACCATAGCTTCTGGATGGAGTACTTTCTGTATAACTTAGCTGCCTTAGGCAAGTGTGGTTTAAATGTCGAATGGGATTTGTTTCTATTGAGCTCTGGCCTCCGGGTAAGGATGGCAAACTGGTCGGCCGGGTCGGGTTGGACCCGTCCGGGTTGGAACCCAAATAGGGCGGGTTCAGACCGGGTCGGCGAGTTAACCGGGCCAGGCTGGGCTTTGTTGGATTAGCAAAATCTCAACCTGGCTAACCCGCGGACCCATTCTGTTCCAACCTGGGTTGGGTTGCGGGTTGGCCCGTCTATTTAAACTATTTTTTTTAACTTAAAAAAATATAATTTTAATAATAAGAAAAAATGTAATAATAATAATAATAATAATAAGAATCAAAGATTGAAATTGCAAAAAAAATGTATATATTATTAATATGATTTCAACTTATACAAGTTTCCAAATTTTTAATATGAAACAAAGATTTTCTACAAATTTGTTCTATACAATAAAAAATTTCTTCTATACAATTTCAATTTTCTTTAGTTATCCAACTTTTTTATAAGAAACAAAGATGTTATACAATTTTTTATACATTTACAATTTTCTTCAATTTGTTGGTCTTTAATTTGTTGTTGTTGTTGTTGGTCTTCAATTCTTCATGTTGGTTGCTATTGTTGTTGTTATTGTTCTTCCGGCGAGTTGCTTCCACTTGTAGACGTGTCGAACCATTTTCCTTGAGTCCTATCTTTGGCCTTCATCCAGTTTTCCGTGCAGACGAGCATCTCCAATGATTGAGGCTTCAAGCGATTCCTGTAATCGGTTAGAACCTTACCACTTGTAGAAAATACACTTTCTGAAGCAACTGTAGAGACAGGAGGAGTTAGTAGATCTTTAGCCATATATTTAAGAATACTATAAGTATGTTCATGGTTTCTTCACCATTGTAAAATATCAAGTGAAAAAGTAAAGCTTTCAGAATCTTGTTGATTATACCAATATAATTCATTTGGTTGATTAGTCCTAACTTTTTTTGATTGAATTTTTGCAAGTAAATTAAAGTGGCATCATCTAATTTATTTTACCCTTGCCTTTAGAAGTAGCAGAAGAAGAAGTAACTAAAGTAGTTGTACTACTAGATGCAAAACTTCTATCCTAAAAATCATACAAGTTATTTAATGTCGATTCAAAGTTAGCTAAAAATGTCCCGCAATCAATTTCCGATTCATCTTCTCCACGAAAAGTAAAAAAATATTTCAATCAAACTCTTCGTACCTTCTAATTTGATACGAGGATCCATCACAGTAGCAATACAATACAAAATAGGAGGATGATTAAAATACTTCAAAAATTTGGTGTATGCAGGTTTCACAATATGACCAATAAAAGCATCATCGATCATTTCTTTGAAAGTTTGCATCATAGTAACTATTGAAATAAAAATGCTACTAGAAATAGATTCATTAGATTTCGAAAACTTTAAAGTTGCGGTTTTAAAAGGTTCTAAAAATTTTAACAAAGATTCGGCATGAAACCAAGCTTCGGAAGTCATTTTAAAATTTGGCATATTTTTTTCCATACAAAATCATTTATACATGCTTTATAGTAACAACATGTAGCAAATCAAAAGTATAGTTTCATCGGTGTTTAACATCCTTTGGAAATTTTCTAAAATATATATTTTTAAGCTTACACCATGCTTTCCACTCTTGAAATATGGTGCCACTTAATGCAATAAAATGTACACAATTTCTAATGTTAACTATATATGGATCGGCTATTTTTAATGTATTTTGAACACATAAATTTAAAATATGACATGCACATCTAATATGAAAAATATCGTCACATGGAGGAGCTAATTGTGTTTGCAATATACTAATCGATGCATTGTTGTAAGATGCATAATCAAAACTAATACACATAATTTTATTACGAATATGAAATAGTTCACAAATTTCTAAAATACGATTTGTAATTTCAATACCACTATGGGGATAGGGCAATGCGGCAAGTGATATGATTTTTTTTTTTTGAAGAATCCAATCACTGTCGATTCAATGACAAGTTATGGAAGTTGCAACCCTTCCAACAATCGGAAGTTAAAGAAACTCTACAAGTTAACTCCATAAATTAGAAATCAAACCTTCTCTCATTTCGGTATACATTTTAAAACAATCCGACTTCAAAGTATTCCTGAGGATTCTTTTAAAATGCGGGTAATGCGATTTGATTAAAAGACTCTAAGTTCCTACTCTCGGAATAGGAAAATGACAACTCTTTCTTAATTACTAGTCAGATCATTTCCCGACGAACAAGTTTGGGATCATAAGAGTGGCTATCAACTACACCGGTCCTAGGGTGGATTTTTTGTTGGCCGGGTAGGTCTACAAGAAGTTCCTTGTGTACATTTTGGATGTGTCGTTTTATTGTACCCGTCCCCTCACCCTTCTTCCATTTGTATGGCTTGGAATAAGTTTTACAAATTTTTATACCTACACCCGGATTTTCTTCGTCCGGAATATAGTCATAAAATTTGTGTCAATCACTTGTTTCCCCTCTAGTTTTCCTACTACAACCCGGTTGTGTTGTTTCGGTTGGTTGTGTTTGTGTTTCCTTTTCTATTTCTATGTCTTGTGAGAACACATCGTGTGTTCCAATGTGTCTGGTCATAGGGTACTCTTCGGCGGGCTCAATTTGTAGGACAATAGGAGGCCTACGAGAAGTGCCGGTGGAATCTGTCCACTTTGGCTACGGCCGATACCTTGTGATCTAGATATGTTGATATAGTAGTGTATGTGAAAAAATTAAATACAATCTAGGCGAGATAAGTTTAAAAAAATATCTAGAAAACAGTAGGAGGGTTGTAAGAGAGATGATAAAAAAACCAACAAACAAATATGATAAAAAAATTATAACTACAAAAAAATATCAAGACAATAACAGGGTTGTAAAATTTTGATACCGTACTTCGCGGATACTTGTATATAGAATGAGAGTGAAAATAAAAGTAGAAGTAGAAGTAGAAGTCCGGACTCGTATATAGAAAGAAAGAGAGATTCTTTGTTGGAGTCTTGGAAAAGTTGAAGACTTGAAGTAGAAGTAGTTGAAAGTTGAATTCGATACGATCAAAAATTTTGTCGCTTCTATGTTGCTAGCTTTTTTGTTGAAAAAATTTCAAAGATTTGAGATTGAATTGAGTAGTAGTAGTAGAGAGAGTAAGAGAATAATGTGTGGTGGTGCCCTTGGTTCTCTTACTTTTAAATATTTATTTGATTGTCAGGGTTGTCATTTGGCCAAACATATCGCACTACCCTTGAGTCACAAAAGAACTTCTCAAACCACCCATCCTTTTCAACTTGTCAATTCTGACATATGGGGAACCTCTTTTGTACCTTCGTGGAAAGGTTATCTCTATTATGTTGTCTTCATCGATGACTTTACTAGACATACATGGGTTTTTCTTATGCATGAGCGATCTGAGATACCCGATATTTACCGGTTCTTTACGACTATGATTCACACTCAGTTCGGTGTGCACATTAAGAATTTCTGATCGGACGGTGCTCGTGAGTACACCTCCACCACTATGAGATTGACCTTCAATCTCACGACACCCTTTTCAGCAATCATGTCCTCACACACATGAGCAGAATGGTGCAGCTGAACGCAAACACCGTCACATCCTTGAGACGGCTTGCGCTCTTTTACTTTCCTCTTCTGCTCCTCGTTCTTTCTGGGTTGAAGCTATCATGACCTCTGTTAGTCTCATTAACATTACTCCCTCATCTGCCCTAGCTGGTACGATGCCTTATGAGGCTCTTTATCACTCACCGCCCGACTATAGTATACTTCGTACTTTTGGGTGCACCTGTTACATCCTTCTCCCTTCTACTGAGCGCATGAAGCTTCCCGCTTGTGCTGCTAAGTGCGTTCACCTAGGTCTCAATCCCGAACACAAAGGTTATCGTTGTTTTGATCCATCGGTGGATCGTGTTCGCATTTCTCGACATGTATTCTTTGTGGAAGACTCTCCTTACTATCTGACTCCTCCTGAGGATGCTAGATTTCTCGATTACCTAGTTGTTACTAGCTCCCTGGCTTCTTCTTCCCACATTCCTTTTGATCCCACTCCTCTGGCTCCATTCACATCTCCTGCAGTCCTTACACCTGTTGTTCCCCCTACTGAAACACCACCTGCATCCCCACAGCTGCCAACTCCCACCCCACCTACTTTCCCACCGACACATGCACCCCCAAACCCTGTCAGTCCACCACCGCTTCGTCAGTCCACACGTTTCACTTCTGGTATTCCTCCAGCATGTTATATACCTGATGCCACTGATCCTTCTGACCAGTTTGGTTTTGCCACCCTAGCTTTCTACTCACTATAGTTTCATGCATATCTCACTGCTATACACTCTACACGTGAGCCCAGAACCTATCAGGATGCAATTCAATATCCCGAGTGGAGGAAAGCTATTGCAGAGGAATTCAGTGCATTTGATCAGACTGACACTTGGGATGTCGTTCCTCTACCAGAGGGCGTTCAGCCTATTAGCTACAAGTGGATCTTCAAGGTCAAATATCAACCTGATAGATCTATTGACCGGCACAAGGCTCGTCTAGTAGCCCGAGGATTTATTCAGGAGCATGGCATTGATTATGATGAGACATTTGCTCCTGTTGCACAGATGACTACTGTTCGCACTCTTCTTGCTATTGCAGCCATTCGTCAGTGGCTGTTATACTAGATGGACATGAAGAATGCTTTTCTTCATGGTACCTTATCTAAGGTTGTTAATATGGATCTTCCTCCTGGTCTCCCTACTCCTCCTCGTCATGTTTGCCGACTGTGTCGGGCTATATGTGGTTTGAAGCAGGCCCCTCGATCCTGGTTTGAGTGTTTTCGCCTTGTCATCACCAAGGCTGGTTTTAGTCAGAGTTTCCAGGACCATTCTATGTTTATGCGGTCATCATCGCAGTGGAGAGTACTTCTACTACTCTATGTTGATGATATGATCATTACTGGGGATGACTTCACAGGCATTACATCCACCCAGAAATACCTTCACCAGCAGTTTCATATGAAAGACCTTGGCAGACTATGTTATTTTCTAGGTCAAGAGATTGCTCATGGATCTCGGAGGATACTCATTTCTCAACAGAAATACACATAAGATATTATCTCCGTTGCATGCCTCTTTGTCAGTCACTCAGCCGATACCCCCTTAGAGCTTCATGTGAAGCTTTGTCCCACTGATGGTGAGCTCCTTCCTGATCCCACTAGATACAGACAGATTGTTGGATAGCTTGTATACTTATGCATGACCAGACCCGATATTGCTCACGCAGTCAGTGTTGTCAGTCAGTTTGTTTCCGCTCCTATGTCAGTTCACTACAGTGCTCTTCTTCGGACTCTCAGATATCTTCGGGGCACTATTACTCTCTCATTATTCATGCCTGATATATCCAAACTAGAGCTGAGTGCATATTCTGATTCAGATTGGACAAGTGATCCTACTACCAGACGATCTACCACAGGTTTCTGTCTATTTCTCGGTGATTCGCTGATCTCGTGGCGAAGTAAGAAACAGGAAGTTGTTGCATGTTCTTCGATCGAAGCTGAGTACAGAGCAATGGCAGCTACTACTAGAGAGATTTTTCATATTTGTTAGCTGTTATCAGATATGGGTGTCACTCTTTCAGGAGCTACTCCTCTTTATTGTAATAACCGGAGTGCACTACACATTGCAAGCAACCCGATCTTCCATGAGCGAACGAAGCATATAGAGATTGATTGTCATTATGTTCGTGAGCGCTTTGAAGTAGGGACCATTTCACTTCATTCTAATACCTCATCACAGCAGACGACATACTTCTTCACCAAGTCTCATACTGTTTAGAGATTTCAATATTTAGTAGGCAAACTCACACTGTTTGACCCACCGTGAGTCTGAGAGGGGGTGTTAGATATTATAGTCCCACATTGGGTATTGTGCTAGTTTTGTATTTGGTTCACTCCTATAGATAGAGGAGATATTGTACTCAGTTATTTCTCAATTCAATATTCAGTATTGTTTTTAACTCTCTGATTTATCTTAACAATAATAATAATAATAATAAATACTAAACACTCACTTAAATGACTTGGGAGTGATGTCCTGTCAATCTATATATTTTGAGTTTCAGTACGGTGATTGAGTTTAATGACCTTTAGATATGCAGAAAACAGCCAATATAGAAAAAAGATTTACACTGTTGTGCATCATTAGTGATCAAGTACTAGATTGTCTAGTGGAGTTATACCAATTATATTTAGTGATGTATCATTCCAAACTTGATGATATTCTTGTTTTGTATAAGAGGTTGGCCATTAGCTATTCCAAAATTAGGCATGGATAGTAAAGGTAGATATATTTTGCGATAGTTGATTTGTCTTAATGTTATTCTAAATTTGATAACAGGTTCATTTTAAGGTAGCCTTACAATTATTCAAAATTTGATAATTATTGCTGCTTTTTAAATCGTTCTTTGATGGATTAATTATTCCAAAAGGAAACATGTATGGTTCTAAGGATTTAGCAACTATAAGATCAATACTATATTTCTTATCTTAAAGATTTTATTCTTGTTATGAAAGAAGATATCAATATAGATTATGATGCATGCTCTACTTTATTTTGGCATCCATGCTATAAATAATTCAGATTTGAACTATGTTCTTTGAGCTTAGCTACTTATGTTCTTGTACATGAGTGAATTATTTTTTAAAGTCAAATATTGAGTTCTAATTGCAATTCTTAATTTGCGTTCAATCACTGAATACAGATAATATCATAGATTTGGGAGATTTAAACGACGTTATCAACTTCAACCTAGACGATGATGATTTACTTGACGAGGTTGATGGCCTCGATTGTGGAACAGATGAGTAGCTTCATCAAGTCTTACACTTCAGAATTTATTTCTTTTCAGAATATATAGTTTGCTTGAGGTGGAACTTCAAATATGAGTTTAAATGAAGTAGTTTAAAATTATGTTTTGGTTTAAGCTTATGGCTTATTACTTGAAGTTTTGAAGTTCTGGTCTGTTTTCAACATCTCAATTATTTCAGTTCAATCATTTAATTCAAAACTCACGTTTGGTCAATCATTTAATTTTCATGATTACTACTATCTTGATTATTATTTTTTGCACCTTATGTTGATAGGCTTATATATTTTTGCGAGTCATGCATTGCAAACTTGATGCTTATGAAGTGGGCAAACATATATTCTTCCGAATTGGTCATCGATTAAAATGATGTTACATTCCAAACTTGATATTTATTTGCTTGAATTATATTTGAACCTGCTTGTTGATCATTTATGAACTTAACATGAGAATATAATCATTTTGGAATCTATGAGGAGATTGTTGAAGTTATAGGTCTCATATGTATATATTTCAATATAATAATATTATTATGTTCTATAAGATGCGTGCTGTATATGTAAAATTTGGTCATAAATATCAGAATTGTGAACTTATTGGACAAACCCTGTTCGGCCCATAAGCCCATCAAGTCAGTACTGGCTATGTATACCGTTTGAGAGCAGTACGCTAGGTATCCAGTCTATCTAGGATATTATGTTTTGAGCAAAACAATATCCGCCAAAGCATAAACTCTAATTTTATATTTAACATTCTTTACACTCCTAAATCATAGGAGTAATTTTGCACTATTCTATTTATCATCTCATTTCCCGCATAAAAACTCTTCCTTCTCTCGTCTCAATAACAAACTCCTATTTCTCCTCTTCCAAACAAACAAAACAAATAATTAGTTAAGCTTTTAAATCCTTCCTCATCCATTAGTTAGCCAATTTTACCCAAAAAGAAAGAAAACAACCCTCTTATCCACTCGCTCCTCATTGCATAATTTGTTATGATTACAAACTTCATTATTTTTATATAACTAATTAGTACTAATACCACTGGAAAAAATCATAAAGTTGTTTTATGGGTGTAAATATATATATACTAGTATTTTGCACGTGCGATATATGTCTTAATAAATAAGTTGGAGTTGTTGGTCCGATGCACGCTTTAATAAATTTTTTGCACGTGTAATACACGTAAATTGAATTTTCCCGTGCGATACACGTTTTAATAAATATTTTCAAAAAAAGTAAATAAAGAATGTAATAGGAGAGTTTGAGTTGTACGTGCTATGCACATGTTTAAATAAATAATATAATGGGAGAGTTGAAGTTGTATTTGCGATACACGTATTTGTTTTGTTACAAATGAGATTTGTTTGGTGATAAACTCTCCCATTAAAATAACTAGTGCAATGCACAACACCGTCCAAGGTGGACCCTCGCGCCAACGGGCTCTGAGATCCGATTCCAGAGTTTCCTCTAGAGTCAAGGATCGGCGAGCGCTCGATTGGGTTCCCAGGATCTGGCTCTGATACCATTGATTTGGACCCAAACTGGGGTTGTAACACCTCGAATTCCAAAACAGACTGAATCCGGAGTTCCACAGGATCTTTACACTTCTCTTCGTACATTTTTATAAGGAAATTAAAACTTTATTACATCAGAGTTTACATTTACATTACATATTTACAGCAAAAGCAATTTACAACAAATTACAAGAATAGAAATGTACAACATTTGAATCATTCTTTAAGCAGTGTGCAAACTTTAGTCTTGTTAATCACTTTATCCTGCATAGAAACTGTGGGCATGTCAGTTACTTACAACCGACGAAATATTATACACGGCTATCCTCTCTATACCGAATAGTATAACGATTTTCAAATACTTAAACAAACTACACACTCGATCACAAACAAAACTACAAGGGACTATCCTATTGATGTCGTGTTGTGTGGTGCACTTAGTCCTTAATACAGTTACGTTTGTTACATGACACTAATGTGCACTTGTTCAGATTCTATGCATCCCATACTACATAGGTCTGAGGGCAAGCCTTTAATCGTTCTTCATCTTGTAGGGTTCAATCCCTCGTCATGACTTAAACTACTACTATAACTACGATAAGTATCATAGATGTTCTATGAGTTACGAGCTCATGTCCAGACAGCCTGGAGGAAAATCCCACGTCATGTCACGACGCATCGTGAAGAACCTATGGACAATTCAGTCTCTGTTATGGGACATGACACCACCCGCAGTCACTAAACACCCCATAAGCGTCGCCTGCGGTACGGACTCCTGGAGACATATTCACGTCATGACACGACGCATCGTGTAGACAGCCTGTGAATACTCTCACACCGTAGCTCCGAGGCCCCCATACTCGTATTTTTCTCTTATTTTCGTTACATCTTCACTATGTATCTAGTCCTTAGTTATTTGAATCATGAACAAAATCAATTCTTTAGAGTTAGCTCTTCCACTATATCGGTCTTAACCATTTATAAAACATGACCCGAATCTTGGTCTTTTCATTTCAAATCTCATTTCAACGATCTCTTTTTCAATACCGATATGAGGCTTGGCTACACTCTAGTTCTCAATTTCGATTCATAATCACAGAAATTGAGTTTTCATACTCATATAGTCTTTTTCATAGTTCAAATAAATTTCCATCTCTTTTCTATAATTCAGCTTCATACATAAGTTCAATTTCAATTTATAACATTCTCATTCAAACAATTAAGTCTCAATAATTCCATTTAATTTTCGTACTATTATTTCTTTTTCTCCAAAATCAAGATCATATTTCATTTATCTTTCAAATGCATACATTACACAAATAAAGAACACAATCCATAAACGAATACATTACAAGTTCTTTTTATACAAGATTCTCTTTTATAATTTGGTATAACTCCTCATGGATAAAAATTCCGTTTTTTATACTTATGCAAATATCGATTATATAGGGTTCTACTCAATTTTTACTTCTCACACTCTTTAATTGAAGTCAAAATAGTGTGCAAATATTTTTCATGAAGTCTACATATTTTTATAATAATTATAATATTTTTTTTCCGAATTTTAAAAATCTAAAATCACAAAAAAAAAACATTAAAACCGAAAAAAGGGTTTTAAAATGCCGAGTTCAGGAATTAAACCAGCGACCAAAGCCAAGCCCAACTCTATAGTGCAGTGCACGGTGGTGCATGCACTAACCAGAATAGACAAGGCGCAACCACGTCGCGGAGAGGGTTTAAATCCTTATGAAACCATTTTTATGAATTCGGATTTTCCCAAAAAAAATAAAACAAAAAGCCTTTGTTCTGTTTCGAACCAGAGACCTAAGACCAGACCCATGCTACAGTAAGCGCACCCAAACACACCCGCTAACCAAATAGTCCAAGTGGCTAATCCGATATGAGTTGGGTTTTTAGGGGTTTGATTTGAGTTTCGGTTCATTCGAATTTGTATAAAAACTAGATTTGCCCGTTGGCACGTGCCTACGACATGTCTTCGGAATGATACAACACACGAAAAGCTCTGTAAACAGTAAAACAACAATTATATAGTTCAAGTTTGAATAGTATGATAATAATTAGTTGTAAATAAAAGTCCATGTTTCTATTAGTATATGTCGAAAAATAATTATAAATGAGGGTGTAAAATCATACTTCTTAGAACTTTAAGTGCGGAAAATGATGAAATTTAACTTTTGAAGATATATTTGCTATTTTCAATATAACATATGCAATAAAAAAAGCATAAAAATTCTGAAAATTTTACAAACCTGAAATCTTAAAATCTAAATTTCTAAGTAAATAAAGAAAGAATGGGAGAGAGGGAGAGAGAGAAATAGAGAAATATGAAAAAGTGAAGAGAGAGGAGAGATATAGTAATAAAGTAATGTGTTTTTTAGTTTTGGGGGGAAAATTTTAATTTTTGGGTTTGAAATTTTGGACGGAAAAATATGTTTTGTGAGAATTAATCTAGGCCATTGGTTTTAGGGGAGATTGAACGAGAGCCACTTGATAACTTTCTTTGTAATTTATTATATAGATAACTATTTTCAAATTCGTTTCTTCTCCACTTTCATTCAAAATTTTCAGAATAAAACTTTTATGCATTTCTAATATATCAGTAACTTAAAACTTAATTTTTGACATAAAAAGTGTAATTTTTCTCTTTGAATACAATTTTGTCTACAATTTCGAAAATGTACATACAAATGTTGTTTCTTTCATAAGTTTGCATTCAAACTTCTCATGGATCTCTTTTATTATTTTTATTACTATTAACCAAACATTTCAGTAACAATCATCCCTTTTTCATATTATTAACAAGTGAATTAGCAAAAATCACCTTTATGCATGGTTATCATTTCGACCAATTAATCATTCAATCATGTCTCCTTAGTTTAACACAATCAATCAATTAAATCATGGTATATATCATGGTCAATTCTAAACTAACAATCACAGTTTGCAACCAATTTACATTCTTTTCACATACAATCAACCATTACAATTTTGTCTCATTTTCACAACATATGGCTAAATTAACTAAAGTTTCTTTTCAATTTTATCAACCATACCCTAGCATGATATCTAATTAGAAGTTTATGAAAATCACCCACCTTTAATGGAGAGAAAACCAAAAAAAACTCCTAGGGATCTCCTACAACGAACAAGTGAAGTCTTCTCCTCCTAGATCGAGCCACCAAAAGCCACCTCCTCCTTGTGCTAGATAGAACCCGAGCCTCCCCTTCTTGTTCCTTGGTGTAGTCTGGCCTCCCCTCCTTGAGTTGAAGAAACACACACTAGCACTCAATCTTTTAATTTCACAAACTACTCAATCTTTTGTCTCACTAAATTGCCTATCTATCTTTCTTTCTATTCTTCTCTTTTCAAAATTTTAAGTGTGAGAATGAAGAGTGTAGGGAGGGGTATTTATACATATTTTGAGGGTGAATGGAGGGCTAGGATGAGATCACATGGTTAGGGATCAAGGGTCTAGATGAACTAGGGAGTTATAGAATCTACCCATGATGAAGCAACCAACTCTCCACCACTCCCATTTCTTCCACTCTTCCAATCCCATCCGGCCTAGGTACAAAAGTGTGCAATGCACACTCTAGTGAATGCACACTCTAGTGCATGCACGTGCCAACTAGTACCCCTCCTTTACAAGTTGTTCATGTGAATAAAATTAATTGTTCACTAAACTTGTCTACACTACAACTTAGATTAATAAAAAGAGAAATTAAGTTAAATGGGCTCACTAATGGGCCAATTAACCATGGGCTCTCCTAATTAAATTAATTAATTAAATAAGAATGGGCTAAAAGAGACAAATAGGCCTAGGATTTAATTAGGGTTTTAAAATAGTCTTTTTGAAAAATAAAGAGAACAATAAATATTTTTATAAAAGAAATTATACATATGAAATTATACGTGTAAAACACGTAAAATCACAAACTCTACATAAATAGATTTTAGGGTGTTACAGGGGTCGCCCTCCCTGAGGCGGAGGAGGCGGGGGATCGCGCCACGAGCGGGTCTCCACCATTGCTACATGCGAGTGGTAGTCAAGATACAAGAGAATAGAACAAGAAAATAAAGGAAAGAGGGAAGAGAGACGTGCATTGCACGTAATTGGGAAAAAATATTTTGAAGGAAAAGCTACATGTGTACGTGCAATGCACGTGTTTATAAGTAGAATTTGAGTGTTACGTGCAACATATGTGTATGTTTAGTGTTGAAAATTATTATAAAATTGTTTTGCACGTGCGTTGCATGTTGTAAATAGGTGAAATTTGTTTTATTTGTTTCTATTGTTGCAATTAATGGGAGAGTTGGAGTTGCACGTGCAATGCATGTGTTTATAAGTAGAATTTGAGTGTTACGTGCAACACATGTGTATGTTTAGTGTTAAAAAGTTATTATAAAATTATTTTGCACGTGCGTTGCACGATTTAAATAGGTGAAATTTGGTTTATTTGTTTCTTTTTGTTGCAATTAATGGGAGAGTTGGAGTTGCACTTGCAATGCATGTGTTTATAAATAGAATTTGAGTGTTACGTGCAACATATGTGTATGTTTAGTGTTAAAAAATTATTATAAAATTGTTTTGCATGTGCGTTGCACGTTTTAGATAGATGAAATTTGTTTTATTTGTTTCTTTTTGTTGCGACTAATGGAAGAGTTGGAGTTGCACGTGCAATGCTTGGATTTGTATGTTTTTTTTTGAAGGAAAATGTGGAATCTGGCCATCCTGTTTCATTAATAAGATCTTAACGAAACAAACCCAAAGTACTGGGCCCAAGTACAAACTACAAACAGAAAATAAAACATACATGAAGCAACATGACGCGTAAAAACAACAAATCCCTCCAACAACCCTGGAGGGTGGGCCGACAATTAGTCCAGCAAAATTGTATGTACGTCAGTTTAGCTTCGTATAGTGCCTCCACGGTACATGTACACCCACCAGAAACAAGTTTGCCAGGATTTTATCACCTGCCGATCCCTACCTTCACCTCGCTGGGGGGACCCCATCTTCGGGCCCAAGCCCCGCAGATCGAATTGACCCCACGACACATGCACAACGATCGCACCCTCCCACCATCTCCACCACTCATCCTACAAACGCGCCAATAGCACTCACAACCACTACCAAAGAGATAGCCATGAAGAGGATACCTTCACCTTTCACACAATAGCGCTTTCTCAGGCGATTTCTCACCAACAACTATCTCGCTCACCCCACCAAACACCACGTTCCAGGAGAGAGCCGTGGAGAGGATACCTTCACATCTCTCATGCTTTAGCTCTCTCCAGCAATTTCTCACCATACAGACTTATCTCGACTCATACTCCCAATCCGAGGGAAGAGGCGACGCTGTTACGAGCCAGTGGCCTAAGCTGGAGGAAGCTCAATAGCCTGATAGTAGGCGCTGTGAAGACTGCACTGGCGACATCGTAGGACACTCCAGACCAACCATACCCAAACCCCACACCCACTCACCCCCATCACCAACAACTACCGGCCTGGCCCCACGGGCCCCATACCGAACCACCGACCTCACACACTTAAATCCCATCTCCATGGTGTTCGCGACAACAGGCGCGAGAGGATGCTCTGGCGCGACATAGTCGCTCCGCGACAGTTGAGACAAGCACCCCGGAGGTTGAGATAAGTGAGCGCACATCACGGAAGGACCCCATCTTTGGGCCTAAGCTCCATAATCATGCAAGACAACCTAACTCCCGGCCTCTTCACACACACTGTCAACCCTTGCAAAAACCAAATCAAAGCCGTAAATCGCCGTGATTAGCTCCGAGAGTGTGGACATGGTGGCAAGCGCAAAGAACATCCGGGCAAACATCTAGCAAAGCCACCCAATCCCAACCTAACCCAAACCCCAGCCCCAATCAATTCAGTTTAGTTTTTCCCATCCTTTCCCCGTCGCATTGCGCTAGTCCCTTGCCAGTTTTCAACCAACAACTGCTTCAACTTTTCAGTTCATACCCAACATAATAGATTTCTCAAAATATTTTGAAAGGTGAAAGGTCCAGTTGATAAGAGAAAGACAAAAGACTTGCCTTGCAACACCGCACGCCGGAGAAGGAGGCATCGCTTGTCGGATTTGTATGTTGACAAATGACAATCCCAACTCTCCCTTTATAATATTAGAGATTAGAGATTAGAGATTAGAGATAGGGAAGAGATAGCGATAACGGTAAAGATAGAGATAGAGATAGAGATATTTCTTTTTCCGGAGCTACATTTTCCCCGACATCCATTCAAAAGCGAAATGCAAATATCAGAAGTGCATGATACACATACCTCATACTCTTATATAAAAGTGTAAACCAATTATTCTCGTGATGAGTGTTTGGGCTGCTGAATTTTTTTCTTGTTATTTTATAGACGGTTACAGCTGAATGCCAAAAATGAACTAATATTTTTTTTCGCTAATTTTTTTTGCTAATTAATTAAACTAACATCTGGTTAATTCTTACAATGCAGTAGAAATAGAACAAAACACACTTGGTTGGGTCGAATTTGCGTTCCTGACCCAACCCGACATCTTTTTTTTTTGATGAAACGGATAGAGTCTTACGACTCCAGCCAGCACAAACAATCATATTAAACGAGAAAAGTACAAGCATCAATTTTACAAAACGTAAAATCAGCAAGCTAACTACAAAAGGCAAGAAAAACACAAACAAATATACAGAGAGAAGAACCTATAGCGAAATCAGGCAAATACAAAAATACACAGAGGCAAGGACAGCCTGTATACGAGGGCAGACGATCAGCCGGAGCGGCTAGACATTGGACCAAAGAAGCCCTCACTCCCACGTCCGCCCCCGCAGAAGAGAGACCAGCAACAACATAGATCGCCCCCTGACAAGGCCAGACACAACCCGGCCGTACGGCGCAGGACCCAGCACTGGCAGTTGGCTAGCGGTCGCAGAGAACCAGAGACAAAAACGCGCAACCCAACATCCTCAAAACATCGTCACCGCTAACTAAAGCCTGGCCAAAATAGCTCACAGATGCCAGGCAATAACAAATAGGCGCGAGAAGGTCGAAAAAAGCAAGAAACCGATATGAACAGAACCATACAACAATAATCAGAGGAAGGTAATATTACAGGCCACCACAACCCAAAAATAGAACTGAAAAGTGGCAAAAACATCCAGACCAAAAGACCAGCACAGCACAACACAGACTAGCCTCCGAAACAACCAGAACATTTAGGGGAGTTAAGCAACAGAATGGAACACAAAATTAGACAAAAGATAAAGAGAAATTAACACATCTTGAGAGAACAAGGTGAACTAGCGAACAAAAGTCCATAATCCACCAACCAGTACAGCCAGAGGACCAGGCCAGAAGAGCCAGCCAAAACGCAACCAGAAAGCCAAACAAAACAACCCAGGACAGCTGAGCTAAGGACGGTGCATCTCAATCCTGCAATGAAATAAAACCAGGAAATTTAGGGGGGAGAAGAAAAAATTAAAGGAGCAGAATTATTAGCAGAGCGGAAATGAAAAGCCGCCGCATCAAGTCTATAAAGGCTTAACTTATGAGCCTTGCGGGAGGAAAGAATAGAAGACCAGTGCTTAGAAATAAAAATAAACTCATCAATCAAGGTATTAATGGGCAAAGACGAATGATTAAAAATACGGTTATTTCTTTCTTTCCAAATAAGCCATATAACAGCCATCAAGCAAAGATTCCAGGACTTAAAATATTTTTTACTCACTAAATGCCTATCCCAGACCGCTAAAAAGGAATTGGGAACAGAAGGGAGCTGCCAAGCAATACGGCAGATATGCCATAACGGGCGACCAAATTCGCAATGTAAAAACAAATGGTCAATGTCTTCGTGGCTAAGAGAGCACAAAGAACATAATTGACTGGAAGCTAGATTTCTCTTGTTAAGGACATCAACAGTGAGAAGTCTATTATTAATCGCTAACCAAGAAAGGGTTTTGGCTTTTAAAGGAGCACAACAACTCCAAATACTTTCAGAAAATAAAGTTATAAAAAGATCTCACTTCACTGACACGTGGCTCCTCTGAGAAAGTTATGGGTCAGATTGTACAGAAGCTTTCTATGCGGAGTGATTAAAAGTTAGGAATCTTCATAACAAAGATGGTTAACTTAGATTCATTCCCGTAAAAATTATTATTAATTAATACAATCACTCCATTTTCAGCAAATTTTTTTTAATCCCATTTATATAAGATTTTCCCTTTAAATCTCTAAAAATAGAGAAAGAGAAAGAGAGTTAAGAAAGAGCAGCCATGAAAGAGAACTCTCTCTAGATTCAAGGGTGGTTGGAAGTGAAGGAGAACATGGATAACAATGGGAAATATATCAATAACAAGTGGGTTATCTTCTACTTTATTTATCTGTTTTGATTTTGATGCTATTAATGGGTGATTGGTTCAATTTGTAGAGATCTTTATGATTTATATTTCATGGGTTTATGTTCAATCCTGATTTTTTAAAAATGTATTTGTGTATAGAGTGATTGATATATAGATTGGGTCTAGTTTAATTTGGAGTGGAATCAACCATATGGTATAAATTTAACAGCATGTTCAATAGATTGGCATTGTGATTGTATTATACTTTTGAAAGCCTAGATCTTAGTCTGATTGTTGGTTCTTCTGTTATGTGAAATGGCTAGTTGCGATTCATGGGAATGGCAAGATGAGGAGTACTGCTTGCAGAGAGATTCTCGAAATGGTATGATTATTTTGCCTCATTTTATTGGTTGTGGCAATATAGATTCTTATGTATTTGTTATATTTATTTCCTGATTAGTAGATTTCTCTCACTCACTTTGGGATAATGTGAATGTGAATGGCGATAATTTGATGTGTGTTTTTGATGAACAAACACCAATTAAGGATTGCGCAGACTTTGGTTACCAGGTTTATAATGTTGTAGGTACTTTCCTAAACTAGAGTTCTGTTCGGGTAGTTTTTAGTTAAGGTTTTAGTAGAGTTTCTGTTATTAAGGGGAGTGGGCAAATTCAGATAATGGAAGCAAGGAGCTGGAGGAATTTGCGGTGACTTCGCAGATGAAAAGAAGGCGAATGCTGCAATTCACATCGGATGGTGATGCTAATGAAATTAGCACTGGCAATCAACAGGTCAAAACTCAGGTTATAATTGTCTATAATGCTGTAGATTAGTTCTGATTTCAGTATTGTGGTTTATCTTGTCATGTGTTACTTAGGTCGATGAGCAAAGTGAAGGTTCACTAATAGCCGGGATTTCAGAAAACTTGGAATGGAACTCTGAGTGGACTCCTCATTTTCAAGGTTAGTTGTATACTTGTACAGATTGTTCAACTGCACTAACCCTCTATCTGTTTTGTTCAAAATACTAATTATGAAGTTTAATGGTAGATGATCGATGCACTATCAACTTTGATGGGTGGGACAATCAGTCAGAGGGATGGTTGGCGAATTGCTTTAATGAGAGCGAGATGAATTCCAACAATGATAAAATGTTTGTTCCTTTTCTTCTTTTCATTTTAGATTTTGCCTTCTCGTCATAACTATACGAGGTTTAATTGCATATTATGGGTTTTGTAGACTACAATGCATGGAAACTGATGAACAAGTTGATGTTACAGGTTGGTGAAGTTAACCTATTTTATCAATTGAGTCCCACATTGTTGTAGATTCCTTATGTTTTCTTACCAGATAATTTGTGTATGTAGAGTCTCACAATAATGCACCTGAGATGGAAACTAATGCAGTTTCACGCAAGACTCCCAGACCTTCTCCGATTAAGATTATTAGGGGTATGTTATGATCTATCACTTCCTACATCTTACGATATTTATACTCTTTCATACTTTCATATACCTTTTTCCTTGTACTTTATTTTAGAGAACAGTACTATATGTATTAATGTAGTCTATACACAATACCAATATAGATTTGGCATTGGTGTGGTTGTCCTAATCTAATCGGTGCATTGAAATTGTGGAGGCCGTGTAAATTTCTAACCACATTGCTATTCATAATCTACATTACTTTCAGCTGTCACATGTTTAAAACTATACACAAAGCTGGAATATTTTGACACTGAAATAGATTTTGAGTAAGCAAGAGATTTAATTTTTATCTTTGTTATTGACATATTGTAGAATCTGAATATCAAAATTATTAACATGTATAAGTATTTCCCTACAAAAACATGTTTAAGTATAAAGAACCGTGAATTCAATTTTTAGAAGATTTCACTACAATATTACAAAGTTTGTCCGAATTCTTTACATTTTATGCTCTATTCATTGTTCTTTTGTCCTACTAGGTAAGAAGTTATTCCTAGAAACTCCAAAGAGTTTGGTTACTTCTGTTGCTTATCCTTTTTCCGTCATCAAACCATGTGGAGTTCAAGGGGATGTAACTCTCAAGGAAATCAATAAGAAGATTCGTGCTCCATCTTCGCCAAAACTAGATCCTGAGATTAAAGGTCTTCCATTGTCTTACCCAACTTCGGCATTTTCGGGCAAGCCTGTAGTTGTTAAGACTAAAATCCGCACTCAAGGCGGAAAAGGCAGCATCACTATCATGAGAACCAAAGGGTGACTAGCTAAGTATTACTTTTATTTTCTTTGATCTGGTTGTGCTCGCATGCATCTCATTTTGTTTCAGTTTTGCATGAGAAATTTTACAACTGTAGAAATATATTTATTCAATGGAATCCTAGTGTGCTTTTGCGATTCATAACCAAGAGTTGATCTCTTCAGGTGTAATTTCCATGACTTGTTTTGTGATATATATATTGTGGAGATTTTTTTTTAGATTTCCATTTCCATATTACTTTCGGTTGAAGCTCAGATAAGTCGTAGTAACATCAAATAATTTGTTTCTGCATATGAGAGTTAAACTTGTTTGTATCTTTTATGTGTTGATTTTAATGTTGGAAGGTATTTCTCATGCCTTTGGTTAAATAAATTGAAGTCAATTATATCTATGTCGATATAAGTGCTGTACTGCATAAGCTGTTGATTCTAAAACAACTATACTTATTACACCGCTATGGTGCAATTATTCCTATTACACAGGAACTGTTCATTGTAAAATGTTAGAAACCATTGACAGTTTATTCATCTTGTATATGACAGTTAATCTGATAGGTGATAAGATGTTAAGAGGGACATTTTAATTTCCCTTTTTTTCTTGATTGGAAAATTTTGATGACATACAAGAATACGTTTGCGGATCGTCCTAGTCTTCTTTATGAAAAGCAAACAAAAAGATAGTTTGTTCTGCTGTATACAAATGTCATGAGAAACTTGCTACTTATGGCTGCTCATTGAGTTTTCTAAAATCATCTATCAAACACACCCTGTTCCTTTCCTTTCTCCATCGCTTTCTTCTGTAGTAGTCTGTTGTAGGTGTAGCTTGTAGGTGTTATAGTAATGATATGGCTAAAAATAGGGTTAAATCGGAACCATTCAAAGTGGGCACGAATCTTAAAATCACAGGGGCAAGATGGTAATTTCACCTACAGACGGGTCCGAATTGGGAACCGGATCTCTCCTCTTGGACCCGCTAACCCATGAACGGATCTATTCAGCTGAGAACGGGTCACAACTCGTTAAGGACCAGTTCAACAGGATAGGAGTAAATCCTGGCTTGTCCTTATCCTCAGATGGTGGTTATACCCGTCCCTATCCAGCCACACGGGAAAGTAGGGATTCATCCTCATCCTGAAAGAGATCCCCACAGCGACCATAAATACCCCCTACCTCCTACTGTCACAGGTGATCACTTTTGTGCACTTGAGCTCTTTCCCTTTATTTTTTCTGGTATTGACAAGAGCGTCGAAGGGTTCGTCGCCGGGATCCATCCCGGTGTTACGAACGTTTGTGCAGGTTCGCGGGAGCACCATGGAGTCATCTTGGCAACAAGGAAGAAGTGAGATCCAGCATGTTCGAGTTCCTACGAACCTACAAATTTTGTCTATTGCCCCCACACCAGATCAAACGGCAACAGATTGGCACCGTCTGTAGGAAGTACTCGACAAGCAACCCCACCTTCTTCCTTCAGCCAAAGCTACTCCTAGCCATGCCTCCCAAGAGGAAGCCCATAAATTCCAACCGAAGAACAACCTCTTCTCATCCTCCTCATCCTCCTCCTCCAGAGGATCTCCCTCCACCCGTCCAGCAGGCCCTGCAGCTCGAACAGCAGGCTCCTCAGTTTATTCTGCAGTCTATAGGGCCCAGGCAACCGTGGAGGAGCCCTCTTGGCGGAGCCGCCACAAGCAACCTATACATCAGGTTCGGGTGTCCATCCACAATGCCTCCACAGATTTTATGACCTCCCATAGTCCTCCTATGCCAAAGGATCTGTGGGACATGCTCAACAATTGGCAGGTCGAGCCAGGGCCCGATATTCGGACCCATCTAGACGAGAGGCGAAACCGCGAGGCGAACCCTCGCCGGGAGCACCCGAGGGATCGGTCACCACGCCGATTAGACCGCAGGGGGTCCAACTCTCCCCGGAGGCAGAGAGAATTGCCCCCGCATCGCCCAAGACGAAGCCGCTCCTCGGCTGGTCGACCTGCAGCTCGAGCCAATCGCGAGCAGGAGGCCCCCGTCACGAGGGCGGAATTTCAGCAATTCCAGGAAGCGGTCCTTTGGGCGCTTAACGCCGCCCCCAACAACGGCCCTCGGGCTTCCAGCCCTCAGCCAGCTCCTCGCCATCATCGCCGCTCCCAAAGTCCTAGGCCGGCTCCGAGCCATCGCTGCCCTTCTCCCGATCACCATCGCCGCTCCCGAAGTTCGCGTCCTACTCCGAGTCACTCCCGTCGTTCTATCAGTCCACCACCTACTTAGAGTCATCGCCGTCGCAGTTCCAGCCCTTCTTGACATGAGGACGAGTCTCGGGGCTCAGCCAGGCAAGACCGAAGGGAGGACTCGGTCTACCGCCGTCTCCACGAGATGGAGAGGCACCTCGGCCAACTGGATAGGGACGAGGAGCAACTGGCGAGGAACCTCTGCCCAAGTAGGCCCCCATTCTCCCACACCATCATGGAGGCCCCTGTCCCAGACAACTTCAAGCCTCCTCACTTCGAGACTTACACCGGAGAGTCGGACCCCGCAGATCACATCAAGAGTTTCAAAACTCTCATGATGATCCACCATGCATTCGACGCCCTCCTTTGCAAGACCTTTCTGACCACACTCAAGGGGCCGGCTCGGGAGTGGTATTTTTGCCTTGCGTCGGCATCTATCTTCTCCTTCGACCAGTTCGAAGGCTTCTTCCTCACGTATTTCGTGAGCAGTCGCCGCTCCGAGAAGACGAGCACCTCGCTGCTCTTCCTCAGTCAAAAGAAGGGCGAGCGACTGAGGGATTATGTCAAGAGGTTCACGGCAGAAGCCAGGTCCATTGCTTCATTGGATTAGTTGGTAGCTTCGGCTGCCTTCCAATCCAATGTCACCAATCCCGACCTCAGGGCTTCCTTGGCCAAGAAGCCTCCTCGGAATTTCTCCGAGCTCCTCCTTAGGAGTGAGAAGTACATCCGAGCTGAAGAGGCTCTCAATCGCCCCACGCTGGAGGGGTCATCTTCTGGGAACAAACGGAAGACTGCAGAGGAAGAGGAGCTAAGAAGCTCTAGAAGAATAATGGGGGTCAGCGACGTCCTTTCCCCCGCTTCAAGAAGTTTACCCCACTCAATGCGAGTGTCTCCGCCATTCTGATGGAGATTGGGAACGAAGGTCTCCTGCCGCCACCCCCGAAGATGAACAACCCCGGAAAGAAGAGGAACCAGGACAAGTGGCGTCGTTTCCACCGGGACCACGGGCATGACATTGATGATTGTCGGGCCCTGAAGGATGAGATCGAGGCCCTTATCCAGAGGAGACAGCTCACTCGGTTTGTGAGAAGAGATAGAGCCGATCCACCTCCACCGCCCAGGGGGCTAACAGGCGAACAGAGCAGCGCATGAAGACTCCAGAGGCTGAAGTAGAGGGCATCTTGCACCTGATACACGGAGGCCCAATGGGGGGAGATTCTAACTCCTCCCGAAAAGCCGTTGTTAGGGAAGTCAACTCCGTGCAGAGCCATCCTCCCCCAAAAGGCCTGGGAGTCCTTGTGACGTTCTCCGATAGGGACTTAGAAGGCGTCCGCACGCCCCACTACGACGCCCTCGTCATCAACCTCAAGATGGCCAACTTCGACGTTTGCCGGGTGCTGGTGGACAATGGAAGTTCGGTCAACATCCTCTTCTTAGAGGCGTTCAAAAGCCTCCAACTATCAAGAGACCGGCTCAAGCCGGCCGGCTACACCCTTCATGGGTTCACTGGGGTTTCGGTGACGATCGAGGGAATTATAACTCTCGACGTCACCGTTGGCAAAACCCCGGTTACTCGCACGGAGCCGATGGACTTCATGGTGGTGGACGTAAAGGCTGCCTAGAACATGATCCTGGGTCGACCGGGCCTTGCCGCACTCCAAGCCATCCCTTCTGCTTACCACATGAAGATGAAGTTCCCCACCCCCACAGGGGTAGGAGAAGTAAGAGGGAGTCAAGAGGCGGCTCGTAAGTGCTACATGACCTCAATGGGAGGCCCGGTCCTCTCCTTAGAAGCCCTCGAGCTCCCACCGAAGAGTAGCCAAACCATCTCCGAACCGGTGGATGAACTCGAAGAAGTGGCCTTCTCAGAGGAAGATGCCACCAAGACGTTCCGAGTCAGCATGGCACTCTCCCCCTCCCTCAAAGAAGATATCTCTCGGTGCATAAGGGAAAATCGTGATCTCTTCGCCTGGATCGCGGCTGACATGCCTAGGATCTCCGAGGAGCTCCTAATGCACCATCTCAGCGTCGTCCCAGGTGTGAAGCCCGTTCAGTAGAAGCGCTGCAAGTTCCCTCCCGAGCGACAACAGGCGATCAAAGAGGAAGTCGAAAAGCTCTTCAACGCTCGGTTCATCCAGGAGGTGAATTATCCCGAGTGGTTATTCAATGTGGTGATGGTCAAGAAAGCCAACGGGAGCTGGAGGATATGCATCGACTTCACCGATCTCAATAAGGCGTGTCCAAAGGACCCCTTTCCCCTTCCAAGCATCAACGCCCTGATCGATGCGACCTCCGGGCACGAGCTCCTCAGTTTCATGGATGCTTTCTCGGGGTACAACTAGATTCAGATGTTCCCTCCTGACATCCCGACGACCTCCTTCGTGACGAACCAGGGCCTGTACTGCTACAGGGTAATGCCGTTCGGCATAAAGAATGCAGGAGCTACTTACCAGCGCTTCGTGAATAAGATCTTCCGAGACCAGATTGGCCGAAACATGGAAGTCTACGTAGACGACATGTTGGTTAAGAGCACCCGAGGGCAGGAACATGTCCTCGACCTTCAAGAAGCCTTCGAGGTGCTCAGGAGGCACAATATGGGCTGAATCCGAGCAAGTGTGCGTTCAGAGTCTCATCTGGCAAGTTCTTGGGATTTATGGTCAGCCAGAGGGGCATAGAGGCCAACCCCGAGAAGATCCAGGTCTTTCTCAAAATAGCTACTCTCTCCAACGTCAAAGAGGTACAGAGGCTCACGGGACGCCTCGCAGCGATTGGGCGGTTCCTCTCCAAGTTCGGGGAAAAGTGCCTTCCCTTCTTGAAAGCCCTTAGGGGGGCTAAAGGCTTCGAATGGGGGAACAACAACAAAAGTCCTTCGACCAGCTCAAGGCATACTTAGCTAATTCCCCGCTCTTGAGCAAACCGACGCCTGGTGAGGTCCTCTACCTATATCTCGCAGCTTCGGAACAAACCCTCAGCGCGGTCCTCGTAAGAGAAGAGGCCCGAACGTAGAGGCCCATCTATTATGTGAGTAAGGTCCTCCAGGATGCCGAACTCTGTTACCCGAAGCTGGAGAAGATGACCCTTGCCTTGGTCGAAAGCTCCGCCCCTACTTTCAATCTCATTCGGTTGTCATCCTAACCGACCAGCCCCTCAAGCAAGTTCTCTACAAGTCCGAGACCTCCGAGCGCCTGATGAAGTGGTCCATCGAGCTGAGCCAACATGACATCAGCTACCAGCCAAGAACAGTAATCAAGGCCCAAGCTCTGGCCGAATTCATTGTGGAGAGCACCATCCTCGACCCTTGCGAGTCGTCTGCCAACCCCTTCGTCTGGACCGTTTATGTGGATGAGCCTTCTTGCGCCGACGGAAGTGGGGCTGGTGTTATCTTGGTCGGCCCGGACACTTTCTTCCTCCAATACTCCCCCCGCTTAAACTTTTCGGCATTAAACAACGAAGCAGAGTATGAGGCCCTCATAGCGGGGCTCTGCATGGTTCGCAAAGCCGGGGGCAGGCGGGTCAGATTCTTCGGTGATTCGCAATTGGTCGTCAACCAAGTGTCGGGGGAATACGAGGCGAAGGACGAGTGTATGGCCAGGTACTTGGCAAAGGTGAGGGAGCTTCTAGCCCTATTCGAAGATGTTCAACTCCAGCGGGTTCCCCGAGAGGAAAACGTGCAAGCGGATGCTCTCTCTAGGCTCGCCTCCTCGTCTCTCTAAGGTTTAGAACGGACCGTCTTGATAGAGGTCCTTCTCAGACCAAGTATTGATGAAGACGGCCCAGAGCCAATGGAAGTCTACCCCCGAACACTTGGGGAAGACTGGATGAAGCCCCTCCTCAAGTACCTCCGAGACGAAGTCCTTCCCGAAGACCCGAAAGAGGCAAGGAGGATCAGGACACAAGTTGAGCGGTACACACTCCTGGACGGGGTCATGTACAAACGCTCTTACACCCAGATCGACGGTCGACCCTATCTTGGGTGCCTCTCCCCGGAGGAAGCGCTCTATGCTCTAAAGGAGGCCCACGATGGTCTGTGTGGCGCGCACTTGGGAGCAAGGTCCCTTGCCAGAAAACTCTTGAACTACGGCTACTTCTGGCCCATACTCCTGAGTGACTCCGAGGAGTACGTCCGCCAGTGCGACTCCTGCTAGAAATTCGCCCCGATTCGTCGCCTGCCCCAAGCGCAACTCTCCTCCTTGGCGAGTCCAATCCCCTTCGCAATGTGGGTGATGGATTTGCTCGGACCCTTCCCTCCAGCACCAGGCCAACTGAAGTTCTTAATTGTAGCAATAGACTACTTCTCAAAATGGATCGAGGCTGAACCTCTTTCGACAATCACTGAACACAAGGTCTAGAAGTTCTTTTGGAAGAACATCGTTTGTCGGTTCGGGGTACCTCGCATCCTCGTAACCAACAACGGGACCCAATTCAAGGGAGCGACATTTCGCAACTTTTCCGCCGACCTCGGCATTCAGCAGCGCTTTTCCTCGATAGCTCACCCTCAGTCCAATGGCCAAGCAGAGAACGCAAATCGACAAATCCTCTCGGGACTGAAAAAGAGGCTTGACCGATCCACTAAGGGACTGTGGGTTGAACAACTCCCGAACGTGCTCTGGAACTATCGCACCACCAAAAGAACTCCGACGAGGGAGTTCCCCTTCAACCTCACATATGGTTCCGAAGCTCTCATCCCCTTAGAAGTGGGCCTGCCTTCACCTAGACTCATAGCCTACAATGAAGCACAAAACGCGAACCAGCTTCACAACTGCCTAGACCTCATAGACGAGGTCCGCGAGAGAGCTGCAATTCAGCAAGATACCTACCGCCGTAGGATCACTCAGACTTACAATAAGAGAGTACGGCCAGCCAACCTAAAAGAGGGAGACCTAGTGCTCAGAAAGTTGTTGATCTCCGATCCAAGCAAAAGAGGCAAGTTGGCACCCAATTGGGAAGGACCATATAGGGTCTCCAGAGTCATTCGCCCGGGCGCGTATCAACTCGAAGATCCGGGGGGTAGGAGGATACCGAGGACATGGAACGCGGAGCACTTGATGAAGTACCGAGAGGGTGTCTAAACACCACTCCAAGCAACTTTCCCAAGAGCGCTCCAGAAGACGTGTCTAAAGTCCTTACTTGTATTTTCTTTTTATCAAAGTGTAAAGGCGGCTCGCAACTCAGAAGTGGCCGCCTAGTTGTTCTCAATAAAAAGAAATCTTTTCCCGCAAGTTCTCTATCTTTTGAGTAGTCTGACTCTACTTTTCAAGTTTTCTATTTTTTGGTAGTTTAACTCGACTTACAATTTTTTTTCCATTAAAACGACACGCTTGAGTCCAACGC
Organism: Hemerocallis citrina; assembly: GCA_017893485.1. Taxonomy (NCBI): domain Eukaryota; kingdom Viridiplantae; phylum Streptophyta; class Magnoliopsida; order Asparagales; family Asphodelaceae; genus Hemerocallis; species Hemerocallis citrina. The sequence goes on from CM030365.1 coordinate 197,393,399, forward strand.
TTGGTTCGACTCCGCTTCAACTACTTGCTTCTAAACGAGTACGAAGCGGATCACCATTCGGAATTGCTCCTACAGCTGTTGATATTTTCTAAACGACACGTTTGGAGTCCAACACTTGGTTCGACTCCGCTTCAACTGCTTGCTTCTAGGCGAGTACGAAGCGGATCGCCATTCGGAATTGCTCCTACAGCTGTTGATATTTTCTAAACGATGCGCTTGGTCCAACACTTGGTTCGACTCCGCTTCAACTACTTATTTCTAGGCGAGTACGAAGCGGATCGCCATTCGGAATGGCTCCTACAGCTGTTGATATTTTCTAAATGACGCGCTTGGAGTCCAACACTTGGTTCGACTCCACTTCAACTACTTGCTTCTAGGCGAGTACGAAGCAGATCGCCATTCGGAATTGCTCCTACAGCTGTTGATATTTTCTAAACGATGCGCTTGGAGTCCAACACTTGGTTCGATTCTGCTTCAACTACCTGCTTCTAAGTGAGTACGAAGCGAATCACCATTCGGAATTGCTCCTACAGCCGTTGGAATTCTCTAAACAATAAGTTCGGAGTCCAACACTTGGTTCGACGCAGCTTTTGCTATTCGCAAATGAGTAAGTGTAAAGCGTCCCACCATTCGAAATTGCTTCTACAACTATTGACAGCTACAAATGCTAGTAAAGCACACAAGTTCACAAAACAAGTACTATTTCATTAAAGTCTGAGAGACAAGTCTAATTACAGACAACCGACTCAACTTTACATCGAGATACAAAACTTGGAAAACCGAAATTACAAGATTATAGAAAGCTACTTCAGCGCCTCCTAGGGGCGGGGACACTTCGGTTAAGAGACACTCGGGGGCGACGAATGTTGTACTGCCGACGCCCTGCTTCGGCAGACGTCTCTAGGCCGGCGAGCCGAGATCCATCGTCCGCACTTGACCTAACGGTGGCCCTGACAGAGGCTCCACTGGACGAAGCTGCCATGCCACTCTGCGATCTCCGGGGCCCCGATGTACAGGGGGCGAGCGAAGCGCGAGCTCGCGGAACGTCATCCCCCTATTATACTCTTCACGAGTGCAAGACGTAGTTCTGACAGTGCTTCCCTCGGATCGCGATCGAAGACGAGCAATCTCTGTCTCGAGCTCGACAATTCGCTCCTTAAGCGAGTCGTCCGTCACCTTTATTTTCAAGCGCGGTAGTCGCACCGAGCCTGCATCACGAGAGCTATCGACGATTGTCCGCCGAAGATGAGCAACCTCCATGCTCTTGTCGACAGTCACCTTCTTCAGCTCGTCCCTTTCTGCTGTCACCTTAGTCAGAGAATGTCGAAGGTGCCTGGGTCTCAAGCCAAGGTTGACAGCCACCGACGAACCCACATCATCGCCCTCGAGGGTCGTCTCGCTGAGCCTCTCTTCTAATCGCTTGATCTCGAGATCTCGACGAACAAAGACCAATCTCAGATGATTCCGCTCACGTTCCGCTTTACGAAGCTCCCACTCAACTTCACAAAGCCGCTCTCGGCTCCTAGAAAGGCCCAACCTTGTCGCCCCTAGACCAACCTCGGGACGGGCCACCCGAGGCACTTCGGCGAGTGGCATCACTTCGACGATCTGAAAAGGCCAAGTCAAACTGCAATGAACACTTAGCCAAAAACTTCAAACAAATTGCAGTGAACACTTAGCCAAAATTTTCAAACAAACCGTTGTGAACACTTAGCCAAAAATTTTAAAAAGTTTTTCATTTCATTGAAATTCAGAAAGATACATGCAGTGGCCAGTCTGCGATTAGGCGATAAATTGCTTATCTAGAATTTAAAAGTTACAAAATCAAGGCCCGACCTCTTTGCCGTGGCTACTGGTCGCTGCAAGATTCGACTTCTCAGGAGCAGCGATGATCGCTAAGGGCGTAACCTCGGAATTGGGCTCGTTGCCGACGACCTCGACCTCGGCATCCGCGTTGTCGTCCCCTTCCTCTTCTTCGTTGGATTCTTCGTCGAAGCCCGGGACATGGTCAGGGAAGAGGCGCCATCTGGAGCAGTCGACCTCGGGGAAGCTTTCCTTCACCTGCTCAATGGCGCGGGCATAAGCCTTAGCCATATTGACCGCAAGGAACCCCTGAGCCTTCTCCATTGTCGCGGCCTCAGCCTCTTTTGCGGCAGCAATCTTGGCAGCCTCGACAGCCTCCTCCTTTTCCTTCGCCGCCGACTCCTTCTGTCGAAGCAGAGTGGCGACATCGGCCTCCAGCTTCTTCACGAGACCGTCGAGGTACTCCATCCTCGTCATCTTCTCGTTCGCCTCGACCCTCAGCTTTTCGAGCTCATTGGCGATCTGAGCTTTTTTCGCCCGAGCCCTGTCCACCTCCTTCTTCAGATCCTTTTCAAGCTCGGTTATCTTCTCCATGAGATGACCGAAGTTAAAGGTTATCTGCGAAAGGAAAATAAGTTAGCATGAAAACCAAGAAAATACAAGTATGCAACTAGCAACTATGCTACTTATCGACACTGCTACTCGAGCGAACTCGAGGGCGTCGTCCCTAACTCCACCGGCATCCATGGCGGCGTGGTCCTTCGGCGTCGCAAGATGCTTGACAGCCTGCATGCTCGACGATGAGTCGCCGAGGAACCCATTGAGCTTCCGGACCTGCCAGTCCGGGAAAAAAATCTTCTTGTGTTCCTCGGTCAGGAACACTTCGGCCTCGGCTGTCTGCGGAGCTGCCTCCATCCCCAAAGCGGCTGCCATTGGGAACTCGCTTGCCTCGGTTGAGGCCGAAGCAGTTGCCATCGTCGTCACCCTCGGGGCCACAGTGGCCGACGCCGATGCTTCTTCGACAGCGCTGGCGACCGTTTTCGGCCTCGGGGAAGTCACCTTCGAGACGACCCTCTTCCTCTTCCTCGGAGCCTTGTTGCCGAGAGCCGCTCGCTAAGCCAACATGGCGTCGTAGTCCATGGTTTCTGCACCAGAAGAAAATGTGATTAAACACAAGTAAAAACCGAACGAAAAAAGAAAAACAAAAGGGGAAAACCGCATACTGGGGTCTATGAGGCTGAGCCCCCCCTCCCCCCTGTAGAGCGCCTCCTCGGTCAGTTCCCTCCAATCGAGCTTCAGCCGGTCGAGGAGAACCCGAACCATGTCTTCTTCGTTGGGGTAGAGCAACGGAAGCTCCTTCACCCTCTTCGTCACTTCTTCGACCTAGTCCGTGGGGATGCACCACGGCTCACGACTCCGGATGATGAAATACTTATCTCGCCAATGCTTTATCTAGTCGGGACAGCTAATGAGTCGAGCACCATGCCTCGGAGCCAGGTAGAACCTGAACTCCGACTTTTGCTATTGGTGAAGTCGGTATAGCGTCCGAAGCACCCTTAGATCCGGCTCGATCTCTGCCGCCTGACAATGGAGGATGAACCCGTTGATCACCCTCCACCCGTTCGGCATGAGCTGAATTGGGCTGATCCCAAACCACCGCAGAATTTGGATGGCGAAGGGGTGGAGTGGCAGCCGCGCTCCGGCAATGAAGGCGTCGACCAGCCAGAAGCACATATCCACCGGCATCGGTGAATTGGCCCTCACTCCAGGTCCGGGCAGCATCAGCTCAAACTCCTCGGGGATCAGAAAACACCCCCGAACCGCTGCAAGGTCCGCCTCGTTGAGGATAGAAATGGTATCATCGACTTCCGAAGTCTCCCTCACGTCATTCTCTTCAAAACTCCGCCCCCTTCCATACACTTTTCGTTCGGCGTGCTCCACCGGAAGTTCCCGAACCCTGTGGAGTCCGGTCAGAACACCCGGCAATCTCCCGAACTCCCCCATTCTGCTTGGGTTCTCCACTATGGTTTCCACGACTATCGTAGTAGGTGCTTCGATGCCTTTGCCCTTGTCGACGAGAGGAACCTGGCTCGGAGACGGCTCATCGGCAGCGGGGGGGTGAGGGCTCTGAACTCGGGGGAAGGTTAGACATTTGCTAAAAAAATAAACTAAGTGTTGAGTTACCTTGAAGTGATAGTTACGGTCGGAAAGATCGCCAGAAAACGGTCAGATGTCGCCTGAAGCTCCCATTAGTAAAAACTTGTCGCCTGAGTAAAAACTTTAGAAATGAACAAGTGAAAGGGGGTGAAGTTTTATAGGAGCTGCACACAAATCGAGACTAATGGGCCTCAGGAACTCAAGAGGCAGGCCCATTTACCACAAAACGACAAGAAACTCGACAGGCGCTTGACTGGTCAACGGTCAAACGGTCAACGTGCTACGTGTCTTTGACTAGTCATCGGTGAATTGTCAACAGGCCACACGCATCTCTTGGGCTTCGGCACACCTCGCCGAGCGTTCTTGCCGCCGAACGTTCTTACCACCGACGCCCAAACGTGAGAAAAATATCTCACTTTAACTTCGGCACGCCTCGCCGTGCGTTCTTGCCACCGACGCTCAAATGTGAGAAAAAACATCTCTTGGACTTCGGCATGCCTCGCCGAGCGTTCTTGCCACCAACGCTCAAACGTGAGAAAAACATCTCACTTGGACTTCGGCACGCCTCGCCGAGCATTCTTGCCACCGACGCTCAAATAGGGATGGCAAGTGGGCCGGGTCAACCGCCGACCCGCCCGCGACTTGTCCGTATAACCCGGCTCGCAAAACAGCGGTTCGGGTTCGGGTTCGGGTCAAATCCGTGAACAGTAACGGGTCGACCCTGGTCGCCGAATTATCGGATCCATCCCGCCCAACCTGGCCCGCGAACCCGATTAATTTCGCCAAACCCGCCCGCCAACCCGCGGATCGACCCGCGGGTTGCGAACTGTTTGACCCGAATGGGTCAAACGTTCGAACCGTCCCGAGTCGACCGTTGACCCGAACGGGTCCAACGGGTCGCAAAATGGCCGTTGGCCTGGGTACTGTAGCACAGAGAGCCTCAACGGCTCTTATAGCCGTTTTTGTGGGTTTTTGGTTTTTTTTTGTTGTTATTTTAACCCTATAAATACCCCCCAAAACCCTATCAAAAAATTCACAAAAAACTCTCTTACTCTCTCTCTACTATTATAACTCATTTCTAAGCAATTTGTGAACAATTGAAGTATTCAACAAGCAAGTCTTCAAGGCATATACACGATCAAATTCTGATCGTATCGAAATCAAAATTCAACAACGTCTTCAACTCTTCAACTCTCGTCCAACTCCAAGTGATCAAGTCTTCAACTCTCCTACAAGCTCTCCCCAACTCTTCAATTCTGGATTTGAGGAATTCTACTTCTACTTCTATTTTTATTTTCACGGATTTTTTTATATACGCGTATCCACGGTGAAAGGTGTCAAAATTTCATACCTCTTCTTATTTTATTTTTGTTGTAGTTATAATTATTGTTGGTTTTTTGATCTTCTCTATCTCAACCCTCTTGTTTTCTAGATTTTTTTTATAACTCATCGCTCCTACATTGTGTAGTTTTTTTTTACATACATTACTACATTATGTCTAGATCACGCGGTAGCGGTCGTAGCTAAAGTTGGCAAGATTCCACCGGTACTTTCCGTAGGCCACCAATTGTCCCAATTAGTGAGCCCGCAGTAGAGTACCATGATCCTCCTACTCAACAATGGGGCACACGACGAGGTTGTAGGTGACATACAATTAGAAGAAGAACAACAACAACAACAACCAATCGAAATCACACAACCCCGTAGTAGTAGGAAAAGTAGAGGAGAAAGTAGTGATTGGCATAAGTTTTACGATTATATTCCGAACGAAGAAACTCCGGGTATAGGTTTGAAAGTTTGTATAACATGTTCTAAGGCATACAAATTCAAGAGGGATGATGACACCGGTACAATTAGTAGACACATCCAAAATAACTATAAAGAACTTCTTGTTGACCTACCCGGCCAACAAAAAATCATCCCTAGGACCGGTCTAGTTGATAGCCACCCTTATGATCCCGATCTTGTTCGTCGGGAAATGATCCGATTAGTAATAAAGGAAGAGTTACAATTTTTCTATCCCGAGAGTAGGGACTTGGAAAATTTTAATCAAACGGCCTTAAACCTTCATTTTAGAAGAATTTCGAGAAATACTTGCAAATCAGATTGTTTTAAAGTGTACAATGAAATGAAGGACGCTTTGATTGCAATTTTATGGAGTTTAACTTGTAAAGTTAGTTTAACTTCGGATTGTTGGACTGGTGTCAACAATATTCCAACGATGAGAATAACCTGTCATTGGATCGACAATGGTTGGATTCTTTAAAAAAGAATCATATCACTTGCCGCGTTGCCGTATCCCATAGTGGCACTGAAATAGAAAACCTGTGATGTTTTTTATATTCGCGATAAAATTATGTGTATTAGTTTTGATAATACATCTAACAACAATGCAGCAATTACTACTTTAAAATCCGCATTAAACCCTCCATCTGACAATATTTTTCATATTAGATATGCATGTCATATTTTAAATTTATGTGTTCAAGATGCATTAAAAATAGCCAATCCATATATACTTAAAATTAGAAATTGTGTACATTTCATTGCATTAAGTCCCAGCGTATTTCAAGAATGGAAAAATTGGTGTAGGATTTCAAATGTACCTTTTAGAAGATTTTCAAAGGATGTTAAACACCGATGGAACTCTACTTTTAATTTATTACATGTTGTTACTGAATATAAAGCAGTTGTAAATAATTTTTGTATCGCAAAAAATATGCACAATTTTGAAATGACTCCCATCGATTGGTTTTATACCGAATCTTTGTTGAAATTTTTAGAACTTTTTAAAACCGCAACTTAAAAATTTTCAAAAACATATGAATCTACTTCTAGTTAGCATGATGCAAACATTTAACGAAATGTTAAATGATACTTATGTTGGTGATATTGTAAAACCTGCATACAAATTTTTTTTGAAGTATTATTTTCCTCCTCCTATGTTGATTTGTGTTGCTACCGTTATGGATCCTCGTATCAAATTAGAAGGCTACGAAGAGTTTGATTGAAATGTTTTTTGCATTACTTGGGAAAAATGTAGAAATAGTAATTGATTGTGCTACTTTTTTAGTTCAATTTGAATCTACATTAAACAACTTGTATGATTATTATGATAGATGTTTTGCTTCTAGTAGTACAACTTCTGTAGTTAGTTCTTCTTTTGCTACTTCTAAAGGTAAGGGTAAGAGTAAATTTGATGATAGAACATTTAATTTACTTGCACAAATTCAATCCAAAAAACCTAAGACTAATCAACCAAATGAATTAAACCAACAAGATTTTGAGTCTTCTTCTTCTCCACTAGATATTTTACAATGGTGGAAAGACCATGAACACACTTATAGTATTCTGTCAATTATGGCTAAAGATTTACTAACTCCTCCTATCTCTACAGTTGCTTCTGAAAGTACATTTTCTTCAAGTGGCAGAGTTCTAACTGATTACAGGAATCGCTTGAAGCCCGACACGTTAGAGATGCTCGTTTGCACAGAAGACTGACTGAAGGCTGAAGATAGGACACAAGGGAAAGCATTATCTATGTCCACAAGTTGGAGCAACTCACCGGAAGACCAACAACAACAACAACAACAATAACAACCAAAATGAAGAATTCAAGACCAACAACAACAAATTCAAGGCCATCAACTTGAAGACAATTGTAAATAGATAAAAAAATTGTATTATATCTGTACTTGTTATTTCATTTTAGAAAAATTGAAGTAAATTGAAATTATATATAAGAAATATGTTAGTGTATAAAACATATTTGTGAATTGAATTCTTTATTTCATTAGAAATTGTGAAACTTGTATAACTTAAAATCATATGAATAACATTTCAATATTTTTTGCCAATTTCACTCTTTCAATCTTATTATTATTATTACGATTTTTAATGTTTATTATTATTATTATTATTATTATTATTATTTTAAGTTTTAAAAAAAACCTATCTAAATGGGCCAACCCGTGGGTCGACCCGGGTTAGACCCGAAAGGGTTCACGGGTTGGGCGGGTTGCCATTTCCACTTTTCGACCCGGCCCGGTTAAGTCACCAACCCGGCCCGAACCCGCCCAAGTCAACATCCAACCCAGGCGGGTCCGGCTCGGCCCGGCCCGTTCGACCCGAATGCCAACCCTACGCTCAAACGTGAGAAAAAACATCTCATTTGGAAGTCGGCACGCCTCGCCGAGCGTTCTTGCCACCGACGCTCAAACGTGAGAAAAAACTTCTTACTTGGACTTCGGCACGCCTCGCCGAGCATTCTTGCCACCGACGCTCAAACGTGAGAAAAAACATTTTAACTTGGACTTCGGCATGCCTCGCCGAGTGTTCTTGCCATCGACGCTCAAACGTGAGAAAAAACATCTCACATGGACTTCGGCATGCCTCGCCGAGCGTTCTTGCCACCGACGCTCAAACATGAGAAAAACATCTCACTGGGACTTCGGCACGCCTCGCCGAGCGTTTTTGCCACCGACGCCCAAACAAGAGAAAAATACCTCACTTGGACTTCGGTAAGCCTCACCGAACCCCTTTGACACGTGGCGTCATCCCGAAGCACCGCTAGACCTTGGCAGTGAATGCCGAACCCCTCTCAACTTCGGCCTCCATCCTGACACGTGCCAGCTAACCGAGGTGTTTGATGGGGGTCGGCAACCGTTGCCGAGAGTTCTTGCCACCGACCCCCAAACGAGAGAAAGTATGCCTTCGTACCATTCGAACCGTTGGATCACCCTGAAACTCACACGACAATCTGATCAACATCTCAGATTGATCTACGTCAGCGAGTGTTGATTCACCATTCGATCATCCAGATTTTCGCGCCCAAGGCTGATGGACGATCCAGATCGTGCCACGTCATAATTAGGTGATTAAAATTATATTTTATTTATTAATTCGAATTATTTATTTAAAAATTGCGAAAAAATGATTAAAATTCAGGAAAATTAATTAAAAATTCTAAAAAATAATTATAAATTTGGGAAAACATTTTTTGAACTCCCGGACGAATAATTATTAGTTGGAACAATTAATTAGTGCTCCCGTAAGACAAATCATCGCTCGGCAGAATTGAATAAATGGTTTGAAAAAATAATATAAAATTGGGAAAAATCTCCGAAAGAACCAGAAGAGCCTGGGGACAACCTTGGGTACATTGCTAGCTCAGAAAAACACCGTCACCCCTCAATCGAGATTCGAACACCCCTTGAGAAATCCGATAAAACCCTATACACCGTTAAAACAACTAAACTACTCTCTAAAGGTTGTAACACAGTCTTTGAGAGTGGGGGTATCGTGATATGGCTAAAAATGGGGTTAATTGGAACCATTCAAAGTGGGCACGAATCTTAAAGTCACAGGGGCAAGATGGTAGTTTCACCAACAGACGGGTCCGAATTGGGAACCGGGTCTCTCCTTTTGGACCCGCTAACCCATGAACGGATCTATCCAGCTTAGAACGGGTCACAACCCGTTAGGGACCAGTTCAACAGGATAGGAGGAAATCCTGGCTTGTCCTTATCCTCAAGGGGTGGTTATACCCGTCCCTATCCAGTCACACAGGAAAGTAGGGATTTATCCTCATCCTGAAAGAGATCCCCACAACGACTATAAATACTCCCCTACCTCCTACTGTCATAGGTGATCACTTTTTGTGCACTTTAGCCCTTTCCCTTTACTTTTTCTGATATTGACAAGAGCGTCGGAGGGTTCGTCGCCGGGATCCATCCCGGTGTTACGAACGTTTGTGCAGGTTCGCGGGAGCACCAAGGAGTCATCTTGGCAACAAGGAAGAAGTGAGATCCAGCCTTTTCGAGTTCCTACGAACCTACAAATTCTGTCTATTACCCCCACACCAGATCAAGCGGCAACAAGTAAGTAATTGATTGGTCGGTAACGGCAACTCAGATTCCTTCGTACTCACCAGTACATTAACCATGTCTCATTGAATCTAAACAACCCATGGCTCAAGACTAGTAGCGGTAACCACCACTACCACGGTGTTTGAGTTGGAATTAAACAAAGGGACAAGTACATTATTAACCGCTGCTCTCCTCGTCGTCTTGAACACTTGGATGATCCCGTTTCAACATTGATGCTGCTCCTGGATGATTACACAACATGACTGGACATGTCAAAGCTGAAGCAAATCCATGCCCGGATGATCTGCCACCACCTCTTTTGTGACCTTACTCCATTAGCAAAGCTTCTCACACCCCCCAACCTTCCGTGACCTCAACTATGCCCCCCCCCCCCCCCCCCCCCCCCCCCCCCCCCCCCCCCCCCTCTCTGACCAAATTCCTGAACCAAATCTCTACACCTGGAACACCCTCATTCGTGCCTACGCCTCCAGCCCCCACCCTACCATTAGCCTCTTCTTTTCGTGCTTGCTCTCTCACAGTTGAGAAGGCATTGAAGTATTTGAATATGTAGATCAGATAGATGTCTTTGTGTAGAGCGCTATCATTGCAGGGCTTGCAATTTATGGAAGAGCAAACGATGCTTTGGATCTCTTCATGCAAATGCAGGGGGCAGGGGTCAGTCCTAACAATGTGACGTTTACCAATACCTTATGTGCTTGTAGCCATGCTGGGTTAGTAGAACAAGGTAGATTCTACTTCAACGAAATGTATTCTGTCTTTGGGATTGCAGCCGACATTGAGCACTGCAGATGCATGGTTGACATCCTTGGCCGCACTGGTCCTTTAAATGAAGCCAGGGAGTAGATAGAGAACATGCTCATGTTGTCCTTTGATTCAGCATGGGGCACACATTGCTTGGAGCCTATGTGGTTCATAAAAATGTAGAGCTCGGGGAGCATTCATGCAAAAGACTTCTCAAGCTGGAGCCTGGGAATGATGGAGCTTATGTTTTTTTGTCTAATCTGTATGTGTATGCTAGATCAGGAAAATGGAACTCAGTTGCAAGGTTTGAAAACCTGATGAAGGACGCAGGTCTGAAGAAAGAACCTGGGTGTAGCTCCATCGATGTAAATGACACCCAGCACAAGTTTTTTAGTGGAAGATGTTTCACACCCTCAATCATAAGCATATATCTGAAGTTGAATGAAATTATAGAGAAGTAAAAGCATTTGGGTATGTATCAGACAAGACGCAGCTGTTACAAAATATAGAGGATGAGGACGTCAAAGAACAAGCACTTTATGTGCATAGCGAGAAGTTGGCAATTTATTTTGGACTGATAAGTACGAGACCACCTGCACCAATTCGAATTGCAAGGAATCTTCAAATCTGTGAAGACTGTCACTCATTTCCAGAGTTTAATCGAGCCTTTACAACATAGACATACGTATCGGTATGACCTAATCAAGGAAGGCCATTGTTTTTGTATGGGTTACTGGTGAACTTAAGAAATATGGAGATTTTACTAACAATTGTACTCTTGTCCTCTGATGCCATTACAGAGTTATTATCGGAACAAGCTTAACTCTAGAAGATTTTACGAATACAGGTCAATGGCTCCTTTGCATCTCTAAAATTGGCTAGTTGCTTAGGATACTGAAGATTTGCGCGATTGTATGTTTCAAGCATATAATTCTCTTTGTAGTGTTAACAAATTAATTTTCAGTGTTCCTATTGAATTTTTTTTTCCTCGTAACGTTTTTCATGCTTATTAATCAAGCTAGCATGAGTTGCTTATTGTTGAATCTTTGTCTTCAATTTGTTCAAGATTTTCAATGATACTGTAATGAAATACAAGTTAAAGGTTTTCGAAGATATTGATCAGTTTGAGAAGGTTCTTGGAATATTTCGTTATGTTGTTCCAAGACCACCGCCGCCGTGGTGGTTGGAAGCTCCGCCTCGTCTCCTCGGCATCAGAATCTACCTGCAACTATGGTAGAGACGCTCTCAAGAGAGAGGAAGAAGATGAACAGTGAACCAGTGGGTTGCAATTTTTATTCATGATCAACAAGTTACAACCGAGCTCTATTTATACCGATATAATTGTCACCTACGGGTTATACGCACTAATTGCACAGGGGGTTTTATTAAAGAAAACATACACTTTTACATTTAAACCCAACAAAGAACTTTATTTTCCCAAGGACAGATATGCAACATATTAGGATTGATGTGCAACACTTTTATACTCTCTTTTTCTTCACTGCAGGTCCCGCCCTAAGCTTCAGATCAAATGGCGACATCAATGGCTGCAGATCCAATCTCATGACTTGGATCATTCCTTCCCTCATCAAAAGGAGCTTCCATCACCTTCCAAAACCTTGAAAACCTCCAGTAAATGTCCCAATAGCTTTTCCAAGTAGCTTCCGACTCCAACCCATGTTCCCACTCCACCAAAATCTCAGTAATGGCAATCCCTCTTCGTGCAATGCTTCGTCGACTGAAAATTTTAGCAGGTACTGGCATAGCTTCGACGAAGTATGCAGTTAAGGCTGTAGGAGAAGGAACACTTGTAAATGTGGTGCTCACATGAGTCTTTAGTTGGGAAACATGGAATACATCGTGTATCTTGGACCCCTCAGGAAGTGACAACTGATATGCAACTGGTCCAATCCTCTCGACCACTAAATAAGGCCCAAAAATATAAGGAAGACAACTTTTGAATACGATGGCCACCCACCGACACTTGTCTATATGGTTGGAATTTGATATAAACCCAATCACCCACATTAAAGGACTTGTCAATTCAGTGTTCATCAGCGTTACCCTTCATACGACCTTATGCCCTGAGTAAGTTTTCCTTTAAAATCTTCAGATTCACATCCCTATCAATCAATTCATCATCTACCGTCTGTAATCTGATAGTCTTTGGGATATAAGTTAACATCGTAGGGGGAAGTTTACCATACACAACTTGATATGAGGACATGTTAGAGGAACTTTAAACATGGGTATTGTAGCTAAATTCAGCCCATGGAAGCCACTTAACCCACTCTCGAGGGCTATGCGCCGTAAAACAATGCAAGTAAGTTTCTAACAGCCTGTTGATCAACTCGGTTTGGGCATCAGACTGCGGATGGAAAGCAGTGCTCATACACAATGAAGTACCCTGCAGGCTGAATAACACCCTCCAGAAATTGCTTGTAAATATAGTGTTCCTATCACTCACTATGGTCTTTGGGATCCCATAGAGCTTAAACACTTGATTGAAGATAGCCTCTGCAACAGATTTCGCTGTATAAGGGTGAGACAGAGGTAGAAAATGTGCAAATTTGGACAATCTATCCACTACCACTAGTATAGTAGTGAACCCTGCACTCTTTGGCAACCCCTCTATAAAATCCATACTTATATCTTCCCAAATGTGATTAGGTATAGGGAGTGGTTGTAATAATCCTGTGGGTGATGTGCTGAGATACTTGCTCCTTTGACATATATCACAGGTTCGAATATAGTTCTTCAAATCTACCCTCATACCCTTTCAGTAGACTATTTTCTTGAGCATCTGCCATATTTTTTCCACCCCCATGTGTCCCCCTTGAGGAGTAGCATGAACATCTTCTAAGAACTTATGTCTCAAATTGCAGCTGGGGCTTAATAATAATCTCCCTTTGTAATAGAAGACTCCCGCTATCAGGGCAAGCTTACTATCCCTATTTGAATCAAATTGCGCTTGAACTTCTTTATCAAAGGGATCATTTAACACTAACTGCTGTACTTGACTCACCCAAGTAGGTTGAACAATTGAAATGGCCAAGAGTGAACCTAATGCTGCATCTTCACACCCTTCCTCAAACTGCCAAGAGAGTCCATCAGCTACCACATTGTCTTTGCCTCTTTTGTATTCTACAGCAAACTGATAACCATGCAATTTGGTTAACCATACATGTTGTGCCTCTGTATACATCCTCTGCTCCAACAAATATTTTAAGGGCTTGTGATCTATGCGAATAACAAAAGGTCTTCCCAAAAGATATTGTCTCCACTTTCCTACTGCAAGCAACACTGCAAGCACCTCTTTCTCATAAGTAGAGAGCAACCTATTCTTCCCCTTGAGCTGTTGGCTGAGAAAAGCTATAGGGTGGTTATTTTGCATCAATACTGCTCCCAACCCTGACCCACAAGCATCACATTCAAGCACAAAAGGAATTTGAAAGTTTGGCAAATACTGGTGGAGAGGTCAGCACTAACTTGAGCTAATCAAAAGCTTGTTGAGCCTCAGTGTTCCAAAAGAAAGCCCCTTTCTTTGTTAACTTCACCAAGGGCCAAGCCAATGTACTATAATTGGCAATAAATTTTCTATAGTAACCAGTTAGACCCAAAAAACCCTCAGTGCCTTGACTGTCTTTGGCATAGGACAATCTTGAATTGCACTCACTTTCTCAGGGTCGACCGCCAGACCTTGTGAAGACACCACATGACCCAGATACTCTACCTTCCCTACACCAAAGGAACATTTGCTTCTCTTAGCATACAACTGATGGTCTTGTAGTCTTGTAACACTTGCTGCAGATGCTTATAATGGTCCTCCAAGCTAGCACTGTAGATAAGGATATCATAAAAAAATACCAGCACAAATCTCCTTAAGAATGGCCTAAAAATGTTGTTCATTAAGGACTGGAATGTAGACGTGTAATACCCTGATTTTCCAAATATATGAAAGATTATTTATTTTTATATATGGTGTGCATGTGTAGTATGTTGACTATTATTTTTAGCATGATGTGTAAGAATATTATTTTTCTAAGCCCAAATGTTAGTTTACTTATTTTTCTTTTAAAATATTTATTTTGGCCCAATTAATTTTAGCCCATGAAATTAAACCCTTTTATTATTTTCTACAACTTGTAATGTGTAGCATCTTTTTAAGACTTATTTTTTTTATTTATGTACAAGTTCTTGTAGGGGTGATTTGTGCATGCACGTGCATTTCACATACACGTGCATTGAGCACTATTCTCGGCCGGATGTGAGTAGAGAAGTGGGTTGAGTCATGGGTAGTTATGTGAGGTGTGGGTAGTTTTCACAACTCCCTAGTCCATCCTAGCCCTTGATCCTATAACTATCTACTAAATCCTAGCCCTCCATCCTACTCAAATTTGTATATAAATACCCCCTCTCATTCTCTATTTCTTTTACACTAGAATCATTATTGTAAGAGAAGTATTTTGTGAGAGAGTTGTGTGTGCTTTTCTGTGGAGGCCGAGTAGCATTTCTGAAGGCTTCGGTGTGGAACAAGGAGCAAGGAGCAAGGAGTCGTCCACTGCAGTAAGGAGCTTTTGCTGGATTCGATTACTTCGTCAAATAAGGAGGGTGTTTCTCAGGACTTCTAGTGTAGAAAACATGCCATAATTGTGATGTTCGTTACTATGCTCATAAGAAGTAAAGTCGAATGTATTAGAATTGCTTGAGTATGTTTAAGTTGATAATTGTGGATGACTAATAGTGTAGTAATGGCACTGAAAACAAGGATGAATTGGGTCGGTACAGTCGACTGTCGTGTAGATAAGTCGACTGGTTCGAGACTTCTGTTACATGATTTGTTAGAAAGCTTCATGACATATATGTGAATAATTAAAATAAAGTAGGAAGGCTAAACTCATATCCTTCATGATGTACATGACTAAGTAGACATGAGCATGTGGAAAAAGAACTAGGATAATTAATAAAACTGTGAACGACTGGTGCAGTCGACTGATGTTATGAACAGTCGACCGATGCATCGATTAAACTATGAATATGCCTGTAATTCCATGAAATGACATATGTTTTCATTGTGATTGTTCCAGGGTAATTGAGAATAAGGTTTCATCTCTGCAAGAAAGTTATGAATAAGTATAAATGCATGTTTAAAACACATCCTTGAAGAAAAGACAATATTAGTAACTTGAAATTTCATGCTGCGATGTTACTGAACAGTAAGAAGCTTTGTACTTATGAGACATGAACGTATGGATACTGAAAATTGACATCATGATGCAAAAGCATGTAAGAACTGTAAGAAAGATAATCCTGTAATTGGAAATATGAATCTGTCCAGTCGACTTAATGCGAGTAGCAAGTCGACTGAGCTGAACGTAGAAATGTGCTGTTAAAAACCCCCAGGACATACGACTGATGGAATAACAGTCGACTGTCATATGAATGATTTTTGAACAAAGAAAAGTTGCGGGACAGCCGACTGGCCATGTGCAGCAGTCGACTCTCCCGAGTGTTTATGAAGAACTTGTATTGACTGTATCAGTCGACTGGTCTTTTTCCAAGACGACTGTACAGAGTAGATTCTGATATGTCAGAGATTTCATTTTGATTACTGCTAAGAGTTGCGAACTTTATGATTGATGCTGATAAATTCTTTCTATTGCTGTATGAATTTATATGAAATGAATCATAGTTGGAATTGAGGAATTCACATGAATTGAGTCATACTTTGAATGAAGAATTACATGAATATGAGAATTAAGAACATGATATGCTGAGGCAATGAAAATGAATTATGAGTTGGAATTTCTCAAATTGGAAGTTGTGAATTAGAAATTGAACAAAGGAGTAGCTAAGTCTCCCCCGGCAATGGAAATGAAATGAAAGATGAGAATTTAAAGACCAAGGTTGGTCATGTATTGAAATGAATGAATAAGTCCGGTTGAGTGGAGAGGCTAACTCCAGAACTTTGATTTTTATTCATGATTCTATTAAAATAAGGACTAGTACATAGTGGAGATGTGATGAAAGTAAGAGAAAAACATTGAGTATGAGGGCTATTGGGTAGCGGCGAGAGCGTATCCCAGAAATTCCCATGATGAGTCTGGGTGAGGATACTACTCCAGAGTACCGTCCCAGTGGCGACGCTCGTGGGATGTTTGAAGACTACGGGTGGTGTCATGTCTATGGTGAGAGCTGAATTACCACAGGATGTCTGCATGATGAGTCATGTCAGCGATGGGATTCCCTCCAGAGTGCCTAGACATAAGTTCGTAGGTCAGAAAACATCTAGGATACTTACCGTAATTACAGTAGTAGATTAAATCATGGCGAGGGATTGAACCCTATAAAAATGAAGAACGGTTAAGAGGCTTGCCCTCGGACCTATGTAGTATGAGATGCATAGAATCCGAACTAGTGTTCATTAGTGTCATGTAAATTAAATAATTGCATTAAGGATTAAGTGCACAATCACAACACGACATCATTAAGATTTCCCTCTCTTCTGTTATTTTGAATGTGAACAAGTTTGTGATTTGTTAAGAAATGAGAATCGTTATACTGTTTCTGGCATAGAGAGGATGACCATGTATAATTATCGTCGGTTGAATAAACTGACGTACCCACAGATTTGTATGTAACATCAGTATGAGACTAAGTTTACTCAGCTCTCCAGGTATGCTCCTGAACTGGTGATGGATGAGGCGAAGAAGGCTCGCAAGTTCGAGCATGGGCTGAGACCGAGCTTGAGATCCCGGATGATACCTCTTGGTATCAGGCAATTTGACAAGCTGGTCAAAAAGGCGGCATCGACGGAGGCGGATATGGAGCAGTTCCATGTTGCTCAGCACCAGAGGAACAACTGGCAGTCCGGGAAGAGGCCCGCCAATTCTGGGAGTTTCAAGGGCCAACCATCTGCACAGAGGTTCAAACCGACAGGGGCGAACGCTATCAGTGTAGCTGGAGGACCTGGAAGCAATGTGGTGAGACCTTCTACAGTCACTTGCTACAACTGTGGTGAGACGGGACATTACAAATCTCAATGTCTCAAACCACGGGCTGGCAATCACAATGTGCCAATACAGCAGACTGGGAAGAGGCCGTACCAACCAGGGCGAGTATTTGCCTTGAAGGAAGCTGATGCTGAGGAAGCAGATTAGGTCATCTCTGGTACGAGGGCTGATGTTTAGTGGTTTTTGGCATTTCTTCTTCCCGCTCATATTGTGAAACTGTTATGTAATGGTGTGTATTATGTAACAGGAGAACTCTATCTTAATGGAATGAAAGCTGTTGTATTGTTCGATACTGGATCCTCTCATACTTTTGTGTCTCCTAAGTTTATAAAGTGTTGGGAGTTGAACCGAAGATTTTTCCAGGCAAGATCTTAGCAGTAGCTACTCCATCAGGGGAAACTTTGAACACTGATCGGTATTACGCTGATTGCGAGATTGTGATTGGAGATCGAGTCTTTGGCATTGATCTGATCGAGCTGACTATCTTGGGAGTCGATGTTATCATTGGCATTGATTGGATGTTGAAGGATTATCCTGAGCTTTTTGCTTGATTGTATCTTTGTATCTTTTTGCTCATGTTGTTGTGTTTCCTATTTTCTCGCTCTTGGCTGTAGTTCCGGGGACGGAACTATTCTAAGGAGGGAGTGATGTAATATCCTGATTTTCCAAATATATGAAAAATTATTTATTTTTATATATGGTGTGCATGTGTAGTATGTTGACTATTATTTTTAGCATGATGTGTAAGAATATTATTTTTCTAAGCCCAAATGTTAGTTTACTTATTTTTCTTTTAAAATATTTATTTTGGCCCAATTAATTTTAGCCCATGAAATTAAACCCTTTTATTATTTTCTACAACTTGTAATGTGTAGCATCTTTTTAAGACTTATTTTTTTTATTTATGTACAAGTTCTTGTAGGGGTGATTTGTGCATGCACGTGCGTTTCACATACACGTGCATTGAGCACTATTCTTGGCCGGATGTGAGTAGAGAAGTGGGTTGAGTCATGGGTAGTTATGTGAGGTGTGGGTAGTTTTCACAACTCCCTAGTCCATCCTAGCCCTTGATCCTATAACTATCTACTAAATCCTAGCCCTCCATCCTACTCAAATTTGTATATAAATACCCCCTCTCATTCTCTATTTCTTTTACACTAGAATCATTATTGTAAGAGAGGTATTTTGTAAGAGAGTTGTGTGTGCTTTTTTGTGGAGGTCGAGTAGCATTTCTGAAGGCTTCGGTGTGGAACAAGGAGCAAGGAGCAAGGAGTCGTCCACTGCAGTAAGGAGCTTTTGCTGGATTCGATTACTTCGTCAAATAAGGTGGGTGTTTCTCAGGACTTCTAGTGTAGAAAACATGCCATAATTGTGATGTTCGTTACTATGCTCATGAGAAGTAAAGTCGAATGTATTAGAATTGCTTGAGTATGTTTAAGTTGATAATTGTGGAGGACTAATAGTGTAGTATTGGCACTGAAAACAAGGATGAATTGGGTCGGTACAGTCAACTGTCGTGTAGATAAGTCGACTGGTTCGAAACTTCTGTTACATGATTTGTTAGAAAGCTTCATGACATATATGTGAATAATTAAAATAAAGTAGAAAGGCAAAACTCATATCCTTCATGATGTACATGACTAAGTAGACATGAGCATGTGGAAAAAGAACTAGGGATAATTAATAAAACTGTGAACGACTGGTGCAGTCGACTGATGTTATGAACAGTCGACCGATGCATCGATTAAACTATGAATATGCCTGTAATTCCATGAAATGACATATGTTTTCATTGTGATTGTTCCAGGGTAATTGAGAATAAGGTTTCATCTCTGCAAGAAAGTTATGAATAAGTATAAATGCATGTTTAAAACACATCCTTGAAGAAAAGACAATATTAGTAACTTGAAATTTCATGCTGCGATGTTACTGAACAGTAAGAAGCTTTGTACTTATGAGACATGAACGTATGGATACTGAAAATTGACATCATGATGCAAAAGCATGTAAGAACTGTAAGAAAGATAATCCTGTAATTGGAAATATGAATCTGTCCAGTCGACTTAATGCGAGTAGCAAGTCGACTGAGCTGAACGTAGAAATGTGCTGTTAAAAACCCCCAGGACATACGACTGATGGAATAACAGTCGACTGTCATATGAATGATTTTTGAACAAAGAAAAGTTGCGGGACAGCCGACTGGCCATGTGCAGCAGTCGACTCTCCCGAGTGTTTATGAAGAACTTGTATTGACTGTATCAGTCGACTGGTCTTTTTCCAAGACGACTGTACAGAGTAGATTCTGATATGTCAGAGATTTCATTTTGATTACTGCTAAGAGTTGCGAACTTTATGATTGATGCTGATAAATTCTTTCTATTGCTGTATGAATTTATATGAAATGAATCATAGTTGGAATTGAGGAATTCACATGAATTGAGTCATACTTTGAATGAAGAATTACATGAATATGAGAATTAAGAACATGATATGCTGAGGCAATGAAAATGAATTATGAGTTGGAATTTCTCAAATTGGAAGTTGTGAATTAGAAATTGAACAAAGGAGTAGCTAAGTCTCCCCCGGCAATGGAAATGAAATGAAAGATGAGAATTTAAAGACCAAGGTTGGTCATGTATTGAAATGAATGAATAAGTCCGGTTGAGTGGAGAGGCTAACTCCAGAACTTTGATTTTTATTCATGATTCTATTAAAATAAGGACTAGTACATAGTGGAGATGTGATGAAAGTAAGAGAAAAACATTGAGTATGAGGGCTATTGGGTAGCGGCGAGAGCGTATCCCAGGAATTCCCATGATGAGTCTGGGTGAGGATACTACTCCAGAGTACCGTCCCAGTGGCGACGCTCGTAGGATGTTTGAAGACTACGGGTGGTGTCATGTCTATGGTGAGAGCTGAATTACCACAGGATGTCTGCATGATGAGTCATGTCAGCGATGGGATTCCCTCCAGAGTGCCTAGACATAAGTTCGTAGGTCAGAAAACATCTAGGATACTTACCGTAATTACAGTAGTAGATTAAATCATGGCGAAGGATTGAACCCTATAAAAATGAAGAACGGTTAAGAGGCTTGCCCTCGGACCTATGTAGTATGGGATGCATAGAATCCGAACTAGTGTGCATTAGTGTCATGTAAATTAAATGATTGCATTAAGGATTAAGTGCACAATCACAACACGACATCATTAAGATTTCCCTCTTTTCTGTTATTTCGAATGTGAACAAGTTTGTGATTTGTTAAGAAATGAGAATTGTTATACTGTTTCTGGCATAGAGAGGATGGCCATGTATAATTATCGTCGGTTGAATAAACTGACGTACCCACAGTTTTGTATGCAGGATAAATTACATGTTTAAGAGGAATGGATGTATAAAGATTTTACCATGTTGTTGTACACTTATGTAAATGTTGTAAATTTTTACTTCCGCTGTGCAAATGAAAAGTGTAATGTATGATGTAAACTCTGATGTAAAGTGAAAAGTTTGATTTTCCTTGTAAAATTGTACTGAAGAAAGTGAAAAGATCCTGTAGAACATCTCGAATTCAGTGTATTTGGGATTCGGGGCGTTACAAGACGGGACATTGGTTAACCCAAAAGGCATTACCAAAAACTCATAATGGCCTTCATGGGTCCTAAAAGTTGTTTTGTACACTTCTTCTTCATTCATGTGTATCTGATGATAACCACTCCGTAAATCAAGCTTACTAAAAATTAATGATCCATAGAGCTCATCCAGCAGCTCATCAATAATAGGAATGGGATATTTGTCTTTCACAGTTATCTCATTTAAAGCCCGATAGTCTATACACATGCGCCAACTTTCGTCAGCCTTTTTCACCATAATAATGAGAGAAGAATAAGGACTATGACTGTGTCGAATAATTCCTGAGTCAAGCATCTCCTTAACAATCTTTTCAATTTCATTCTTTTGACTCCAAGGGTGTCGATATGGTCTCAAGCTAATAGGTTTTGAACCAGGAATGAGGGGTATCTTATGGTCACAAGACCTGTGCGGAGGCAAGCCAATTTGCTCCTTAAACACAACCCTATAATCCTGCAGTATAGCTTGGATCCCTGGATCAACTTTCTTACTCATGTTAGCTGACACAGACATTGCATCTGTGTCCAATTCAATTGCGGTAGACTGCACAAAACCTACTATTTGCAGCAACCACCCTCCCTTGATGTGCATCAATGTTTTTGTTATAGCTTTTGGAGTAGATAACTCAATATCTTGAGGAAGTAAGCCCTGCAATTTCCTTTCTACACCATCTAATTGAAAACGCATCTTCTTTTCCTTTAGATTCCACACCACATCTTCGAGAGTTTCTATCCATTGCGCCCCCAAAACTAACTGGCTAGTATCCACTGGAAGAACATAGAATCAGCCACAATGGGCACCCCTTGACACAAGAAAACTACCCCTTCACATAACCCTGAGCATTTCAACTGCATCCCTCCTGCAACCGTGACCTCAAGCTGCACATTTTTATTAACTGGCAATTGAAATTTCTTAACAATCTGCGCATCTACAAAATTATGAGTAGCCCCTGTATCCAATTTTGCACATATGGTTTTGGACTTGATAGTACCAAGAACACTAAAAGTCCTAGGATTAGTGCTACCAGTGAGAATATGCAATGAAATAGCTGCGACTTCAATTGTCTTCCCATTTTTCAAGTCCTTCCCATTCTCATCTACTTCACCCTCCAATTCCTTCTCAGAGTTATCCAACTGGTCTTCTGCATCACCATCCAAAACCCCCACCATCTGCATAAGAGTACTATTCTCATAGGTCCCTATCATCTGCATTAAAGATTTCCCCGTACACCTATGGCCTTTGACAAAATTCCCATCGCAATGAAAGCATAATCCCTTTTCTCTCCTCTCCTTCATGTATTGCAGGAACTGAGGATCTCGAAATCTTGAAGAGTCGATAGTGTTCATATTGCTTGTTGCAATTGGTTTGGATGACGGAGTAGGGTTCACAGAAGTCATTAAGGACTTAGGAAATGAAGAATTGGTCGACATACTTGAGGAATTTTTTTGAAAATCGTCCCATCTTCCATGATCTCTTCTGCTCATTAAGTATAGATTCCCTAGCAATAGCTTCCCTGTAAACCTCTAAAACATTACGAGGATGTTTGAGCTGCACCTTCCTTTTTATCTCATTCTTGAGACCCGAAATATAACAACTAACAAGGGACGACATGGCTAAGGACTTCGACTGCTGGCTAAATTTCAAGAACTCACGATGGTATTCAAGAACGGTACCCACCTGTTGCAATTTATACAAAGTAGCTTCAGGATCATCTAATTCAGCTGGACCGTATTGCAACAACAACTCTCGCTTCAAAACTTCCCAATCAATATGATTTTCTTCCTGTTGTTTGAACCATCTCCACCATAATAGTGCTTCTCCCCTAATGTAATACAAGCTAAAAGCAAGCTTATCTGAATCATGTATCTTCTATGTATAGAAATGATGCTCCATGCGGTATACCCAATTAGTGATGTCATCACTTCCATCAAAACTTGGCAAATCAATCTTCGGATGTTTTGGGAAGAAAGTGGTACCTTCTGTGTTCCTGTAATTCCCTGTTCTTGGTGTTCTATCCCACATTCCAGGTCATCGGCATTCAGATCGTGAGTTTCCTTCCCTCTGACGCCTATGGGGACTGTAATACCTTCGTCGAACACCTGGCGATCTTAAGTGTCCCTCTTCCTCTTCCAAATAGTCATCATTATACCATGAGCAGCATTATCCTCTGGATCGATGTGAAATGTGTCTATGGCGCGGATCTTGAAGCAACTATTCAATGGCCAATTCCAACCGATCAAATTGCTCTTCGAAGCTGGGACGCTTATTAGAACGATCGCCATTGGCAACCTCCCGTGCATCCTGATCCCACACCCTAGGTCCAGACCGTGGCCCAGACCCAAGTTCTTGAGGATTCTCAGCTTCTTCATCGAGTTCTTGACCAGGTTCTTGATCGACGACATTCGGTGGATCCAAGTCTGGCTCTGATACTATTGTTCCAAGACTACCACCGCTGTGGTGGATGAAAGCTCTGCCTCATCTCCTCGGCATCAGAATCTAGCTGCAACTATGGTAGAGACGCAAAAGAGAGGAAGAAGATGAACAGTGAACCAATGGGTTGCAATTTCTATTCATGATCAACAAGTTACAACTGCGCTTTATTTATACAGAGTTAATACGTGCATTGCATGGATTTGGACATGAAACGGCCCAACTGTATTCAGTTGGACTGGGCCCCACTCCTTAACCGATGCCAACCCTTCTTACAGCTGTCACTTACGGGTTATACACACTAATTCCACAGGGGGGTTTTATATAAGAAAACATACATACAAATATTTGTACTCATTTACCAATTAAAATCGCTTGTTTTTGTTGATATTGTCTTTAATTCATCTTATTTCTATAAGATTTCATTTAATTAATTATTTTTGAAGAAATAATATTTTTGATGCAAAAAGTAAAGATTTGTGGAAAAAATCAACAAACAAAGTAAAACAATGGATTTATCAATTTTTATTGTTTTGTTGAGTAAAAATAATTTTAGAAGGATTTTAATGAGCTAATATGATTTTTTGTTAGTTTAATTAATTTTAAACTAATTAATTTATTTTATTTTTAAATCCTAAATTTTGGTCTTATTTTGTGTATGCAGAAGCACGTGGTTGGCAGAAAAGGAAGAAAAGAAGAAAAGAGAAAGGAATAAAATTCAGGTCAAATAAGGAAGGAAATAAATGTAAGAAGAAGGACTTTTCTACAAAAAGTGCAAACCCTAATTCTCTCTCCCGTTCCCTATAAATATACACAAGGTTGGAGCACACAAATGGGAAGAGGTGACGGCTAATCATTAAAACAAATAATATAAAATGAGAGAGAGAGAGAGAGACAGAAGTCGTCTCTGTCCCTTTTGGCGTGTCCCAAGGTGCTGACGGCGACAACTTCACAAGGGATCCCACGTGACAGGTGGCTCGCTGACGTGGCGTTTCTTCTCCTTCCTTCTGGCGTGCGGCTCGAAGAGCACAAGGAGATGTGCTGAGCTGGGATCGAGACAGCGACAGCACGTGCGGATCAGAGCTCCTGGGTGCTGACTTGGCGCGGCTTACGTGGCGACGCATCTCGGGTTCAGATTTTGAGACAGAGACAAAAGAGAGAAAGAAACTTGGGCTCGGTTCTAGGAGTTCGGTTTGCAATATTTTTTATTTTTTTTATCTCTTCTTCCCTATATTTTTATGATGCAATCCTAAACAATTTTTGTTAGCTGCAACTTGAATATGAACTGAATTTATTGTTCTAGAGGCTAAGATGTAGCCTAGTTTTGTAGAACACAAATTTTAAATCCTTATTATTATTTTATTTTTCCTGGTTGTGTTTTAATTTTTATTATTTATGCGTACAAAATGGTGGATAGACATCTGTATGATTTTTCAAATCATAAAGAGACCGAACAGGTGATTTGTGATTAATAAAAATTAAATACCGTTATTGGAGGACGTGACCGTTAAAAAATTCAAATTTTCAATTAATAATTTGATAGATAGGCGAAGAATTAGTTGAGAATAATTTTTAGACTACGTGGATAGAGTGGTTAATATCTTTAGAATTCTGGTCTACAATTTGGAAAGATAATATCTTTAATTCATAAGGAGTTATAATTTGTGTGTGTGATAAACGAGGTGAACCAAGAGCCCTAGAACTAATTTTACCATTAATAAATTACAAGAGCTTCACAGTTTAACAGCCCCCTCCCTCTTCACCAATTTAGTTAGATTTAATTAGATTAGTGTAATTTAGTTGTTTTATCATTTATAAAATTCGATTTTCCAAATAGTGATTAATCTAGTGATATCGGTACTCAATAAAATATCTAGTCCATGTGGGTTCGACACTCTATTCATTTAACTATATTACTTGTGCGATTTTGTACACTTATAAATATTCACATCAATACACTTTTACATTTAAACCCAACAATTAACTTTATTCTCCCAAGGACAGATATGCAACATATTAGGACTGATATGCAACACTTTTATACTCTCTTCTTCTTCACTGCAGCTCCCGCCCCAAGCTTCAGATCAAATGGCGACATCAATGGCTGCAGATCCAATCCCATGACTTGGATCATATGTATATATACTGCCTGACTCTAATCATGCTTCATGGCCTCTTTATATCCTTTACGCCTTTAGTTCGCGGTAATGTGTACATCTGATTCCTTTAATATCGTTGATGAAACATATTTTTGGGTTTTACCATTATATGGTAAACATTGATGTCATTTTATTTGTTGGGCAGTCATAAATCGACTAATAACCTACTGTGAGCTTGTTGTCAAATAATTTTAAGTTAGGATCCTTGCAGAATTTCACACATGATTCATGCTATTCAGAAGCCATAGAAGCACGTTTTATTGCTTCTAAGTTCATAATATTATTGTGACATATTTAACTTGAATCTCAGCCATTGTGTTATGTGGGTATACTTAAACAGATTAACTTTGGGAAGGAGTGAGATTTTAGTGCAAGCGTTTTTAAAATAAACATGTGTAGCAGGGAAAAAAGGGAAAAAAAAAAAAACCATGGTAAGTTTGATGGTTGACTATAGTTTTCACATTCTAGTTGCAGTTTCTATTTTGAGACATTGGAGATAGATCAAACAACGTGTTGCCCTCAAAAATTTAATTATTGGATTAGCAAAAGTATGAGTGAGATAATAATGTGTTGATAAAGTTGGAAGGGTATTCTTTGATCTGGTTACTCAACATCATTTAAGAATAAATGCTTGACGGAGACCAATTGAAAAGGTGTTTGCAGGACTATTTACAAGTCTAAAGCAAATAGAACATAAATTATTCTAGATTTAAAACCTCAAAATATGAGTCTCTTTTATGAATATTTTTGTATCTTGAAACAAAGAGTTGGGCTGGAGTAGAATTGAAAAAAAAGATATATTATAAGAGGAAGAAACTGGCGCACTTTAATTTTTGTGTTCACGTGAGAAAGTGTTGCATATCATTTTTTTCTGCTAGTTCTCCTTTGTTAACAATTTTTTGTTTGTATGTAACCATGCTTCAAACATTAGAGTATATGTAGCTTTATTACATTTGAGTGAAGCTCTTGAAGAAACAAAAGGATTAAACTAATATTCTACATGCTTAATACGGCTAGACCGCTATATAGATTATGTAAAGTGAAAGAAATATTAGGGTCTGTTCTTTTTTTTGCCTCTTATAAGAAATTTACAGTAAGAGCCTCTTGTAAGAGCCTCTTTTTTAGGTATTCTTTTATATAAAAATAACCTCTTATAATTTCCGTTCTTTTTTCACCTCTTACAAGAGCCTTTTCTTTACTTTTAGACATTTTTGCCCTTACTATATAATTTCTCTATTTATACCAACATTTCATATCTAAAATTAAGTAAATCGTCACATTTCCCACATAGTAGAAAAATTTGGTCATAATCCATAATTATCGTCATTCTTCTTTCAACGAAAAAAACCCACATAACATGCGACACTCCATCTACAACAGGTGACACTCCATCTCCTCCAACAATTTCACCAATTGAAGCCCCAACAGCAGATTCACCTCCTCCAGCAAGTGATGTGGTCCCCAATGCATTGGCGATAGGCATGGCTGTCGACTCTGTTACTTTTGAGGGGATGCAAGCAATTTTGTGTAATTTGATGGCAAATATACACTACTTGTATCAGTGCATAGTTACAAATTTGTGTAAACTACTTCTAATATTTGATTGCGTGTGTTCATGGAATATCATCATTAGTGGTGAAGTTTTCCTACTGATTAGTTTGGCTTCAAAAATTTATCCATGCAACTTCATGTCCACTTTTGTATTCTGTTGACTTGTTAAAGAGAAGGTAATAATCATAATAAATGTGCTAGAGAATCATCTTTTTCAAGGAGTATTGTTCTCCATGGTTGATCTTGTTTTGATTGAACAAAGCTGTAGATCATAATGAGAGCTAATGCCAAGTTGATCTAATAGTTGTAGAAGCAGCTCAAACCATTTTAAGTGATATACTGAAAATGGGAAAACAATAAACTTGAAGGAAACTTTGAATTTAGTTCTTGAAGGAAACTTTGAATTCTGCACGAGGTGCTTGCACGATTCTGATGATAGCTTCTTGAAGAAAATAATTTTGGGGAAAATAATTCTTATTCTTCTTGTTATTTTTATTCTTTACTGTATACATCTATATATAAGGATTACATTCTTGGAGAAGAAGAAAAAGATTGAGAGAAGATTGGGAAGATGAGAGATTTGGGGAAACTGTTTCCTATATTAGGAAACAGAATATACAATTACTATATTTCAACACTCCCCCTCAAGTTGGTGCATAGATATCGAGCATGCCCAACTTGTCAACAAATTTCAAGAAGAGCCGAGTCGAAATGGCCTTGGTTAGGATATCTGCGAGTTGATCTTCTGACTTCACTTTGGATATCTCAATAACTTTCTCATGTAATTTTTCTTTGATGAAGAATCTGTCCACCTCTACATGTTTTGTCCTATCATGCTGAACTGGATTAGCCGCAATATCACACGCCGCTTGACTGTCACAATACACCTTCATAGGTTCCTTTGGACCATAGCCTGAGTCCTGCAACAGGAGTTTTAGCCACAAAGCTTCGGTTATACTTAACGATACTCCGCGATACTCAGCCTCTGCACTAGAGCGTGCAACAACATTTTGTTTCTTGCTCCTCCATATAACTAAATTTCCTCCAACAAAGGTGAAATATCCTGAAGTGGAGCACCTATCGATTGTAGATCCTGCCCAATCAGCATCAGTATATGCCTCAACCTTCAAGTGACCATATTTCGCAAATAAGATTCATTTTCCTGGGGCTGACTTAATGTATCTCATAATTCTCATTACCGTGTCCATATGTTGTTCTCGAGGTGCATGCATAAACTGACTTATCACACTTAAAGCATATGACAAATCTGGCCGTGTATGTGCAAGATACATTAGTCGTCCAACCACTCTCTGATATCTTTCCTTATCACAAGGCACTTGATCAGCTTCGTTGCATAGTTTCAGTCCTTCTTCCAATGGTGTACTAATCGGTTGACAAGCGGACATTCCAGTTTCCTTCAATAAATTCAGAGCATATTTTCTTTGAGAAAGAAATATTCCCTTTCTTGAGCGAGAAACTTCAATACCAAGGAAGTATCTCAAAGGACCAAGATCTTTTATTTCGAACTCTTGTGACAAGTAGTTCTTTAATGCCTTCATCTCCTCAGGATCATCTCCAGTTACTATCATATCATCAATATAAATAATGAGAGCAGTAATTCTACGTTCTTTCCTTTTCAGGAATAGAGTATGATCAGAATTACTCTGATCGTATCCGAATGTCCTCATTGATTTTGTAAATCTCCCAAACCAGGCTCTTGGCAACTGCTTCAGTCCATACAATGCTTTCTTCAGACGACATACTTTGTTGCTGTGTTGGACTGGTCTGTTCGACCCTGGTGGAAGATCCATATAGACTTCTTTTGTCAATTTCCCATGCAAAAATGCATTCTTCACATCAAATTGCTCCAACGGCCAGTCAAGATTTGCAGTAAGTGACAGTAGAACTCGAATAGTGTTGAACTTTGCCACAGGTGCAAATGTTTCGTCATAATCAATTCCATAAGTTTGAGTGTACCCTTTGGCAACCAGCCTTGCCTTGTACCGCTCGATCGAACCATCTGATTTATATTTCACTGTATAAATCCATCTGCATCCTACTGGCTTCTTCCCTGCTGGCAGCTCGACTATCTCCCAAGTCTCATTCTTCTTCAAGGACTTCATCTCCTCATCCATAGCTGCTTTCCACCTTGGATCGGCTAAGGCTTCCTGCACACTGTTAGGAATAGATACAGCAGATAATTGATTCACAAATGACTTATTTGATTCAGACAATCGGTGAGTGAACACATAATGACTCATGTGATACTTGACTTTACTAGTGGGATTAGGCTCGTAAGTGGGTTTTGGGATACCTCTAGTAGTACGGTTTGGGAGTTCTCTTCTTGGAGCTTCGAACAGCGATGACGATTGGTTTTGGGGTTCTGCTGGGAGTAGAGATAGATCTGATGGTACTGGTGGTGGAGATGGTTCAGATGGTGCTGGTGGTGGAGATGACTCATCTTCACTGTATAAATCCATCTGCATCCTACTGGCTTCTTCCCTGCTGGCAGCTCGACTATCTCCCAAGTCTCATTCTTCTTCAAGGACTTCATCTCCTCATCCATAGCTGCTTTCCACCTTGGATCGGCTAAGGCTTCCTGCACACTGTTAGGAATAGATACAGCAGATAATTGATTCACAAATGACTTATTTGATTCAGACAATCGGTGAGTGGACACATAATGACTCATGGGATACTTGACTTTACTAGTGGGATTAGGCTCGTAAGTGGGTTTTGGGATACCTCTAGTAGTACGGTTTGGAAGTTCTCTTCTTGGAACTTCGGACAGCGATGACGATTGGTATTGGGATTCTACTGGGAGTAGAGATGGATCTGATGGTACTGGTGGTGGAGATGGTTCAGATGGTGCTGGTGGTGGAGATTGCTCATCTTCATGGAGGTTCGGCACTGACTGCAGGTCTTCGTGGAAATTTTCTTCCTCAACCAAGTCTTCATTCGAGTGATCGTCATTACTTACATCTTGATTTTCTCCCCTTATATCTGATTGTTCAGTTTGAACAGTAACCACTTCATCATAGGCAAGAGTTTGAACTTCACTTCGGTACTCCCCCTGAAGTTCAACCTCAGAGGAAAAATACATCTCATCTTCATGGAACACAACATCCATAGTCACAAATATCTTTTGAGTTGGTGGGTGATAGCACCGCTACCCTTTCTTATTCTGTGCATATCCCATGAAAACACAGCGGACAGCTCGAGGAGTTAACTTATTGTGTTCATGTTGATGAAGATGAACAAATGCAACACACCCAAACACACGAGGTGACAAGTTGATGAATTTTGGTGCATTCACAGATTCAGTTAATGCTTGAAATGGTGTGAGGAAGTTTGGGATATTATAGGGAACGCGGTTGATTAAGTATGCAGCAGAAGTAAGGGCTTCTCCCTAATAAATGAGTGGCATATTTTCATGGATGAGAGATGCACGGACCACTTCGAGCAAGTGTCTATTTTTCCTTTCTGCAACCCCATTCTGTTGAGGTGTATACGAGCATGTAGTCTGATGAACAATTCCGTGTTCCACCAAATATTGTTGTAGATTTGAACTCAGGTATTCTCCGCCATTATCACTCCTAAGAACTTGAATCTGTGATTTATACTGAATCATAACATGCTTGTGAAATTTCTGAAACAAACCACTAACTTCACTTTTCGACTTCATCAAACAAATCCAGGTCATACGGGTACAGTCATCAATAAAGGTCACAAACCATTTGGTTCCTCCAAATGTAGTGGTTTTGGATGGACCCCAAACATCAGAATGAATAATCATAAAAGGTAGGGAGCTTTTACTTGGACTTGGAGGAAAGGAGACACGATGACCTTTTGCGAGTTCACACACATCACACCGAAAGGCAGATACATCCAACTTCAAAAATAAACTTGGAAATAATTTCTTCAAATAACCAAAAGAAGCATGCCCTAGACGTCGATGCCATAGCCAAATATCTGATTTCTTATTTTCATCTTCGGATCCTTCCACACTTAGAGCTTGAGTCAACTTGCTCGAACATTCAAATTCTAAATCCAGGTAATAGAGCTTCCCGTGCCTAACCCCATAACCAATCATCTTGCGAGTCCGAATATCCTTAAAAACGCAATGAGAAGGCCAAAAGACTACAATACAATGTAAGGCAGTAGTTATTTGAGCAACAGATAATAGGTTGAAATTCAATGATGGCACAACTAGGGTTGTATTTAAGGTTAGGTTGTTTGTGAGATGCATGGTACCCTCGCTAGTAACAGTGGCAGGATTACCATTGGCAGTGGACACAGTCGATTTAGTGGATGGTTGAAAATTTTGAACTTGCCTAGAATCAAAAGTCATATGGTCGGTAGCACCCGAATCAATTATCCATGCACTATTCATAACAGAAGCAGAAATATTAAATACCTTACCATCATTACCCGCAGCTGTGACTAATGTAGAAGCGAGTCCAATACTCTTCTCAACTCTATCAGTTTGTCCCATGGTAGTGGCACAAGGGAAAAACAATGGATCTGATCTCCACCACCAATAGCAAGCTCCAAGTCTTCAACAACCAGCAAAACAGCAACAATCCAACACCCAAACAGCAACTCCACTGCAGATCAGAACACCAAACAGCAACAACCCAACAAACCACCAGCAAACTCTCCAACAAACCACCAGCAACAATCACACACAACAACCCAATAATCTAATCCCTGATCCAAATCACCAAATAGCAACAAACCCAACCCTGTTCCACTTCACCTTCTTTAACGACGGCAGCAGCGATGGTCGAGGGGCGGCAACGTCAACGCTGGCGACCGGAGGTGACGGCATCGGCAGCGAGGTCGAGCGGCGATAGGTGAGGACAGGGCAGTCGACGGTGTGGGTCAAGGGCTGGCGACTGGGAAGAGGGCAGAGCGGTGCAGTCGATGGCTCGACGGCAATGGCGAAGATAGGCGATGGGTTCGAGCGGTGCAGTCGATGGGTTGGTGAGGAGGGCAGCAACGGTGATCGGGTTCTCAGGAGACGCCGGAGATGAGGACGATGGAGATGATTGGGTTATCAGGGGAAGCCGGAGATGAGGACGATGGAGATGATCGGGTTATCAGGGGAATTGATGACGAAGGCGAGAGGTTGATGGTCGGTGACGGGATCTGATGGGATCAACAACGGGATTAGATCAAGATGGTGGTGATCAGCCTCCTCTTCTTCTTCTTCAGTTGGCCTAGATCTGATTAGGCTCTGATACCATGAAGAAAATAATTTTGGTGAAAATAATTCTTATTCTTCTTGTTATTTTTATTCTTTACTGTATACATCTATATATGAGGATTACATTCTTGGAGAAGAAGAAAAAGATTGAGAGAAGATTGGGAAGATGAGAGATTTGGGGAATCTGTTTCCTATATTAGGAAACAGAATATACAATTACTATATTTCAACACTTCTCGCGATTTATAGCGCAACAAATCTTCATCTTTTCTTCTTCTTTAACCGAGTGTGTACCTAAAAGAAATGGTATATAACAAGAATAATGTTTAATGTTAGCAAATGTGACCGGGTAAAAGAAATTCAATAATTATGATTTTTTTTAAAATTTGGATAATCCTTTTGAATTGCAATTATTAATCATATTTGGTATCCTGCCTGAATCCATCCTATTTTATTAAATAAGACACACAAACACGAGAGATTAATGAAAACATGAACACATAAGCTATATCGTTATTCTATCTCAAATAATCAATCCTACTTCATCAAAATGAGATACCCATAGACACAAACTAACACGTCAAATTCATTTACAAATAGACAGAAAAACAAACTAATCATTAATTTAGGGGTAATGTAGTCTTTGTAAGTGATAGAAGACTTTTAAGATTTTGAAAGAGGCTAGTAGAAGCCGTTTAGGTTTAGAAGCAATTTTGGGAGAAATCTCTTATAAGAGGTAAAAAAAGAACACTAAAAAAACTCTTGTAAGAGGTGGACCACCTCTTACAAGAGGTAAATCACTTATAAGAGGAGAAAAAGAACACTACCTTAGTGTTGTAAATCTTGTTAGTGAATGACCATCATCCCTTATTTTGTAACTTCTCTCCAACCTTTATATCTTTATGTTAATTTCTTTGTAACTTATGAGACTTTTGGTTATTCTTTGTAACACTATAAATGGTGAAGCACTCCACCTATGAAAGATAGAAAAAATTAGAAGAGAAGTTGTCAATCTATTTTCGTGTGTTGGTAACACGTTATCAACATAATTCTCTTTGTTGAGTGCCTTCCCAAAGTCAGGAAGTTCGACCAACCTAAAATTTTGAGAGCAGGAGTAAAACGTATTGAAGCGTAACATATCCAAAAATCAGATCGATCCAACGGTAGGTTGCTGAGAAATGAATTTCTTATTCTCTTTAAAATTTCATTGAACATTATAACATTCGTCATTGTTATAAGAATTTTATTTTGATTAATATCTCATATGAATGTGAAATGAATTTTATTTAATAAATCTTATCGAGATGACTTATTTTCAAATATTATATGCCCTATTTGGTTATAAATTGATTTTTTAAAAGATTTTTACAAGTTTTAATATAATTTCTCATAGAAAAAAATCATAACTTTAAATCCAACCATTAAAAAATTCTGAAAATTTATGAAATTCTTTGATGTGTTTACCGAATCATACTAAAATTTTGAAATAATCAGACAAGTATAAAGTAGTCTGATAATTCAGAGTAGAAGCTCCGTAATTATTTTATTTTAGAACCCGAAGTTCTAAACTTCATACACTTTACTTTTATATATATAAACTCAAAGTATAAAACTTGAAATTCTATACTTTCAATTTCATATATAAAACCCAAAGTTATATATATAAAATTTGAAGTTTTATTACTTTAATAATAAAATTTGAAATTGTAAAAATAATATATATAATCATACGCAACCCAACTGGAATATCAAGGCCTCATCAAGGCTAAGGCTGTGTAGTGGAGGCAAAGATCAAGAGTGCAATGGATCAAGGCGGGAGATGCAAATTCAAAAAAAAATTTCATTCAATTGCAAACGGAAGGAGGAGGAGAAACTTCATTCACTCTCTCTTAGTAGATGGAAACCTTTCAACCTCTCCCAGTGCTATTAGATCAAATTTTGAGAACCGCTTCCGAGAGATCTGTGGTACAGCTCCTCAATCAGATTTCATGATCAATTGGCAATCCCTCTACCCCTCGCAAGATATCATCATAGCCCACTTGGATGCCGCTTTCACTCTGGAAGAAGTTCGGAAGGCAGTATTTGATATGAGTAGTGACAAAGACCTGGGGCCAGATGGATTTTCAATGAGTTTCTATCATGTCTTTTGGGATACTATCAAAGATGATCTATTTAAAATGCTTCAATCGGTGTAGAGGGGAAACTGTGATCTGGGCAGGATAAATTACTCTAACATAATGCATATCCCTAAGTGTGAGGGTGCAAATACTGTCACTGAATATAGGCCTATCAGTCTACTTAACTGCTCCTTCAAGATCTTCACCAAAATCCTCGTCAACAGACTTAGACCAATCCTCCATTCTCTTGTCTCGTCCTCTTAAAGTGCTTTCTTGAAAGGCAGATCAACTGTTGACTACTTCTTAGTGGCCCATGAAGCTATCAACCTTTGCAGCAAGCGCAATTCTGATACAATTTTGTTCAAGATTGATTTCACAAAAGCGTTTGACACAGTGAGTTGGGACTTCCTTGATCAAATTATGGTTGCCAGAGGCTTTGGCCCAACCTGGTGCAGATGGATCCATATGATCCTTAGGATGGCCAAATCTGCAGTTCTATCAATGGAAGGGGGGGAGTTTCATCAACTCCAAACGATGACTCAAGCAGGGGGACCCTCTCTCAACAATGCTTTTTATCTTAGCAGTTGATGTTCTTGCTCAGATGCTCTTCTGTGGTTGAAGGAATGGCTCTTTCTTTCCTCTCTCTCATAGGGGCTCCTTATCAAATCTGGCAGTACTACAATTTGCAGATGATACTCTACTCTTCTGTAATGGGGATGAACAAGAGGTCCTTAACCTCAAGGTGGTATTTCAACTTTTTGCAAATATCTCTAGCCTGGCTATCAATTTCAACAAATCCTCCTTAATTTATTTCAGCAAATCAAGAGCAAAGATTCATGCCTTCTCGAGCATTTTGGGTTGCAAGCAAGAAAGGCTACCGATTAGCTACCTTGGCACGCCCCTCACTAGAGGGAAACTGAGTAGAAGAGATTGTCAACCACTCATTCTCGAGATTGAGAGAAGACTCTCAGTGTGGAAGGGCAAGATTCTATCCAGATGAGGGAGATTGGTTCTTATCAACTCTGTGCTCAGTGCTCTGCCTGTTTATTTTGCCTCTTTTTTTAGACTTCCAAATTGGGTAATCAAAAGAATTGATCAAATTTGAAGTAGATTCTTTTTGAGTGGTTCGGATGCTGATGCAAGAGGGGTGGTGTGTATGCGGTGGAAGACTATCTGCCAGCCCAAGCAGCAGGGAAGACTTGGAATTCTTGATCTGAAAGTATTTAATGAGGCTCTTCTCCTGAAATGGTGGTGGAAGATTGTCTCTTCAGACTCGCTTGTTAGTCAAACGCTTTGAAGCTTATACTATAATGCCAACTCCAACAGCCTGATATGCCCAACTAATGCTTCAAATTTCTGGAAGGGTGTCTTCCAGCTAAAGGACCAGTTTTTGCAAAACATCAACTGGAAGTTTGGAAATGGAGATCAGATTAAATTCTGGACATCACGATGGATCAATGGCTACAACATCACCACCTTGTGCCCTGCCCTCGCAGCTGCGGCATGGAACCCTGATGTAAATACTCTTTTGCAAGGAGTGTGGATCAACAACACTTGGCATTGGAGACCTAGTCTTCACTGCATCTCTAACCCCACCATTCGAGAGGAGGAAGCACATTCGAGAGGAGGAAGCAAGGCTACTACAAATGATCACAGATTACCATCCATAAGATTACAGAGATTCTCCTTGGAAGCTCACTTCATCAGGAATTTTCACTGTCAAGTCAGCCTATGACCTTTTCATCATCTCTGGCCTCCGGTCCCCATACCTAAAAGCTACTTGGTCTTCCATAGCTCCTCTAAAATGCAAGGTATTCATCTGGAAACTGAGTTGGGATAGAATTAACTCCAAAACTTTCCTCCAATCTAAAGGCTGGTTGGGCGACACGACATGTGCATGTCCTGTTGAGACGAGTTTTCATATCTTCTTTGATTACCCCCTTGCTACTAGCACTTGGACCTTCTTCACTTCCCTCTTCCACATTCACACATTGCCTACCGATTTACATGATTGCTTTTCTTCATGGTGTTTTGGGCCACAATTGCACAGTCACGCTTGGCACCTACGTACAATAGTTATTTGTTGGAGTATCTGGCTAGCTAGGAATGATCGCATTTTTTCTTCATAAATTATCCAACCACGAGCAATAATTTCTAATGCAATCTTTTGGTTTAGATCTTGGTTAGATGGATACGAAAGCAGCAAAAAGAAGGAGCAGCTTGTGTGCGAATTGGAAATTGCAGGAGCAAAAAATGTCCTTCTCAAGCATGTGCTGACCGGGGTCGATCCGACAGGAAGTGAGGAAGATAGCTGCTCAGGATGACTCCCTCCCCGTATTATGTTTTTGATGTTGTTTTTAGTTGATATTTTGAAACAGTATGAGACTTTGAGAATGCAAGACTACTGAGTTCTGTTTTGGCGGATCAAGAGTTCAGCGCCTGTTGTAAGTTGAATTGGCTTGATCCGTTTGTGTATATGTACTTGTTTTTACCCTTATATATATATATATATATATATATATATATATATATATATATATATATATATATATATGACTTACCCTACCTTTTACCAGTCAAAAAATACATATATAATCAAATGCGAAGTTTTGATAATATAATTAGATTAGGATATGAAATTCTC
This sequence comes from Hemerocallis citrina, assembly GCA_017893485.1. Lineage (NCBI taxonomy): Eukaryota > Viridiplantae > Streptophyta > Magnoliopsida > Asparagales > Asphodelaceae > Hemerocallis > Hemerocallis citrina. Next base: position 197,430,736 of record CM030365.1, read on the forward strand.
TATATTGATATATTCTCATCTAATTATTTTTAAAAGAAAGCCTAACGTCTTGACACAACCTGAAGATCTATAAATGAGTTATGTATTAGAATCATGAATAGGCAGTTCAGATCTATGAATTAGGATCATGAAGGTTTAACTTTCATTAGCAATTTTTTAAAATTACACTTGTATTTATTTCCTTATGATCATGTATACCCTATTAATTTTATATATTTTATTTCAGTAACTGAAAAGATGTCGAACATTGCTAAACTCGATTGTAAGGCTCTTGCGATCAATGGTAAAAATTATTCGTCACGGCAATTAGATGCTAAAATTGAAAAAAACTTGGTGATTTTATTGCAGAAGAAGATAAGATGTTCCCGGAGGACAAAGTAGAGCTCTCACTTTTTTTAACGTCATCATGTACATGGTGCTTTTTTTTAATGTCATCATGTACATGGTGATTTGAAAAATGAATATTTGACTAAGGAAGATCCCTTGGGTCTTTGGAAATCCCTGAAGGATAGGTGTGATCATCAGAAGAGGTCATATTACACAATTCTCAAAGTGATTGGACGAATATGAGATTCCAACATTATAAGACGGTTTTTGAATACAACCCTTCTCTATTTAATACTGTTTTCCAATTGAGATTGTGTGGTGAAACAATTACTGATGAGCAAATGTTAGAAATAAATCTTTCTACATTTTACGCCTCGAACGTGCTCCTGCAGTAGTAGTATCGAGAGCGACGATTTTCTATGTATTCTGAACTTATAACTTGTCTCCTTGTTGCGAAATAAAATAATAAAGTTTTAATTAAGAATCATAATTTTAGACCAACCGGGGCTATGGCAATTTCCGAAGCAAATGTCAACTTTGCTAAAAACAGACAGGTGTAGGGGATGTGGACGAAATAACTCCTCCAAAAGAGGCGAGTACAATAATTCCTCAAGTAGAGGTGGGTATAATAATTACTCCAATACAGGAGGTTATAAAAAGGTTCACATAATGCAAAGTTCAAGAACCATGAAAAGAGGTCCGTTCCCCATATTGAGAAGAATCAAAATCTACATAACAATTCTGCTAAGTATCTAGACGATACTTGTAATAGTTGTGGAAAAAGATGACATTGGTCACGTATTTGTCATGCACCAAAACATGAGGTAGATCAATATAAGGCTTATGTCAATTCTACAGAGACAAATGTGCTGGATGGTAAAAAGCTGATGGAAGATCATGATACAAATATACCAATGAGATCCACAAACTGGAATTCTGATGATTTCTTTGAAGATAATGCCAGCCAGCCTATTACCACTGAACATTTGAAGTAAAATTGGGAGAACCACCAAGTTGTGTCTACAATACCTAAAACTGTTGTTATCATCTTATTACTTCTTTTTTTGGAATAATTCAATTATTGTGTAATGGATGATGTTTTAATTAATTGTTATTTTTATTTCATATTTCATGTTAAGATATTATCTTCTGGTCAAGTTATTTTATCTGCTTAAGTAATTTGTTAATTTTTGTTTTATTTTAAAGGCATGGATCATGAAATGTATGAAACTGAAGATAATCTATGTCTGGTAGACAGTGACACAATACATACAATACTGAAAACGTAGAAATTTTTCTCAGAGTTGGTGTTTAATTCATGCAAAGTATCTGCGATATCTGGACTTGTACAAATAATTGAAGGTTCTGGACCCACATAATGTTACCAAATTGTATCCCTATATTCATTAAAAATGCTTTATTTTCCAGCAATCCTTGAAGAAATTTGCTTAGTTTCAAAGATATTGGAATGAATGAGTAGCACATATAAACTATAATTAAAGATATCAAAGAATTCTTATGCATCATTACTAGTATTGGAGATCAGAAACTCAAGGGAAAAATTAAGTGCATTCTCCTCGGGTCTATACTGCACAAGAATTTCAAAGTTGAATCATACTCTATTATGAGCCAATATCTCAAGCCAAGTCAGAAGTTTAAATCAAGCCCGATATTCAATGACCCTAAGATCTTAACTCTTTGGCATGATAGGTTAGGACATCCTGGAACCACTATGTTAAGAAAAATAATAGATAACTCATAAATATCCCTTTAAAGTAAGACTAATAGATAACTCACATGAACATCCCTTAGCAAACTATCAATTGACTATACCTAGTGGATAATTATGTATCATGTGTTCACAAGGTAAACTCATCACCAAACCATCTTTTCTTAAAATTGTATCTGAATCGTCATCATTTCTAAAGAGGATACAAGGTGATATTTGTGGCACTATATAAATCCTCCTAGTGAACCATTTAGATATTTCATGGTCCTAACTGATGTCTCCACCCATTGGTCCAATGCTTGCTTACTTTCTACTAGGAGTACATTGTTTTCTCGTTTACTAGCTCAAATCATAAGAGTTCATTTTCTTGACCAGCCTATTAAATCTTGATAATGCGGCTGAATTCACATCTAATGTTTTTGATAAGTATTTTTCATCGGAAGGGATTGATGTTGAACATCCTGTTCCACATGTTTATACATAGAATTGCTTAATTAACTAAATCCTTGATTAAACGTCTTCAGCTTATTGCCAGATCTTTGCTAATGCAATCTAGATTACCTGTTAGTGTTTTGGGACATGTTGCATCGCATGAATGCTTATACGACATAGACCCACAGCCTATCGCAATTTCTCTCCTGAACAACTTATGACAGGTAATCAGTCGAATATATCCCATTTGTGTAAATTTGGCCGTGCAATTCAAGTTCATATTCTGCCTCCTCAGCGTTCTGAAATGGGCCCTCAACAGAGATAGGGATTTATGTCAATTTTCACTCGCTTTCTATTATTCAGTATTTAGAACCAATGATAGTAGTGTATTTACAACCCATTTTGCAGATTATCACTTTGATGAGATAGTATTCCCGCGGTTAGGGAGATATGAAAGTTTCTGAAGAAAATATTGTTTCTGCAAAACAATTCGTTCCAGAAGAACGACGAGAATTAACGTGAAATACTTCCACTCTATATCATTTAGATCCACGTACTTCACAATGTGAGAATGAAGTACAGAAATATTGCACTTACAAAAATTGCAAACAGATTGGTGACCAAGTCGCACTTGCCAACTATAAATGCACCTGCCATAGTTATTGTCCTTGTAGAACAAAATTCAAATATGGCAGCTAATGAATCTGCAGCACGTCAAAAGCATTGTAGACATATAGGTTTAAAAGACTCCGTTCCTCGGAAAAGGAGAAATGAGAAAACATGCCCAAATAACATTGCTGAAGAGGTTCGTCATTTCATTCAAGTAGAGGTTATGCAAAAATCCACTCTCTCTAAAACTCCAGAGTAAGTTTTTTTCTTGGAAGCACAAGTCTATGATTAGACTTTAGAAGTCCGGGAAGAGAAAAATACATCTAATAATAAAGAGATCTCTATATTTTACACTAATTCAAGAGAGAAGTGGGATAGAAAATATACAATCATCGATGACATATTTACATATGATGTAGCTACACAAGTATCACCGGGGGATGATAATAATTATACTGAACCACACAATATAAATGAATGTAGATAAAGAGCATATTGGTCAAAATGAAAAGATACCATCAAGGCAGAATTAGAGTCTGTCAACAAACGTAGTGTATTTGGACCTATAATACCAACTCCAAAAGATGTTAACCATGTAAGTTACAAATGAGTATTTGTAAGAAAAAGAAATGGAAGTAATGAAATTACTAGATATAAAGCACGACTTGTGCCACAATGTTTCTTACAGAAACCTGAGATTGATTATGAGGAAACATACTCCTCTGTCATGGGCACAATAACTTTAAGATATCTGATAAGTTAAGCAGTTTCTGGAAATTTAAATATGACACTCGTGGATGTTGTAACTACTTATTTATATGGGAACTTAGGCATAAACATTTATATGAAAATTCCAAAAGGATTTACTTTACCCGAAGTAAAATCAAATAGTACATACTCAATTCAATTAAGATGTTCATTGTACGGCTTGAAGCAATTTGGAAGAATGTGGTACAATCGTCTTAGCGAATACTTGTCTAAGAAATGATATATAAACAATCCAAATTTTTCGTGCATTTTTTTAAAGAAAATTTTGAATGGATTTGCAATTGCAGTAGCTTAGGATCCTTATGGATAGTCACCTATAGTTTCTGTTCTTCTAGGGTTATAGGCTATAACAAACAAACTCATACCAAAATAATGAAAATTTAAAATTTCTCAAAATCGCTTGAAATAGATGAGAATTGAAATCAACAAATCGGACACAATTGTTGAAATTAATTATTTCCTCGAAATTGGCAAAAGTTATTGGACTAAAACCCAAGAAAATTGAACATAAATGCAAAGATTTCGAAATACCAAATAGTCCAAAATCAGTGGTGTTGTTGCTGATTTTGGTGTGGGAGCAAGCAAATGATTTGTGGATTGTTTTGGAAACAAATAAGACAAACCTGTTGTCTTTTGGCCGACGTTTGACAGTTTCTTGCTGCTGCCGCTAACCTACAAAAAGTTCGATACACCGGGATGGATCCCAGCGACGAACCTCCGACGCTCAAGTCAGTAATCTGGAAGATTATGAAAGAGCAATTTGTGGAAAAAATATTGATTACCTTTTTTATCGTAGGGGAGAGGGGTATTTATAGTCGTCTTTAGAGACAGTTTAGAGATAATCATTTATCTCTATGTCCCGGTGTTTTTGGATAAGATGTAGAGTTTAAATCGTTTCATGAAAAGGGATTAGTTTAAACCGCCTTTTAAGGATAATCATGAATTTGAGTTACTCTCTAATCATCTTTGGCTGGTCTGTGGCGGGCTGCACCCAAACCCAATAGTACAAATCCTTTTTGGGGTTATTGAGCTTTGAAGAGAGACCCAGTTCCCATTTTGGACCTGTTTGTAGGTAAAATTACCGTTTTACCCCTGGGAGCTTTAAAATTCGTGCCCGATTTGAACAGTCACAATTTGGTTCTATTTTTAGCCATATCACAAGCCCCCTACTACTGAAGACTGAGTTTCACAGCCTTTGAGGAATAGTTCGCCCGTTTTTAATGGCTTATAGAATTTATCGGTGTTCTCGGGGGAGTTTGGATCTTGTTAGAGGTGTAACAGTGTTATTCTAAGCTTTTAAAATGCCCCAAAATATTTTAGAATTTTCTGGATTTTTAGTGATTTTTCCAGATTTTTTTGAATTTTTTCCAATTTTTAATCATTTTTTTGAATTTTTTATTCAATTTCCGAATTTAAAAAATTAATTTTTGAAAATTTTAATTTATTTTTTAATTTAATAATTATATTTTTAGAATTTAAAATTATTTTCTGAATTAATAATTATTTTTAGAATTTTTAATTATTTTTTTTATTTTTTAATTATTTATTCGGAATTTTTAAATAACTAATCCAAATTAATAACTAGATAAATAAATTAATATTTACCTGTACACATGGTGCAATCAGCGACGTTGATCACGATCGAGCGCGGATCGGGAGGAGGCTTTTTTCCTCATTCTAACGTCGGTTCCAAGAGCACTCGAATCGCGCCGCTGACCCACGTGGCATCTCGGATCGCTGACACATGGCAGTCAACACTCGGCATTTTTTTTTCTTTTCTTCTCCTTCTTCCTTCGACTTCTTCCTTCGTCTTCGTCTTCGAATTAAGCAGGGTCATCGGAGCTCGAAAAGGGGAGCTTGGCGAAGGGAGCTCGTCGAAGATGATGGAGACGGAGCTCGGCACTGGAGCTCGACGGAGGGGAGTTGGGCGACAATGAAGTTCGATGATGGAGGTGTTGGAGCTCGTAAAGGAGGGGAGCTCAACGGAGCTCGTTGATGGAGGTGTTAGAGATCGTGAAGGAGGGGAGCTCGACAGAGCTCGTCGAGGTTGGTAAAGGAGATAGTAAGGCCGAGCTCGACGAGGAGTTTAGCGAGGAGCTCAGAGCTCGGCGAAGGGGATCGGAGCTCAGCGACGACAAAGTTCGGCATTGGAGCTTGACGAAGGGGGAACTTGAGCTCGATGATGGGGGAACTTGATTGGTGAAGGACATGGTGAGGTCGAGCTTGGCGAAGAGCTCAGAGCTCGGCAAAGTGGTTCAGAGCTCATCGAAGGTGATGGTGGCGGAGCTCAGCGATGACAGACTTCGACATTGGAGCTCGACAAAGGGGTAATTTGAGCTCGACGGAGGTCGTCGAGGTTGGTGAAGGAGATGGTGAGGTCGAGCTCAATGAGGAGCTCAGAGCTCGGTGAAGGGGTTCGGAGCTCATCGAAGGTGATGGTGGTGGAGCTCAGCGACGATGGAGTTCGGCATTAGAGCTCGACGAAGGGGGAACTTGAGCTTGACGAAGCTTGTTGAGGTTGGCAAAGGAGATGGTGAGGTCAAGCTCGGTGAGGATCTTGGTGAGGAGCTCAGAGCTCGGCGAAAGGGTAAGGAGCTCATCGAAGGTGATGGTGGCGGAGCTCAACGACGACGGAGTTCGGCATTGGAGCTCGACGAAGGGGGAACTTGAGCTCGGCATTGGAGACGCTCAGCGAGGAAGGGAGCTCAGTGAAGCTATGATGGAGCTCGACGCCAATGGTGGAGGTGTTGGAGCTCGGCACTGGAGACGCTCGACGAGGAAGGGGAACTCAGCTTTTCTATTTTTGAAGAAGAAAGCTTTGAAGAAGAAGGATTTGCGAATCTATTTGTGGGTTTGGGTCCATAACGGGTCCGAACCCGACCCGTTAACCTCAATTTTTTTTTGGGTCAATCTGAGTCGTCGATCATGGTCGAGCACGGATCGGGAGGCAGACTTTTTCTCCCATTTCAGGATCGGTGGCAAGAGTGCTCAACACGCATCACTGAGCTCCAGCGATGGGTCGGTGTGCTGACACGTGGTGGTCAATGGTTGACCGTTGACTCGGTCAACATTGACTGTTGCCTCTTTTTTGTTTTAATCATAATCGTTGATCACGATCGAGTGCGCATCGGGAGGCAGAGTTTTTTCCTCATTTCTACGTCGGTGACAAGAATGCTCGGGGAGCGCTGCTGAGGTCCAGAGACACTTCGAGAGAGCGACACGTAGGAAATTTTGACAGTTGACCATTGACCAGTCAATGCTGTTTTTTCTCATTTCGACGTCGGTGACAAGAATGCTCGGTGAGAGCTACCGATGTCTAGGGAGACTTTGAGAAGGCGACACGTGGAGATTTTGACCCAGTTAGCGTTGACTTAGTCAACCCCTCGATCAGCTTTGCGCAGTTGCATTGTAACTGGCTTTTCCGGTGCTACGGAGGTTGGATTGGGGCGTTTCCCTCGTTTCGAAACTGACTCAAAGATCTACAATTTCTCTTCAGAAGTCAGTTGAAGAATCACCCTATTTCATGATCAAAATAGTCCTTCAACATCTTTGCCTTGATAAAGTTGATAAGAGCTTTGTATGACTCTTAGGGAAATCCGTTCTTGGAGGTGAGTTTTAAGGAGCGTCTCTAGGAGTGAGTTGTGCTCCGAATTTGCTTGGAAAAAGGCTACACGGGAGGCGAGCGGAGCAAAGAGCATCACCAGGCTCTAGGAGAGAGCCGTTCAGGAGACAAGTTTGAAGAGCAACTCTAGGGTAGTAGTTGAGCTCCGAACTCGTTGAGAAGAAAGGACGCTCGAGAGGCAAGCAGAGTGAAGAGCATCACCAGGCTCTAAGAGAGAGCCGTTCGGGAGACGAGTTTGAGGACCAATTCTAGGGGAGTAGTTGAACTCTGAACTCATTGAGAAGGAGGCCGCTCGGGAGGCGAGCAGAGCGAAGAGCATCACCAGGCTCTAGGAGAGAGCCGTTTGGGAGACAACTTTGAGGAGCAACTCAATGGGTGAGTTGGGCTCTAGATTCAGAATGTTCGAGTAAAATTTTGGAGATAGCCCTAGAAATGAGCTGGTCTTCAAACTTGCTTGTTGTAAAATTTAACCAGTAGTGGGAGTAGTGTGAATGGTCGTTTTGAGCCCCGAAACCGTATACTTGCAAGTTGTGAGGGCAATTTCGAACCATGATTGTGAACTTCGAACTAGTTGTTTCAGAGTTATCAACGAGTTGTAGGAGCAATTCCGAATGGTGAGCTACTCCGCACTTGCTTATTTGCTAAGCGGCGTCGAACCAAGTGTTACACTCCAAACTTGTTGTTTAGGGGTTTCAACGAGTTGTAGGAGCAATTTCGAATGGTGAGCTGCTCTGCACTTGCTTGTTGCAAGTGGCTAAAGTGGCGTCGAACCAAGTATTGGTCTCCAAACTTGTTGTTTGAGCTTAGCAAGTTGTGGGAGCAGCCCTGTGGGACAAGCTAGACTCCGAACTTACTGTTTAACGAGTCGTAGATGTGACTCAGAGAGATAGACATGAGGCAATGCAATAACTTTCAATAAAAAAACTAAGTTTTATTGAAACAAACTAAGTGGCCGCTTCATTGGGGCGAGCCATTATTACATGCTTTTGGCCATGTTACAAGCATCATCCTTATTGAAAACTGAAAACCTAACAAAAGGGGATTAGGCACCCTCGTGGTACTTCATTCAATGCTTAATATTCCAAGTCGGGCTTCCCAGGAGAGGGGAATCTCATTGAGTTCATCAACTAGTTCGAGAAGGACTAGACTGTTCTATTGGGGGAGCTCTAATGCTTCAAGTGGGAGGACCGAGCCCCCATTGTAGTGGTGTAACACCTCCAAGCGGTCTCTTGGCTTCCTTTGACTTCTACTACTCCCACAGAGGTTGTGAACTTCATTTTTATGTGAAAGACTGAGGGTACGACATGGAGTACTGTTAGGCCTGGTCAGCCCATGATAGCATTGTAAGCAGCCTTCACATCGACGACCATGAAGTCCATTGCCTCTATCCGGGTTGTCAGGGTTTTTCCTGCGGTTACATCAAGAGTGACTATTCCTTCGATTGGGACTGGAACCCCAGAGAACCCGTGAAGTGTGTATCCGGTAGACTTGAGATGATCTCGAGAAAGTTTGAGGCCTTGGAAGGCTTCTAGGAAGAGGATATTGACGGAACTGCCATTGTCGACCAAGATTCGGCACACCTCGTGGTTGGCCATGTGGAGGCTAATTATGAGAGCATCACAGTGGAGCGTTCGGACGCCGTCCAGGTCTTTGTCTGAGAATGTCACCGAGACCCAAGGGTTCTTGGCCGGTGAAAAGTTCTGGACCGAACTTACTTCTCGGATGAAGGCCTTTCTGGAGGAGTTTGATTCTCCCCCCCATTGAACCTCCATGGATAAAGTGGAGGATGTCCCCAGGTTCAGAGTCTTGGAACTTAACGGCCCACTTGGTTCGCTTGTTGGCTCCTCGGGGTGGAGGATCTGCCCCGTCCTTTCTAACGAACTTGGCCAGGTGTCCCCACTGTATGAGTTCTTCGATCTCCTTCTTGAGAGCCCGACAATCATCCTTGTCATGGTCATGGTCCCTATGAAAGCGGCACCACTTATCCCTGTTCATTTTCTTGCAAGGGGTATTCATTCTATGGGGACCGCGGAGTAGACCTTCATTGTCCACCTCCATAAGAAATGCTGATATACTAACATTGAGGAGGGTGAACTTCTCAAAACGAAGAGTGTGGCGCTGGCCGTTGTCGTCCTTCTGAAATTTCTGGGACCCTTCTTCGCTTGTATTTTTTCGTTTGCTCCCGGAAGATGACTCCTCTTGACTGGGGGGGTTGAGAGCTTCCTCCGCTTGGATGTAACTTTCACTCCTAAGCAGGAGTTCCGAGAAGTCCCGAGGAGGCTTCTTGGCAAGGGACTGTAACACCCCTGCCCCAAGCTCAGACAATTTTATACAATTTATTAAAAAAAATATTTATAGTATAGTACAACTGCCCACCACAGGCTGCCTCTCAAGAGGTGGTTAATCGGATTGGTGAATCTTGATCATAAGCTATTATATTTATAGTTATATATTTTTATTGTTATAACCGATATGGGACAAATCTCAACCATTCTCTCTCTTTTTTTCTCCCCGTGTACACACAAGGCCCGTGGGACCCCTGTTTCCACGTCATCAGAGAGAGAAAATAGCACCATGTTTCTTCATGTAATCCCAGGTGGGTCCCCCCATGGTGACGTCACGCTGACGTCACCAAAGCAACAACAGGACATTTGGCTGTTTTACTCAATCCGTGGGCCCCCCTACTCACATTATTTACCAATATGCCACTCTCCTCTTATATATTATCTATATAATAAAATACAAAGAAAGCTATCAAGTGGCTCTAAATTAATTGAAACCAAATCAACGGCTCAGATTTACCCTCCCAAAACATATTTTTCCTCCAAAAAGTTTTCCCTCCAAAACCAAATCTCCCCCCCCCCCCCCATCTCTCTCTCTCATTCTCTCTTTATTTACTTAGAAATTTAGTTTTTCAGATTCAAAGGTTTGTAAATTTTCAGATTTTTATGTTTTTTTTATTGCTCATGTTACATTGAAAATAGAAAATATCTCCTCAACAGTTAAATTTCATCATTTTTCATCCTCAAAGTTCTAAGAAGTTGGATTTTACACCCCCATTTATAATTATTTTTCAACATATGCTAATAGAAACATGGACTTTTCGTATGTTGTATCATTTCGAAGACGTGCCGTAGGCACGTGCCTACGGGCAAATCTAGTGTATATATATATATATATATATATAGCTCTTTAGAAATTACGGGATGTTACATACCCCCCCTCACTTTAGAAATCAGCGTCCTCGCCGAGGACGGCGCATGCACAATCTAGTGTAGGATCTACTTTCTAGTCGATGTGGAGCATCTGCTCTTCTATCTGCCCGATTAATCATGATCCCGGAATCCACCGCCCAATCAATCATAATCCCAGATTTAATTGAGCTGCCCTCTTATCCGCCCGACTAATCATGATCCCGGAATTCACCGCCCGATCAATCACAGTCCCGGGTTTAATTGAGGGCTCACCACAGTTCCGGAATCTACCGCCCGACTAGGTCTATATTTAGATGTAATTTCTAAAACATATAACATATAACATATATATATATATATATAATAAAGGGTTGATGGCACTAATTGTAAATATTGTATAAGAGGGATGGGGGCCCACTCCATTGTGAACAACAGCAAGACATGTTGTATGGCTTTGGTGACATGGCGATGACGTCATAGGGGGCCACCCGAAATTAAGTGAGAGGCAAGCATAGCTGTGCTGTGTGTCTCTATGTGTGACGTGTACATGGTGGGGCCCACGGGCTCTACTAGTGTACACGAGATTTGAAGTGAAAATGTGGTGTTGTAATAGTCCCATATCGGGATTTCAACTAAAATAAAATATTAATAAATAATAATGCCTATGATCAAGAGTCATGTAAAGCCCTTGCCCCTAGCTCAGACAATTTATACAATTTAGAAGATAAATTATTTACAGTATAGTACAATTGCCCATCACAGGCTGCCTCTCAAAAGGTGGTTAACCGGATTGGTGACTCTTGATCATAGGCTATTATATTTATAGTTATATACTTTTATTGTTATTCCCGATATGGGACAAATCTCAATAATTCTCTCTTTTTTTCTCCCTGTGTACACACAAGGCCCGTGGGACCCCTGTCTCCACGTCATCAGAGAGAGAGAGAACAACACCATGCTTCTTCATTTAATCCTGGGTGGGTCCCCCTATGGTGACGTCACGCTGACGTCACCAAAGCAACAACAACACATTTGGCTGTTTTACTCAATCCGTGCCCCCCTACTCACATTATTTACCAATATGCCACTCTCCTCTTATATATATATATATATATATATATATATATATATATATATATATATATATATATATATATAGCTCTTTAGAATTACGGGATGTTACAGGGACACCTTGAGGTCGACGTTATTGACATTGTGCCTGAATGCTGCAGAGGCTACTGATTGGTTGAGAGAGGCAATAAATTGGACTTCGGCGGTAAAGCACCGAATTTAATCTCTTAGACGTTCACCATTTATTTGGCTGAGGGCTAGCAAAGATGCACTTATTTTCTCAGCTCGGCGACTGCTAACAAAGTGGGTGAGGAAGAGCTCCTCAAACTGTTCGAATGAGAATATGGAAGCTGGGGATAGATGAGAGTACCACTCTTGCGCTGATCCCCTTAACGTTGCTAGGAAGGCCTTGCAGAGGAGTGCGTCCGAGGCTTGATGAATCATCATGAGAATTTTAAAACTCTTGATATGATCGGCTGGGTCTGACTCCCCATTCTAGGATTCAAAGCAGGGCCGCCTAATGATTTCGGGGACCGGAGCTTCCATAATGGCCCTGGAAAAGGGGGGTTCTGCTTGGGCAAAACTTATTGGTCCGTTGTTTTTCTTCGGGAGATCTTGTTGAGGTGCCTCTCCATCTCATGAAGACGGCGGTGGACCGAGTCATCCATCCGATCGGATCTAGTCGACCCTTGGGACTCTCCTTCATGAGTGGCGGTATGGCGAGGGCTAGGTGCACGCTGATCCTGACTCGCGGCAATATTAAAAGCTCACAGGATATCTTCTTTGAAGTTCTGGAACTCGGCCTGAATGACTAGTGCTCCTCCAGCTCGGCGGTCCCCTGGTGCGGCTCGGCTTATTGGAGTATGACTTCTCTGCCGACGACGTGGAGGGGACTCTCTTCGCCTCTCAGGGGAGGGGATCTTCTGGTCCTTGGCCTGTGTGGGGTCCAGACTCTCGGGGCCCCTGGGCACTCAGGGTGAGGGACTTCCTCAAGGGCTCGCCTTTCATTCAAGCGAGTTCGGAGGTCTACCCCCTGCTAACGGTTAACAATTACTTGACGGAGATCCTACCCTGGAGGGCTTTGAGAAGCCATAGAGTCAGTTGAAGGATTGTGGACTGAGATGTGGTCATGAAGAGGGTGTTGCTTTGGACAACTTCGATGATATCCCCCTGGGGCAGCCCCCGGAAATCCTGGAGGGGCCTGCTGAGGAGGAAGCTGTTAAGAAAGGGGCTGTTCAGGCTGGGGTTGCTGAACTTGTTGGTCGGGTTGAAGGAGAACATCATGGAATGGAGGGGGAGGAAGAGGAGTTGCTCTTCAGCTGGAAGCCACTACTTTTCCTTTCCCTTTCGGAGGCATGGCTTGGAAACTGCCTTTACCGATGACGTGTGACTAGATTGCTTTTTCTGATCCCACAAACAGCGCCAATCTGTTGCTGCAGATTTTGGTGTGGAAGCAAACAGATGATTTATGGATTCTTTTGGAAACAAATAAAGCAAACCTATTGACTTCTGACCGGCGTTTGATTGTTTCTCGCTGCTGCGGCTACCTGCAAAAAGTTCGATACACCGGGATGGATCCCGGCGACAAATCCTTCGGTGCTCAAGTAAGTAATCAGGAAGATTATGAAAGAGCGATTTGTGGAAAAAATATTGATTACCTTTTTTATGTGGGGGTATTTATAGTTGCCTTTAAAGACAGTTTAGAGATAATCATTTATCTCTATGTCCCGGTGTTTTGGGATAAGATGTAGAGTTTAAATCGTTGCATGATACGGGATTTAGTTTAAACCGCCATTTAAGGATAATCATGAATTTGAATTACTCTCTAATCATCCTGGGCTGGTCTATGGCGGGCTGCCACCCATACCCAATAGGACATATCCGTTTTGGGCTTTGAAGAAAAATCTCATTTCGAGCCCGTTTGTAGGTGAAATTACCATTTTACCCCTGAGAGCTTTAAGATTCGTGTCCGGTTTGAACGGTAACGATTTGGTTCTATTTTTAGTCATATCAAGTGGATTATTGCAACCCATAAAATGGGACAAAGTGTGGAAATTTTAAAATCCCTCCAAATCGTCCAAAAAATTAATGGACTATAAGCAAAAAATTTAAGCCAATGAAATTTCAGAATTCCTAGAGATCATTACATATCGGTCTACTAACCAACTATATCAGGTCAAAATGCTGAAATTTTGGAATTCATCAAAATTTCCAAAATTGGTTAAATGTAGGAGTTTTTTTTCCCGAAATGGACCACTTTTTAAAACTAATTTCTAAAATAAATCATTTTCAAAACTAATTTCAAAGATACACTAGTCCTCATAGGCCGCAGTTACGAACTGCGACCTGCTCGATTGTGAGGCCACAGTTGGGCTTTAAAAATGTGTTTTTTCGATGCCGCGGTTCCTAACTACAGCCTTAGTTCGTTTCATATTTGGGTTAGAGAGACTTCGAGATTTAGTCAAATTTTTCTAAGTACAAATGCGTTAAATATAGACCGTAGTTCCCAACTGCGGTCTAAAGATAACAGAGGCCGCACTTCCCAACTGCAGCCTAAAGATAATAGAGGCCGCAATTCCCAACTGCAGCCTCTGTTATAATCTAAATTATTTATCTATGTAAAAAATAATAATAATAATAATAATAAAGGCCGCAGTTCTCAACCGCGGCCTCTATTATATTTAGACCGCAGTTGGGAACTGTGGTCTATATTTAGTACATTTTTTTACTTCGAAAATTTTGTCTAAGTCTCGAAGTCTCTCTAGCCCAAATATAAAATGAACCAAAACCCCATCTAAAAAATGCGGCCTCGAAAAAAACACATTTTTAAAGAGACCGTAGTTACCAACTGCGTCATCACAATCAAACAGGCCGCAGTTCACAACTGCAGCTATGAGGACTGGTCTATCTTCGAAACTAGTTTTGAAAATAATCTATTTTGAAAATTAGTTTTAAAATGTGGCCCATATCGGGGAAAAAAATTTCTTAAATGTAGTCACAAAACCACACTGATATTTATGAATTCCTCAAAATTGGGAAAAAGGGTGAACTTTTAACTATGAAATCGAGTAATAGTGCAAAATTTTCGGAATACCTTGAAATTGTCTAAACTCAATAGATTGAAATCTCACTCTAAAAAAATGGGCCAAAATATGAACTATAAATCACAAAACTGGAAAGTTCCCAAAATTTGATATTCTTTATTCCGTCCAAAATTGGTAGACTATAATCCAAGAAACTGGGTCTAAGTTTTAAAATTGACGAATTCCTCCAAATCGGCAAAGTGTGTGAAATTTAACCCACGAAAACCGAGCATGAATTGAACCAACTACCATTATTATCTTTCCAGGCTTGCAACAATTTAACCACACATAAAACTTGAACATCCACATTTCACTGTCATCAAATTGATTGCATTGCTTAGAACTGAGATGAGATTTATATACAGAAACAAGCAGACTCAAACAAACAAACAAACAAAAACATAAAGAAGTTAACTGAAACTCTTGAAGCTCCCAGCTTTCTGCTCAGTCATCTCATACAACTCCCTCATCTTCCTCTGTAAAGCTTGACTATGCAGCAAACTAGGATCCCCTCTCTCCCTCGCCTCCCGAAACATCGCCTCCGCCCTCGCCAGCGCCTCGTCTACCGTATCCCTAATATAATACCCATGCCCACCACCACCCCAAACATCATCCTTCTCTCCGTCAATTGCCCGTGATATCGGCTTCCTCGTGTCCGCAAACTCCACTTCCGACAACGGAGACGGCTTATGATCTTTATAATACTCCCTGTACTCTTCTGTCACCTCCTGTTTCTCTTCCTCTCTGGTTTTCTTACTACCATTCAACGGAACCCAACCGTCTACCCCAACACATGACACATCTTCCAGGACAGATGACACATGGCGCTTCTGCTGGAAGGTGGGGCCGGGGTTGGGGCCCACCTCGGTGAATTTGAATTTGGGTACGGAGGAGATTGGTAGGGCGTTCTTGATGGGGTTAACGGGTTTGTTGGTACCAGGAATTTCTTCTTTTTCGACGGAGGTGGTGGATTTCGCGGCGGCTTCTCCTTGAGGGGGTTCAGAGTGGCAGGGGATGGTGGACAGTACACGTGAGATGGGGAGGAGGCACGTGCGGTATGAGGGGGTGCAGAGAATGGATCTGCGAAGTGCTGCTATGGACTGCATATTTCTCTTGAAAAGTTTCTTATTGTTTTTTTTGTCGAGTATGAGCTATCGTTCAACAAAGTTGTTTGACAGTTTATGTAAGCTAGAAATAGCGAAGTAGAACTGTGAGGAATGGCGGTTGGTTGATTCTCTATTACACGTGTGGGTTCTAGGAGCATCCAGGGTCACACGTGTAGACTCTAGAGCATCCCTGGAAGCAGAAGAAGCTAGTTCTGATAGTGGTGGAATTTAAATTTGGTAGTCAAGAAGCCTAATAGAAAAGTCAGGGTCAAATGACGGGCCTAAACAAAGTTTTACCCTTCTTGATATTCTTGATAGAGTCTGGGCTGTAATAATAAATGTAATGTATTTGAGAAACTCCAATAATCCATGTTGTATTTGTAAAGAAGGGTAAAAGGGATATGAGCAACTTGCTCATTTAGTAAATGAGCAAGTGATGAGGTGACATGCATGTGATTGGAAAATCCTAAAAGTGGTTAAATACTCAATGTATCGCATGCATGCCACCTCATCACTTGCTCATTTACTAAATGAGCAAGTTGCTCATATCCTTTTTACCCTTGTAAGAAACATACAGTCAGCTAGCTTATGATTCAGGAAACAGAAGCATGAACAAAAATCTGATTCTAAGAGAAAGATGATACTGGAAGCAATAGTGTTGTGCCAAGCATTTGACAGTGAAATAGTTTTCAGGTTTGTGAGTGCATTTTAGATACGAGATAGAAAGGAGGTATAAGGTATAGCAATACAGAAGTCTTGGAGCGACAGATACATTAACTGACGGATGCATAATAGCTGTTCCAATAGACTGAAGGCAAATAAGCAGAATAATTTGAGAAATCGACTATGTATTATCATATTATGAAAGGAATTTAAGTTCTATCATTTCAGTGTTTCAGCAATGATGATACAAATTTAACAGTGTTGTTACATTTCTTTTGAAAATTTTGCCTTACTGCCCCACTTTTTGAAAATATTTGGCACTCTGCCCCACTTCCGAAAACGATTAGCGATCTGCTCATGTTTAGGACACGTCAGCATAAACCATTATTAGAAATAACGGCATAGGTTATTTACATGCCGTTATTTTCAATAACGGCATCTATTTTACATTTTTTTTTCATGTCATTATTTGGAATAACGGCATCAGTATATCTATATAATAAATTACAAAGAAAGCTATCAAGCGGCTATCATTCAATCTCCCCTAAAACCAATGGCCTAGATTGATTCTCACAAAATATATTTTTCCGCCCAAAATTTCAAACCCCAAAATTAAAAATTTTCCCCCAAAACTAAAAAACTCATTACTTATTACTATCTCTCTCTTCTCTCTTCACTTTTTCATATTTCTCTCTCTCTCCCTCTCTCTCCCATTCTTTCTTTATTACTTAGAAATTTAGATTTTAAGATTTCAGATTTGTAAAATTTTCAGAATTTTTATGTTTTTTTTATTACACATATTATATTGAAAATAACAAATATCTCTTTAAGAGTTAAATTTCATCATTTTCCACACTTAAAGTTCTAAGAAGTTGGATTTTACACCCTCATTTATAATTATTTTTCAATATATACTAATAGAAACATGGACTTTTATTTACAACTAATTATGATCATACTATTCAAACTTGAACTACATAATTGTTGTTTTACTGTTTACAGGGCTTTTCGTATGTTTGTATCGTTCCGAAGACGTGCCATAGGCACGTGCCCACGGGCAAATCTAGTTTCTCTTACAAGTGTGAATCTTCTAACTTTAAAAAATTCTAAGTGTGAAAAAAACTTATAAATAATGCCGTTATCCTGAATAATGACATTCGAATGACTGATGCCGTTATTGGAGATAACGGCATCAGTTATATATAAATGAACTCTTGATGTTGTTTGGAAACGGAGAGAATGAATAATAAGTTAATTTTTTTACAAAAAAAATTATAACTAATGCCGTTATTTGGAACAGTGGCATCAGTTATAATTTATTTTTTTTAAAATTAACTTATTCGTCAGAGAGGATGAATAATAAGTTACTTTTTTATAAAAAAAATTTATAACTGATGCCGTTATTCCAAATAACGGCATCAGTATTTATAATGTCGTTATTTGAAATAACGACATCTGTTATAAGGTTTTCGCACTTGCAATTTTTCTCTAAATGGAGACTACAAGCTGTCGAAAAATAAAATAACCTATGCCGTTACTTCAAATAACGGCATGACACTTTTTTTAAATATAGATGCCGTAATTGAAAATAACGGCACGTAAATAACCTATGCCGTTATTTCCAATAACGGTTTATGCTGACGTGTTCTAAACAGTGGCAGATCGCTAATTGTTTTCGGAAGTGGGGCAGAGCACCAAATATTTTCAAAAAATGGGGCAGTACGGCAAAATTTTCATTCTTTTTCCCTAACATTGTGTTGATACATATTTTCCAACAAGATCTGACCTGAGAGGAGAGAGTAGGGAAATGGTTTACAAATATCAAAATGGAGCAATTGCTGAAGCATCAATCCATGCAGGTCGTTTTGCATTATAATGAAAATGCGCAATCATATGGACTAGCTCATCTGCACTCCTGAACTCTGCAAATATATACTACATTTCCTTCAAAAAAAATATATACAACATATTAATATATATGTGATGGATAAGATTGTAGATAAGGCTTCTAAATATGGTTGCAATACCTTTCTCCCTACACAAAATCTTGTTTCTCTTAAGAAAGGGTAGTTGAGGACATTCTCTGACTTTAAGGGCATAAGCCAAGTCTGTCTCGATGTTGATATCAATCTTCACAGTCTGGAACGAAGGCCAGTTGCAATTATAAATCAGAAATCATTAGCTTTTTTTTTTTTTTGAAAAATTGACTAAACTTTTTTGCAACTCCTGAAAACATGAAAGCGCAGATAGATATAGTAGCTTTTTTTTTGAAAAATTGACTAAACTTTTTTGCAACTCTTGAAAACATGAAAGCGCAGAATGATATAGCAATACCCTAGGAGGCAATTGATCTTTAGCACTCCAGTATACTTTGGCTGCCTTCTCCAACTCCTTCAAAAGTTTCAGTTATCAGCTGCCCTGCCAAAGTGCAACAGGATTCTAAAGTCAACAAAAGATTTCAGAATATAATAAATCTTAAAAGGATTCTAACAATGTATAATTATCAAGTGGTTGAAAAGGTGTTTCTACATAGTAAATAGTAGCAAAATTGGTGGACTATACCCAGAGAACTGAGCGAAAATGCCAAAATTTTAGAATTCCTCAAAATTGTCCAAAACTAGTAGTAGACTATAACACACGAAACCGGGTCAAAATGCTTCACTAATAATTGCTTGGAATTGATCAAAACCAGTGGACTATCACCCATGAAACCAGCAAAAGAATTTTGATTTCCCTAAATCGACCAAAATCCATGAAACCGGGCATAAATGCTGAAATTTCCAAATCCCTCAACATTGGCTGAATCGGCAAATTAATCCACGAAATGGACCCGAATGGTGAAATATTAGACAACAACAAAGCCTTCTTCCCAACTAGTTGGGGTCGTCTACATGAATCATGGTTTTCCATTATGCTCGGTTTAGCGCAATATCTTCTGTAAGGTCACAAACTATCATATCTTTTTTCACCGTTAATTTAGATCTTTCTCTACCCCTAACTCTACCCACAATACTTATCAAATCACTTTTTCTGACCGGGTCACTACTAGGTCTACGCGTGACATGTCCAAACCACCTAAGACGATTCTCTCTTAACTTATCTTGAATTGGAGCTACCTTTAGCATGTCTCGTATATGCTCGTTTCTAATTCTAACCTTCATTGTTTTACCACACATCCATTTTAGTATCCTTATCTCCGCTACACTCATTTTTTGGACATGTTTCTTTGTTGCCCCAACAGTCTGCTCCAAACATCATTGCTGGTCTAACAGCCATCTTATAAAATTTTTCCTTCAACTTCAAAGGTACATGTTTGTCACACAAAACACCACTAACACTTCTTCACTTGAGCCACCCTGCTTTGATCCAATGTATAACAGCTTCACAAATCTCCCCATTTCTTTGTATAATCGAGCCTAAATATCGGAAACAATCTCTCTTAGGTATCTCTTGGCCATCAAGCTTCACTACTTCCTCAGTTGTGTTCCGAATATCACTAAAATTACACTCCATATACTCTGTTTTAGTTCTGCTTATCCTAAAGCCTCTAGCTTCCAATGTTTCTCTCCACAATTCTAATTTAACATTGACTCCTGCTCTAGTCTCGTCCTAAGACGATGTCATCAGCAAAAAGCATACACCAAGGCACCTCATCTTGTATTCCTCACGTCAATTCATCCATAACCAAAGTAAAGAGGTATGGGCTTAAAGCCGAACCTTGGTGTAAACCTATTGTAATAGAAAAAACGCTGGTATCTCCTGCAGTTGTTCTAATTGAGGTCGTTGCCTCTTCATACATATCCTTAATTACCTCAATATAACGAATAATTACTCATTTATTATTTAACACCCACCGTACTATGTCTCTAAGAACTTTATCATATACTTTTTTCTAGATCTATAAAAATCATATGTAGATCTTTCTTATTCTCCTATATTTTTCTATAAATCTCTTCAGTGCATAAATTGCTTCCATTGTTGACCTCCCAATCATAAATCCAAACTGATTCTCAGACACTGTAGTTTCTAGTCTCAGTCTATGTTCGATCACTCTCTCAAATTTTCATCGTATGACTCAGAATTTTGAAATATTAGAATTTCTCGAAAATAGAAATCGATAAACCATAGCACACAAAAGTTGGCCTAAATGTTGTGATTTTTGAATTCCTCAAAATCGTCCAAATCCTACGGACTATAAACCACAAAACCAAGCAAAAGTGTCAAAACTTCAAAATTCCTCGAAATCTGAATGCTATATAACCCAAAAAATCCTTACAATCACATAATATGAGTGATTCCCTTGCAATCATTCGAATAGTCGAACATATAACAGTCTTCTGACTAGCATATCCATGACGGGTGACCCCCTCATAGTCAACATAACCGGTCTCAATACCTTTCCACTAAATAGGGTTCAGTCGCCAAGATCGGTCGCGCCCATAGTGCAAAGCCAAATGGCCAAAACCCACCATTCGTATATCGGGACTGATCACCCCTTGATACCGACCACATCTTCCGTAATATTCCAGGAATCACTATCTAACCTACCATCATAGAGGGTGTCGGTCCCCAACGACCACTCCTCAAGGCCAAGGCCAAATAGCCCAAATTCTACCACCATATAGGTCTCCATTAAGATCACAAAACATCTGAGGTCGCAATTCGTGTCTTAAGGAATTTCTGTTTGTAGATCATTCTCGGGAGTGGTCGTTAATCCTCAAACAAACAATATAAGTCCTGGCCCGCACGAGCTAAGACTGTGAAAGACTCAATAAATACAATAATAACCCACCCTTAAAATTGGCATGATCGATATCTCATACATAGAGTTGTCCTTGTTGTATCTGACCTCTAAGAACATAATGCCCACGATCCGTGCATTCCATATTTGGACTCTCATCAGCTGAATCAATATATCAGGATGTAAAAGCTTTTCTCCCTAATCGGTCTGTCACTATCGAAAGTGTCCTCGGTGCAAAAGTGCTAAAATTTCAGAATTTCACAAAATCAACAGAAAAGTGGACTATAACCCACAAAACAGGACTCGACTAAAGTGCTAAAATTTTAGAGTTCCTCAAAATCGTCAAAATTGGTGTTCTATAACCCAAAGAACTGGGCCAAAGTGCTAAATTTCATAATTTCTTGAAATCGGTCAAAATGAGTGGACTATAAGTTAGAAAACCAAGTTAAACTGCTTCAATTACAAAGTCCTAAAAATCATAAAGGAATAAAAATAGTGGACTATACAACAACAACAACAAAGCCTTTTTCCCAACTAGTTGGGGTCGGTTACATGAATTCTGGTTTACCATTCTGCTCAGTTTTGCGTAATATATTCTGTAAGGTCACAAGCTATCATATCGTTTCTCACCGTTTCTACCCAAGTTAGTTTAGGCCTTCCTCTACCCCTAACTTTACCCTCAATACTTATTAAATCACTCTTTCTAATAGGGGCACTACTAGGTCTACGTGTGATATATCCAAACCACCTGAGGTAATTCTCTCTTAACTTATCTTGGATTGAACCTATCTTTAGCATGTCTTGTATATGTTCGTTTCTAATTCTATCTTTCCTTGTTTTACCACACATCCATCTTAGCATCCTCATCTTCACTACACTCATTTTTTAGACATGTTTCTTTGTTGCCCAACACTCTGCACCATACATCATTGCTGGTCTAACAACCATCCTACAAAATTTTTCCCTTCAACATTAAAGGTATACGTTTGTCACACAAGACACCACTGATACTTCTCCACTTAAACCATCCTGCTTGGATCCTATGTATAACATCTTCACAAATCTCCCCATCTCTTTGTATACTTGAGCCTAAATATCAAAAATGGTCTCTCTTAGGTATCTATTGGCCATCAAGCTTCACTACTTTCTTAGTTGTGTTGGGCAATTGACAGCCAACACAAAATTTTATCAAATCTTATGAACATGAATTCTAATAAAAATAGTGGACTATAACCATAAAAAATGGCCAAAGTGCTGAAATTTCAGAAGTTCACAAAATCGTCTAAAATTGGTGGACTATAACAAAAAAAGGGCCAAATTGCTAAAATTTTAGAATACCTTAAAACAGTCCAAAGTTTACGGACTAAAAATACAAAAACATGCAAAAAACCAAAAATTACAGAATTCCTTGAAATTGATATAAAAAAAATTAGTACACTATATAACCTACAAAATCAGACCAAAGTGCTAAAATTTTAGGATTCCTCAAAATCGCCCAAAGTTGGTGGACCATAGGTCCATAACACACGAAACCCGACCAAAGTGTTGAAATTTTAGAATTCCCCAAAATCGTCCAAAAGTTTTGTAAAAAGTAAATTTGTTCTCATCTATCAAAGCTTGACAAAATCTTGATGGACCAGCATATTTAGGCCCAACAAATTGTTGTACTATTGCGGATAATTATTTCAAACCACACAATTACTAGTACCCCTATTATGATTCCCAATACAATGGTAAAAGTGGGAACAAAGATATCCATAAGAGTTCGAGACTTTTTTTAAGGATTCTGATCGAGGAAAAGAACTGATAGCTTGTACTTCTTCTGTCCTATCAATTATTATTTTAATGATCAACTTCCCCTATAATGATGACTACACTAACCCAGTATCGGTATGATATAAGTCAATTTCATTCTTTCAACTAGTTACGAAAGAAATTGCGTTTAGTGGATTATATACCCAAGAAACATGGACTTAAATGTTGAAATTTTAAATTTTCTCAAATCGTTCAAAATTAGTGGGCTATAACCCATGAAGCCAGTTTAAAATGCTGAAGTTTTAAAATTCCTCGAAATCATCCAAAATCGGTACACAAACGAAACCAGGCCAAAATGCTGGAATCACAGAATTTCTCAAAATCAACCAAAATCGATAGACTAAACCATACTAAGATGCTGAAAATTTTAACTTCCTCAAAATTGTTTACAATTGGTGTACCGTAGCCCACAAAACTATGCCAAAGTGCTGCAATTACAAAATTTCAAGAAAACGTCTAAAATAAGTGGATCGTAAACCACGACACCATCCAAAATGCTGAAATTTTATAATTTCTCGAAATCATCCAAAAATCGGTGGACAACTCACAAAATCGGGCATAAACCTAATATTTCATAATTCTTGCAACCGAACAAAATTGGTGGACTATAACCCACAAAACTGGGTCAAAGTGCATAAATTTCATGATTCCTCAAATCGTCCAAAATTTGTATACTATAATCCACAAAACAAGGACAAAATATTGAATTTTCAAAATTTATTGAAATTGTCCTAAATTGGTGGACTATATATCCTATATATCCTACAAAATCAGGCCAAAAGACTGAGATTTTAGATTTCATTAAAATTGGGCATAATCGGTTCATTATGACCCACCAAATTGGATCAAAATGCTAAAAATTCATTATTATTCAAAATCCGTAATTCCATGATCCATTGCATCCTCATGGCTCCTCAATCACCCATCTCCTATTGATCGAGAATTTGGTTCGAATAAGTTATGTGGAGATATAGACCATAATCCATGAAGACTCAACTAGAGCCTTTCTCCTACCTTTTACATGCACAGGCTAGTTGTGACATTCATAATTTGATAAAAATAACGACTAATACACTTTAACCCAAGCCATTGGGGTACTAAATTCTTCCATTCAACTCCTTTAAAACCATAAGGTCTTTCAACTTAACAACTGTAGTCTCCTTTTTAAGCCTCCTCCGTTTAGCTCTACTAATACACTCAATACTCTAGAAGCACTTCTCTTAGGTATTGCTTCTCATAATTTAACCAAAATTACCTGGTGACCTCTTTGTGTTGAACTACTAACAATAAGTTCTTAATATCCTTAAACATATCGTGTAGGTGTATTATACAACTATAAATGGATAATTGATTAAAAGCTAAGTCACTTACCTTTCTCCTTTTGTTTAACTCTAGGCATTTTTGTGTATAAAAGGTAGTATGTTCTCATGTTCAACAACTTGGACATTGCATGTAACAATTTCAGGAATATTTTCTGTTTGGCTCTAGGCTTTTTTGTATGAAAGTTGAATATAGTTCCAATAAGTGAATCTGTCATATCCTAAGCTAGGTCTTAATTTTAATAAAAAACAACTTCGGAGCTATCTACAGATGATGTGCGTTTAATGAAACCATGAAGCAAACTCTTTTTGGCGCAAAAAGGCTTAGAGGATGACGGTAAATTAGTGATACACCATTTATCTTTAGAAATTAGAATGCATGATATCAATGTATATGCAACAACTAATACCCGTTATATCGCTCGAAAACCATAACAATAAGCGGACTTGGGTGAAATGTGAAACTCTCCCACTCCAAACAATTGATGTCCTTCACCCACCCTTCCTCCATCTCCCCTCCCAATCAATCTCCACCCCATCCACCACCACATTCTTTATCGCGTGCTTCTCAAAATACTCCGAGATTCCTTAATTCCCCACCCCACTCCGCATCCAATGGCCAATCCGGATCCTCCTCTTCCACCACATGTCCCAATACCTCCCCCTTCCTCCTCTTCCTCTACCTTTTCCTCAACCCTCTCTTCCAAGATCACATCTTTACCATCCAACACATTGGCATTCTGCTTCCGAATGGAGGCAAACGTCTTCTCCAATGAATCCCTCACGAAGTCCTCGACGGCCGCCGCCTCGCTCCGTCGCCCGCGCCTCGACTTCTTCGGAACTGTGAAGGAAGTTGCCGGTGGTTATTTGGATTTTTGATGGCGATTGGGGCATTTTGTGGGGTTAGGGTTTGGAGGCTGTTCGGAATTGGGGGTGGATGAAGAAGAAGAGGATCGGGCAATGAAAGGACAGTTAGTGTAATGCCCGGATCATCGTTATAGGATATCTGTGACATCACCAGAATCTTTTCCTTCGAATGTATCTCAACACAGTAAATAACACGGAAATTTAAAAACCTTTATTGCCAAAAAGGATCATTACATCAATAGTTACAACCCTTATCTTGTTCTTGAATAAGGAATACAAATTACATAAACTTATTACAACTAATTACAAAAATATTTCAACTTCTCTTGCGAAGCTATCGGCTGTCTTCCAAAACGATGATCGGCTGGTCGCTGCCAAAAATTTTACTGAATGGTCTATCTGCCTCCCTGGGACTTGTCCCTCGGCTTGAGCCTTCTGCTGCGCAACTCTAATATTTCTGCATCCACTCGAATGGTAGGCATGTACACTGCCACCCCACTTGGATGCCCTGCTGGGTTGGCTCTCCTGCCTTCTCGACTCGGTATCCAGTACCTAATTAAGTGGGCACGTCAGTAATTCTACTGACACAATGCTGATAAGAAAACAGCGATCTCCAACTGGCACACCCACAATTCATCTTGAATGGAAAAGAAATGTGTATCCTGATTTTCTAGTGCTCGTGTATGCCAAGACCTAAGGTTTAATGCATAAAAACATAGTACATAACAGATGCACTTAATCTAATGTCAGCAAGACTCTGGACACACATGCATCTCATACTACATGTGCCCCAGATCAAGACGTTTCTCTAGTTTCAGAGATTCGAACCCTCGCTATGCAATGTATTCTACTTCGGTCCACTTCCTGTTCCTGATAGTACAACATGATTGAGGAGGTATATAAAAGGAAATAATTCAGGGAGCTACCCCGTTGTCACCAATAACTGTTGCATCGAACCATCCTCAAAAGCTGTGACGAATTTACAGATATACCGTAGCATATCCATTGCGCAGAAGATCCATTATGATCCGTTCGTGTCCACCAATATAAAACATGACGGCCTCGAAGGTCTAAACCCCCTATCCGCAGGAAATCGACATCCCGTTCTTATCACGGTACTTCAGGAATCAACAGTGCAAGATACGCATCGCAGCACGTATCCCTAATGATAGGAAGAGACAATCTCTGGTTATCACCACCTAGTGCTAACTCTCAAAACAAGTCGGATTATAGGGAATCATCCCTAACACTAATTCGGTCTTCAAGCAAAACAATAAAAGGAAACCTAATCCATGCAGTTTACTGAAAACATGTTGTCACTCAAATCATATACGGTGTTGAACAATCAATGCCGAGCCTGACTGGTCTGTCAAAATAACAATCATTACGGGAATCACATCCACTGATTCCCAATACCTTCACAGGTCAGCGACCAAATAATTCCCATGACCCTCAGCGAGTAGTCCAGCGGCGCCCCAAGGATGCAATATAATCCAAATGAAGGTAAGCACACACATAATCACAAATTCCTGGCCATTTGATAGACTCAGGCATCGAGACACCCTTCACAACCCGACCAGAGCTATAACCCAACCTACTCATGTCCATCATGAGTATTAAGCACAGGGCACTTGTTCTAGTCCCAATGAAGTGCTAAAACCTCTTAAAAACTCGATAGCTCATGATCACCACACTGCGGTATGCAGAGGACTCCTTATTAATCATCCAATAAACTAAATGGGAGGGAGGTGGGGTCGGGTCAAGTGCGTCTGTGTATGATATACCCTAGTAATCTAATGCACACGTCAAGATGTACTTAGTCTAATGCAAGCGAGACTTTGGAAATGTATGCATCCCATACCACATACTTTCCAATTCAAGTCGTTGTCTCCAAGTTTAGGGATTTGAACCCTCACCATGCATCCTACTCTCGTACTCGTCCTGTTCCTAATAGATTGATGAGGTTGCAGATTAATCGGTCTCACCCGTTTTGTAGTCCCATAGTGGTGTCTCGATTTGCCACTAGTGCCCGAACCCGGACCCCATTCAAAAATCATGACGAACTTAAAGATACACCGCAGCGTACCTATGGCACCGTATTTCACAGGACCGCAGCCCATATGACCCGTTCGTGTCCACCAGCCTAGAACTTGATGGCCTCGAAGGTTTAATTCCCCCTATCCGCTAGGAAATACCATCCCGTCCTTACCACGGTACTTCAGAAATCAACAGTACAAGATACGCACCGCAGCACGTATCCCTAATAACAGAAAAGTACGTCACCCATTTCCTAGTTTCTAGAAACTATTGTGGTTATAGGGGATGACAATATCTAGATAACCTTAAGTTTACCTAGATGTGTTATAAGGGCATGGTCACAGCCTGATCCACGGTCTAGGTTGCACCTAGTTTTAATGATATCCCGAACGGAACCCTAGTCCTTGTCTACCAAGTGGCAGCTCCGGCGACGCAACCACTTTGCTCACCACTTCCCCATATGAATCTCGCCCTCAACTCGGCCCACGATCATCTCCCATGATTCTGTCGGCGCCCGAGTCGGCCATCTTTAATTGCTAATGGCGGAAGTCCAGGAGTTGTCCTAACGGTTGGTAGGTGTGGGCGATTAATTAGACACGGTCGAAGACTCAATTGTCATGCAAGGCCCTCCCCTATGTCTTAATTAGCATGAGACACCAAAACAACTAAGTATGGGGGTATACAACTACCCCCAACTCCCCAATCAACACGTGAGAGTAGGGAAAAATCATGCATATGCAAAATATCACCCCCTTAAGAGTGGCTGGATCTGTCCAGCATTTGAAAATTCGTATCAATTACTACACAACATGGAATTATGAGTTCCTGGGTTTGTTGGAAAGCTTAGGGCCTCTACTATGAGTTCCTAGTTCATCACTTTGGCAAATTCCAAACCCATACTTCCAGAAAATCACAAACATACGGGCTGTGTAATCAGCACAAGTATTAAACATAGTCTAATCAAAATTCCATATAAAATCAACCCCTTGGCTAAAGCTAGTGAAATATAAGAATCCATCACTAGACATATACCGCTGCAATGTATCCAAAAATTGTATCCAAACTCCTACTAAGCAGAGAGTTATGACTCTACAAATATGACACAAATTCTCCACTGCTTTTCAGACAAAGTTTTGCTTCTACTAAGGATTTATTTTTGAAACCTTGTCAAAAGTCATCTAAAAATTCTAAAATGTTGGGATCATAAAATAGACTCATAAACAAAGCTACTTGCAAAATTTTATAGCAATATCATAAGTATACAAGTAGTCATGCGCATAAGAAATTCAGTCCCTAAACAGAAATCTGCAGTTCTGTCTTTTAGACCAGCGAGATTTGGAGAATTTTTTTTGATGTATCAAACCACTTCAGAAAAGGGTAAAATTTGGGATTTTGGTAGTAGACATAAACAAGAGCCTTCACAAAAAATTTCAGCTAAACATATCTAGCCAATACTGAGTTATGTCCCTTGGAAGTCATGACAAACTTCCTTAAAACGGCAATTTTTGTACTCAGCTACTGTCCGACTTTGGGACTGATGTTTAGCTATCTAATGGTCTCCAAATATTATGATAAAATTCATATAAGCTCCAGATACATACAAGAGCAAGCCGAAAAAAATTTGAGTTCAAAACTCCACACCGTTTAAGAGATAGAAATTCCTAAGTTGCTCATTGCATGCATTTCTTTCGACAAGAATTTGAATGAAGTTGTTCTACCATACAACTTATATTTTCTTAGTGTTGTCAATTCTTAATATGAGGCAACCAAAATACTTAACTACTCCTTATGCTAAATTCTTTTACAAAGAAACTTAACAAAAGAAATTTGAGTTAGAGAAAGATCACCCACTTGTTGCAAGAAGACTTTTATAGCTTTAGCTAGCTCCTTCTCCTCCTTCTCTCAATTTCTTCTTCACCTCCAAAGCTCCAAGAACCCATAAAAATCAAAAACCCTTGTTCTTTTCATTCTTGAGAATTGGGAGAGGTGGAAGAAGATGAAGTAGAAGAGGGAGATGGGTTTAGAGGATGGGATGAGAGTGGAGATGCCGGTGGAGGGTGGATTTTGGCAGTATGGGGGAGGGGGAAGAGTAGGTCGGTGGAAATGGGGGAAAAGAGAGAGAGAAGATGAGGGTGAGGGGTTTTAATAAGCATTTAGGACAAATCCTAGCCTTAGGACTTATTTGATCATCATGATCAAGGGAAAGAGAACTCTAGATTAATTCATTTGTACACAAATATCTTCTAAAATACATACACTTCCATAAGTATAAAAATATATATATATATAAGTATACAAAATATATACATACAGACATATATACTTGCTTACAAACAAAATATTTATTTGTAGAATATAAGAATGTATTTTATAAAATACTATTTGTCCCAAAGATTCTCGTTAGAACAATCGGAACAATACACAAAATTTAATTGAAAAGATACCCCGAATATACATTGTCGGGTTCAGAATAACTAATATATCTGAAATCTCTTAATTAAAATTAATTATTATTAGAAAAATATATAACCGTGTGCAATTCTCAACTGTGCACGGATTACAATGCAAAATAGCCATATACTATTTTGCGGGGTATTACAATTAGGACTAGGATTTGGTTTGAAAGAGATAAATGGGAATTGAAGGTTAGGGTTTTCAGGATTTGGAGTAGGAAGTGAAGAAAGAGGTTTGAAGTGGGAGTGACATTAATTCTATATATAGATCTCTGAGGTTCTTTTTTTTTTTTCTTTTTTTTTTTTTAATTTTGAAGAAAAAGATCTCTTGAGTGTTTTGGTAAGAATACTTTAGGAGTTAGGAGATGATGGAAGGGTTGAACTGAAGAGAGTGTTTTTAGGCGGGTTGCCCAATAAGGTTTGGGGCTTCATGTGAATTGGGCCAAAGTTGTACTTGAAAATTTAATACCAATTGGGTATGGAAAAATAAGATGGGCTTTAAACTTGTACTTATATGCTACAGCCCATAGAAAACTCTGGTGAGCTTTAAGTGTGGAGTGAAAAGAAATCCTTAGAAATTACAAGATGCAGTAATAGTTGTGCACGCACAGAACAAACAATGTGTTCCAGCTGTTTTTACGGTGGATATAGAAAATTATGGTGTACGGACCTCACACCATAATTATAAAAATAACTTCTGAGAAAAATGACAGACTGTAATGCATATGATATACCACGTAAAACAATATGTAACGGTTGTCTTTGTGTACAGTACAGATGGAAACAATGTGCATTCCAGCTGTCATCGTTGGTGCACTTGAAAAAAGATGGTGGACCCTACACATGAATAAGAGAATTTATTTACCAAAATGACTCACTTTTTGTAAGTATTTACCACACTAACCCACTTTCAAAAGTATTTACCAAAATAACTCACTCGCTATCTTAAATAGTGAGTTTGGTGAAAATACCATCGTTTTTTGAGATAGCGAGTGTAGGCTTAGATGTATAGAGACAAAACATTATGAAAAATAATAAAGTAAGACTCGTTTCTCAAACAACGAGGGTATTTTTACCAAACTCGCTATCTCAAACAATGAGTTTTGTAAAAATACCCTCTTTGTTTGAGATGGCGAGTGTATGCTTAGATATTTCTCCACACCTTAGATAAAAAACTTGAAGAAAAAAATTTCAAAGTAAGACTCGTTGTCTCAAACAGCAAGAATACTTTGACCAACTCGCTGTCACAAACAGCGAATTTGGTAAAAATACCCTCGTTATTTGAGATAGCGAGTGTAAGCTTAAGTATTTCTCTACAACTTGGAGAAAAAAATTTGAAGAAAAAATATCAAAGTAAGACTCGTTATCTCTAACAGCGAGTGTAGCTGTACTACGCTCGCTGTTTGAGATAGTGAGCCTGACTATGAATTATTTTGTAGATCAATTTAACAAAAAAAATTCAAGGTCAAGCCCTCTATCTCAAATAGCGAGTGTAGTACAACTACGTCCCCTGTTTGAGACAGCGACTCATACTTTGATATATTTTTTTCAAGTTTATTCTCCAAACATCTAAGCCTACACTCACTATCTGAAAAAAGCGAGACTATTTTCACCAAATTCGCTATCTAGCAAGTGGGTCATTTGGGTAAATACTTTTAAAAGTGGGTCAGTTTGGTATATACTTTCAAAAAGTGGGTCATTTTGGTATAAAATTCTTAATAAGAAACAGCAGGCTAATGCTTATCGTGTACCGCATGAAATAACATGGAACATGTTGCGTTTATGTCTTGCATACTATGTTGGATACGAAGACGATGAGACAATAGATGAATCGAGACGATCGGAGACGAAGTGGAAATAAGGAAAACAGTCATCAGCAGGTGGAGTTGCGGTCGACCGTACTTGGGGTGCGATCGACCACCCTACTATGCAGGAGTTCCCGAGAGGGGACAATCGACCGACCTTGTGGTGCGGTCGACCGAACGCGGCACTGATAGATTATTTGGGTTGGGTCTTGGTGATTCGTGCGAAGCCCAACTTGCTCTTCAAGTCAGATCGTACGACTCTTATCGTAGGGTTATCTCTTCAGAAATATCCAATGGTTATTGTATCAAGATATCAAACTAGGGTTTCTTTAGATCTCTATATATTATTGTTATTGACCTCTATTGAGAGCCAAGGAAGAGAGAGAGTACTTCATTGAAGGGGAGATTGAGTGATTATCTAATTGTAAATAACTAGTACTTGCTGGTGATGCTTGAAAGAGAGATCCTGGTGAGAATTGTAATATTCTTGTATCTTCTTTAGTTGAATAATATCTCGGGTTTCTTCTCCCCCGGATTATGGCGAAAGCCCTAACCGGGACGAACTTGTGTGTGCTTTGGTGTGTTTGGCATAATCTCATATGTGCTTGGTAGTTTGTGTCAATTGCATCGAATAACTCAACAAGATCCTCAGTCAGGTTTTCGGTAGAATTCCTAACAATTGGTATCAGAGCTTCGGATTAAAGGGTTTGTTCAAGTTCCTTGGAAATGATGGCAGATCAGATCACGAAGATCAAGCGGTTCAAAGGCAAGATCAACTTTGATCTCTTGAAGGTGGACATGCTTGAAGCATTGGTTCAACAGGACTTGGATCTAATCCTAGAATGAGATAAAGGGAAACTAATCGGCGCAAAGTAGGAAAATTGAGAGGAGATTTATTCAGAAGCCTTGGGTTCAATCCGTATGTATTCGATGAGCGAAGTCAGGTGTAGGAGAAGCGCGGTGAGTCTTTGGGCAAGATACAGAACTGACTACTTGGGATCGTCATTACAGGGTCGGATGCATCAGAAAGGAAAGTTATGGGATTTCTCAATAAAGGAAAGTATCGCTCTTCTAGATCATGTAATGGAGTTCAATATGGAGTTATCTGAACTGAGGGCATTCAATGCAGATGATCTAAAGGTTTCCAACTCGATATATTCACTACCAAATCCATCCAATATGATAACCGTGCTAGATGAGAAATCTACCAAGGATAAGTTTTTTATAACAGGTATGATCAAGGGGTTAGAAGGGGATGCACTTAGGAAGGAGTGCCAGAAATCAGTGTCAACTTCTGTGAGTTGCTGGGGGGTGGATTGTACGTCGAATGGAAGGAAAAGTGTATGTTGGGGTAAGATCCATGGCCACCAATGCAAAGAGATTGAGCATTACATGAGAGACTGTTGCAAGCGGTTGAGTCAGCGGGGTGCCAAATCTAGTGCTGCTGAATTCGGTGATGACTTAAACAGTGCTTTTGTTTTAAGTTCCTTAGATGTGAATTCCGGTTGTTCTTTTGATTCGGTAGTTCTTCTCAAATTTGCTCCGAGAGGGAGATGGTTTCTACTTACAAATTTGCATCGTGTCGTCGTGTAAGAACGAAGGTTGATAAAATTTTTGAAGTAATGGTTTCTACTTACAAGTTTGCCTCGTGTCGTTGTGTGAGAACGAAGATTGACAAGACTTGTGAAGTAAGAGGTGAGAAAACAAATGAGTCAAAGATGACAGACGGAAGGGGATACACACTAGAGGGGGCATGTATATTCCTTTGATAAAGCGGAGCCTCATATCCATGAGAACTCTAGAAGCACAGGACTGCAGGTACACAGATCTAGGTGGAGTTTGATCAGTATAGAAAAGTTATCGTAAGGTAATGAAGGGTGAGAGGGGGATTGAGCAGGGTCAGCACAACCTCTACCAGCTTTGAAGGAAAAGAAAAACTTGCGCATTCGAAGCTCATCGTTCCTTAAGCATCATCTAGTATGTCGTCACTAGAATCATCCGAACGAGACTGCGACGTTCGAATATCGTCGGAAGGTGGAGAGAGCCTTGAGGTAGGTGGAGTTCGTGTGGAGGGTGGCACCTCCATGATTACATCTACTGGGGTGTGCCCTTGAGGGGGGCATACAGCTGGAGAAAAACAGGTGGAGATAGATTCAACTAGCATAAGAAGCCATTGAAACGAGTTGTTTGCAATAAGAAAAATAAAAGAGTCTAGAAGGTTTTTAATCACACAGGTGTAGATTCATGAGTATGCAATCCAAGGTGGAGATTGTTGGGTTTATGTCTTGCATACTATGTTGGATACGAAGATGATAAGACGATGGAGCAATCGAGATGATCGGAGACGGAGTGGAAGCAAGGAAAACAGTCAGCGACAGTAGCAATAGGTGAAGTTGTGGTCGACCGTACTTGGGGTGCGGTCGACCGCCCTACTATGCAGGAGTTCCTGAGAGGGGGACGGTCGACCGACCTTGTGGTGCGGTTGACCGAACGCGGCATGATGGATTATTTGGGTCGGATCCTGGTGATTCGTGAGCCCAACTTGCTCTTCAAGTCAGATCGCACCGCTCTTATCGTAGGGTTATCTCTTTAGAAATATCCAATGGTTATTATATCAAGATATCAAACTAGGGTTTCTCTAGATCTCTATATATTGTTGTTATTGGTCTCCATTGAGGGAAGAGAGAGTATTTCATTGAAGGAGAAATTGAGTGATTATCTAATTGTAAACAACTAGTACTTGCTGGTGAGGCTTGAGAGAGGGTCGTTGTGAGAATTGTAATATTCTTGTATCTTCAGTTGAACAACATCTCGGATTTTTTCTCCCTCGGATTAAGGCCAAAGCCCCAATCGGGATAAACTTGTGTGTGTATTTTGGTGTGTTTGGTATGATTTAATGTGTTTCTTGATAGTTTGTGTTGATTACAACGAATAATTCAATAATATCCTCAGTCAGGTTTTCAGTATAATTCTTAACAGATTAGCGGTCCTTGTGTACCGATAAAGCAATGTGCATCATAGACTGTCCTTGGTGGTGCAAACTGAAGAGGACAGTGGGGCACATCGGAAATTGAAAGACAAATTTCAGAGAGAAGTAACGCGGTTGTAATGTCTGTCGTGTATCATGTAAAACAATGTGCATTACAGCTGCCATTATTAGCTAAACAGTGTATTTGGCTAGTATATAAGAACGAAGAAATTGATATCCAATTTAAGAGACTTCCTTTTATAGAATAACAAGGATAGATTGCTCCTATTTTCTAAATTTATTTGAACTTTATATTCTATAAATTTGTGGTCAATATAGGATAACAGCTTAGAGAGAAAAAAAAATATAAAAAATTTGGTCCTGTTAGGTACCGCATAAAGTCTTGATCCCCTATATGGTTAAAGTCTTAAAGATCATTTTGAGCTGGTTTGAATGGATGTAAAAGAAATTTAGAGATGGTGGAATACTGTAGCAAAAGTAAATCGATGGATTTGATTTCTTAAAATAGTTTTGGTTGAGTGTGGATTTACTGTAGCAGGAATAGTAAAACTATTATAGATTAATTTTGTTTGAGTTGTAAGAACACTCTAGTGGAAGAAGGCTACATGGTGTATCATTTTTTAGCTTGTATCATTTTTTAGCTTTGTTTCATATCTCTACTACTATAATGAGAGAAGACCTTAGTGTAATTTGTCCATATTCCAACCCGTGCAACGCACGTGCTGGTAGAATTTTTTTTCCCTTATAATACTAGTGAAAGTCAATGCATATACCATGGATATAGTGACCACTTCAAGAAAAAGTGAGCTTACCTCCTATACTTTTGTCTAACAAGTTGACTGAAATAATCTCAAAGCCTAACTATATCTAGAAAATTGCTAACTGAGGGTTAAAAATGCAAAGAATGTATAAAATAGATAGTACTTCACCTTGCTGCATGCACATGTATAAAATAGATAGTACTTCACCTTGCTGCTGCTGTGCATGCACTTGCTGTTGTGTCCGCACTTGCTTGCTGCGATGCTTGCTCCTTCTTGCTGCTTCATGTCATACACGCAAGCTTCTTACTGCTGCTGCATGTCCTAAGAGCACCTTCAATCGTTTTTGCTATTTTGCCAATTAGCAAAATAGCAAAAACGATTGAAAAAATAGCAAATGACAAAATCAGTGTTTCGCTGCAATTATGTATTGCTATAATTTGATAAAACAATAAAAAAATTAGTCACCGTACTGTAGATGTTGTGCCGTCTGAGATCATTTTTTTTTTTTGGTGAGACAGAACATGATGTGTGGTATGAGAGGTTTTTTTGGCAATTTTTCAATAATTAAAATGTCATTTTAGTAATTAAATGGTAATTAGTTATTAAAATTATTAAATTAATAATAAAGAATGATTAAAGTGGAATTATGGCTGGGCTTTGGTGGGACGGGACATGTTGTCCCCTCCAAGAACATTTATTTTGGATGGGACAACATTTAACCTCTGATACTTCTTTCAATTTATTTATTTTTTTAAAGAACGGAACATATTGTTCCGTCTGATAGTTAAAACTGTAAGAAAAATATTAAAAAATTATTGGACGAAACTTGTTGTTTCGTCCGACGCATTTAAAAAATTAAAAAATATATATATATTTGGCAATTGCCAAAATCGTTTCTCATATTTGGTACGGTACTGTTCCCCGTTTACTAAAATTTGGAAAAATAGCAAATGATTGCTGCTCTCGTTTGCTATTTTTTTGTTATTTTGCCAAAGTAGCAAACGATTGGAGATGCTCTAAAAATATGGAAAATTCCATCCACTTTTACTGCATTATTACAAAAATTTATAGTAGTATATATAGCAATTAGATATTATGAATAAAAATATCAAACGAAGTGTTCCAAGTCTCATCAACTCCATTCATATTAGAACTCCATAATTCAACCGTCCCTGCGATTAAGGAATGCTACAGACATGTTTCTTTTTGCTTCATGTCCTATAAACTTGAAAATTTCCATCCTCCATTTTAATGCATTACAAAAATCTATAGAAGTATAGCAATTAGATATTATGAATAACAATATCAAACAAAGTGTTCCAAATCTCATCATCTCCATAATCCAACCATCCATGTGATTAAGGAATCAAAATGTTGAAATTATATCATGCCCTACACAGACTGCTGAGCTAAACCTGTTACATATAACAAGTTGATCTAGTTTGTAGCTATAAACATATGGTGAGTTCTCTAAGCACACATAGATACCCTACATATATATAAACATCTAGAAACCCGATTTAAGTCTTACAGGCCAATAAAATATAGATAACCTAACCCTGATTGTCATGCATATCATCATCACAGTAGTGTTGATAGACCCTTTCTTCTCTCACTGACTATCACCAGTGGTGTCTTCACTAACCTCAAATTTCTTTTTGAAATTCTCCATCCATATTTTCCTTGCACGAAGTGGTTTGACAATAAAGCCTAAAGGTGCTACCCTCATAATCATCACATTTCAGCTTATCGAAAGCAGCATTGAGAATATCAAATTCAAACTCTTCCTTTGATTACACACAGCTAGAAAGTTGCTCATTTGGCCTATGTTTATGGGCATTGATGACCACAGAGTTCATGCGCATGTTTGACTCGATCAGCAAATCCAGTTTATCATCCCTATCATCGACCTTACGTTTCCTGCTTGATGTCTTAGGTTGAGTAGCAGCAACATTGTCTACATCAACCTGAAAACTAGCATTCCCCTCTTCACTGTGACCATCGTTATCAAACATCGATAATAGGTGGAGTGCCACACTGGTTGTAAACACCCCTCGCATAGCTTCCAGTAGCTTCATCCTCACCACAAACTATTCTCAATTACTCGTACTGCTCAAGGGGCTTGTTTACATAGCACAACAAGATACGATGGCTCTGAAAAAGTTGAGGAAATAAAATACAAAATCAAGTGCAATAATAATGGGTTAGTATGATATTAGCAGCTGATCTACATGTTTAGAATTGAGTTATATTACTGTCTTGATGTCTTCATATGACTGCCCATGTAGAATGATCATCATGGATTCATCGTCAAACCTAGCCCCTGACACGGCCTTGCAAAATCTAATGTCTTTCCATTTAGCCTTCAGAGTTCGTTGGTGATTTGCCACGTTCTCAGGAGTAAAATCTACATCAAATTTATAATTTACTGCATTTTTACATGCAATCGATGCTTCATGTTTGAATGTCTTATCAACTTTCAAACCATTTTGTGCCTACCCAACTAAAATTTCAATTGCATAAATCGAACAATCTAGGTCCCACTTTGTTCTTTCCTTCCTTTTCTTGACAGGTTACACATCCACCGTCATTGCATCTTGATCATCTATGGACTCATTGTTAGGAATGTGTCTTGAATACTCGTGGTTCAGATTAGAAGAAGGTAAGATGAAGTACGGAGGTCGAAGCGTCGAAGTGAGTAGAAGAAAAAACAACAACAGCAAGGTGCAGATATAGTTGCGGTCGACTGTCCCAAGTTGCGGTCGACCACATCCCCCGACCGCAGTTGCACTAGGTTTGGCCGAGAGTTGGACGGTCGACTGACCGCAGTACTGTGTTCGTTTTGGACCTCGATTTGTTAGATCGTTTCAGCCCAATCTTCAACTTCAAGTTAGATCGTGTGGCTCCTATTTAGTTATTACTTTTTCAGGTTATAAGGGACGACTGAGAATACAGATTAGACCTAGGTTTCTCTCTGTTCTTCTAGATATATTGTAAACTCCTCCAATATGAGAGTAGAGTACTTCATAGATTATTTTCTCCATTGCAAAGAGAGTCTCGAGAGAGAGATAGTTCTTGGTGAGTGAGTTTAATTCCTGGTATCGAGTGAATCAGTAACTTCTTGTAATCGCTTCTAGTTGAATATCAGATCTCTCTATATTTCCCCTCAGATTAAGCAAAAGCTAACCGGGATAAGTCATCGGTGTGTTTGTATTAGATTGGTGGATCTACTTGCTTGCTCAATTGACTAGTCTCATCTACTTCGATTTCCTCATTGCTCTATTTAGTTCCGCTACGACAACGGATGTTGGTAGATGCCCCAATCCCAACAACTGGTATTAGAGCTTCAGGTTGCCGAGTTCCTTGGTTAAGATGACAGGCCAAAGTATTTTGAAGATCAACCAGTTCGACGGAAAGATCAATTTCAATCTTTGGAAGATTGACATGTATGATGTCCTTGTTCAAGAACGTTTGCAGTCAGCCGTTAAGAAGAAAGAAAAGCCAACTGATATGAAGGATGATGGTTGGGAAGATATTCGTGAAAGAGCCATAAGTCTGATCCGACTATCCTTGGCGAAGGAGGTCAAGTGCAGATTTCTGGAAGAAACTGACGTGGTGAGTTTGTGGAAAAAACTCATAGCTGACTACTCTGGTTCGTCGTTATTAGATCGGATGCATTGGAAGAGAAAGTTGTTCCGTTTATCTATGAAGGAAGGTACCAATCTCCAAGACCACATTACAGAGTTCAATAAGGTATTATCTGAACTTAAGGCAATCAACGCAGATGTGTGTGAGGAAAATAAAGCTTTCAACCGGATATATTCACCGCCGGATTCGTACGAGCCCTTGATCACTACCATGCTACACGGTAGATCTGCCAAGGAGAGTATTTCAGTAGATGGTGTAATCAAATCATTGAAGGAAAATCAACTTAGGAAGGAGACTCAGAAATCACCGTTTATTCCCACAAGTTGTCTAGCAGTGGATGGTCCTTTAGGAAAAAGACAAAGTGCTTTGTAAAAGGATTCAATCCATTGCCGATATTGCAAGAGGCCAGGGCATATCAAGAAAGACTGTTGGAAATTACAAATCAGGAGAGCGCAAAGAATGAAAATTCAGCCGCTAATGTGGTTAGTGCCTTTGATTCAGGTGATTCGTGTCTTTTTGTTTCAAATTCTTTAGAAGTGGATTCTAGTTGGTTTCTTGACTCAGGGAGTTCTTCTCATATTTGCTCCGAGAGGGAGTTGTTTCTACTTATAAGTCTACTACGGGGCGTTGTGTGACAACGGGAACTGAGGAGATTTGTGAAGTAGTAGGTGAGGGAACAGTTGAGTTGAAGATGCCAGGTTTAAACATGTTCACTTTAAGGGATGTTTTGCATATTCCTCTGCTGAAACGGAATCTGATTTCCTTGAAAAATCTTGATGCACAGGGTTGTAGGTATACAGCTCGAGGTAGAGTTCTTTCTGTTTTTCAGGATCGTCGTAAGGTGATTAGAGGTATGAGAGTGATTGGGCCAAGCCAAAACAATCTCTACAAGCTTTGGGGAATCCGAAATACTTGCGCAAGTGTTGCTCATTTTTCCGTTATTCCTGCAAGCTCAGCTAGCTTGCCGCAACTAGATTCATCGAGACGAGATCACGACATTCGAATATCGTCGAGAGGTGGAGAAAGCCTAAGGGTAGGTGGAGTTCGTGCAGAGTTTGGCAACTTCGTGAGTACATCTACGGAGGTGTACCCTTGAAGGGGTATACTGGAATTGGTGAGATTGGGTAGAGATCATTTCAACTAGAAGAAGAAGCTATTGTTCTAAGTTTTCATTGCAAGTGAAATTCATTAGAGTTTGGAGATGAATAACACATCATGTGATAGCACTATATGCAATCCAAGGTGGAGTTTGTTAGGAATGTGTCTTGAATACTCATGTTTCAGATTAGAAGAAGGTAAGATGAAGTACGGAGATCGAAGCGTCGAAGTGATTAGAAGGGAAAACAACAACAACAAGGTGCAGGTATAGTTGCGGTCGACCGCACCCCCGACTGCAGTTGCACTGGGTTTGGCCGAGAGGTGGACGGTCGACCGGTCTTGTTGGACGGTCGACCGGTCTTGTTGGACGGTCGACCAAACCTATTTACCTATACCTATACTCTAATTCCCTTAACTATACCTATACTCTAATTCCCTTAACTACCATCTGCACCTATTTACCCAACCCGATACCATGCAAACCGGATCCCCACTTCAGCAAAACCCTAAACTCCACATATATATACAAACCTATGCTCCTCTTACCTCCCTCACCTTAAACCTAGTCGTTGCCAATTTTTTCCCCTCAGCCTACCATCTCCTGTCACCCTTCCCGACCTCTCTGTCTCCGTCTCTCTCGTCCCTCATCTGCCTGCAAACCCATCGCCAACCCCCCCTAGTGCACCCCGACCTCTCTGTCTCCGTCTCTCTCGTCCCTCATCCACCTGCAAACCCATTGTCCCAAGTTGCGGTCGACCACACCCCCCGACCGCAGTTGCACTGGGTTTGGCCGAGATGTGGATGGTCAACCGGTCTTGTTGGACGATCGACCATACCTATTTACCTATACCTATACTCTAATTCCCTTAACTATACCTATACTCTAATTCTCTTAACTACCATCTGCACCTATTTACCCAACCAGATATCATGCTAACCGGATCCCCACTTCAGCAAAACCCTAAACTCCACATATATATACAAACCCATGCTCCTGTTACCTCCCTCACCTTAAACCTAGCTGCTGCCAATTTTTTTCCCCTCAGCCTACCATCTCCCGTCACCCTTCCCGACCTCTCTGTCTCCGTCTCTCTGTCCCTCATCCGCCTGCAGACCCATCGCCAACCCCCCCTGGTGCACCCCGATGCATTGATCTCTCTCTGTGTGGTTCAATATCAGCGGCAGCAGCACGCGACCCCGTCCCCGATGCTGCCTCCTCTTCTTGTCGCGGCCAGCAGCCCTCAGGCCGTGCTCTCTTTCCGTCACTATCGGGACAGCGAGCACGACAGCATCGCTGCCATTCCCCGCTGCCTTGCCGTGTCTTTCTCCCTCGCTTGTGTGCGAGTGTGCTTTGGTTCGTTGCGATCGTAAGTTTGGTTCGTGGTTCTTGTTCGTGGTCCATCCGTTCATTGGGTTCATTTGCCCAGAAATCCGTTCCCGTTATTCTTGATTTTCGTTATTTTCATCGTCGGTTATACGGCAAGTAACTTGTATTCTTTTCTTTGTATAATATAAGTACTAAATACCGTCTGTAGTGTAGTTGGGTTCTAAAGACAATTTATGTGTGAAACCCCTTGTTGATATTGTCTCTATTGTGATAATTGACCATAGTTGCCTCACGACATATACGACATGAATTAACCTAGGATTGACCACTTTTAATGATGTTCATGCTACTTGAGATACCTATGCTTGATGTGTTATTTGTGGTATACTTATCGAATACTTGTAAAATACCCTATACCATGTTGTTTGGACATTTAGTACACTATATTTCATGTTTGGGTTGATTTGGATGAATTTCATGTGATCTATGTTGATTTGAGTATGAAAAACAAATTTGTATTTTCTGCTTCCCTGATATTGTTCAGTATTTGAAAATATTTTGTGAACATGATTTATAGAGAATTCTATCTATTTTCTAACCCTTTTGACGAATCTCAGTTTCGTTTTACGAGTTGTGAGTTATGTCGATTTTACTACAGTAGTGTCGAAAGATTTCCAGATTGTGTTTTCTACGAATTCTGAAGAGTAATCTATTTTTATTCTGGTATTAAAATGATTATTTTGATATGAAATTTTGCTCAGTATTTCTAGACTTGATTGAGATTTGCCCAGAATTTTGGTGGATTTATTTGAGGAGTTTTACAAAACTTTTCAGACTTGCAAATAAAGATTTTACATGCAGAATTTTACTAATGTTCAGTAAAGAACCTGATTTTCGACCTAATTATACTTGCTGTCTCTAAAATAGTTCTGAATATGAAAGTTAG
Organism: Hemerocallis citrina; assembly: GCA_017893485.1. Taxonomy (NCBI): domain Eukaryota; kingdom Viridiplantae; phylum Streptophyta; class Magnoliopsida; order Asparagales; family Asphodelaceae; genus Hemerocallis; species Hemerocallis citrina. The sequence continues at coordinate 197,473,146 of CM030365.1, forward strand.
CTTGATGTATCTATTTTATTAACCTTTTAGAAGATTTGGATTTCGATTTATGGTTTGTGGGATATTGCTATTTTTGTACTGCAGTGTTTGTGATTCCGGATTTATAAAACTGTCGTGTCTTGTTGTTTTCTAATTTTACTTGACTACTCTTATTTTGTTGGAAAATTATGAAACTTAATTTTTTGTTACTACACATATAGGGGAATACCCCAGATTTTTCGTGGATTTAATTAATGAGTTTTCATGCTGTTTTCCTGACTTTGAATACAAACTACTGATTTCTGGCTGAACATGTTTTCTGGTTTCAATTCAGTTTTGACTCATGTTTTTGTTATATACCATATGACTTATATGTACTTTCTGAATTCGGTCGGGAGTCTATTTTCTAGACCTTTCGACGGATTCAGGTTTGCATGTTTGTAGCAACGGAAATCTCAGTTTTAGTGCAGCGCTGTCGTGTTGTCCTAAACTAGAGTTTTCATTGTATTATCCTGTTATGAGTTATCTTTCACCTGTACATGCTTATTCTTCATCCTGAACTTGTTACTTGTTTATATCATGCTATTTCTGCTCTGTTTATGACACATACATGCCTGTTTACTAATAATAAAAAAATAACCAAGCCAGGGTTAAGGGAAAGATCTAGTAGTAGAAAATATAGAAATGTGTACTGAGAAGATGACCTGTGTCCTGCCTGTTACGTGTTCATGACTACATGATTCACGATCCTGTTTACCTGTACCTGAATGCATGGTTCTGTATAGGAAGATGTACTCGGAAGAGAACCACTAGGTTCTGCCCGTTCCTGTACCTGACTGCATACTTCCCTATAGGAAGGTGTACTCGGAAGAGAACCACTAGGTTCTACCTATTCCTGTTATTCCTGTTATCCTGATCCCTGAGTACACTGTCCTATGGACTCCACTAAGAAATCTAAACGTAACTTGTTTGAATATAGCAACCATGTGATTAAAATCGGGGCGCATGAAGTGCTACCTAGATAGTAATAATACAAGACCTGATATACCTGATACCTGATACCTGACACCTGATTACATGATTACCTGTACTTGTACCTGATTACGTGTTTACATGTTTACCAGTATACCTGATTACATGTTTACCTGTTACATGTTTACCTGCTTGCTTGATACTTGACACATGTTACCTGTACCTGTTAGTATACCATGCTACTTGATTCTGTTTGTCTGATTCATGTTAGATAATGTATTCTGTTGACACACTTATATCATGCTTATTTATTCCTGCTGTTATTTCATATTTGTTGTTTTTCCCCATGTACTTGTATCCTGCACTACAAGCGACCCGTAACTTGCATTGACGGGAGTTTATTTTTCTCTTTTTCTTTTTCCTGCAATTTATTTAATAGCAGATTTTGGAGAACAGGTACCAGATGGTGTTGGTGGTATGAGATATTAGTGCTGGAGTTTTGTTTGCATTTATTATTATTATTTCCTGTTATTGTTTGAACAATTGTACTTGATTATTTGGATATATTTCTGTATTTGGGCAATGTGACCCAGGATATTATTAACTTGTCCAGACTTGATTTATTTGAGATTATTATATTTTGGATTTCAAGTAAATTTCTGTTGGTACATTTGATTCGATTGTGCATACTTGGTTGATTCTTTTGCTTCTGACTCTGATTATTCCTGTGAGATGTTGTCAAGATTTTGAACAGCTTATGGATGATGAAAATCATTCACTGGGCTTAGTCACGTATACGTATTCTGTATTCGCTTTTGGGAAGCGGGGCATGACAATTCAAATCTATCCCAGTTAGTAATTTCATACACCTTATCTACGAGTTCGTGCTTTGTAATATTACGCGGAGCCTATACTACTCTCGGTTCAACATCACTATAACAAGCTCCCAATTTAGGGTCTCGAATTATTTCTCCCCCATAATATAACCAAATAGGAATTTTCTGATCCATACCTATACGTAAATGGACGAATATGCGAGTAATTGCATGAGCAAACAATAATAAAAAACAAAAATAAAGTTTCTACAATTGTACAAATACCTTACAAAAAAAACCAAGGTGTTTGACACTTCAAAGACGCGACGGATGAAGTCGCAATTTCACAAAGATGGTGCTAATCGTTGAAAGTGTTGTCGCCGAACAATGTGGGTACTTAGATTTTGAGAATTGGTTGAGAAATAGGGAAATTAGGGTTTAGGGGACTTGGAGATTTGGGGATTGAAGGTTGAATAGTTAACTAGGAAGAGATTTTAGAGAGGGAGGTGAGATAGATTATGGTAATAGGGTTTTTAAAGAGTTTGGGTTTCGATGGGTTTCGGAGTAGAAGCAGTGAATTGGGGAAAATGATGAAGTTATGAGAATAGTGGGTTTCTGGAATTTTGAAGGGGATTTAAATAAACACGCAGTTGTGAACTGCGTTCTAAATAATATTGAAACCGCAGTAGCCAAATGCGGTCTCAGTTAGCCACGGTTAAATGCAGTTCAAAGACTCAATTAAGTGGGGTGAAGGAGATTGAATTAGGAATGCAGTTGGGAACTGCGAGCTTAGTGCAATCAAGAACGCAGTTGCCAACTGCAGTCTAAGGTGAACATAGTTTTCTCCTTAACACTATTTTGACACAAGTGTTGGAGTTGGATTATTATGGCATATACTTAGACCGCATTTGCCAACTGCGTCAACAAAATAGAATAGGACGCAGTTGAAAACTGCGAGTGGTCTATTTTGAAAATTAGTTTCGAAAGTGGACTATTTTGGTAATTTGTTTGAAAAAGTGGCCTTTTTTTTTGGGGGGGGGGGGGGGGGGGGGGGGGGAACCATTTGTTTGGCTATTCACAGCAATAAAATGATTTAGATTCTTTGTTTCTTCTTCTTCTTCTTCTTCTTCTTCTTTCTTTTCCCTTTCTTAGAAATTATACCAAGTCGTTTCTCAATCTAAATCTCTTGAAATTTTCAGTTGAACATAAGTCGAGTCATACATCAAAGCCTTTACCGGAAAATTTTACGATCGGCTAAATGAATCTCTCTCCTGTCAACTCTATTGAGGATCACCCTTCTTTTTCAAGCTAAAACTTTTCAAATTCCTATGAAAAGTTTCGATGCAAGTTCATTTAGATCTCCAATGGTCTAACTAGGGGTGTGCATCGGTCGGTATCTGACCTAATATGGACCATCCACCACGGATCCAAAGAAGATTGGTTTTTTAGTTTCCTCATCCGCAACCAATCCGAGCCTTAATTAGATCGGTTTCCATCCAAGCCGATTGAGCTTAGTTTAGATTAAATTGGATGGTCGGTTTGGCGTGCTACTTTTCACCTTTAACATCATTCACAATTTCGTTGAAATTTAAAAGATTAACTTCAATCACACTTAAGAAACAACCTGCTATTTGTTGTTTAGAAATGAATTTAAATGAAGATTCATAAAACCATAAGTTACTAATGAATTTTATACTAATTGTTTGAGATGATGACGTTTTAATGGGTGAGATACATTGCTTTTTCACCTGCATACTTCTGTAATCTTAGTTTATTCTCATAAAAGAAACATCAATAACCATAGCTAATTAATTGAATTTCAGGCACAATAAAAAAGATTTAGAAAATAATTTATGCTTGACTTGATTAAAGTAACTACTAAATGTTACATCAACTTCATTATTCTATTAAGCTGAGCTACACTATAAATCAAGCATTTCTCAACAACATAACACACATGATTGTAGAGAATCAAAATATAGGTAGAACAATTGCTCGGTTTGTATTAAAGAAATCAAAAGGAGACATTTGTATCTCCAAGAAAATGAGAAATGACTGTTTGTATATTAAAGAAATTAAAAAAGAACTAGATTTTTTATGGACTAATGCATAGAGGTACAGTTGGTTCGGTTTCATCGGTTATTTGAAAGCTCCATCCAACAACCGATCCGGTCCAGTTGATTATTGAAGATCAAGAACCGAACCAACCCAAACCACCAATTGGTTCGCTTAAAATCCGACCGGTTCGGTTTGGGTTGGTTCGGATTGATCGGTTCGGATAATTGTTGTCCACCTCTAAGTCTAACTGCCACCCTCTCAAGTTTTCTGCATGGGGCAGTTATAGGGTTGGCAACCGGGCCGGGCTGACCCGCGACCCGCTCACCAAAATCCGGACAGTTGATTTATGGTTCGGATCCGGGTCGAACCCGCGAGCCTAAGCGGGTCAACCTAGGTCGAGTAATATGGATTTCCAATCCGTTGAACCCGGCACGCCAATCTGGTGAACAGTGGTTAACCCGCCCACCAACCCACGGGTCGACCTGTGGGTTTCAAACCGTTTGACCCGCGGGTCCAACGGCCAAAAAAACAGCCAACAGCTGTTTTAGCCGTTTCCTTTTTCCTTTTTTTTCTTTTTTTTTCCCCTATAAATACCCCTTAAACCACTCTAAAAATTTCACACCTTATTCTCTTACTCTCTCTACCACTACTACTCAATTCAATCTCAATTCTTAGAAATTCTGCCAATAAAGAAGCTAGCAACATAGAAGCGACAAATTCCGATCTTATCGAATTGAACATTCAACTACGTCTACTTCAAGTCTTCAACTCTTCCAAAGCTCCAACAAAAAAGCTCTTTGTTTCTATATACGAGTCCGGATTTCTACTTCTACTTCTACTTTTATTTTCACTCTCATTCTATATACGAGTATCCTCGAAGTACAGTATCAAAATTTTACAACCCTCTTATTGTCTTGATATTTTTTTTGTAGTTTAAATTCTTTGTATTATATTTGTTGGTTTTTTTATCTTCTCTCTCAAAACCCTCCTATTGTTTCCTAGATTTTTTTTTTAAAACTTATCTCGCCTAGATTGTATTTAATTTTTTTACATACGCTAAATATACATGGGACACCAGCAACAAAAGACGCTGTGAATTTCCAACTGCAGTGTCTCTTATCCATGCAATGGAATGAGTATGAAGGACATAAAGTTCACATATGGCAACAAATAACAATCAAGCTGCACAATCTACATGCAAGAATGCTCTTGGAGCTGCTTCTGGTCTCATAGTTCCTGAAAGCTGCTTATGATACGATATTCTACTCTAGTTTTGCTTGCTCGACATAAAAGGTCATTAAATAGAATAGATAAACATATTGATGCGGTTTGTTTTTGGGGAACGTGTGGATGCACCAGGCATGAGTTCTTACTCGATTTGTATTGAAGGAGGAGACACCTATGCAGACGACCCTTGGCTGGACGAACGGTACTGAGGTAGGTGATATTGAGGTGGAGGCTGATGCTCGGCTCGGATCTTTGAGGCTCGGATCCGAGGGTCTCGTGTACCTGCAGACGGTCTCGGAACACCGGGGTTGGTCCTGGTGGCAGACCCTCCGACGATATAGTCAGTCACTAAGGGAGAGTAACAGTAACTAGGGTTTGAGTGGGCAAAAGATTGATTACCTGGAAGGAGTAGGGGTCTGGTATTTATAGAAGGTGCTAACCGGGTCTGGACCCATTTGGGGCCGGGTCTGGACCTGGTTGCCCGTGTGGCTGAAGCGGTGGAAACCCGGGCGGTTTAGGGCTGACGTAGCAGATGCCCGGGCGGTTCCCGGGCTGACGTGGCAGCGGTCCGGGCAGTTTTCCGATGCTGACGTGGCAGATCTGGAGGATCAGGAGGCGCGCGCATCCTGAGGGGATCCTATGGCCCAAGATGGGCCACGTCGTTCCTAACCCATATCACAAGCCCCACACTCCTGTAGGGCTGGGTGAACCATCCCTGTAGGAGTGATTCTTCGCCTCCGTAGGAAGAGCAGGGTGGATGCTGGGGTGAGAATGTAGGATCTGCTATCTTCTGAAGAGGCCAGGGGGTAGGAGGAATGGATCCCTCATTGGAGTTTGCGCGGGAGGCTGTGTAGAGGAGTAGGAGAGCCAGAGCGATGCTTGCCGAGGCTTGGGGGTCGGCAGGCGAGCCCATGGGGTCGGTAGATGAGCCCCAAAGGTCGGCAGACGACCACCTCGCTAGTTGGAAGAGCGAAGGGACGTCGAGGCCTTCCGTTGGGGCTTGATATGCCGAGCATTAGGGGTCGGTGGACGAGCTCCTGGGGTCGGTAGACGGTCCCCTCGCTAGTTGGAAGAGCGAGGGGACGTTGAGGTCGATTTTGTAGGAGGTTGGTTTAAAGAGTGCTTGGGGGTCGGCAGACGAGCTCCTTGGGTCGGCGAACGAGCTCCAAGGGTCGGTAGACGATCCCCTTGCTTGTTGGAAGAGCGAGGGGACGTCGAGGCCTTCCGTTGGGGCTCGATTTTTGGGGGAGGTCGGCTTACCGAGTGCTTGGGGGTCGGCAGACGAGCTCATTGGGTCGGTGGACGATCTCCTCGCTAGTTGGAAGAGCGAGGAGGCGAGGTCTTCTTCTGGGGCTCGGTTTGTCAAGCATTAGGGGTCAGCAGACGAGTCCCTCGTGATAAGAGGAGGGCTCATGGGCTCGCGGTGCTATCCGAGCTCCGAGCCCTTCTGAACAAAAGAGGATAGTTTGGGGCTCGTGGTGCTATCCGAGCTCCGAGCCCCTCCGAATTAAAGGTGGCTAGCTGGGGCTCGCGATGCTATCCGGGCTCCGGGCCCCTCTGAATCAAAGGAGAGCAGTTGGGGCTCGCGATGCTATTCGCGCTCCGAGCCCCTCTGAATCAAACGAGGGCAGTTGGGGCTCGCGGTTCTATCCGAGCGTCGAACCTTCTGTGAAATAGAAGGGAAATTATTGGCTCGCGCTTCTATCCGAGCGTCGACCCTTCTGTGAATAGAAGAGAAATTATTGGCTCGCGCTTCTATCCGAGCGTCGACCCTTCTCTGAAATAGAAGGGGAATTATTGGCTCGCGCTTCTATCTGAGCGTCAACCCTTCTCTGAAATAGAAGGGGAATTATTGGCTCGCGCTTCTATCCGAGCATCGACCCTTCTGTGAAAAGAAGGAGAATTATTGGCTTGCGCTTCTATCCGAGCGTCGACCCTTCTGTGAAATAGAAGGGGAATTATTGGCTCGCGGTTCTATCCGAGCGTCGACCCTTCTGTGAATAGAAGGGGAATTATTGGCTCGCGCTTCCATCCGAGCGTCGATCCTTCTGTGAATAGAAGGGGAATTATTGGCTCGCGCTTCTATCTGAGCGTCGACCCTTATGAGAAATAGAAGGGGAATTATTGGCTCGCGTATCTATCCGAGCGTCGACCCTTCTGTGAAATAGAAGGGAAATTATTGGCTCGCGCTTCTATCCGAGCGTCGACCCTTCTGAGAAATAGAAGGGAAATTATTGGCTCGCGCTTCTATCCGAGCGTCGACCCTTCTGAGAAATAGAAGGGGAATTATTGGCTCGCGCTTCTATCCGAGCGTCGATCCTTCTGTGAAATAGAAGGGAAATTATTGGCTCACGCATCTATCCGAACGTCGACCCTTCTGTGGAATAGAAGGGGAATTATTGGCTTGCGCATCTATCCGAGCGTCGACCCTTCTGTAAGATAGAAAGGGAATTATTGGCTCGCGCATCTATCCGAGCGTCGACCCTTTTGTGAATAGAAGGGGAATTATTGGCTCGTGCTTCTATCTGAGCGTTGACCCTTCTGACTTGTCGAAAAAGCCTTTTTTGGAGAGAAAAGATGGAGGGGCAGTGGGGTAATTTTACGCCTATTGCTGACGTCATGGGCGCAAAGATCAAAGTGTTTCCAGATCTTGGTGGCCGCTGGATCTTGTCAATTAAGATCCAACGGCCAGATCTTTTTTGCGAAAATCGAGGAGTCGCTTTTCCTCTTTAAAACCCCATCCCCCTCCCTTATTTCTTCATCTTCACTTTATTACTCACTTTCCAATTTTTAACAAGAGCGGGAATCTTACTTGTCATCGGTAGATTTTCCGGTGACCGTAACTTTCTACGCTCCAGGTTAGTATTTTTCTTTTTAGTAATGTCGCGAACTCAGTTCGGATCCGAGGCTAGCTCATCAAGCCGTTCCGCGGAGGAATCCGAGCAAGAAACGTCTTCGTCCTTGAGCAAGTATAAGGTGAAGGAGGAGGTTCTGACCGACCCTAGGTCGGACGATGGGGACGATGTTGTCTTTGTGGTGTCCCCGTTGAGGTCCAGAAGGCCGGGGAAGGAGCCCATGGATGAGGGTGACGAGGAGGAGGAGGATGAGGGGGACGGCGAGGACGAGGAGGAACAGGATCAGGAGGAGGAGGATGATGAAGAGGAGGGGGAAGGCACCGAGGTCGAGGAGGGGGACGAAGATGAGCAGGGTGCCGAGGGTGACGAGGAAGACGAGGATGAGGTCGACGGACAGGAGGCTGCCCAAGGAGAGGCTGGCCAAAGCACGGCTGGAAGGCCGACTGGGGTCGGAGAAGATCTTCCACCACTTTTCCCTTTGTCGACGCCGTCTCCCGAGCGTAAGGCTCGCCCTCGTCGGAAAAAGAAAGTCATGATCATCCCACACAGTCCTTCCTCACCCGATGAGTACGCACCGAGACCGGGTCTCGAGTTTCCCTGGGTTTCCTTCAAGAATCCAAGGTCGATTCGGATGTATTCCGACGATATTAAGGACATCGAACCGATCCCTCCAGTGCCGGGCGAAGACACTCGGGTGAAGATCCGCGCTGATAGCATCCCGAGCATTTTGAAGGCGGAATACCTTAACATTATCAGGGCCGCCTACTATATTCCGCGGGAGTTCGAGATCTTCCTTCCGAGCCCCGGTGTTCGGCCCACCACGGCTCTTTCGCCGGGGTACTGTATGTTTCCTGAGGATGCCTTCCTCTCGGGGCTGAGGCTACCCCTGCATCCTTTTGTGAAGGGGGTTCTGAACTGGGCGAAACTGTGTCCCATGCAGTACGGTCCGAACTCTGTTGGAATTACACACATTGTATGGGTAGTTGTTCCAATAAATCATAGTTATTAATGTACCTAGTTAGTCACATATTCATGAATCTAGGAATTCACATGCATGTACTTAGGAACTAGAACTTCATTAATATTCTTGTAAATTTCACATTGTATTTACTCCCCAAGTGTATATAAATAGATCAGCTGAGTGGGTTTAAGCACTCAAGCATTTCACAACCTCTAGTCTCTTCAATATGGTATCCAGAGCCACTTTGTTTGTTCTTTAAAAGGTTTCTGTATCTGGTCAGCAGAACCTAAAGTCCCTCAACGTCCTTTTATCCAAACAGCAACTCAACATCCAAAAGTCCCTTCCACTGGCCTGCCCACTGTCCACCGCCGCCGGAAAACCACTCAGAAACCGCCGATCGGCCAGCCACCAAAGTCGCGTCTCCGGAAAGCCGTCCACGCGCCTCCACGCGCCACCGTCCAGCCGTCATAACCACCGCGCGCTCGCCCAGATCTGATCACCGGCCTCTCCTCCTTCTGCCTAGGTGCTGAAATGGCTTCAAGCTCTCAGAAAACTGATGGTCCTGTCTTCTCTATCTCTGGAACGCCAACAATCACTTCGGAAAAATTGAATGGCAAAAATTATCTTGCATGGTCAGCCTCTGTTGAACTTTGGTTTCTTGGCCAAGGTTATCATGAACATCTGGAGCGATCCTCGGAAAAGATTTCAGAAGACAAACACGAGCAGTGGAAGAAACTTGATTATCAGCTTTGTGCTCTCTTGTGGCAATCTGTTGAGCCAACTATATTGACAAATTTCAGTGCCTTCAAAACTTGTCATTCTTTCTGGAAGAAGGCACGAAGTGTTTTTGCTAATGACATTCAACAATTGTATGATGCTGCTCAAAAATTGGCCACTCTTAAACAAACTAATCATGACATGGTTGTCTATGTTTCGAAAGCCCAATTTGCGGTAGAGGAGTTAAAATTATCATTGGAAGCCGATAAACTTGAAGACGTGAAGACGAAACTTGATAATCTATATATGGTGTTGGTACTACGTGGGATGCATCTAGATTTTGATCACATTCGTGACCAAGTCTTAACCGACCAAGAAGTTCCTTCTCTAGAGAATCTAATTACCCGGCTCCTTCGAGTCCCCTCACCAAAAACAGGAGGAAATTCATTTGACAGTATTGAAACTTCTGCCATGGTTTCTAATCGAGGGGGACGAGGTGGTCGTGGAAGCCGAGGAGGACGAGGTGGAAGAGGAGGTCGCCCTCAATGTTCTTACTGCAAGAGAGTGGGCCACACGCAAGACACTTGCTACTCTATTCACGGATTCCCCGGAAAATCTGTGAATATTTCAAAGTCTGAAACATCTGAGATAAAGTTTTCGGAAGCTGACTATCAAGAGTACCTCCAGCTAAAAGCTGCCAAGGAATCTCAAACATCATCTGCTATAAGTGGTCATAACTCTACTGCTTGCATTTCCAAATCTGGTAACAATCAAAGTCCATGGATAATTGATTCAGGTGCTTCTGATCACATTGCTGGTAATAGTTCTTTATTTTCATCCATCTCTCCTCCTAAAATTCCTCATTTCATTACTTTAGCTGATGGTTCTAGAGTTGCAGCAACAGGAATCGGCAAAGTATCACCCACTTCTTCTTTATCTTTAAACTCTGTTTTGCTCATACCTGATTGTCCTTTCAATTTAATATCTCTTAGTTAACTTACTCGTTCTCATAATTGTTCAGTAACATTTGATGCTAACTCCTTTGTCATACAGGAACGTGGTACAGGTCGAACGATTGGCATAGGACATGAATCTCATGGTCTTTACTACCTCAAGCCTAGCCTTTCTTGGATTTGCAGTGCTGCCACATCACCAAAGCTCCTTCATGAACGTTTGGGACACCCACATTTATCTAAACTAAAAATAATGATTCCGAGTCTTGAAAAAATAAAGAACCTATTTTGTGAGTCATGTCAACTAGGAAAGCATGTTCGTTCTTCTTTTGTTAGGCATGTTGAAAGTCGTGTTGATTCCCTTTTTTCAGTTATTCACTCTGATATATGGGGTCCTAGTCGTGTTTCTTCTATGGGTTATAGATATTTTGTTACTTTCATTGATGAATTTTCTCGATGCACCTGGGTTTTCGTAATGAAAGAACGGTCTGAAATTTTGTCCATTCTCACTTCTTTTGTTAATGAAATTAAAACTCAATTTGGTAAGACAATTAAGATCCTTAGAAGTGATAATGCAAAAGAATACTTTTCTTCTGCTATTTCTTCTTTTTTGTCGGCGCAGGGCATTCTCCATTAGTCCTCTTGTCCTCATACTCCTCAACAGAATGGCATTGCCGAAAGGAAGAATAGGCATCTTGTTGAGACTGCTCGGACATTATTACTTCATGCCAATGTACCTGTCCGACACTGGGGTGATGCTGTTTTAACAGCCTGTTTTTTGATAAATCGGATGCCTTCTTCCTCTATTGAGAATAAAATACCACATTCCATTCTGTTTCCTAAAGAACCGTTGTTTCATGTTGATCCACGTATTTTTGGTTGCACCTGTTTTGTTCATAACTTGTCTCCAGGTCTTGATAAGCTTGCTGCTTGAGCCATCAAATGTGTCTTCCTTGGATATTCCAGTTACAGAAAGGTTACCGATGTTACTCTCTTGTTCACAATCGTTATTATATCTCTGCAGATGTAACATTTTTCGAAGAAAAGCCATACTTTGCTCCCTCCATGGTTGAGTCCAATACTCTTCAAGAAGTCTTTCCTATTCACTATCTTGGTCCATCACCTTCTTTGCAGGAATCAGAGTCAATTGTAGATATTCCTGACAATCCTCCACCTGAGCAGACTCAAAGATCACCCATCTTATATCGGTGTCGTCCTCGAATTCCTAATGCAGAACTTGATGGTAATGAAAGACCAGCTGAATCATGTCCTACTCCAGCGGACAACCCGACCGCGGACCTACTCGAAGAGAATCTTGACTTGCCCATTGCTCTTAGGAAAGGTACTCGGTCTACACGTAATCCTTATCCTATCTATAACTTCTTAAGTTATCATCGTCTCACTCCTTCGTACCATTCTTTTGTTTCCTCTTTATCCTCTATTTCTCTTCCTAAAAATCTTTGTGAAGCACTTGATCATCCAGGATGGCGACAAGCCATGATTGATGAAATGCAGGCTTTGGAGCATAATGGTACTTGGGAGCTGGTTCCTCTTCCTCCAGGCAAGAAACTTGTTGGCTGTCGATGGGTATATGCTATAAAAGTTGGGGCCGATGGAAAGATTGATCGCCTCAAAGCCCGCTTGGTTGCCAAAGGTTATACCCAGATTTATGGCCTAGATTATGGAGATACTTTCTCCCCTGTGGCTAAAATTACTTCTGTTCGACTCCTTATTGCCATAGCAGCCATCCGTCATTGGCCACTGTATCAATTGGATATTAAAAATGCATTCCTACATGGTGAATTAGAAGAGGAGATTTATATGGAGCAACCACCAGGATTTGTTGCTCAGGGGGAGTCTAGCTTGGTTTGCAAACTGCGACGGTCTCTTTATGGACTCAAACAATCCCCACGAGCTTGGTTTGGAAAATTCAGCTCCGTTGTTCAGGCTTTTGGAATGAAACGAAGTGAAGCAGACCATTCAGTTTTTTATTGTCATACCTCTCCGAATAGATGTGTTTACTTGGTGGTCTATGTAGATGATATAGTCATCACAGGAAATGACCAAGAAAAAATTGCCCAACTGAAGGAATATCTATTTAGTCATTTTCAGACTAAGGATTTGGGAAAGCTTAAATATTTTCTTGGAATAGAAGTTGCTCAGTCAAAAGATGGGATTATCATCTCACAAAGGAAGTATGCGTTAGACATACTTAAAGAAACTGGTATGTCAGATTGTAGACCAGTTGATAGTCCCATGGATCCAAATCAAAAATTGCTACCAAATCAGGGGGAGCCTTATTCTGATCCTGAAAGATATCGGAGATTGGTTGGGAAGCTTATCTACCTCACTATTACAAGGCCAGATATTTCCTTTGCAGTTGGAGTGATGAGTCAATTCATGCAATCTCCTCATAATGATCATTGGGATGTAGTAATTCGAATTCTGAGATACATCAAAAGGACCCCAGGACAAGGACTACTCTATGAAGACAAAGGAAGCACTCAAGTAGTTGGATTTTGTGATGCAGATTGGGCAGGATCACCCATTGATAGGCGATCCACTTCAGGATATTGTGTGTCAATTAGAGGAAATCTTGTCTCATGGAAGAGTAAGAAGCAAAATGTTGTTGCAAGGTCTAGTGCAGAGGCTGAATATAGAGCTATGGCGGTAGCCACGTGTGAGCTCATTTGGATTAAACAACTTCTTCAAGAATTGAAGTTTGGAGAATGGAGATACTCAACAAATGAAGCTATGTTGTGATAATCAGGCAGCCCTACATATAGCTTCCAATCCAGTATTCCATGAGAGAACTAAACATATCGAGATTGATTGTCATTTTGTCCGGGAGAAAGTCCTTTCTAAAGAAGTTATCACTGAATCTGTTAGTTCTTATGATCAACTAGCAGACATCTTTACAAAATCTCTAAGGGGACCAAGAATTCAGAATATTTGTTCCAAGCTTGGAGCTTTTGATTTATATGCTCCAGCTTGAGGGGGAGTGTTGGAATTACACACATTGTATGGGTAGTTGTTCCAATAAATCATAGTTATTAATGTACCTAGTTAGTCACATATTCATGAATCTAGGAATTCACATGCATGTACTTAGGAACTAGAACTTCATTAATATTCTTGTAAATTTCACATTGTATTTACTCCCTAAGTGTATATAAATAGATCAACTGAGTGGGTTTAAGCACTCAAGCATTTCACAACCTTTAGTCTCTTCAATAAACTCCTGGAAGCATTTAGTCTGCTTCATACTGAAGTGTCAAGAGAAGGGAGTGAAGCCGAGCCTGACGTATTTCCGAGCTATTTTTGGGATTGGTTCGCTCGGAGATCAGGAGGGGATTTTTTACTTTTCGCCGAGGCCGCATAAGAAGGTTATGCACGGTCATCCGGACTCTATAAAGGGGTGGAAAGAAAAGTATTCTGTAGTTCGGACTGAGGGGTCTTGGGAAATTCCGACCAGGTGGAACTTCGTCAAGCCGAAGCACAAGCCTCCGAGGAAGAGCGACTTGACCGCCAGGGAGTGGAAGAGGGTGGAGAAGATAGTCGGGGGACACAGTATCGCGTGGCCTCGAGTGACCGAGATACACCTCGCCCGGGCCGGACTGAGTCCTGCCGACCCTAGTATGTCTCTTTCCGAATATGTTCATTTTCCTGCCTTCGTGTTAACGTTAGCTTTTCCTCTGTGTTTTTGTAGGGATGACAACTCAACAGGCGAACGCGAAGAAGTTATTGCTTGCTGTTGCCGAGAAGGAGAGGGTAGAGAAGAGGAAGAAGGCCAAGCAGGAGAGGATAGCGGCCGAGAAGCAGAAGCTGACTGCGCAGGCCGTGGCGTCCTCCCAGGTGCCGGCACCGGTGGCCGAGGAGCCTTCTCTGGCAAAGAGGGCTAAGAAGCAACACTCCCATTCCTCCCATTCGTCAAGGGCGGCTCGGGACGCTGCGGGTGGTTCGGGCAAGACCGTGGATGCCCCGGAAAAAGGGCTCCCCCCTATTCGGCCGACCGCCGCGGAGATGGTGAGCAAGCATGGTACGCTGCCATTTGCCCCTGATTGGTCGATCGTGCGGGGGGATTCTCTGCTTGATGGGCCTGTGGCAGTCGAGTTCGTCTCGAAGGCCGCCACCGAGCGCGATCGGATGGCCCTAGCGGCGCAGACGGCGGACCAGGCCTACATGCGGTGGTCTCAGGCACACCTCTCGGTAAGTTGCCTTGGCTCTACTTTACTCAATGACTTGGAATTTTTTCTGATCTTTCTCTCTTCGGACAGGCGATACTCCATGGTCAACACTTCCACAAGTGCTTGGAGAAGGAGATATACATCGAGAGGCGGAATGCGGAGAAGTACCTCCGCGACCTGAACAAGGCCACAGATGAGCTGAAAGAAGCCCGGGCCATGGTGGCCGTCCACGAGGCCCAGATAGAGTCGCTCTGCAAAATCCACAAGCAGGACCGGGAGGATCTTGAGGCGAAGATCGCGGCCGAGGCGGTGAAGGGGAAGAACGCACTGCAGGAGATGGAGTCGGCCTTGGGGGAGACCATCATGGTGGCGCAGGACGAGGGGTACGAACAAGCCAAGTCCCACTTTAAGCAGATCTACCCCGAGCAGAACATGGACCATCTCTACTACGGATGGGCGCCGAACCTTCCTCCCACCCCGGGGGGCGACGATGCGGGGGGCAATCAGGTCGACGACGAGGTGCCACCCCCCCCCCTCAAGAATAGATCTTTTTTTTCTTTTCTCGTTTTGATGTAAATGCCTTGAGCGGACTGGCCACCGCGACTTTTGTATCAAACTTTTTGAAAGAAATGAAATTTACTTTTTGGGCCGATCCTTCCAGACTTGTGTTTTTTGTGATGTTTGTTCTCATCTTTTGATAGACGCACGGGACCTGTGTCGCCCTCCCCGTTGTTGCCGAGGTACCTCTAGTTCGAGCGGGGGAGGAGGCCACGGAGGCAGCTTTGCTTCGTCAATAGAAGCAGGCTCGGGACCGAGCCGCCGCCGTTAACTATTTTCTGAACAGGTCCAAGGAGCTCGGCTTGGAGTTGGCGCGCCTGAAGAAGGCCGTAGCCGACCGGGACTGGTGGATAATCGAGACGGGCTGGTCCCTCTCGGATGCTTCGAGCGGGGGGTCGGCTTCGGAGTCTTTCCTTCGTGAGGTCGTAGTCGAGAAGGAGCTGGAGATTCACAGGCTGAAGCTGGTGTTAGGCGCTGGTCCGATAGAAGGGGCCAGCAACGCGACCCCGGGGCGGCCTCCGATATTTCTATCGGATGGGGTGCAGCCCGAAGATGCAGGAAGCTCGGTGGCGGGTGTGTCTTCCCGGGCCGGTCCGGCCGAGCGTGATAGAAGCCCCGAATTCGAGTTCCCAGCCGAGTGCGAGTGAGTTGTGAGCTTTTTCCTTGTATTTGTACCGACGTTCATTGAGTTGTAAGCAATGAGTAATGAATAAGAACATTTGATTTTCCATGCTCTGATCATCTTGGTTGTTAGGGACGGTAGCCGGGCTAGTTGCGCAGGGGTCGGCTCCGAGGTGACTTATTGCAACGGGTGCGACTGTCGCGGCGTTTAGCTTTTCGATAAGCAATAACTGGCGACGTTTCGCATTCCCATGGACATTTATGGCAACGTTTCGCCTTCCGTCGTTTCGTATTCCCAGATGCAATAAATGAGGGCCTCAGGGGGCTATATAATCCCCCACTCTCCACATTGGTTGTCAGGCAGTGAGCCGTCTGACTCGGGTGTCTGCCAAAGGTGGGCGCCCAGAGAATAAAATATTTCCGAGTACTCCGGATCGGAGGCACACCGATCACCCTCGGACTATTCGGGGTTCAGGCTGTTAGAGCCGCGAGACCCCGGGTTGTTCGTTGGTAAGCGGTGGGCCGACCGATCGGTTCGGGGGTTCGGAGAGAGCCGAAGCGTGGTGGCTCTTCTGCCGTCCTCGAACAATTCGGGGTTTTGGGCTCGTAAGAGCCGTAAACCCCGAGTTGTTCGGGGGCGAGAGAAGGGTCAGCTGAACAGCTCGAAGGCTCGGAGCGTTTGTTCCGGGACGGAGAGAGCAGTGGGTCGATGGCCCCCTGCCATCCTCGAACAGTTCGGGGTTTAGGCTGGTAAAAGCCGCAAAACCCCGAGTTGTTCACGGGTGAGAGTGTGGTCAATAATTCGACTCGAGGCTCGGGGCGTCTGCCGAAGGCGGACGCTCTAAACCTTAATAAAATTTTGTCATCACACGATTGTGGGTTGTAACCGAGTGTGGTGGTCGAGCGGCTTTGAAGAAAGCCGCGGCCGTGCTTCGGTTCGTCGAGCCCCCATGTTTGTGAGAGAACCTGTTGCAAGAGTGTCGAGGTCGCCGCCGAGCGTCAAGGTCGCGGTGCCTTGAAGAAGGAACTCGCCTTGCTCGGGGCCGACGCCGAGCCCCAGCACGTGTTCTCGTGGAGAGACGGTGCGGGCGTGGCTGGCGGATGTCGCCTCGTACATAGGTTGATGGGCTTCAAGAAGCCCAAACCGAGCGAGGGACGAGTGCCGAGCCCTCATACCTGTGAGAGACAATTGCGGGCGTAGCAGAGAGTCGCCACCGAGCGTCAAGGTCGCGGTGCCTTGAAAAAGACGCCCGCCTTGCTTGAGGTCGATGTCGAGCTCCAGCACATGTTCTCAGGGAGAGACGGTGTGGGCGTGGAGGTGCGGTTTTGTTTGATTGGATGCATGTTACCAAAAAACCAACCAGGCCGAGCCGCCCGAGCACCGAGCCCCAAGCTTGTAAGAGACGCTTTTTTGGCTCGCGATGTTATCTGAGCACCGAGCCCCAAGCTTGTAAGAGAAACTTTTTGGGCTCGCGCTGTAATCCGAGCGCCGAGCCCCACGCTTGTGAGAGAAGCTTTTTGGGCTCGCACTATTATCCGAGCGTCGAGCCCCAAGCTTGTAAGAAAAGCTTTTTAGGCTCGCGCTGTTATCCGAGCGCCGAGCCCCAAGCTTGTAAGAGAAGCTTTTTGGACTCACGCTGTAATCCGAGTGCTGAGCTCGAGATATGTTCTTTATTTGTTACAAAAGATGAAGTCGTGGGCTTGTTTTAAGAAAGCTGGCATATTTACAATATCCTTGAACTTTACAAAAGACTAGGCACGACGTGCCGATTACAATCATGATAATTTACATGGAGGCTACTTTCCTCCTAGGAACTTGATTAGGTGTTCCGCGTTCCAGGGCCTCTTGATGGACTTGCCTTCGGCACTGGTCAGGCGGTACGTGCCTGGGCGCACGACTTCGGATACTTTGTAGGGGCCCTCCCAATTTGGTGCCAACTTTCTCTTCTGGCCGGGATTGGATACCGCCAGTTTTCGGATGACAAGATCTTCGAGTTTGATGTCAGTTGGGTGCACCTTCTTGTTGTAGAACTTCTCAATTCTTTGCTGGTAGATGCTTCTTCTAAGGGCGGACTTTTCCCTGACCTCGTCTATGAGGTCCAGGTCGGCCCGCAGCTGTTGGGAGTTGGCGGCCTCGTCGAAAGCGATGATTCGGGGTGAAGGGATCCCGATCTCTAAGGGGATGACGGCCTCTGCGCCGTATGTCAGATTGAAAGGAGATTCTCCCGTGGGGATTCTCTTTGTTGTTCGGTGGGCCCAGAGAACACTGGGTAGCTCGTCGACCCATAACCCCTTGGAAGAGTTATCGAGTCGTTTCTTGAGGCCGTCGAGGATTTGGTGGTTCACGTTCTCGGCCTGACCGTTAGACTGGGGATGGCACACTGAGGAGAAGCGCTGCTGGATCCCGAGGTCTTCGCAGAACTTGCCAAAATGCTTGCCCGCGAATTGAGTCCCATTGTCCGTGATGAGTACCTGCGGAATCCCGAACCGATAGACGATATGTTTCCAGAAAAACTGCTGAGTCTGTCGTTCGGTGATCGTTGCTAATGGCTCGGCCTCGATCCACTTGGTGAAATAGTCGATCGCCACAATGAGAAACTTTCACTGGCCTGTTGCTTTCGGAAATGGGCCTACCAAATCCATCCCCCACATTGCAACGGGGGTCGGACTGGCCATGGACCGGAGGTTCGCTTAAGGAGCCCTCTTCACGGGGGAGAACCGTTGGCAAGGGTCACACTTCTTCACTAGGGCGAGGGCATCTTGCAGCATAGTGGGCCAGTAGTACCCGTGATTTAGCGCCTTCCGTGCTAGTGAACGGCTTCCCATGTGACATCCGCCGATCCCCTCGTGCAGCTCCTTGAGGGCGTACTTGGCTTCGTCTGGGCTTAGGCAGCGGAGGTAGGGTTGGCGATCGGTTGTTGTATAGGATCTGTTGAAGAGGGTGGCATTGATGACCGCAAACCTTTCAGATCGGACCCTGATCCGCCTCGCTTCAGCTCGATCTTCGGGGAGCTCTCCCTTGACTAGAAAATTTTTAATAAGAGTGGTCCAATCGTCAGGACGAGCTCCGTCTTCGACGCACAGAACCTCCGGGGAGTCTATACTTGGTTTCAACAGGACTTCAATCAGGACCGTGCGGTCGAGGCCTTCAAAGGAAGAGGAAGCCAATTTCGACAGAGCGTCGGCCTGGGCATTCAGCTCCCGGGAGATTCTTATGACAGCCGATTCGTCGAAGGACGATAATAGGCATTGTACCATGGCCCGGTACCTGATCATCCGATCGTCACGGGCCTCGTAGTCCCCGGTGATCTGGCTGACCACCAGCTGGGAGTCGCTAAAGGCCCGGATCTGTTTGGCATCGGCTTGATGAGCCAGGTTAAGTCCGGCGATCATCGCCTCGTATTCAGCCTCGTTGTTAGAGGCTGGAAAGTTGAGGCGGAGATAATACTGGAGGAGGAAACCATCCGGACCTCGAAGAATGATGCCCGCACCACTCCCCGTTTCGCAAGAGGAGCCGTCGACGTAAACTTCCCATGTCTGGTCAGCTTCTTTGCTCGCGGGTTGCTCGGAGATGGTGCATTCTGTAATGAATTCGGTGAGGGCCTACCCTTTGATGGATGTTCTTGGTTGATAGCCGATGTCGTACTGGCTGAGTTCGATCGACCATTTAACTAGTCGACCGAAGCTCTCGGGTTTGTAGAGCACGGCCTTCAATGGTTGATTCGTGAGTACCTGGATCGAATGCGCCTGGAAGTAAGGACGAAGCTTCCGCGCGGCTATGACCAAAGCGTATGCCACTTTCTCCATTCTGGAATACCGGGTCTCGGCATCGAGCAGGACCTTGCTCACATAGTAGAGGGGCTTTTGAACCCCTTCCTCTTCTCGGACGAGGACGGCACTGAGCACGTTCTCTGAAGCGGATAGGTAGAGCCAGAGTGGCTCCCCCGGTTCGGGCTTGCTGAGGAGAGGAGGGTTGGCGAGGTACTCTTTCAACTGTGCGAATGCCTCTTGCTGTTGAGTACCCCACTCGAACCTTCCAGTGCCGCGCAGTGCCTTGAAGAACGGGAGGGACTTCTCTCCGGATTTCGAGAGGAAACGGCCGATGGCCGCCAGTCGCCCCGTTAGCCTCTGGACTTCTTTGACATTCCTGGGAGGGGCCAAGTCTATTATGGCCTGGATTTTTTCGGGGTTCGCCTCGATGCCGCGCTGGCTGACGATGAACCCTAAGAACTTCCCTAAGGAGACGCCGAAGGTGCACTTCGCCGGATTGAGCCTCATGTTGTGGGTTCGAAGGACCCCAAAGGCTTCTTCCAGGTCGGCGACGTGGTGCTGTCCCTGCTGACTTTTGACGAGCATGTCGTCGACGTATAACTCAATGTTACGCCCGATTTGATCTTTAAAGACTCGTTTGACGAGCCTTTGGTAGGTGGCGTCGGCGTTCTTCAGCCCGAAGGGCATGACCCGGTAGCAATACAATCCTTGGTCTGTGACGAAGGACGTCTTGGCGATGTCCGGAGGAAATATCCGGATTTGGTTATAGCCTGAGAAGGCATCCATGAAGGAGAGGAGCTCGTGACCCGAGGTAGCATCGATCAGGGCATCAATGCTGGGGAGAAGGAACGGATCCTTGGGACATGCTTTGTTGAGGTCGGTAAAATTTATGCAGATCCTCCAACTCCCGCTCGCCTTCTTCACCATGACGACGTTCGCCAGCCACTCTGGGTAGCTGACCTCTTGTACAAAATGCGCAGACAAGAGCTTGTCCACTTCTGTGTTTACTGCCTGTTGTCGCTCAGGAGCAAACTTGCGCCGCTTTTGGACGACTGGCTTCGAACCGGGAATCACGCTGAGTTTGTGCATGATGAGATCTTCGGAGATACCCGGCATGTCCGAGGGCTTCCAAGCGAAGAGGTCGACATTGCGCCGAATGCAGGCGATTAAAGCCGACTTGAGGTCGGGGACGAGGGAGCAGCTTACACGAAAGTGCTTCGACGCATCCCCTGTCTCGAACTAGACATCTTGCAGCTCGTCCGCCGGCTCTGGCTCTGGCTGGGTCCTTTCGAGCTCCAGCTCGACGGCATCACACCGCTCCCGATCGCCGTCATGTAGCACGAACGTGCTGCTTCCTGATTCCCGCGGACAACTCCGACGCCAGTATTGGTAGGGAATTCCATCTTCTGATGTAGGCCGAGGGAACCGCCTGGAGGGAGCAGAGCCCCGGGCAGCCAAGGATGGCGTTGTAAGCTGCCTTTACATTCACAACCATGAAATCCATGGACTCGGTCCTTCTGTTGGGCTTTGTGCCCGCCGTGACGTCCAGGGTGACGATCCCCTCTATAGTCACGGGGACGCCAGAGAATCCGTGTAGGGTGTACCTGGCTGGCTTTAGTTTCCCACGGGAGAGCTTTAGGTTCTCGAATGCTTCGAGGAACAGAATGTTGACCGAGCTCCCGTTGTCTACGAGGATTCTCCGGGCGTCGAAGTTCGCCATGCTGAGGTTGATGACGATGGCGTCACAGTGAGGGAGCCGGACCCCCTCCAGATCCTCTCCTGAGAAGGAGACAGGGAGTTGCTGGACCGGGGGGGAGAGAGGGCCCTGGACGGTATTGACATCCCGGATGAAGGCCTTGCGGGAAGTGTTGGATTCGCCTCCCATAGGCCCTCCGTGGACACAATGCAGGATCGATTGACCCTCAGGCTCCTCGGGATCCGGATCCCGCTCGGGACGCTGTCGGTGCCCTCGAGGAGGAGGGGAATCCCTCCTGTTTCTGTTGTCCCTCTGTTCCCGGACGCCTTCTCGTTTGAACTCTCGGAGGTACCCTCGTTGGATGAGGGCCTCAATTTCGTCCTTCAGGGCGCGGCAGTGATCTGTGTCGTGCCCGTTGTCCCGGTGAAAACGGCAATAGAACCGCTGATCTCTCTTCTTGCTGGTGTTGTTGGACGGTCGAGGGGGGTACTAGACAAGGTCGCTGTCTTCAATCGCTAAGAGGATTGTCGACACGTTCTGCGTCAGTGGGGTGTACATCTCGAAGCGGGGGATCGGCGGAACCTTCTTTGCGGAGCCCCCGTCTCTTGGAGCTTTTTTCGCCCGCTCAATCTCGTCGGCCTTGCGCTTCCCCTTCCTGGGAGCTTCCTTCTGGTCCTCGGGATTGAGGGCCTCCTCGGCTCGGATATAATTTTCGACCCGGTTGAAGAGGTCGGGAAAGTCTATCGGCGGCTTCTTTGCCAGGGAGGCCTTCAGCTGTCCATGTCGGACGTTGTGGCGGAAGGCTGCCGAGGCAACGCCGGGGTCGAGGGATGAGACTGACCTCGCCTCGGCGGTGAACCTTCAGACAAACACTCGGAGGGGCTCTCCCTCCTTTTGCCGGAGTCCAAGTAGTGATGCACTCGTTCTTTCGGCCTTTCGGCTGGTTACGAAGTGGGCGAGGAAGCTGCCCTCTAGCTAGTCGAAAGAATAAATGGAGCCGGGGGTGAGCTTGGAGAACCATTCCCGAGCCGGACCCCGGAGTGTTGCGGGGAAGGCTCGGCACAGGAGGGGATCCGATGCGCTGTGAATCATCATGAGGGTTTTGAAGCTCTCCATGTGATCAGCAAGATCGCCCTCGCCGTCATATGTCTCGAACTGAGGCGGACGGAAATTGCGGGGTATCTCCGCCTGCAGGATGAGGGCGGAGAAAGGAGGACGAACCGGCCTGTACCCCTGAGCTGCTCTTGGGTCATCGTTACCAATGTGGTAGAGGCGCTCATCCATTTCTTGGAGGCGCTTCAAAATGTCGCCATCATACTCTGGGGGGATTGTTGAGTGGCGAAACACGATAGCCTCGGCTTGTGACCGTGTGTGGGAACGGCGGGCGTTCTCGTTGACAAGGACCCCTCGGATGGCACCCAAGATTTCCCTTCTGAAGTCCTGGAATTCCTGGTGGGTAACCGGGGCTCCTTCGGCCCGGTTCAGTTGGGCAGACTGTTGCCGACCGACCCGGCTGAGCGCAGGCTCCCGCCCTTGGGACGGGGGTCTGGGATGGTTCGGAGCTCCTTGGGACGGGGGTCTGGGATGGTTCGGAGCCGAGTTGGAAGCGGCTCCTCCCCTGCCACGGCTGGCCTGGCGGTTCGAGATTACCCCCCGTAGGTCGCCCTGGACCGGGCGGGAGGCGTTCGGCTGGGGCCCGTGGCTGACCCATTTGTTGTTTGGTCCCTGAGCATCGGCATCGATGCCTTGCGGAGGCACGTCGTGTCGGCGTGCGGAGGTAACAGCTTTTGCGGCTTTTGGGCGACATGTGAGCTCGGGTCGACGGGAATGACGACGGGGGCGGAGCTCGGGTCGGCGTCTACGAGGGTACCGTTAGAAGCGAGGCTCGGATTGGCGTCTACGATAGGCGGTTTCCCACAGACGGCGCCATCCTGATGTGGTTTGTTTTTGGGAACGTGTGGATGCACCAGGCGTGAGTTCTTACTCGATTTGTATTGAAGGAGGAGTGCAGACGACCCTTGGCTGGACGAACGGTACTGAGGTAGACGATATTGAGTTGGAGGCTGATGCTCGGTTCAGATCTTTGAGGCTCGGATCCGAGGGTCTCGTGTACCTGCAGACGGTCTCGGAACACCGTGGTTGGTCCCGGTGGCAGACCCTCCAACGATCTAGTCAGTCACTAAGGGAGAGTAACAGTAACTAGGATTTAAGTGGGCAAAAGATTGATTACCTGGAGAAGGAGTAGGGGTCTAGTATTTATAGAAGGTGCCAACCGGGTCTGGACCCGTTTGGTGCCGGGTCTGGACCCGGTTGCCCATGTGGCTGAAGCGGTGGAAACCCGGGCAGTTTAGGGCTGACATGGCAGATGCCCGGGCGGTTCCCGGACTGACGTGGCAGCGGTCCGGGCGGTTTTTCGACGCTGACGTGGCGGATCTGGAGGATCAGGAGGTGCGCGCATCCTGAGGAGATCCTGTGGCCCAGGATGGGTCACGTCGTTCCTAACCCATATCACATATAGATATACTTTGAACATAAAAGGTCATTAAATGTAGGCCTACATTTGTTTGGCCATTCACAGCAATAAAATGATTTAGATTCTTTGGTAGTGTTCTTTTCCTCCTCTTATAAGCAATTTACCTCTTATAAGAGGTGATCCACCTCTTATAAGAGTTTTTTTAGCGCTCTTTTTTTACCTCTTATAAGTAATTTTTTCCAAAATCTCTTATAAGCCTAAAAAACTTCTAGTAGCCTCTTTCAAATTCTTATAAGAATTCTATCAATTAAAAAGTCTATATTACCCCAAAATTAATAATTTTCCTAGATATAGATAGAATCACACGTCAAACCATTCAGGTATGGCAAGAGACGAGCCTTCTGCTTAAAGCATTACACGTCAAACCATTAAGGACTAGAAGGAAAACACACTAGGAACTAGGAAGAAATTTGACTAAGCATCATCCCTAGCTTTGTCGAGGAATCACACCAACAGAAGATTATCATTCTCGATCACAGAGAATAAAGCTTGAGATGAAGAAACTCATTTTATTCCTTATCATCCATTGTCTCCATTCTCTACACTAAAATCCTAAAACTAAAGAATTTATATAGTACTTTACATTTCTTTTTCTCCCAGGAAAACAAAAAGAACCAGAATAATGTCCTATTTTTTAAGGAAATGTTTGTCTCCTAACTATTACTTACCTTAATTGTAGAATAAATTGTTTCAATATTAGTAATTTAAACTCATCTTTTCTTATCCTTCTTCTCACTATTTTTATACTTTGGGGATAATATAGACTTTGGGGTAATATAGGTTCTTGTAAGAAGTGAAAAAAGAACAGAAATATCTTATAAGAGGTTCTTATAAGAGGTTATTTTTATATAAAAAGAACACCTCAAAAAGAAGCTCTTACAAGAGGCTCTTACTGTAAATCTCTTATAATAGGTAACCTTTTATAAGAGGCAAAAAAAAGAACAATACGTTTGTTTCTTCTTCTTTTTTTCCTTCTCCTTTTCCTATAAATTATGCCAAGTTGTTTCTCAATCAAAATCAATTGAAATTTTCAGTTGAACACAAGTCGAGTCATACATCAAAGCCTTTGCCGCAAAATTTTAGGATCGGCTAAATGAATGTCTCTCCTGTTCACTCTATTGAGGATCACCCTTCTTCGTCAAACTAATACTCTTCAAATTCATATGAAAAGTTTCTATGGAAGTTCATTTAGATCTCCTCTGGCCTAACTGCCACCATCACAAGTTTTCTGCATGGGGCAGTTATCAGCCTTTGTTGTGTGCGTTCAAACCATCTCAATTTCTATCAAAATCCAAAATCTGTACTGAATGATACTACTGTTTCAAGTAAGATTTGGTAAACCGTCCAAATGCAACGCAGAGAAAGCAGGCTTCCTAGTGTCAGGAAACATCATATCAGGCCCCCATCATAATTATGATCATATATCTATAAGTTGCTAATTTCACATCCAAAAACAAGTATTGAAGTGGACTATGAGATTCCCACGGCATAAATCTGTCAAATACACAAGCTAGCTCACCTTTTGATCGTCGACAAAGATTCCGAAGATCTACCAACCCAACTTATACTAGTGTTAAAAACCAAGCTCAAGGAAGGATGTACTCTGAAAGTTAAAAAACAAAAACTCACTGCATTCATTTACTTGCTAGGTTATTCATAAAAGAAACAAACTGCACAAGATAAGTTCCAAGTGTTCACCTCATAAAATTATAGCAGCTAAACCGAATAAAAGTAACAACAGTACAAAACACAAGAAGGGCCCCTCAAAATATATAAAACCTACAGTGTTCTCACCATTGTTCTATGAGTGACAGAAAAGACCAAAATGAACATAGACAAAGTCTCTGACGCTCCCCTATCAAATTAAGTGCAGCCAGCCAGCCTCTGTATTCCCAGCCGAGCCAATTTGCACTTTTTCCTCAGGATACCTGCGCGAACAAATTGATCAACAAACAATCTAAGTTCTCCAAAAAGTAGAAGTGCACGATTACAATCAAAACTCAATCGAGCACACAGCACTCAACAAATGATTTTTCTACGAGAACCGCTGATAAGTTTGGTTCTAACAAGATATAGAATCTTTAAGTCAAGATGTCTCATTGTCAGAAAGTGAGATAAACATGGCAGAAAGTCAATCCAAAAACTTGTGTCAAAGGACAGAGCATGGGGATGTTCATTCCTTGAAAATGCACTCTACCGCATAATGTGTTCTGTAGTAAACATATCAAAGGTAAAGCTTAGCACACCACATACTAGAGTAGATGCTCTCAAGTTGGATCCGCCATGGAGTATGAGCACTTTATCACTAATAGTGTTTACTCAACCTAAGCGTATAGTATCAAAAAAGTTGATAATGGTCAACAAAAACCCCATTTCAACCTCCATCTTCTGGACAAACTTTTCATTTGGAAGACTGGAAGAGAAGGTGCAGAGGGTGGCATTAAAAATTTGGTAATTCAATCAGCCATGACACTTAGTCTGCAATTAAACCAAAGCCAAAAGGATCTAAAAAGTCCTGCCAAAATATCAAATACCAAAATCCTTTTCCCTCGATTACTCTTAAAATTTGCAAACATATTGTCAAATTGGATTTATCTCCAGAAGTGTTCTCTTCTCTCTGATATTGGTTGATTGTAAGGTAACTGAAAACCAATGGATAAGGAAATGGTGTTCTGGTTACCACTTTCTGAAGATGTGGATGAGACCCAGGTTTTAAACCTATTCTAGAGATGGCATTTTGAGTAAACACATTCATACAGTTTCCACGATTTATGGCAATTCTTTCAATTTCGATATTAATTTCGCAATTTTTTTCACTGCATTTAGTGTTAAGTTCTCCAATCTTCTCTAGGTTGTAAATTGGGAAATCACACACCTAACGACATTCATTCTAAATTGGTCAAAAAAAAATTGTTCAAGCTCGTCTTTATCACTATCACGTTCATCTCCATGGTGCCCATAATCTTCTACATTTCCTTATGACGAGATTTCGAGTTGGGCACTACTAATATTCATAATTGTAAATTGGTAACTTATGACAACTGACAGAAGTACTGCTCTTGAAACCATGAATCCATGAAGACCATGTATTGAAGAAACAAGTAATGAAAGGTAGATATGGTACTCTATCTATCAACACCTCAAATGAGTAAGTACCAAAAAATCAATAAAGCTAACAACATCAAACCATTATCTTTCTGTCATTGTATTCTTTTCTTCAGCTAAATGGAAAAAAGAAAAACACCATAACAACTTAGCATCTTGACTGTGCAAGATGGATCCAAAATGGCAGGCAACGTAAATGCATAACTTTTACGTCCACTACCAGAACGAACTAGTTTGCAATTAAGATTCTCAGATATGGCCATGCCCTGAGGAAGAATAGCCTTTTCATTGAGACTAAGGCGGAAACGGTGTGAGTTTCAAGAAGTGCCAACCAATCATGGAAAACATCATCAATTAGATCACAAATTGTCAAATTCAAATCCATCAAACAACACCCTTAATTAAGCCCTCTATAAATTCAAAATATAAAAACTGGATCGTGTCAACATATCCCTTCACATGCACTATCCAATATCCCAAAATATAATCTTTTGATGAAAATAATGAATACTCTATGGTATTATATAATTATACCTACTTTGACATTTTTCTTGTTGATCAGAATCTTAGCTACCATTTAAGCAAGGAGAAATTAAACATTTTTGTTTGGACATTATGAAGAGAACTTCACCAAGCATCCTCTCATAGGTTACTAGAATAGAAATTGCCTCAGCTTGACAAATGAAAGGTGAATATTAATCCGTTTAGAGGAAATTAGAAAGTAACGACTCATGCTTAGTGAACCTACACCATTGAATTCCTCCGGGCTAGAAAGCAAAAATCTCTAAAACATTTTTCACAAATCTACACATATATCATTAGCCAATGAGCTAAACATGATATTCCACTAGCTACGAATAACAAGGTACTAAATTTATCAAAGTAACATGATCACGATCGATCATCTCACATCCTTGTCAAGCTAAATAACTAATTAATCCATTCTGAACAAAATGCACATGTCTGTACACGGTCTTAACTCAACACACAAAAGCAAACACAAACTAATGTGTACATGTCTGTACAAACTAATTCCACAGTAATTATAATAATTTGTTCATCAGGTCAGGCGTTACTACAAAAGATTCAAACAACCGATCCAGAGAGAGAAATTACCTCATCAGTCCCACATTATAGACTTCACTCCCTCACTCATCATCATCATCAACCATATCCCCATCGTCACTGACCGCCCCAACATCCTCCTCCCTCTTCAACTGCCCACACACATTACACTCCATCACATCCGACACAACCCCCGCCGACGAAGGCGGCAACGGCGCCAACGTCCCCCCGCACTCCTCCCTATCACAAACATACCTCATAAAAAAATACGCATGAGGAAAATCATCCTCCTCCCCATCTCCCTCCTCCATCATCTCCTCATCCCCCTCCTTCTCCTCCTCCTCCTCCTTCCAATTCATCTCCACCTTACACCGATCGCACTCACACCTAAACCCATACTCCTCCCACAACCTCCTCTGCCTCTCTCTATACCCCCACCTCACGGGAAAATAACTCAAGCACACTTCCCTCCCGGCAGGAATCTCATGTATCGCCCTCACGTAAATCTCCGTCCCACCCCTCGTATCCACATAATCAAACCTACACGCATTGGGCAGACAATCATGGTTAAACAACGACGCAATGCCGTAGATCCCATACGCCCTCACCTTCCTCTCCTCCATCACACCCTCCCTAAATGGCTCCATGATCCCAAACGCATTGAACCTATCGCGGGCGAGTAGGCCCATAGTCAAATCAGGGGGGAAGAGTTTGGGAAGGGAGGGGTGGAGGGGTTCTTGATGGTCATGGGGACCGGGGTAGAGGGAGAGGAGGAGGGAGAAGGAGTTTGGGGAGGAGAGGGAGAGGGAGTGGGCGTGGATGAGGAAGAGGGATTGGTGGAGGAGGTCAGGGTTTGGGTTTGGGTTTTGGGGGAGGGGGATGAGGGAGAGGGAGAGGGAGTGGCAGAGGGAGGTGGGGTGGTGGGAGAGGCAGAGAGGGGAGCAGAAGAGGGAGGGGCATTTTGGGCATGGGGTGATTTTGGAGGAGGAGGAAAGGGGGTGGAGGCAGTGGGGGCAGAAGGGGGAAGGGAAGGAGGTGGGGTAGATGAGGAGTGGGGAGTCTGACAGGATAAGTTGGCCGGGGAGGATGGTGGTGGTAGCGGTCAGGGACCGGCCGCGGTTGGGGAGGGTGGTCGGAGTTACTAGGGCTGACGTGGACATTGTTTTGGTATTCATTATTATGGGTTTTGGGTGAAGATATATATAGATAGATGTTAAACCCTAGTCTTGTTTGACATCTACCAAATGCCAATGCTTTATCGATTTTTTTCCGAACTGACCCACTTTTTGAAACTAATTTTCAGGATAGAGCAGTTTCGAAACTAATTCGGAAGATGTGAGTTGCGGTCGATTCAAATGCGGTATCTTCAAAATTGTATTTTTTCGAGACCGTGCTTTTCTTTTTTTTTTTTGATGAACCGGATAGAGCCTTTCGATTCCAGCCAAATCAAAAATATATTCATTTTGATGAACCGGATAGAGACCGTGCTTTTCAACTGCAATCTTAATTCATTTTATAATTGGATAAGAGAGACTATAAGACTTATTAGACAAATTTTATTAGGTAAACAAGTGTTAAATATAGACTATAGTTCCCAACTGCGGCTATTAAAAAAGAAAATTCTAAGTAATAATAATAATAATTATTATTATTATTATAGCAGAGGTTGCAATTTTTAACTTAGAAAAAATTGTCTAAATCTCGAAGTCTCTGTAGCCAAAATATGAAATGAACAACGGCCTCGAAAAAAGATATTTTTGAAGAGGCCACAGTTGGGAACTGCGGCCTCACAATTGAACAGGCCACTGTTCGCAACTACGACCTATAAGGACTGATCTATCCTCAAAATTAGTTTCGAAACTGATACATCTTGGTAATTAGTTTCAAAAAGTGGGTCAACTCGGGAAAAAGTTGGCTTTATCAGAGGAATATGTAGATTGTTATAGCAAACAAAATATAATCTTTCACCCGATGGTTTGTGTGTGTGTGTGTGTGAAATATGGACGGAGGAAAGAACATATTTCTTCCCTCATTTTTATTTTTTTTTTAAAATTGTGACATACAGAAGAACATCTTACGTCCGTCAATGTCTTTTTTAAAAAGTCCAAAACATGATTTTAACGACTGCAGCCTCCTCCTTCAAAAACTCATTTGCCAAATTCCAAAATATAGTTATATGGCAAAAACAAGTGTAGATGCTCTAACAAGTAAAAAAATATAAAGTCGACTGAACTGAAAGATTTTGGTGGATGACATGTGTCATAGTTTATAAAAAGTAGTACAATTAACGCTACCTATCAAAACGAAAACAACATTTCTTTATTGAGCAAATGGGTCGGCATGTGAGGGAAGAAGAGTTGTTGGATCTTCTCAAAAAGTACTTTTGCAGCGGCTTACAAGAGAACCTTTATTTGAAGATTGTGGAAACCTAGAACAAAGAATTTACTTGTCTACAACAACAACAACAATAAAACATTTATTTCAACTAATTGAGGTCGGCTACATGAATTCGGATTTTTCATTCTGCTTGATTTAGGCAATATCACCACAAGTTATAATATCTTTTCTCATCGTTTCTACTCAAATAAGTTTAGGTCTTCCCCTACCCTACCAACAATACTTTTCAAATCACTTCAACAGGGGCACTATTAGATCTGTTAAGTTTTGTGAGAAATTAACAAGTGGGAATTAGGGTTAATATCTAGATCTAAGTTGCTTGAGATATTCATCCTAGGTATCAAAATTGGAATACCTAAACTGCTATCACAAGCCAGTATTTATTCCTAAATACTGGTTTGGGTATCGGGTTATAAGCCCATAAACCTGCTTTCCAATATCCAATCAATTGTACATTCAATACACGTGTTACTCATATGCACATGCAATATTTATATAGAGAGAATATACCAATGTATCCAACAATCTGTTGGGTTTATGTCTTGCATATTGGATAAAGAAGATGATGAGACGATGGAGGAATCGAGAAGATTGAAAACGGAGTGGAGGTAAGGAAACGGTCAGCTGCTGTATTTGCAGAAGTGGTGGTCGACCGGTCGAAGGGTGCGGTCGACCGGTTATAGGGTGCAGAAGTCCTGAGAGGGGGACGGTCGACCGACCTTGGGGGTGCAGCCGACCGGTCGCGACGCTGATGGGTTTACTGGGCCGGATCTTGGTGATTCGTGAGAAGCCCAACTTGTTCTTCAAGTTAGATCTGACGGCTCCTATCGTAGGGTTATCTCTTCAGGAATATCCAATGGTTACTGTATCAAGATATCAAACTAGGTTTTCTCTAGATCTCTATATATTGTTGTTATTAGCCTCCACTGAGAGCCAAGAGAGAGTACTTCATTGAAGGAGAGATTGAGTGATTCTCTAATTGTAAATAACTAGTACTTACTGGTGAGGCATGAGAGAGGGTCGTGGTGAGAATTGTAATATTCTTGTATCTTCTCTAGTTGAATAACATCTTGGGTTTCATCTCCCCGGATTAAGGCGAAAGCTCCAACCGGGACAAATTTGTGTGCTTTGGTGTGTTTGTTATGATCTCATGTGTGCTTGGTAGTTTGTATTGATTGCATCGAATAACTCAACAAGATCCTGAAATAGGGGTTTCTAGTAGGAAATCCCTAATAATTGGTATCAGAGCTTCCGGTTCAAGGGTTTGTTCGAGTTCCTTGGAGATGATGGCAGATCAAATCACGAAGATCAAGAGGTTCAAAGGCAAGATCGACTTTAATCTCTTGAAGGTGGACATGCATGAAGCATCAGTTCAACAGGACTTGGATCTAGTCCTAGAAGGAGATAAAGGAAGACCAATCGGCACAAAGCAGGAGATGTGGAAGCAGATGTGTTCAGAAGCCTTGGATTTAATCCGGTTGTCATTGATGAACGAATTCAGGTATAGGAGAAGTACGGTGAGTCTTTGGGCAAGATTCAGAACTGACTACTCGGAATCGTCGTCACAAGTTCGGATGCACCAGTGAAGAAAGTTGTGGGATTTCTCAATGAAGGAAACTACCGCTCTTCTAGATCATGAAGTGGAGTTCAATATGGAGTTATCTGAACTGAGCACGTTCAGCGCAGATGATCTAAGGGTTTCTAACTCAATATATTCACCATCAAATCCATCCAATATGATAACCGTGCTAGGCGAGAAATCTACCAAGGAGAAGTTTTTCATAGCAGATATGATCAAGGGGTTGGAGGAGGATGCACTTAGGAAGGAGAGTCAGAAATTGGCATCAACTTCTTTGAGTTGCTTGGAAGTGGATTGTACTTTGGTTGGAAGAAAAAGTGTATGTCGGGGTAAGGTCCGTCGCCACCAGTGCAAAGGGATTGAGCATTACATAAGAGACTGTTGCAAGCGACTGAGTCAGAGGGGTGCCAAGTTTAGTGCCACTGAATCAGGTGAAGGCTTAAACAATGCTTTTGTTTCAAGTTCTTTAGATGTGATTTCCGGTTGTTCTTTTGATTCGGTTAGTTCTTCTCAAGTTTGCTCCGAGATGGAGATGGTTTCTACTTACAAGTCTGCATCATATCGTTGTGTGGGAACGAAGTTTGATAAGATTTGTGAAGTAACGGTTTCTACTTACAAGTTTGCATCATGTCGTTGTGTGAGAACGAAGATTGACAAGACTCGTGAAGTAAGATGTGAGAAAACAAATGAGTCGAAGATGACAGACGGAAGAGGACACACACTAGAGGGGGCATGCATATTCCTTTGATGAAGCGGAGCCTTATTTCCATGAGAACTCTAGATGTTCAAGACTACAGGTACACAGATCCAGGTGGAGTTCGTTCAGTTTGGGAAAGTTATCGCAAGGTGATGAAGGGTAAGAGGGGGATTGGGCAGGTTCAGCACAACCTCTACCAGCTTTGTGGGAACAGGAAACCTTGGCCAAGTGGTTTGAAGCTCATTATTCCTAAAGCACTATCTAGTATGCCGTCACTAGAATCATCCGAGCGAGACTGCGACGTTCGAATATCGTCGGAAGGTGGAGAGAGCCTTGAGGTAGGTGGAGTTCGTGTGGAGGGTGGCACCTCCATGATTATATCTACTTGGGTGTGCCCTTGAGGGGGCATACAACGGGAGAAAAACAGGTGGAGATATGTTCAACTAGCAGAGAAGCCATTGAAACGAGTTGTTTGTAAGAAGAGAAGGAAAGGAGTCTAGAGGGTTTCAAATCACACAGGTGTGGATTCATGAGTATGCAATCCAAGGTGGAGATTGTTGGGTTTATGTCTTGCATACTAGATTGGATAAAGAAGATGATGAGACGATGGAGGAATCGAGAAGATTGAAAACGGAGTGGAGGTAAGGAAACGGTCAGCTGTTGTATTTGCAGAAGTGGTGGTCGACCGGTCGAAGGGTGCGGTCGACCGGTTATAGGGTGCAGAAGTCCTGAGAGGGGGACGGTCGACCGACCTTGGGGGTGCAGCCGACCGGTCGCGACGCTGATGGGTTTACTGGGTCGAATCTTGGTGATTCGTGAGAAGCCCAACTTGTTCTTCAAGTTAGATCTGACGGCTCCTATCGTAGGGATATCTCTTCAGGAATATCCAATGGTTACTGTATCAAGATATCAAACTAGGTTTTCTCTAGATCTCTATATATTGTTGTTATTGGCCTCCATTGAGAGCCAAGAGAGAGTACTTCATTGAAGGAGAGATTGAGTGATTCTCTAATTGTAAATAACTAGTACTTGCTGGTGAGGCTTGAGAGATGGTCGTGATAAGAATTATAATATTCTTATATTTTCTCTAGTTGAATAACATCTTGGGTTTCTTCTCCCCCAACCGGAACAAATTTGTGTTCTTTGGTGTATTTGGTATGATCTCATGTGTGCTTGGTAGTTTGTATTGATTGCATCGAATAACTCAACAAGATCCTGAAATAGGGGTTTCTAGTGGAAAATCCCTAACACAATCTCCTCCTATATTCTCAATATATAAAGTACAGGATTATCTCATCAGTTCTGTATAAAACTGACCGGTTGATAGCAGTCCATAAAAAGAAAAGCATCATAAAGGTATAGTTTCATAAGAGCCAATATAATTATAAATCTGAATAGTTCAATCAAGACTAAACCAATATAATTAAATAGTTCCAAACTATATCCAATTCAGAATAGTTCACAAAGACTAAATCAATAGATAAAATAAATCATAGTCTCAAAACTAAATAAAGCAAATAAACTTCAAACCAAATTAAAAAAATTTAAGCTCTAAAATGCAGTCTTAAACTCAAAAGAAGTTCTTATCAAGAGAGTGATCGGCAAAAGAGAATCCTTACATGCTGCTTCATGATTACTCCTCCATATCGAGCAAGTCATCATCTTCAAAATTGAGATCTAAGATTCCATCTCCATTATTATTTTCTAGCACCTGTTGCTCAACATTGCACATAAGAATTTCATAAGTCATTTCTCTTTGAATTCAAACAAATTGCATAAAAGTATCTAGTTCAAACAAAAGAACTTAGTACAATTCAAATTGGCTAGCAAGATTTTAACACAAGCATCACAATCAAGTATCTTTAACAAATAAAGTACATGAACTTTTATAGTTTCTATACAAGAACCATACTATATTTCATATTGGAATGAAAAAACTGCTATTTCAATCATGGTTTAACATTGAATCATCAAAATTGGAATGAAACATGTATCCATAAAAGACATATCATCAAAATTGGAATGATATTTAAGACAATTTAATCATCGGAAATACATCGATAAGTTTTCATGTTTCGTATTGGAATAATATGATTATTCTAAGTAAATTCTATAGATATATTACCATCAAAATTGGAATGACATTATATACTTGTGGAATTTATGTGGAATCATCAAGATTATCTAAAACACGTTAATTGTCAAATTGATGCTTAAGTTTGAACTTTTCTATGGCTGTTATGGGTTCTAATTATCAAAATAACTAGGGTGTTAAGGCCATTATGACTTAATGGCCCTTAACCTCATTTTCCCCACAGTTTTGACAATTAGACCTCTTTGTAATCCCTTAGTAAGGGCATCAACCACATTCTGTTTTGATCTCACATCAATGAGGGTAATAATTCCTTGCTTAATGAGATAGTTCAACTTTGCCTGTCTAAGACCGACAGTTCTTCTCTTATTATTGTAAAGAGAATTAGTTGTTATAGTTTTTGTAGCTTGGTTGTTGCAAAACAAACTAAGAGTGGTTATTTTAAACCTTCTCAATGGAATATCTAGCGACAGGTCTCTCATCCATTCCGCTTCTTCACCAGCACATGATAGCGCAAAGAGTTCAGACTCCATAGATGAGAATGTAATGCCTGGTTGCTAGGGGTGGGCATCGGTCGGTATTCTACCTAATATGGACCATCCACCACCGATCCAAAGAAGATCGGTTTTTTAATTTTCTCATCCGCAACCAATCCGAACCTTAATTGGATCGGTTTCCATCCAAGCCGATTAAGCTCGGTTTGGATTGGATTGGATGGTCGGTTTGACGTGCTACTTTTAACCTTCAACATCATTCATAATTTTGTTGAAATTTAAAAGATCAACTTCAATCAAACTTAAGAAACAACCTGTTATTTGTTATTCAGAAATGAATTTAAAATGAAGATTCATAAAACCACAAGTTGTTAATAAATTTGCACTAATTGTTTGAGATTATGACGTTTAAATGGGTGAGATAAACTATTTTTTCATTTGCATACTTCTGTAATCTTAGTTTATTATCATAAAAGAAATATTAAATAACCATAGCTAATTGAATTTCAGGTACAATAAAAAAAATTAGATTACAATTTCTACTTGATTTGATTAAAGTAACTACTAAATATTACATCAACTTCATGATTCTATTAAGTTGGGCCACACTGTAAATAAAGCATTTCTCAACAACATAATACACAGGATTATAAAGAATCAAAACATAGGTAGAACAATTGCTCGGTTTGTATTAAAGAAATTAAAGAAGACTGTTTGTATCTCCAAGAAAATGAGAAATGACTATTTTTATATTCAAGAAATTAAAGGAGAACTATATTTTATGCATAGAGGTACGGTCGGTTCGGTTTCATCGGTTATTTGAAAGCCCCATCCAACAACCGAACCAGTCCAGTTGGTTATTGAAGATCAAGAACCGAGCCAATCCAAACCCCCAATTGGTTCGGTTAAAAACCGGTCGGTTCGGATTGGTCGGTTCGGATAATAGTTATCCATCCCTACTGGTTGCCTTTTAGATTTCCATGACACAGTTGCTCTTCCTAGTGTAAATACATAACCACTAGTGGATCAATTTTCACCAAGTTCTGTGCACCACGATGCATCAGAATATCCTTCCAAAACTGAAGGATGTCCAGAGTAGCACAAAGCTAACTCTTGAGTACCACATAGGTAACTCATTAGCCTCACAAGGGCATTCCAATGTGACTTACCGGGATTACTAGTGAATCTGCTAAGCATGCCTACCGCAAAGGTTATGTCTGGTCTAGTGCAGATCATTGCATACATGAGACTTCCAATTAGTTTGGAACAATCCAATTGTCTCACTGTTGCACCAACGTTGGGTGTCAACTTATTGTTATAATCATAAGGTGTTTCAAACCTTTTGCAATCAATGTATCCCCATTTTATAACACATTATTGATTTAGTGAGATTGACTAAGGAATATACCTTGCCTACCAAAACTCACTCTCATACCTAGTATAGTGTCCACAACACCTAGGTCTTTCATGCTGAATTTTTTGGATAGCATTGTTTTAACTTCAATTACAATTGATAGGTCGCTTCCAACAATAAGCATATCATCAACATACAAGCAAATATAGCAATTTTATTTGATAGATCACGAAAATAAAGGCATTTATCAGAATTACTAGATTCGAAATCTAAGCTTTTTATTGTTATATCAAATTTTTCATACCATAGTTTTGGTGCTTGTTTTAATCTATACAAAGATTTTACCAATTTGCAAACTTTATTCTCTAAATCTTTAAGTACAAAACTTTCAGGTTGATTCATATAGATTTCTTCATTAAGATCTCCATTCAGGAAAGCTGTCTTAACATCCATTTGGTAAATAACAAAATTTTTAATGGATGCAAGGGCAAGAATAATCCTTATTGTAGCAATATGACAAACAGGTGAGTAAACATCAAAATATTCTACCCCACTTTGTTGAGTATAACCTTTAGCTACTAGTCGTGCTTTATACTTTGCTACAGACCCATCTGGATTAAGTTTCTTCTTCAAAACCCACTTGTTTCCTATGGTTTTAGCTCCTTTTGGCAGATCAACTAATTTCCAAGTTTTATTTTGTAATAAAGAATCCATCTCATCATCAATAGCCTCTTTCCAAAGTAAACCATCCCTAGACCGAAGGGCTTAATTCACACTAAGTGGATCAGCCAACAGTGCATAAGTTACAAAATCTTCACCAAAGGTTCTAGGTGTCTTATATCTGGTGGAGGTCCTTCTAGGCTGAATTTCAGTTGTAATTTCAGTGTCAGTTATGCTAGGTCTAGATTCTATTTGTGAATCATTGACTAAGTCTGTGTGGCCAGATAGTGTTATGCCTTTGTCTTTGATGAACACATCATCAAAGAATTCTGTATCTCTAAATTCAATTATCTTAATGAGAGATAGGTCATAAAATCTGTATGTCGCACTATCAACTGTATTTCCTAGATACACACATGTATTTGTACGAGGCCCTACATTCGGCCTTCTAGGGTCTGGTATTCTAACAAAAGCGACACAGCCCCAGGTTTTTACTTTATCAAAACTCTGTGTGTGTTTATGCCATAACTCATAAGGTATTTCAGACAGTTTAGAGTGTTCTAACATATTAAGAATATTATAATTAGCAGTCAATATAGCCTCTCCCCAAAAATTTGAGGGCAATCCAGCAGTCAATAACATAGAATTCAACATTTCTGTGAGTGTTCGATTCTTTCTTTCGGTTATACCGGTTGACTGTGGTGAGTAGGGTATTGTTGTTTCAGAGATAATGCCATGTGAAGTGCAAAATTCTTTAAAACGCATTGATACATATTCCCCACCTCTATCAAATCTGAACCTTTTTATTTTAGCATTTAACTGATTTTCGACACGGTCTTTAAATTTTTTGAATTTATTAAGTGCTTCATCCTTTGTTTTTAACAGATAAATATGACAAAATCTACAATAATCATCTATAAAAGTGATCAAATACTTCTGACCTCCTTGCGTCACAAAATTTTTAAAATTGCATATGTCAGATTGAATTAATTCAAGAAGTTGTGTACTCCTAGAAACAGAACTAAATGGTTTTCTAGTGATCTTTGTCTGAGCACACACTTCACATTTGTCATATATTAAGGATGTATCAATTGGCAGATTAAAAGTTTTAGCAACAGTAAGTAATTTAATATAGTTCACATGTCCCAATCTGTTATGCCAAGTATAAGGTATACACAGTTTTGAGCTAACAGCATTAATCACTTCATTTGCTAAACTAAGTCTATACATGTCATTGACTAAGTAAGCACAACCAAAGTAGTATGAGTTAACAGATAAAATAGCTTTACCATTTATCATAGAAACTACCATTCCAGCATTATTCAGTAAGCTAATAGAAATTAAATTCTTTGTAAAGCAGGAACAAATTTAACATCATGCAAAATTAAATTTTTACCTGAAGAAAGACTGAGATTTGCAGTTCCAACCTGGAGCACCTTGATTGATTCTCCATTCGCCATAGAGGCAGACTCGTTTGCATCTTTGAAATCAGTTAGCAGGTTCTTATTGTTGCAAGCATGCCATGTAGCCCCCGAGTCCAACAACCAACTAGTAGAGGCACTGATCTTATCGTCACCAACAATACACAGAAAGTTGGTGGGTTCAGTGTTGCCTTCTAATAAGTTCACTGTTTCATTGTTAGGTTGTTCTCTTTTGGGTAGCTTACATTCGGTAGCATGATGACCCCACTTTCTACAGTTGTAGAACTTCCCTTTATTTTTGACAATCTTTTTAGTGGCTTCCAGCTTGGACGGTTCACCCTTAACTTTATTAAGCTTGTTCTTCTTAAACTTATGAATATATTTGGTATTGGTTAGCACATTAGCATGAGAAAGTTGTTTCTTAGCCAACTCCAAATTGATCCTAGTTCTTGTCTCATCCTCTACTTTAATACATCGTTTGAGTTGTGCAAGCTTAATTTGTTCTGTTAGTCTATACATTTCAGTATTAAATGTAAGCCATGATGCAAGTAATTTAAAGATTATTGCTCCAGTAAGAAAAGCATCACACACAATGATATCTTCAGTTTTCAAGATCAGTTACCTGAGGCAGAATGGTTTTCTCTTCTCTGAATTCAAAACTCGTGAACTTATCAACCAAGTGAGTCTTGGAGACCTTCTCCTCCTTTTTGAATTCATCCAGCAAATTATCCAATATCTCCTTAGTTGTTCCGTACTTCATGTAAACATCTGCTAACCGATCTGAAATACTGTTTAACAGAAACTCCCTACACAAGTCATCATCTCTGATCCAAGTGGCATCATCCACATCTTCAGTACACTCATCATAAGTCGTTTGACAGGTATAGAAAATCTTCATAAATTTCATTCCATACCGTGTTTTTCTCTTCTAGCTATTGAATTCAGAACTACTAAACGCCTCTAGTTTAGGAACCTCATACGGTCGATCATGTTTTTCCATCTTAAGGAATAAACGATGAGTTCCTAAAGTTTGAGAGTATATTCTGAATTATTACTACACAAGTAATTTAGATAAAGAAGATGATTTATCTGTAAATCTGCCAACTAATAACAGAATAAATAGATTAGATAAACTGCACGAATCTAAAAGTTAGATGAGTACCCAAATCTGATGAAGAACACAGTGGATTGATTTCGGGTTTGCTGTGAGTTCGGGTTCGGATCTACATAGCAAAGAGGAACAGGAGGAGGAAGACGACGGAGCACGGCGTCTGAGGGAGGGCGGCGCCGCCGATCAATGACCACGGCATCTGAGGGAGGGCGACGAGGCTGCCGCAGTCGACGTCACACGTGGTCGGGGGTTCGGATCGGCTCTAGACGACGCCTCGACTGGAGGTCGACGGCTTCGCACGATGGTGGGTGACGACTGACGGTGAACGACATTGGGAGAGATGACGCCGACCACGATGGCGGCGTTAGCGATCGTCGGTGACGTCGACTTCGATGGGATCCATAGAGGGGTTCTCTTCTCCCTTAATTAATCTCACAAATTGATTAATAATATCTCAAGATTGTTAAGTTTTGTGAAAAATTAACAATTGGAAATTAGGGTTATAATATCTAGATCTAAGTTGCTTGAGATATTCACCCTAGGTATCAAAATTGGAATACCTAGACTGCTATCACAAGTTAGTATTTATTCCTAAATACTGGTTTGGGTATCGGATTATAAACCGACAAATCCGCGTTCCAATATCCAATCAATTGTACGTTCAATACACGTGTTACTCATATGCACATGCAATATTTATATAGAGAGAATATACCAATATATCCAACAAGATCTACGTGTGACATGTCCCAATCACCTGAGGTAATTCTCTCTTAATTCATCTTGGATATGAGCTACCTTTAACCATGTCTCGTATATGCTCGTTTTAAATTCTATCCTTCTGGTTTTATTACACATCCATCTTAGCATCCCCATATACTCATTTTTTAAATATGTTGTTTCTTTGTTGCCCAACACTCTACTCCATACATTATTTCTGGTCTAACAGTCATCCTATAAACAAATTTCTTCAACTTCAAAGGTATACGTTTGTCACACAAAACACCACTAGTGCTTCTCCACTTAAGCCACCATGCTTGGATTCTATGTATAACATCTTCACAATCTCCCCACCTCTTTGTATAATCGAGCCTAAATATCAAAAATTGTCTCTTAGGTATCTGTTGACCATCAAGCTTCACTATTTTCTCATTTGTGTTCCGAATATCACTAAAATTACACTTCGTATACTTTGTTTTATTTCTACTTATTCTAAAGCCTTTAGCATCAAAAGTTTCTCTCTGCACTTCTCTTTTAGCATTGATTCATGCTTTAGTCTGGTCCACTAAGATGACGTTATCGATAAAAAACATACACCAAGATACCTCATCTTGTATTTCTCATGTCAATTCATCCATAACTAAAGCAAAGTGGTAGGGGCGTAAAGCGGAACCTTGGTGTAAACATACTGTGATAGGGAATTCACTGCTCTCTCATGTGATTGTTCTAATTGTAGTCATTGGCCCTCCATATATATCCTTAATCACCTCATTATACCGAATAGTTAGTCGTTTGTTATTTAACACCCACCATACTATGTCTAAAAAAATTACTTGTCCATCTAATCAAAATTCAAAATGATCGTTGTGTGATTTACTTTAAAAAGATAACAATTTACCGATGTAATCTGATTTTAGAACAAAATTATGTGTGATATTTAATGTAGGAATTCTAATGAATATGATAGACATTAGAGTATGTTAACAGATTACGAATATAAATTCTCCTTATTAAAAAAAATATAATTCTTGGCGGTAATATGCAGTGATTCAATTATTCAAAATTTCAAAGGTTAGTTTCACACGCATGCAAAGGCGGATCTGGGCCAAAGCAGCCCAAGCGGCTGCTTTGGGCCCCCAAATTATATAGGACCCCTTTTTAAAAATATATATACAGTGTTATTTCAAAAAAAAAAAGTAACAAGAAGAAGAAACTCATACCTGATCACAAACTCTCCAAGTGAACGACGAATTGCCTTCACACATGACGCATTCATTTATGGCTTCTCACAGTAAACGGGATCTTGGTTTTGATCCCTCTCCTCCTCCTCCTCCTCCTCCTCCTCCTCCTCTCTCTCTCTCTCTCCATCCCAGATTCCCAATTTTTGTATTGTTTTGGGTTCTTCTTCTTCTTAATCAAAGATTCAAATTTCCTGAGTAAGAGTAGCTCAAATCAAATCGGCACCACCTCCAGTCCTCTGTCGCCGTCGCGGCATCGCCCCCCATCGCCAGTCGCCATTCGCCCGTCGCCACCCCCCTCACGACGATTCGACGACA
Source organism: Hemerocallis citrina (assembly GCA_017893485.1). Taxonomy (NCBI): domain Eukaryota; kingdom Viridiplantae; phylum Streptophyta; class Magnoliopsida; order Asparagales; family Asphodelaceae; genus Hemerocallis; species Hemerocallis citrina. The sequence continues at coordinate 197,515,300 of CM030365.1, forward strand.
CGGCCTCCGTCACTGTCTCTCCCCGCAAGTAATTTATTTTTTTCTTCTTCTTGATTTTTGTTTTTTTTTTATTTTTAAAGTCATTTTGGTGCTGATGCTAGTGCTAGAGTGCTACTGTGCTAGTTAGGATTAATTTTGGTGCTGACTGTTTGTTTTTTTTTTTTTAAAGTCATATTGAACTATGAAATATACAAATTAATGCTATTTTCTTTCATATGGTTGTGTTCTTAGACTCAGTAACAGAAGCTTGAATGTTGACAGTGAGTTTGCATCTGAATATTGTCTTCTCTCACTCTCTCGCTTCTCTGTTGGCTGTTGGATGTATATCTTGATATAGAAACCACAACTCGTAAGAATAAAGTACTTTGACTAATTGGCAGTTGCAATATTAGTTTCAAAATGAGACATAAAGTAAGAACCTGGTCAAAGTTAGGTGGTGTAAGATTTGCGATTTAAATGACCTGAATCAGCTAATTGCGCCTAGACTGATATGGATGCTTCAATGTATGAAACTTAAAAGAGTAATCACTCTATTTTTTATGTAAGACAACATCTTAAAAGAGCAATTTTGCAACTTATTGATTTTTTCTACATATTTTTTTTTCAAACTCAATTGCACGAACAAACAACTTGTAGTCGGTTCGACCTTGAGTACAATTGTATCACAGTACAGAGGCCATGATTATGAAATATTATGGAGAACTGTAGGCAGAAGGGTTATAAAATACAATTTTTTTATTTTATAAACATGCAAAAGGCCCCATTTCAGAACTTTTCTAGGATCCCTGAAATTCAAATACGCTCCGGCACGCATGAAATATTTTGTGTTGTCCTAGAGATAGAGATTGAGTTACTTATGATAACTAAGGTATCTGTGTAGATAAGTTGAGAATGGTAGTAAATACCTAGGCATTCAACAATATATTGGCTTTTCTCGATATATATATATATATATATATATATATATATATATATATATATATATATATATATATATATATATATATTAAATAAATAAAAAAATGCATTACACATGTAATCAGTATTAAGATCAACTTCAAAGTTTTTCTGGAGCATAAGGTCAGCTTCGAAGTTAAAAAACCATTTGGGGTTATAAACTTACCTCTACGACTATAACTTAAGAGTTATATTGTTATAATTTGTAGACAATCCAACTTAATTAATCTTATCTCAACCACATATTTTTAAAGTGAGTTGTATTAACCATCTATTTCTAATTAATTAGCAAGTTATCATAATATTCTTAAAACTTCAAATTTATTTACAACATAATTTATGAAAATGTCATTTATATAAAATAAAAGTTGGTGAGAATAGAAATAATTTGAGAAGAGGAGCTTAAGGGGGAAAAAAATGTGTGCATCACACGTGCAAATTACTAGTAACTTTTACCAGTAAAGTTACCTGGGAAAAAAAAAATCAATGTATTGCTGCTCATAGTATAGCATAGCATATAATTGTCGTTTATAATGGGGTTTAAAATGGGATAGAGCTGTTGTTTGTAAATTTACCAATTTACGTGTATTGCATGTGCATAACTAATATACAGAGATCTCAAATTCGATGCCAAACTATGTCGAAATTTTCACTTTAAAAAATATACATTTATTAAGATGTGCATAAATTACTAGCAGCACATAATTGTCCATATACCACAGTAGGACTTGGATTGTTCTCCTGAATATGCAAGCATAATAATTTGGGCAACTGGCTCAATTTGTCCTCTTCAAATACACTCGATCAATGTCCCTTAGCTTTCCTTATTTACACAACAGAACTAAGCGAACATCTCGATATTCAACACCTCTTTTCAACAAAGTCATACCTGTTTATTCGTTATTCACATAGCAGACAGAACAACATAATAAACAAGTCTTAAGATAGCTTTAGTACAAAGATGGCGAAGACCTTATAATCCAAACAAGCACAAACTAGACATGGCTGGTCTTGTCATCCTCACTGCCCTTCAAGAAACGACTGAACCAGATTGCTGATGATTTGGGATGCCTTGCTAACCCGTTTTTATAGTCGACATAAACTAGGCCGAACCGCTTAGTGTATCCTTGGGCCCACTCGAAGTTGTCCAAGAGTGACCATGCAATGTATCCACGCACATTGGTACCATCCCTGTTCCAAAACGTGGTTTGGTTAATATTAGTAACTCTTCAATCTATTTATCTAAATCTAAATACTTTTGTTGCATAACTATGTGCAAGTGAGAAGATGTCAACTGATGTCTACGGGTTCACTTCTTCACAAAGCCAGGATTTTCATCCACCTTGAACGAAATCACAAGATCTAAACAAACAGTGTCTTTCAATTTAAGGTAGTGAGCTTATAATTGCATTATGCCATAGGCAATTAGGGTTCATTCCTATTTCCTAATGACAAGCAAACCAAATTCATCAAAACCAGTCATGCCTAAATGGAAGGATAATTTTCAGGCATCTTAGGAATTCCCACGACTTTTTAACTATAAGAATGGAATATATCTCCCTCCAATCTCCATCAACCTGTGATTAGGAGTCTCCCTCTTACTAAAAGTAGGAGACAGGAGATCATTCTGAAATTCATCATATCCTATCATTTACTGCATCATAATGTAAATGCTTACACATGAACAATTTCAACAAGCAGAAACATTGAAATCTTTCTAGTAAATCATAATCTTAATTGTAGTTAGTAAAAATTGTAATTAGTTTGATGCCAATGAATATCTGTAAGATACAATACATGAACTTAGGATAGTGCACAACTTATCAACCCTTATCAACCTTTAACCCTTATCAACCTTAAACCCACTGACCTGAGACAAAGCATCGCGGACATTAAAAGTGTGTTTTTGTGCTTTTGCTAAGAAAATAACTAGATTAGTTCAAACATCATTATTTTACAAAGATATAGCATGAAAACATTTGTAGATCCCCTTTATTTTGCTGTACATAATTTTTTGAATCAAAATTTCTAAGAATCCATTTTTTGTACATATGCTCCCATTGCTAAATATCTACATCTGTTGCGGATTTCAAGTTGTCTATTACAGATCCCCTAATTTTTTAGTGTCATAGTAACTATCTATTTTTATTCTACAAAGTGCCTAGAACTAGAAGCATACTCATCCCAGACACAACGTATTCTATAAGGAAAGAATCTCAATAATCTCAAATTGAAATGGAGATAACCATTTTATGGAGACATCAAAGCTCATATTCTCAAGATTGTCAAGAATTCATTTTTTTTAAGGAAAGCCATTATTTTTTTATTGAACAAAAATAATCCTAATTCAGTTAAATGAAACACTAGTTTTTTTATATGAAGTACCTGATCTTCTTGTGAAGACGACAACCGAACTCCTTGCAAGATTTTTTGGAGATGAAGACAACGCCTTAGGAGATGAGAAACTTGCGACTTCAACGCCTTCGAAGATAAGCGACCTCGGTGCCTTTGGAGATGACAACGACGTTAGGGAGACGGCAAAGACAGTAGTGAGAGGTTGAGGGAGAAGGATTTGAGAGCGGGATTGAGGGCTGGGTTTGGATTTGGAGCTAGTCGGCTATGTTTCGGAGGAGATCGGGAAAAAAGAAATTAAAACGAAGAAGAAGAGAGCAACAGAAGAAGAGGGAGCGGGTCGGGTGATGTGAGGAGCGGTTGTATGGGCTTTTACTTGTGGGCCACACTCATGGGGAGCGCTGCATGGACTTCCATTTTAAATTTTAAAAAAAACCTAGGCCTATACAAAGGGCCTGCCCAAACTCAGGGGGGAGCAGCTGCTCACCCTGGGCTGGGTGTGGCAGCTTCTTCATATACATCGACCCAAAAGTTATAATCACTTCAGGCTGCTATATAGTTAGTGATAATTCCATGATTTAGCGAGGTGGTGGATACACCAACCCGCTCATAACTTACAAAATAGTTGGTGATCATTCCATTGAGTTAACTAAATGCCTAAGTGGAGGCTATATGTGTCTTCTCAGATAAGAATAGGGCTGCAAACAAGCCGAGTCGAGCCGAATACTTTGAGGCATGAGCTCGGCTCATTTATGTAGCTCACTTTCAGGCTCGAGCTCGGCTCGAGCCGAGCTTTAACCGAGTTCGAGCCGAATACTCGCAAGCTTCTGCCTAAAACCCATGTACCTTCAAGCTCGAGCTCGGCTCGTTTACGTATCGAGCTCGACACGAGTCGAGCTTTGACCAAGCTCGAGACGAGTAGCTCGCGAATAGCTCGGTTCGTTTGTAGCCCTAGATAAGAAGGGGTAAGAACTACAACTTAATTGAAGTTTGCATCACTGAATCTATACTTATCGAACAATACAAAATGTTTTCACACCATATCGAAGTGAGTTATCAATTTAACATAGTTCCCACAATGCATTTACGGTTTTCTTTTAACTTGCACGAGGGGACCTTCATAATAGGCCAATGCATATATTGAATTCTTATATTATGCCATCTGAGTGAACAAATATGTCGAAGTGTTAATATGAAGATATGAGATATCCAAATAAGGGTTTTTCCTAAATATGAAGAACATGAGAGCAGATGAAAGTTCAAGCAGAAGGGATGTAACAACTTCAGCTTACCTGATTGCTTGAGCCACAGCAGCAAGGTAACCCTTAAAATATCCAACTCTCATTTTATCATCTAGTACCTCATCAAGCCTTGCTGTTTCATCATCTTCATCATCCATACCTGTGGTTAAAGATAAATACGCAGAGAACATCTAACGAAATTCATCATGACCTTGGCATGTTGCCAATTTGGATATAAACCAGATATTAGATTTATGATTCATGACATATAAATTATAATGCCAACTAAAAGAACTTCAAAGTTTATATTGTCTGCATTCTAGAACTGCCCAGGGTTAAGTTAAAAATCATTGCATGACACTAATGCATAAACAAATTACAAGTTGCGATCCTTTCAACTATAAAGCTGTGGTAAGTAATTAAAATGAGCCCTAAATATTAAATCTGCAATAGAGTAACTGTTTATATGACGATTATATAATATTGGAGAAATCTTGACAACATATTGTGAACTCACAGTATAGCCAAGACATCAGGTTAAATACATTGAATATGACTTGTGCAAATGACTGTGTCACAGTAGATATCAGTACATGGTCCTTTTAATTACACATATATGGTTCTCGGTCTTGATTGGAGGTTATATACCATTATCTAGCAGGAGTCACACAGATGGATTGAATCAGAAAGTAGAGGCATCAAGTTGTTGCATAAGTGTACGTTTATCCCACACTGAACAATGTCAAGTGAGAATATGTTTAAGACCAAGGAAACAATATTTGTTGTATAGAGATCCTCAATCTTAACAGCATGCCAAAATGGTGTAACATGATAGCTGGAGTGCTTTGTGGCACCTGGAGTTTGTCATAATTAAGAATTTTCTTAATTGAAGCATAGGAAAGTGCAAGTTGAATGATAGCCTTATTAGAGCCAAAGATTCAAGCAGAATGAAAGCGATAAGAAAATCTATGTCTAAAGATTTAACAATCATACGAACTGATAATCAGTAGAATAAGAATGACAGATCTTGAATGAAAAGAAGGACGAAGTAGATGTTGTGTATGAATGTCAAGATATAACTCAGAGACCAATACACAAGGTGGTCGACCACTTGCACAATTGCACCCAACAGAACAATCCTTCACTCATCTTGCTGCAGACCACACTCATGGTAAGAAAAAGACATAGAGCTCCTATTTTTGCAACCAACGTGCTTGATCTGATGGTTATGAATGTTTACCAAGCTCATTTTTAGGGGGGTTTAGATTAATTTTGAATTAGATTTAGATTTCAGTAGCATGGAAAGTTAGTCCAAGGATAAACTTAATGAATAAAGATAAGTTCTTATCTTTTAGAAACAACATGAAATTAAAATCTAATCAAATTTAATCCTGCTACCATCTCTCATCTTTACTATTAAAAACAAAACTCCTTTGAATCTAGCCTCACAATCCATGCATGTGAAGCCAACCAACACGTGTAATTTTCATTCTTTTACCAACTACGGTTCTCATATGACATGTGCATCATACTCGCTCATAAAGCTGGTCAACATATAATCTCAAGGCTGTAAATTTACCATCATTTTTCTTCTAAAACCTCAGAGCACTTGTTTCTACCACAACGTAAAAATAGCACTGCACCTAAAACAGCCCTGCACCTAAAACAGCCATTGGAGGATAATAAGGAAAGCTTTTAGGTCTTCTAAACCAACCACCTCTTCCTCATCTTAAGATTTTGGTCACTGCTTGTGACATTAAGCACTAATAGTGTTTTCTTTTCAAATGATTACTACATTATAGTCTCCTTTGATTCTGTATGATCTTAGTACCTGTATTAAAGCACTAATTCCAAGTGGTAACACACTGTTCCCTTGCGAAATGCAACAACTCACACTGTACTTCAAAGGTCTTGAAGCCACATTTAGCAGTTAGAGGCTGATGTGAGGAAGCCCTGCAAGAGTGACTTGGAGGAGCCTACCCTCAATGTATACTCATAAGCACACAATTTGAAATTATTGAACTAACTATTTTAGATGTGGATATTTTATAATGGGTGTTACTCACCAGTGAAAAATCAAAGTGAAAAACCCTAGTATTTACCATCTCTTTTAGATTATCATAAATCTAATACAACTGGAAAGAGATCTATGCGGGGATTGAGCCATGCAATCAACAGCAAGAGAACTTAAATTTTGCAATTTAAAATAGTATAAGCCATATATTGTTAGGGTGATTGTATGCCAATGTCATTTGATGCAAATTCTATAGCACAAGTACACTACAAGTGTCAGGATAGATTAGAATGAACATACTGAGAGATCTCAAATACACAGCCACTTGGAAATGAACCAGTCTAGTCAGTTCACTTAAGGACTAAGATTTGGACTCTTCAAACACATTTTCATGCTAGTTTTGTTCTGAATAATGATATATTGAAGCCAAACAGAGATAAGAAAAAGTAAACAATGTAGTATCTGCAAAGACTGGTGCTTCATGTCCCCATAAATTTTATCATATCAGTAAGTAAACAGTGGTTCACTCATAACTTAAAACTCAGGTAGTGCAGGAAAAAAAAACATTAATTATTCATGCAAAGTGAGATATAAAAACAGGTTGAATCCACATACATTATAAAAGAAAACAACATCACAGATGCTCTAGATTATGAAGCTTTACCGTTTTCAGTAATATATATTGGGGGATTGTGATATCTCTTAGCTATGTAGTTAAGAAGTTTCCGGAGGCCCCAAGGGACAATGTACAACCATTCTGATGCAGCCTGCCATGCAAAACTTATTTATTAAAAAAAAATGACTTCATTCAGAGTCTTTGATGTCATTCTTAATCATAATTTGTGAGATGCTCAATATTCAGATATAGATACTGCAGAAGTTTTCGGCATAGTCAACTAAATTTACAGTGAGTCCTCACCCTTTCACCAATAACCTTGCCCCCTTCCCATTTAACTGCATATATACAAGAGATATTGAATTAATTGCAATCATGTTATGTACAGTAAAGCAATTGTTCTTCTCAAGGAAAATAGTAAAAGACGGAACTTATTAAAGAGTTTACTAAAGTACTAAAAAAACTAGTACAACAATTTATCTATATATAAAGGAAGGTCATGCATCTAGAGAAAAGAGATAAGTAACCATTTTAATGCTCCTAAGATGCAACCCACTAGAGTAGGTTGGAAATAATCAGAGCAATGGGGTTGTTTCCTTATTATGTGATTGCCCCATCACAAGGAAACGTCAAATAGAGAAGATTATGCATTACAGGAATGGCTTGGCTTCACAACATGCAATTGCATTAGCGCAATATGAATTGGACTAAACAGTTTAATAACCATATCAAAATTCTCTACTATTATATAAATCCATCAATCTATGTAATTGAACTATAGCACAGGATTGTTGTGAACTGAGAGCATTTACAGAACCATTCCTTTTGTTGGAAATTCCAATCCTACAATATCTTTTTCTCTTATCTTTTCCAAGTGAAAGAAGCTTTTCTTAAATTCTTATGCCTATATAGAAAACCCTTATCAAGTAAATTTATGACAAACAGGTCTTCATGAAATATAGTATCAACATCTGAAAAGTCACATGCTACGGCACTGTACTTTGGCAACACACCATAGTAACTTAAACTGTATGTGTGCTTTGGAGTTGATATTACAACTTAAACAGTATATGCTTTGATGATGAGTGAATGATCAAGACTTATTGTTGATGGTGTGTGCTTGCTTCAGTCTATAAAGTGTTGCCAAAATATACTATATGTTTTATTTTTACGACGACAGGATCCTTCTGGAATAACACATGCCAAAAATGAAGATACCTACTTTCTGGTTTATATATAGAAGTAAGAAAAAGAGTTGAAAGATTATGAATACCTATTCTCTCCATTTCTTGTACTTTATAAAAATGTTGTCCTTCAAGATTGTCTACGTGAGCAATAAATCTCGTAGTATAATGATTCAGTCCCACAAAATCAAGTGAGTTCTCAAGTACTTTCTTATCTTCCTCAGAAAATCTGGGAAGTTGATCACCTAATCTCTCACGCATAGAAGCTGGGTAGTCACCGAAGAATATGGGATCCAAATACCTTCAAAAACGAATTTTTAAAAAATCTAGTAAATATGCCCACAAGAATCTAGATGTATAAAGAAAGGTAAATAGACAACATCCTTTCATCAGACTGACAAAACATAAGGGAACTAAAGGCCAAACAAATTCTGTTATCTTAGGTTAAAATTTTTATTAAAAATTAAAAAAATTAAAAAAAAATTGCAGAACATTAAATGAGATATATTCATAAGAAAACCTTTGTACAAAGAGCTTAGAGAGGTACCACTTTTTTTGTTACTTTCGTATAGATAAATGTTATGTAATACTGATTCTCACAAAAAAAATGAAATCACATTCAGTATGACAAGTGAACAAGTGTTGCAGACAACCAAATAAAACTTGGGTTTTAGAAAGGAAAAATCTACATGTGGATATGTAAATGAGTAAAGTGCCCAGGAAAAGAGAGAAAAAATAACTAATTAATATGGAGTGAAGAATAGAACGGACAATTCTATTTTGTAGCCATATTGTCCTGGACAAAAATCTGACACAAACTAGCAATTTCACTGTAGTTTTTCAAAAATTCCCGTGGCGTGCGTTGTGTTGCATTGCATCCTTGTCGGTGTGTCCATGCTTCTTAGGATACATGTGATAAGAGACATCTGAACAAAAAAAAAATCACTCACGTATAAATAATAGGTTAAATTTGAAAGAAAAAAAAAAAAAACCTTGAACTATCCCCTTTATGCAGAAAACCTCACGGAACTTTTTTTTGCGCAGAAAACCACACTCAAGTATAGTTGCAAAAAACCCACTCCGACGGCCCGAGCTTTTTGCTAAAGTTGAGCGAGGTTTTTTGACAATAATGAGAAAAATGCATGATGTTTTCTGAACCAACTTGCAAAGATGAATGAGATTATCTAATACAAGCTAAAAAGTTAGATGTGATTTTTTGAAAATATACTTCATGGGGTTTTTTTGCAACCATACTTGAGTGTGGTTTTCTGCGCAAAAAAAATAAATCAATGAGGTTTCTGCATAAAGAGGATAGTTCAAGGGGTTTTTTTCAAATTTAGCCTAAATAATAATTATAGTGTCATTGTGCAATTCTATACTTTAGGTGCCTAATCATCACCAGGATCATTGAAAAATCTACTCAACAAAATTATAATATAAGGTATGTACAATATATAAATATGAGTTTTCCAAACTTTTCTTTAGAAGAAGAGCAAATATCCATTTTGAAAGCAAGAAAATGAAAAGTACCAGCCGAGCTGAAAATCTAGACGTCTCTCTGCAGCAATCTTGTCTTGCAATTTATCAGAAAATGCCTCTGCCCATTCGCAGTCTACAACCAACCCAACTTCACCCCCTTGTGTAGCCTAGACCAGAGTGAGCAAATGCATAAGGCCATTTGGTTTTTTTTTTCTAAAATAAATAAATTAAATCAGTGGCAGGATAGCATTCAAAGATCTAAAATTTTAAACTAATATCCAACTTTAAGTTTAATTTAGAAAAAAACCTTGTAGAAATCAAGAAGCTCTTCCTCAGTCATATTCTTAAGTCATAAATCTTTTAGTTTGTGTTTTCCTTTATTCATCTTTATATAGAAAAGTTGGACTTCCTCACATTCTTCCCTTCAGTCATGGAGTTCGAGGAATCCACAGGAGGCTCATCCATTATGCATTATTCATTTTCGTTGAGGTAATTGACACATCATCAAGAACTAATCTAGCTCCTGATATATATATATATATATATAACATTATTTACCCTTCTCCTATTACTTGACCATGTAGATATTTTCATCCTCAAAAAATAATTTAACTTACCTTCCTAACAAATTGATAGTTTCAAATAAAACCTTATACAATGCCCAGGAAATTTGACCATTCTGACATTCATTCCTCAAAAAAGAAAATCAGATCTTTCGGAAAGTTAAATCATGGACGGTCATTAATAAATGAAAGATATGACTATTATTAAAATGTACTGTATAAATGTACTTTTTAACTATTTTTTAGTCCCATATTGAGAAAATTAGGTGATGAGGATATCTATTCTGTTTTGTTTAGTAATTTATTTCAGTACCATATTTGTTTTTGGCAATTATAGCCATATGTAATCTTTCTTTTATGCATTAGAATATTTCTGATTTTAGAATATTTTGAGATTTGTATCAAGATTTGTTTTGAGCCTATATATAGGCCTTGAGATTAATAAGAAGTAATGCTATTCTTGATTAAAAAAATTACTGTGTTGAGTTTTGCTCTTCATCTCTCCTTTGTGTGATACAACTGAGATCCAACTTATTAGGATTTGTGATAAATCTTAATAAAATTTTAGGGTTTGTGATAAACTCTAAAACTACCCCAAATCCCCAAATCCACTTCAATTCCCAAACCCTAATCCCCAAATTAAAATCCCAAACCATAATCCCCAAATCAAATTAAACCCAAACCCCTAATCCTCTTCTCCTCTTCTTCTTCCTCTGGAATCCCGACATCCAACTCCCGTTGCCCTCGCCTCCACCTTCGACAACCCCACATCAGCATCCCCCACCACCCTCATCGTCACCACCACTGCCTGACACCCTTGTCTATCTCCGCCTTCACCATCCTGAGCACCCCCACCCCGTATCCCGACGCTCGACTACGCCAGTCGTCGAAGTCTCCCTCGCCACAAGGCCCAATTACTGCAACCCACTGTCGACGTCGTGCGACCACTCGTCGCCCCCTGCCCCTATCGCCCCGTCACCACCTGCAACTCCGTCGACGGCCCTGTACCGCCACCACAAGCCATCGTCATCCCCTCCACTGCAAGAAACCACCACTGCTCCTCTTTCCTTCGACTGCAGCAGCCGAATTCGAACCCTCCGCTGCCAATCTACCTCCAGCGGCCACCCCTGCTCGTCGCCGCCCAGTCTCGCCGCCTATCGCCACACTCTGTCGTCAGCCTCCAGTCCCGTCCGCCACCAGTTGTCGCCCTCGACAGCAAGCTTGCTGTTGTTGCCGCTCTTACTGTTGTTGCTGATTGCTGTATTCTGCGTTGCTGCCAACCCACTCTTCGAACCCCGGTATACTCTTTCCACTTTTCAAATATTTCTGTTATACTGCTTTATCATCTCTATTATATTATTTAATTTAACAGCCGACCACAAATATCGAGAAGAGTGTTCTACTTGTCTAATTAGAGTACGAATTAATATTGCATCTTTTACTTGCTAAGAACGCTTATGAATATAATTATTGATTGTTAGAACTAAATTATTAATTGGTCTTATTAAACTTAAGTCAATTCTTGAAAATCCATCAAACCGATTAACTGTTTAAAATTCTAACTTTGATCCGCACTGCATGTTGGTAAAATTAATCTTTTAAGGTTCTTGGAAATTCTCTATTACGTTTTACATCATTTTGGTATCAAAGCGAAGGTTCTTAAAACCCTAATCCTTGCATCATTTAGGCATTATTTTTTGCATTCATTTAGAATCGTTTAGAGTCTTTTTTAATTATTTTTTTCTTTCATTATTTTAGATCACTTCAAATTTCTTTTTTTTTTAAATAGTTGCATTTAGGACACGCTTTTCCCAAATTTTAGCAAACAAACGACCCTGTTTCCCACTTTTGGTGGATGCAACTTCGCATCACCATCACAAACCCGAAGAGCGTTTCTTCTCCCTCCCCAACCACTCAATTAGGAACCCTAGACCTCCCCGAACTGAAATGGACAACTCTGATATTTCCGCTACCCTAGCTGTCATTCAAGCAACTCTTGCTAATATCAACCAGAGGCTTGAAAAAGTGGAACTAAATCAAACTGTTGCCCCTGACCTTCATGCTAATCATCAAATCCCTGAAGGGAATATTCGTAATGATCGACGTCAAGAACGTGACCCTGACGAACAATATAAGAAGAACGTTAAGGCTGCGACCTCCCTAAATTCACTTGTTAAAGAATGGAAACCAGAGTTCAGCAAATAGAACAAGATGTTATTTACATCAAGGGAACAATTGTAGTACCCCGTATTTGTGGGAAGCCTGGTCACTCTGCCAGAGACTGCCGCTTCAAGAAATCTGGCGGCCACCCCGAACATCTTGTTATTCTCATTGTATCTACTTGGGTGTAGGAGCGTTTGTACAAAATTCCTTCGACAAATGTGTACCGCTCCGCTCTCGTTCAGATTTGATAGGCTTCTTTAGGATCTTCGGGAAGGATCTCATCCCTGAGGAACTCTATCAAAGGCTTCATCCAGTTGTCCCAGAGCTGGACGGGTAGCGACTCCATCTCTATACCATTGATGGAGTTAATTCTTTCAACTTATGTTCTATAATTTTTCTATATCTGGACTAATTCCATTGTATTGTGTTAACATCTCTAAAGGTGTTGTCTCTATACCATGGACGGGATCACGTCATTGTTGTTATTCAACGTTCATTTTGTGTAAGGTTGCCTAAACTCACACAATTTAGTGGAGTCACTAGATTGTGTGTGTGTGTTACTTTTCGTGCTGTTAAGGTTCCTCTGCTCAGCGTTGAGTATGGTCGGAATTGAATGCTAATCTTCAATTCCGACCATACTCAAGGTCGGAATTGAAGATAACATATCTTCTTTCTGTGCTTTGTGTACAGTGATATACACTGTTTGTGAAACAGTTCCTTTAATTCACATTTATCAGGGTTCGAATTGAAGATTCAGTATCTTCCTTTTGTTCTTTGCTGATAGTGAATTATACTGTTTTCATAACAGTATAAGTACAATTAAATTTGAGTAGAAATTTAATTTGTTGTTTTTAATTTTACATTAAAAATTAATTTTGTCTACATGAGTTGTAACAACTTTGTTCCCCATTTTGAATGCCACATGGAACCCCAAGCTTAACTGATAGGATCCGTGCCATGGACCACTACTTTGTGTGGTTTGACATGAACGAAGCCCTGAAGGTTAAATTTGCCACAATGAAATTGACGGGTAAAGCTCAACAACACTGGACTAATCTTGAACATGCCCGTAGAGACCGAGACCTGGCACCCATAGCCACTTGGAAAGCTATGAAAGAGAAGCTCACTGAGAGATATGTACCGTTATCGTTCCTCACCTAATTGCTAGATTCGTGGAACCAACTCTATCAAAAAAGCAAATCCACCCAAGAGTATGTTGATAAGTTTGATGACTTCCTTATTCGGTGCAAAGCCTTAGGTAAAGAGAGCGAATAACAAACTCTCTCTAGGTTCAGAGCTGAATTACGAGCCGTTCTGAGGAACGAGCTTATTCATAGAAATGTGGACTCATCAGCAGCAGCTTATGCCCTAGTCCTCGATATGGATTCCCTTTAAAGCTAGTTCCCATTATAGATCCAACGATTCGAGAGATCATTCCCCTAGAATGATCCATCCTGATCCCTCTAGACCTGAGCACTCTTCTCCTCAGTACCCCAACAAGTCTTACCCAAACAAGCCTACATCAAATTCATATCCACTTAGAAATGACAACACGGGTAAGAACACTGAAAGAGACTATTCTAAGATTGATCCTCTCACTAAGTGCTATAAATGCAAGGGATACGGCCATGTTGCTGGCCATTGTCCCAACCCCAGTAGGATCAATATAGTAGAGGGTACCGCTGTCATTGCTGATGAGCTCGACAATGAGTTTATCTATGAACCTAATGTAAATGATGACTTTGATAAAAATGGGGATGACCAGTCTCTTAATTGTATTCAGTCTGTTCAATCACCTCCATTAAGTGTACCTGAGTCACCCAACCTTTCCCAAATCACTTGGCAACCCATAGATTTTACCCCTGTGTTAGAACATCACAGAGTCACAGAGTCTACATCCACATTTGCATTCTGCAATCATGATATGCAGAGAAATTTCCAAGGAAATTAATGAGAATAATTTTAACTACACGTTAATAACATATACAAGAAGGAAATTTAAAACTCTTGATGTTGGTGATGAAGTGATGGTTCGGATTCATCCGGAACGGTTTCCAGCTGGGTCCGTTAAGAACTTGAGCATATGTGCTGCAGGCCCATTTAAGATTCTTCGTACAATCAATGATAATACCTATGTCGTTGACCTTCCTGAAGGCTTTTGTCATAAGTAAGACTTTCAATATTGAGGATCTACTACTCTATGAAGGCTCAAAATTCAACCCAAGAAATTTTCTTATAGATGAGCCTACCCTGCAGCTTAATGGTGAGATTCACATTTACCCCTCTACTTGATACTATTTACCCACCGACAAAAGAATTGAATAATATTTTAGATGATCAGATAATCTCTACAAGAGATGGTGGTATGCACAAGTATTTGGTGAGGTAGAAGAACAAGCCGAAGTTGGATGACACTTGCAGTGATCGTGAGGAGCTCCTGCAACTGGATCAAGATCTTTTGGAGCACCATGACAAGATCACTGGCTTTGACTCGACTAGGTCGAGCTCTCTCCGACCCGGAGAGAATGATGAGGACATCTATTCTGTTTAGTTTAGTATTTTATTTCAGTACTATATTTGTTTTTAACAATTATAGCTATATGTAATCTTTCTTTTATGCATTAGAATATTTCTGAGATTTTAGAATATTTTGAGATTTGTATCAAAATTTGTTTTGAGCCTATATATAGGCTTTGAGATTAATAAGAAGTAATGCTATTCTTGATTTTTAAAATTATTGTGTTGAGTTTTTGATGAGGACATCGGTTCAAGACGATTCGGACGTTTCTATAAGCGCAGGCGTCGTCTTCGACAGCTGCTTATTTAGTTTAGAATTTTATTTCAGTACCATATTTGTTTCTGACAATTATAGCCATATGTAATCTTTTTTTGTATTTTTTAGATTTTGAGAATATTTTGAGATTTGTATCAAGATGTATTTTGAGCCTATTTATAGGCCTTGAGATTAATGAGAAAGCATGCCACTCTTGATTAAAATTTATTATGTTGAGTTTTTTTGCTCTTCCCTCTCTCCTTTGCGTGATACAATTGAGATCTAAATTATTGGGGTTTGTGATAAATCCTAATACAATTTTAGCGTTAGTGATTAACTCTAAAATCTACCCCAAATTACAATCCCCAAATAAAGCCAATTCCAAAATCCTAATTTTCCTAATCCCGAATACAACCCTAATCACATAACCCTTCACCTGCCGCCACCCCCTTCTTCTTCCTCTTCCTCTACCCCAAATCCCATCTCCATTAAAACCCAATTCATCCCCGTACCCAATAGCAGGCCGCACCACCTGTAGCTACGTCGACGGCCCTGTACCGCCACCACAAGCCATCGTCATCCCCTCCACCGCAAGCAACCACCGTTGCTCTTCTTCCCTTCGACTGCAGCAGCCGAATCCTAACCCTCCGTTGCCGATCTACCTCCAGCGACCACCCCCGCTCGACGCCACCCAGTCCCGCTGCCTGTTGCCACCCTCCGTCATCAACCTCCAGTCCCGTCCGCCGCCAGATGTCGCCTTCGACAGCAAACTTGCTGTTGCTGCCGCTCTTACTGTTGTTGCTGATTGCTGTGTTCTGCGTTGCTGCCAACCCGAGATCTAACGCTGGTTTCTTCGAACACCGGTATACTTTTTCCATTTTTCAAATATTTGTGTTATACTGATTTATCTCTATTATATTATTTAATTTAACTGTCGACCACAAATATCGAAATTGAGTGTTCTACTTGTCTAATTAGCGTACGAATCAATATTGCATCTTTTACTTGCTAAGAACACTTAGGAATATAATTATTGATTGTTAGAACTGAATTATTAATTGGGCTTGTTAAACATAATTCAATTCTTAAAAATCCATCAAACTGATTAACTGTTTAAAATTCTAACTTTGATCCGCACTACATGTTAGTAAAATTAATCCTTTAAGATTCCTGAAAATTCTCTATTTAGAATTACGTTTTACATCATTAGGAGGGGTGAGAAAAGCACTAATATATAATGTACCAGCTCGTTTCATTCAAAATTAATTCAATCTCTCATTCTCTAACTGTGACCCTCAACAACTATAATCCGTTAAGAAATTTTATTCAAAACAAGATAGAGAAAAAAGGAAAATGGAAGTATATGATGAAATATAGTAAGAATAAATATGTATATTATGTTTCATATAGATTAGGAAACAGCTTCCCTCAAATCTCTCATCTCCTTAATTTTCTCCTCAATTTATTGTACCCCTTCTCCAAGAATATAATGTGTATATAAAGAGGAACACAGTAGAATATATATATATATATATATATATATATATATATATATATGATTTTTTCCTAAATCTGATTTAATATGGTATTAGAGCCTAAAAAATCCTAGGCTAGGTGAAGAAGAAGAAGATCCCTCTTCTTCTTCCTGTTGATTCCGAAACCTCCCGTCAAAGACCAACTTCCCCATAACCCGTCGAAGATCCAACTCCAGCGATCCCGTCGAAGATCCCGATCCCCGTTGTCATCCCGAAACCTCCTCATCCCGTCGAAGACACCGCTGCTATCTCTCCCGTTGCTGCCGTCACCAACGTCACTTCCTGATCACCTGTCGCCACAAGCCGCCGGCGCGTCCACTGCCAGTCACTGCCCCCGCAGCAACCCTGATCGCTGTGCATCCACCGCCAGCCACTGCCGGCACGTCTTCTCTTCCCCGATCACTGTATGTAATCGGGTTAGGATTTTGTGTTTTGTGTTGAAATCCAAATATTCCATTAGCTGTTTTTGGTGTTTTGTGTTCGGGCCCAAAAGGGGATCTTCCGCAGGCATTGTTTTGACTCAGATTCAACAAAACAAGCAATCTGATTGGTTGATCATATGTTGTTTTGTGTTTGGGCTTGAAGATCAGATTCCTGATCATAAACCCAAGATCTTCGCTGTTGATTGGGCATTGTTTGTCAGATCCATACGCTCACCAGACCCTAAAACTGAGCAGTTCTTTGCTTGTAACAACACCATGGGACCAAAACTACTGTATGAGTCGAGGAAATGTACTCATTGTGGCAAGATCGGTCACACAAAAGCTCACTGCTATGAGATTATCGGCTACCCGGATAACTGGGATCATAGCAGGGATACTCGGAAGAAGAACTGTAATCAACCCACTGTCGTCGTTGGAGTTGCCGATGTTTCTGAGAAGAGTGTTGGACAAACCTCTGCATTAGTTACAACTGCAGGTTATGATGGTAAGGTTTTTAATATTTCTGTCTCTATTAAGAATAATGCATAGATAATTAATTCAGGTGCTACTGACCATATGACTTTTGATTCTAGCAAGTACAAACCTTACAACCATCCACCAAATCAAGTGTGTTCACTGTCAATGGTGATCCTGCCACCGTTACTAGCGAAGGTCCCATATCTCTCACAAAAAAACATAACCTTAGATACTGCGCTAGTTGTGCCATCCTTGAATTTTAACCTGTTATTTATTGCCCAAATAACTACTGTCTTACATTGTATTGTAATTTTTTGGCCCTCCCATTGTGTGTTTAAGGATGTTCGGACTCGCAAGACGATTGGTTATAGGATTAGACACGGGAAGCTCTACTACCTGGATTTAGAATCTGAAAGTACAAGCAAATTGACACAAGCTCTATTTGTGGAAGGATCCGAGGGGGAGAAGAAGAAATCAGAGATTTGGCTATGGCATCGACGTCTAGGGCATGCTTCTTTTGGTTATTTGAATAAATTATTGCCAAGTTTAATTTCAAAGTTGGATATTTCTACCTTTCGGAGTGATGTGTGTGAACTCGCAAAAAGTCACCGTGTCTCTTTTTCTCCAAATCTAAGTAAAAGCTCTCTCATTTATGATTATTCATTCTGATGTTTGGGGTCCATCCAAAAACATTACTTTTTGAGGAGCAAAATGGTTTGTAAAATTTATTGATGACTGTACTCATATGACTTGGATGTGTTTGTTGAAGTCTAAAAGTGAAGTTAGTGGTTTATTTCAGAAATTTCACAAGTGAGTTATGACGTAGTATGAAGCGCATATCCAAGTTCTTTGGAGTGATAGCGGCAGTGAGTTCAGATCTGCAACAATATTTGGTGGAATACGGGATTGTTCACCAAACTACATGCTTGTATACACCTCAACAGAATAAGGTTGCAGAAAGAAAAAATAGACATTTGTTCGAAGTGGTCCGTGCTTCCATTATTCATGATAATATGTCACTCATGTATTAGGGGGAAGCTCTTGCTTCTGCTGCGTACTTAATCAACCGAGTTCCCAATAGTATCCTTAATTTTATCACGCCATTTCAGGTATTAACCGAAGCTGTGAATGCATCAACAGTCGTCAACTTGCCACCTCATGTGTTTGGGTGTGCGATGTGTTTTCGTGGGAATGCACCAACAGTCGTCAACGAGCAAAATAAGTTAACTCCTCAAGTTGTGCGATGTGTTTTCGTGGGATATGCAAAGGATAAGAAAGGGTATCGGTCCTATCACCCACTATGAATGTTTGTGACTATGGATGTTGTTTTCCATGAAAATGAGATGTATTTTTTCTCTGAGATTGAACTTCAGGGGGAGTACCGAAGTAAAATTCAGACTCTTGCTTATGACGAAGTGGTTACCATTCAGACCGCACAATTGGATAAAGTGGTGAAAATCTGGATGTAAGTAGTGACGATTACTCGAATGATGTTAGTGACGATCACTCGAATGAAGATTTTGTTGAGGGAGAAGACCTCCACGAGGAACTACAATCGGTGCCGAACCTCCTCGAAGATGAGCCGTCGGGATTCATACCAACACTAGTGTCCTCTCCACCACCAGCACCGTCAGAACCCCAAAACCAATCGTCATCGTTGTCCGAAGCTCCAAGAAGAGAACTCCCGAATCGTACTACTAGAGGTATCCCAATACCTGCTTATAAGCCTGATACCACTAGTAATTTCAAGTATCCCATGAGTCATTATGTGTCCACTCACCGATTGTCTGAATCAAATAAGTCATTTATGAATCAATTATCTGTTGTATCTATTCCTGACAGTGTGCAAGAAGCCTTAGCCGACCCAATGTGGAAAGCAGCTATGGATGAGGAGTTGAAGTCCTTGAAGAAGAATGAGACTTGGGAGATAGTCGAATAGCCAGCTGGAAAGAAGCCGGTAGGATGTAGATGGATTTATACGGTGAAATATAAGTTTAATGTTTCAATATAGCGGTATAAGGCAGGTTGGTTGCAAAAGGGTACACCCAAACTTATGGAATTGATTATGATGAAACATTTTGCACCTATGACAAAGTTTAACACAGTTTGAGTTCTACTGTAACTTGCTGCTAACATTGACTGGACGTTACAACAATTTGATGTGAAGACTGCTTTTTGTATAGGGAATTGACAAAAGAGGTGTATACGGATCTACCACCAGGATCAAACAGACCCGTCCAACATAGTAATAAAGTGTGTCGTTTGAAGAAAGCATTGTATGGTCTCAAGCAATCGCCAAGAGCTTGGTTTGAGAGATTTACAAAATCAATGAGGACATTCGGATATTGTCAGAGTAATTCAGATCATACCATATTCCTAAAAAGGAAATAAGGTAAGATTACTGCTCTAATTATATATGTGGATGATATGATAGTAACTGGAGATGATCCTAAGGAGAGAATGCACTACAAAGGTACTTGTCACAAGAGCTTGAAATGAAGGATCTTACCCCTTTGAGATATTTTCTTGGTATTGAAGTTTCTCGCTCTAGAAAGGATATATTTCTGTCTCAAAGAAAGTGTGCTCTTGATTTGTTGAAAGAAACGAAAATGTCTGCATGTCTGCCTATTGATACACCGTTAGAAGATGGACTGGAACTTTGCAATGATCCAGATCAGGTACCATGTGATAAGGAAAGATATCAAAGATTGGCAGGATGGCTGATGTATCTTGCACATACGCAGCCGAATTTGTCATATATCTTAAGTGTAGTGAGTCAGTTTATGCATGCACCTCGTGAACAACACATGGATACCGTGATGAGAATTCTGAGATATAAAAAGCTTGCTCCAGGAAAAGGGGTCTTGTTTGCGAAACATGGTTACTTAATAGTTGAGGCATATACTGATGCCGATTAAGCAGGATCTGTTGTTGATAGGTGCTCCTCTTCAAGATACTTCACCTTTGTTGAAGAAAATTTAGTTACATGGAGAAGTGAAAAGCAAAATATCGTTGCACGCTCTAGTGCAGAAGCTGAGTATCGTGGAATGGCTTTAAGTATAAATGAAGTTATATGGCTGAAACTCTCGTTACAGAATTTATGTTGTGGTCCGAATGAGCCTATTAAGGTGTATTATGACAGTCAAGCGACGTGTGATATTGCTGTCAATCCAATTCAACATGATAAGACGAAACATGTAGAGGTGGATAGAATCTTCATCAAGGATAAACTAGATGAGAAAATTATTGAGATCTCTAAGGTGAAGTCAGAAGATAACTCGCCGATATTCTTACCAAGGCAGTTTTGAATTGGCTCTTCTTGAAATTTGTGGACAAGTTGAGCATGTTGAATATCTATGCACCAACTTCAGAGGGAGTGTTGAAATATAGTAAGAATAAATATGTATATTCTGTTTCCTTATAGATTAGGAAACAGATTTCTTCAAATCTCTCATCTCCTTAATCTTCTCCTCAATTTGTGGTACCCTTCTCCAATAATGTAAAGTATATATAAAGAGGTACACAGTAGAAAAATAAAAATAAGAAAATATGATTTTTTCCCAGATCTGATTTAATAGTATATACCTTAAATTTGTTTTTGTACACATCATAAGCAGCTGCATGAGCTAAAATTTGGTAGTGCGCAGCCAGATATGGTTCAACAGAATTATTTTCATGTCTTCCAGGAGCAAATATCCCAGAACTGTAACCATTCACAGCTGTTTGAAGAGGTTCATTGAGTGTGATCCAATGCTTCACTCTGTCCCCAAAACTTGCAAAACAAGTTTCTGCATAGATAGCAAAATATTCCCTGGCCATTTGGCATAAGTTGTTATATAAATCAATTGAATATGACAGCAATAAATGCCTTACCATACAGTTCATTCAATAGATAGATTATTATTAATATTGCACAAATAACAGAAATAGTTACGCATCTTTCAAAACAACATATAGTAAATCTAGATATAAAGATGTCTGGTAATGTTAAATTTAGATATATTTAATGTGTTGTTAGGAATTTAGTTATCATTCAGTTTAGATTATAGAAGAAGCATATCCTACAAAGACCATATTTAATCTTCTTATCATCATATCTTTTACGAAGAGAATAATGCAGGATTTTAGTTGAATATCAAAGAAAACGATCTAGAATTTGAAATGCTTGATTTTGACGCATAACAACTAAAAAGAATGCACACAACACAAGACACACAAAACACGACACTTAAACAACACATGGCAAATCTCAAAAACAAGATTCAATTTGCACAAAGTATACACAAATACATATGCACATACGCATCATCATACTCTAATTATTTTCTGCTTTGGACTAGTAAAATTTGGGTAAATTTATTAGTGCATTCCTTTAATAGATATCAGAAGACTATTTTACTTAAAAAGTATGTCTACAATATAGATAATTAAATTAAGAATAGTGTAGCCAGTACCAGCTTTAATCTGTTAATTAATATAACTTATCACGCTTTTCTCACTAATAACTTTCAAAAAAATTGTATTGAAAACTGAGATGATAACAACAATTACTTTTTCCCTATTAAATGTGAAAGTGTTCAAACAAATAAAAACAAAAATGAGAGAAAATGACAGATGCAAAGGCTTGCAGATCACATTAATTTCTTACTTGCACTTTAATGGAATAATAACTTCTAAGTGCCGGTGATGTAAAACATAACCTAAATAGAGAATTTCCAAGAATTTTAAAGGATTAATTTTACCAACATGTAATGTGGATCAAGTTAGAAATTTAAACAATTAATCAGTTCGATACATTTTCAAGAATTGAATTAAGTTTAACATGCCCAATTAACAGTTCAGTTCTAACAATCAACAATTATATCCCTAAACGTCTTAGCAAGTAAAAGATGCAATATTGATTTGTACTCTAATTAGCAAGTAGAAACGCTCACTCTCAATATTTGTAGACGACAGATAAATCAAATAATATTATAGAGATGATAAAGCAGTGACACAAATATTTGAGAAGTAGAAAGAGGTTATCAGGGTCGCAGTTGGCAGCGAAGTGGCTACGGCACAGCGACAATGGACGCAGTGATTGGCAGTGAGGGGTGAGGAGCAGCACGGCAGTCGATGGGGGCAAGCGAGAAGGTGGTGGAGAGACGACGGGGCATAGGGTGTCGGCAGGGAATCTCGAGGGAGAGGTGGCGAGGTACCGTCAGACGAAGGTGATAGGGGCAGCGGGAGATGGAGGTGGTGGTCGACGGGGGTTTGGGTTGCGGTGGTGGTTGGGTTTCGGAGTAGAGGAAGTTGGGGATTAGGGTTTCGACGTAGGGGAAGGGGATCGACGAGGATGGAGAAGCGGGATGCAGTGGTCGATGAAGGCGGTGGTGAAGAGCAGCGGATGGGTGCTGCGAGGGCGATGAGTCGAGGGGCTAGCAACAGCGGGAGGCTGGTTGGAGGCAGGGAGCGGGAGTGCGCTCGGGGTTGTTGGTGACG
Source organism: Hemerocallis citrina (assembly GCA_017893485.1). Taxonomy (NCBI): domain Eukaryota; kingdom Viridiplantae; phylum Streptophyta; class Magnoliopsida; order Asparagales; family Asphodelaceae; genus Hemerocallis; species Hemerocallis citrina. The sequence goes on from CM030365.1 coordinate 197,538,557, forward strand.
GGGGTCGAGGAGGTTGCAGGATGCAGTGGTGGTCAAGGGGATGGAGGAAAGGGGCAACGGAGGTGGCGTTGGGTTTCGGAGGCAAGCTCGATGAGGAAGAAGAAGTGGGGTTTGGGGATTAGATTAGGATTTAATTAATTAGGGTTAGGATTTTGGATTTTGGATATAATTGGGGATTTGAGGGTAGTTTTAAAGTTTATCACAAACCCAAAAATTTTATTAGGATTTATCACAAACCCTAATAATTTTATTAGAATTTATCGCAAACGCTAATAATTCTCTCAGCTGTCTCACACAAAAAAGAGGGATGAAGAGCAATAACTCAACACAATAATTTTGTTAATCAAGAATAACATAACTTCTCATTAATCTCAAGGCCTATATATAGGTGATGCGGTTTATTTCTGGGAGACGTGTGGATGCACCAGGTGTGAGTTCGGACTCGATTTGTATTGAAGGAGAAAACTGCTTGTCAGACGACTCTCGAAGTGACCTGGCGGCTCCTGCGCTCGGAGCGCAATGGATGCTTCGTCTCGGATCAGAGGGTTCGGATCCGAGGTCTTGTGTACCTGCAGACGGTCCTGAAACACCGGGATTTATCCCGGTGGCGGACCCTCCGACGATCTAGTCAGTCTCTGTGAGAGAGTAGCAATAACTAGGTGAATTTAAGTGGCAAAAGATTGGTTACCTCTAAAGGTGGGTGAGGGTCTAGTATTTATAGAGAATTCTAACCGGGTTTGGATCCGCTTGGGGGCCAGGTCTGAACCCGAAAGCCCATGGGCCTGACGTGGCAGAAGGCCCAAGGGGTTTAGGGCTGACGTGGCAGTACCAGGAGTGGTATAGGACTGACGTGGCAAAGCCCTTGGTGGTATTTGGAGCTGACATGGCAGATCATGGGGCTTCTGTGCTTCCGGGAGGATCTGGTGGTCCAGGTTGTGCCAGGTCATCCTCATTCTGAACCCGGAGGGGCGGACGGCCCGGAGGGCTGTTGTGGATCGGAGGCCGAGGGCCATCGTCTCTCATCGGACACGAGGAGGCCAGTTCTGTGGGGGTGAACTGTAGGTTCGGCACCGATCCTGTGGCGGCTCGAAGCCGAACTAGGCTGCTGTTTCTTCCCTTTTTGAGTGAGAGTTGTATTAGGCCCTGGTTGGGCCCCAAGCCATTTTTACTCTACCACACAAGCCCCCCACTCCTGCGGGGGTGCGGGAGCCAGCCGTGGAGGAGTGTTTTCGGTTGTAGAAATGGGATGGCGAGCCACTGGGCCTTCGTGAGAGGGTTGTCCTGGTGCCCGACCCAACCTCGAGCAGGCGAGGAATTATGGGTCGGCAAGGTTGATGGCGAGCCGTTGGAGCCTTCCTGAGAAGACTACCCTGGTGTTAGACCCGACCTCGAGCAGGCGAGGGACTTATGGGTCAACAAGGGGGGTGGCGAGCCGTTGAGCCTTCCTGAGAAGACTACCCTGGTGCCAGACCTGACCTCGAGCTTGGCAAGGGATTACGGGTCGGCAAGGGCGATGGCGAGCCGTGGAGCCTTCCTGAGAAGACTACCCTGGTGCTAGACCCGACCTCGAGCAGGCGAGGGACTTATGGGCCAACAAGGGGGATGGCGAGCCGTTGAGCCTTCCTGAGAAGACTACCCTGGTGTCAGACCTGACCTCGGGCTTGGCGAGGGATTACGGGTCGGCAAGGGCGATGGCGAGCCGTTGGAGCCTTCCTGAGAATACTACCCTGGTGCTAGACCCGACCTCGAGCAGGCGAGGGACTTATGGGTCAACAAGGGGGGTGGCGAGCCGTTGAGCCTTCCTGAGAAGACTACCCTGGTGCCAGACCTGACCTCGAGCTTGGCGAGGGATTACGGGTCGGCAAGGGCGATGGCGAGCCGTGGAGCCTTCCTGAGAAGACTACCCTGGTGCTAGACCCGACCTCGAGCAGGCGAGGGACTTATGGGCCAACAAGGGGGATGGCGAGCCGTTGAGCCTTCCTGAGAAGACTACCCTGGTGCCAGACCTGACCTCGGGCTTGGCGAGGGATTACGGGTCGGCAAGGACGATGGCGAGCCGTGGAGCCTTCCTGAGAAGACTACCCTGGTGCTAGACCCGACCTCGAGCAGGCGAGGGACTTATGGGCCAACAAGGGTGAGGGGCGAACCGTTATGCCTTAGGAATGTTGAGCAGGGTAGCCTGCTGTCTTTGCTGAGTATTGAAGGCGCCCCGGGATCTGTGCGATGTTTCGATTTCCCAGGTGCCTTAATGGCGCCGCCTAATAAATGCACGGCGCATGGTCTTCCGTCGTTTGGTTTTCCCCATGTCATAAAGGCTGGCCTATGGGGGAGGCTATAAGTACCCCTCTCCGCAGTGGGTTGGATCACAGCAAGGGTGGCCTATTGGCCATCAAAGGTGTCTGCTCCGGCGGACGTCTGTCTCTTGCAAAATTTTTCCCCCGGTCGTGTCGGAGAGGTACTGTGAAGGTTCTGTCTTCCGGAAGAAATGAAGGGCGTTCCGGGCAAGTTGTTTGCAACTGTGAAGGTTCTGTTGCCAGAGCAGGTCGAACCTTTGCAGTTGCAATCAACTGGCTCGGAATGGTGTACTTCTATCGATCTCTGGGTATTGATCTGCTTTCGACCGGGGCCCGTGGGTCGGCGGAATACCGACCGAAACCTGGGGCCCGGGGGGTGCTCGCCGAGGGCGGTGCCTTAAAACTTTGAATCAAAACTTTTTCTCGTCTGGATCCTTTTTCGGGCCAAACAACCCTGATATAGAGATCCAGACGGGAGGGACATCGACAATATCCCGGACATGGGGCTGAAGAGCCTCGGATAGATGGGTCGTCTCCGATTGGAGGTTGACCACTCTGCATTCCGATAGGGCTCCAGGTGATGGCGGTTTCTGTCTCACCCTTGAATAGTTCGGGGTTTCGGCCGTCGAGGCTGTGAGCCCCAAGCTGCTCACGGGTGAAAGGGGAACCGACCAAGCCTCGGAGCCCGGGGCGTCTGTCTAAGGACGGCGTCTTAAATTTTAAGTAAAATGTTCCGTTCGCCGAATACTCCCTCCGAACTGACCCCCGCGTCTGGCTGCCAGCCTGGCGTTGGATGACGTCAGCAGCGCACGTTTTGAGGACGTGGCGCGATATCCCAGGCGGCAATTGCACGTCAAATAGATGAACAGTTTTTACGGAAATCGAGGAGTCGCTTCCATTCTTTATAAATACTTCCCCCTCTCCCCCTTTAGCCCACTCCTTTCTTGCTGTTTTCTTTTTCAAAATTTTCCCAACACTTCAGCACTCGTCCCTGCAGTTTGCCGCACTAGACTCGCCCTTCCGAAGTGACCCCAGGTGAGTTGGTAAGTCTGTTTAGTTTAGGCGCAGATGGATAGGGCTCAGTCTGGCTCGTCAGCGTCGACGTCTAGGGGGGAAGTGAAACCTGTCTCTAGATCGACGTCATGGGAGGAGCCCGTGCTTGAGGAGGAGTCAGTACACGTTGAGGAGCCTTCCGACTCGGTTTCGTGGGAGGAACCAGTAGGGGAGGAGGAGGAACAGGGTGCGAGGTCGTTACGCTCTCGACGTCCCTTCGTGGTGGAGAGTAGCGAGTCGGAGGAAGCGGATGATGGCTCGGACGGCGTCCGTGTTCTGGAGTTGACTTCCGAGGAGGAGGGAGGCGAGGGTGGCTCCGTAAGAAGATCCACAATTCAGGGTGCGGGTCCGAGTTCCGGGCCGACTGGTCTGGGACCCTTATCTACTCCCTCGCCGGAGCGAACCAAGAAGAGGAAGAAGGCTCCGAGGAAGGCATGACCGAGGATTGGTGGTTCGAGCCAGGCGCCTGTTTACCGCAATTTGTGGACAAGTTCGCCCGTGCAGCCGAAGTCTTTCCGTCAGTATCCTGACGATCTATCAGACAAGGAGCTCTTCGGCGTGCAGGCCTCTTCGCCGAGTCGGAAGAGGGTGATGGTGGACGCGATTCAGACCGTCTTGGAGGGTGGGGACTTGGAGGTTTTGCAGCTGGCGTACCACATAGGTCCTGTCTATGAATTGATGCTGCCGAGCTCTACTCTGCGCCCAACCGATCCCCTATCTGCTTGGTATTGCGTCTTCCCAGTGGACGCCTTCATCTCTGGACTGAGGCTGCCAGTCCACCCGTTTGTTCGGGAAGTGCTGAACTGGGCCTCCTTGGCGCCGATGCAGTATGGGCCGAACTCTTGGAAGCAGATAATTTGTTTTGTACTGATGTGCGAGGAACAAAAGGTACCCCTGCGGTTGAACGTGTTCCGAGCGATGTTGATGATCAGCTCGGCGGCTGAGGGTATTTACTATATCTCCCCTCGGAGTAAGGGGAAGGTCGTTCACAGTCATCCGGACTCCATCAAGGATTGGAAGAAAAAATATCTGGTGATCCGGAGTGAGGAGCCCTGGGACATTCCGACTCGATGGAACCATTCCAAGCCGAGCTATCCACCGCCGAGGCCGAGGGATCTGACGGCCGAGGAGTGGGGGTTTATCGAGCGCCTCCGTTTGTCCCCTAGTATCGATTGGACGAAGGTGACGGAGGCCCACCTGGCGAGCGTTGGACTGAGCCCAGCCGTTCTGCGTATGTAGTTGTTTCTTTTCTCTCGGTCTTTTCGTACTTTCTTGCTCATTGCTCTTAATGGTTTTTTCTGTAGATATGGATGAGGCATCGATTAAAGCAAGGAGGCTCGCCATGAAGAAGGAGAACGCCGAGAAGAAGGGGGAGGCGGCGAAGAAGCCGAGGGAACCGTCCCTGGTTATCTCGGAGGCCCCGATCGAGCCGAGGGCTAAGAGGACTCGCTCGGAGACGAGCAAGGAGGCGGCCCCTTCGAGGGGTAAGGGCCCAACGAGGGCATCCGATCTCGACAAGGGGAAAGGTCCCTTGGTAGAGGTTGAGGAGGAGGACCCGGTGGCGGAGATGTTGCGGCAACGGTGGGCGCCGGACTGGTCAGTTCGGATGGGCGACTGTCTGAGGAAGCCCAGGCCGTTGAGGTGGTGGAGAAGTTGGCGACCCCTCGTGATCGCCAAGCGATGGAGAGCGAGCCCGTAGAGGTGGCATTTACGCGCCTGGCGCAGGCCACCGTGCTGGTGAGCTTGTCGACCCCATCCCTCTTGTTAATCTTGCTTCGGGAGTTTTCTTCTTATCAGTGCTTGTTGGTCGCAGGCTTGTATGCAGGGAGCTAACGTAAAGAACCTCTACGAAGCGTCCCTGTCGCAAGAGCGAGTTCGGACGGACAAGAGCGAGCGGGAGATGAAGGAGATGCGGATCGAGCTCGAGGGTTCGCATAAGAGGGAGCAGCAGATGAAGCTCGAGCTCGAGGCCCAGGACGCCGAGTGGGGGAAGAGGGTGGTTTCCTTGAAGAAGAAGTTCGCCAAGGAGAAGGAGGAGTTGACGGCTGCGTTCGCCAAGGAGAGGGAAGAGCTGACGGATGCGGGTCAGCGGATGGTGATCAAGGCCCAGGATGAGTGCTACGCGAAGGCCCTCAGTCATGTGAGGCACTTCTACCCGACCGTCGACCTGTCCAACTTTGAGTATGACATGGAGATCGAGGGGACACCGAAGACTCCTGCCGAGGAAGGGCCCGTTGACAACCCGGCCGTCGACCCTCCTGCGAACCCAATCAATGCCGAGGTGGGAAATCAAGTTGTGTAGTTTTATCTTTCTTTTTCCCCCTTCGATTGTATTTGCCTTCCGCGGACTGGCCACCGCCTTTTTTGTAAGAAGTAGTACAATTTATAAAAAGTATTTTTGACTGGCCAAGTGTTTTGACCTCGGATATTTCCGAACCTCCTTGCTTATGTGCGTTGAGTTGGTCCTCTTGTAGGTTGTGGCTTCCCTTCCCGAGGCGGACCCCCGTCGTTCCGACGCGGCGTGGCTCCGGAGCAAGGTTGAGGCATTGGAGGCCACCTTGGCTCGGTACCGTGAGAGGGCCCGTAATGCTGATGCGGCCTTCAATTATTACAGGAACATGTCTGAAGCCCTTGGTGAGGAGACAAGCCGTCTGAGGAGGGCGATGGTGGATCAGGAACTTGTGGGTGTCGGACTTGGATATACTATGTCGATTTCCTCGGTGCAGAGGCCCCCCTCTGAGAAGCTACTTCGTGATGTGATAGTGGAGAAGGAGGTGGAGATACACCGCTACCGGACGATGTTGGGCGTCTCGAGACCTTCCTCGGGTGGTCAGCGAGCGGAGGGGGTATCCTCCGTGTTGCCGCTATTGGAGCGTATGCGGCCCGCCGATGCTCAGAGTTCCGTGGCCGGTGTGTCGACCGTGGCCGAACCGAAGGACCACTATGATAAGGAGAGAGTCCCAAGTTGTTCGATTGGAGTGATCCCGCCGTTCGTCGGACCAGAGGGGCCCTGAGATGGTGGCTTCCTATCGTTTGAGATGAGAGGAGTGCTTCTGTAACGGTTTTTGTTTGTTTCTTCCCAACTCAATAAAGGAATATGAATAAGGGATTCATTTCCCCCTTTGCTCTGGTTGATAGTGTATGGAATGATGAAGGGAGTGTGGTTTGGACCTGTCGTTCCGCGAGGGATCGGCGTGGGGCGTGGTGAAGTCGTCCGGCCTGGGTCGGATCGGACCAGCCGAGGCGTCGGGGATGATCCCGGGGTGAAGACTTGGGTGTCGTTCCCCTTGTCTGGTATTAGGTCGGATTTGCCGAGGCGTTTGGAGTATAACACAAAGAGATTTCCTTAGTATAAGATAGGAGGGGTCGCTAAAACGGCCCTTTACATACGAGATCTTTACAAAAGGTTTACTTCTAGCTACGTTAGAACTTATGCTCGTCCCTCAAGGAAAGTCACTAGGTGCTTGGCGTCAAATGGGAATCCCCATGGCTCGACGGCAGTTCCGAGAGTAGGGCCGTCCCTCTCTATTCTGAATTTGACGGCGTCGAGGGGGAACACTCCTCCCTCGACGGTGGTCATGTAGCACGATCGTGCTGCTTCTTGGCTGCCTCGAACGATGCCGACTCCTTGCGGGGTGGGAAATTTAAGCTTTAGATGGTAGGCCGAAGGCACTGCTTGGAGGGAGCATAATCCGGGTCGGCCGAGTATGGCGTTGTAAGCCGCCTTGACGTTGACCACCATGAAGTCCATGGACTCGGTCCTCTTGACGGGAGTCGATCCTGCGGTAACGTCGAGGGTGACAATCCCTTCTATCACGACAGGGACGCCGGAGAACCCATGCAAGGTATATCCGGCCGGCTTGAGCTTGCCTCTAGGTAACTTGAGATTCTCGAAGGCTTCGAGGAAGAGAATATTAACCGAGCTGCCGTTGTCGACGAGAATCCGGCGAACTTCACAGTTAGCCATGTGGAGGCTAATGACGAGGGCATCGCAGTGGGGGAGGCGAACGCCTTCGAGGTCCTCTCCTGAGAATGAGACTGGCATTGGCTGTAGCTTGGGCGAGGGGTTGTCTTGGACAGAATTTACCTCTCGGATGAAGGCTTTTCGGGAAGTATTCGATTCTCCTCCCATTGGCCCTCCGTGGACACAGTGCAAGATGAATGGCGTATCCGTGGCTCCCTCGGACTCGGGATCCCGACCCTGGATGCGGTTCGGAGTAGGGTTCGGAGGGGAGGGCCTCTGGCTCCTAGGATCTCGCCGATCCCTTGGGACTTCTCGGGTGAATTCTCGGAGGTACCCCCTGGAGATGAGTTCCTCAATCTCGTCTTTCAGGGCCCGGCATTGGTCGGTGTCGTGCCCATGGTCTCTGTGGAAGCGGCAGTAGAAGCGCTGGTCTCGGTTCTTGCTGTTGTTAGGCCCGGGAGGTAATCGAACAATGCCTTTGTCTTCGATTTCTAAGAGGATGGCGGATACGTTATGTGTCAGGGGAGTGTACCTCTCGAAGCGGGGGACCGGCGGGACCTTCTTCATGGCCCCCGCGTCCCTCGGAGCCTTCTTTGATGGTTCGATTTCTTCGGCCTTCCGTTTTCCCTTTGAGGTGGCCTCCCTAGCATCTTCGGGGCTAAGGGCCTCTTCTGCCCTAATGTATTTCTCGACCCTGTTGAGGAGATCGGGAAATCGATGGGGGGTCTCTTCGCCAAAGAAGCTTTCAGCTGTCCATGACGAACGTTGTGCCGAAAGGCCGCAGAGGCGACGCCTGGATCAAGAGAGGAGACCGACCTTGCCTCCGTGGTAAATCTCCGGACGAACACTCTGAGGGACTCTCCCTCTATCTGCTTGAGCCCAAGTAAAGAGGCACTGGTCCTTTCCACCTTCCGGCTGGTGACGAAGTGGGCGAGAAAATTGCCCTCTAGTTGGTCGAAGGAATAAATGGAGCCGGGGGTGAGTTTTGAGTACCATTCCCGAGCCGGACCCCGAAGTGTGGCAGGGAAGGCTCGGCATAGCAGGGGATTCGAGGCGCTGTGAATCATCATGAGGGTTTTGAAACCTTCCATGTGATCAGCGGGATCTCCCTCGCCGTCGTAAGTCTCGAATTGAGGTGGTCGGAAATTCCTGGGTATTTCCGCTTGGAGGATGGGAGCAGAGAAGGGAGGACGGATAGGTCTGTACCCCTGAGCCGCTCGTCGGTCGCCGTCTCCTAAGTGATCGAGGCGATCCTCCATTTCTTGGAGGCGCCTTAGGAGTACGCCATCGTCTTCTGGCTGGATCGTTGACGAGCGCGACACGCTGGCCTCGGTATCCGACTCGGTTAGGGAGTGGAGGGTTTCCTCCCTGGGGGCCCGTTGGAGGGCCCCGAGAATTTCTCTTCGGAAGTCTTGGAACTCCTGGTGAGTGACGGGGGCTCCCTCGACCCTGTTCGGTCGGTCGGAAGGCTGCCTTCCGATGCGACTGAGTGCTGACCTCCGTCCCTCGAGCGGCGGTCTCGGATGGTTCGGGGCCGGGTTGGAAGCGGCCCTTCCCCTGCTGCGGCTAATCTGTCGGTTGACGATTACTCCCCGTAGGTCGGGCTGGACTGTACGGGTGGCGCTCCGCCGGGATCCCTGATGGGAATCCCTGTGCCTTGATGCGCGTGGCCCGGCATTGGTATTTGGTGGGGGTGTGTCCCGTCGGTTGACGGAGGACGCGGCTCCCTTTCCTCTGGAGGCCATGGGAGTTCGGCTGTCGAGGGGCCTTGATGGTCGTGCTCGGGTCGGCTTCTGAAGCAGTGTTCCCACAGACGGCGCCAACCTGATGCGGTTTATTTCTGGGAGACGTGTGGATGCACCAGGTGTGAGTTCGGACTCGATTTGTATTGAAGGAGAAAGCTGCTTGTCAGACGACTCTCGAAGTGACCTGGCGGCTCCTGCGACTGGCTCGGAGCGCAATGGATGCTTCGGCTCGGATCAGAGGGTTCGGATCCGAGGTCTTGTGTACCTGCAGACGGTCCTGAAACACTGATGTTTATCCCGGTGGCGGACCCTCCGACGATCTAGTCAATCTCTGTGAGAGAGTAGCAATAATTAGGTAAATTTAAGTGGCAAAAGATTGGTTACCTCTAAAGGTGGGTGAGGGTCTAGTATTTATAGAGAATTCTAACCGGGTTTGGATCCACTTGGGGGCCAGGTCTGAACCCGAAAGCCCATGGGCCTGACGTGGCAGAAGGCCCAAGGGGTTTAGGGCTGACGTGGCAGTACCAGGAGTGGTATAGGGCTGACGTGGCAAAGCCCTTGGTGGTATTTGGAGCTGACATGGCAGATCATGGGGCTTCTGTGCTTCCGGGAGGATCTGGTGGTCCAGGCTGTGCCAGGTCATCCTCATTCTGAACCCGGAGGGGCGGACGGCCCGGAGGGCTGTTGTGGATCGGAGGCCGAGGGCCATCGTCTCTCATCGGACACGAGGAGGCCAGTTCTGTGGGGGTGAACTGTAGGTTCGGCACCGATCCTGTGGCGACTCGAAGCCGAACTAGGCTGCTGTTTCTTCCCTTTTTGAGTGAGAGTTGTATTAGGCCCTGGTTGGGCCCCAAGCCATTTTTACTCTACCACAATAGGCTCAAAACAAATCTTGATACAAATCTCAAAATATTCTATAAATCTCAAAAATATTCTAATGCATAAAAGAAAAGGGTGCAAATTGTAAAACTACTACATAAGGCTAAATCTCAAAATAAACAAAACAGAATTGATATCCTTAACATTCTCTCAGGGTGTGAGAGAGCTAAACCCAGTCGAGTCAAAACCAGTGATCCTGTCATGGCACTCCAAAAGATCGGGATCCAAGCGCTGGAGCTCCTCACAATCACTACAAGTGTCATCCTTCTTCGGCTTGTTCTTCCACCTCACCAAATACCTGTGAATACCACCATTTCTTATAGAGGTTATCTGATCATCTAAAATATTATTCAATTCTTCTGTCGGTGGGTAAATAGTATCAGGTAAAGGGATAAATATGGGAATCTCACCATTAGGCTGCAGAGTAGGCTCATCTATAAGAGAATTTCTATGGTTAAATTTTGAACCTTCATAGAGTACTAGATCGTCAATATTGAAAGTATTATGCCAAAACCTTTAGGGCATAGGTATTATCATTGACTATATGTAGAATCTTAAATGGGCCTGCAGCACATGTGTTCAATTTCTTAACGAATTCAGTTGGAAACCGTTCCGGACGAATCCGAACCATCACTTCGTCACCAATATCAAAAAATTTAAATTTTCTTCTAGTATCTGCTATTAACTTGTAGTTAAAATTATTCTCATTAATTTTTTTGAAAATTTCTTTATGCAATTCATGAATGCGGGATGCAAATGTGGGTGCATACTCTATAACTTTGTGATGGTCTAACACAGGAATAAAATCTATGAGCTGCCAAGTGACTTAGAAAAGGATGGGTGACTCAGTACATTTAATGGAGGTGACTGAATAGACTGAATACAATCGAGAGACTGGTTATCCTCTTCTTCTTCAAAATCATCACTTACATGAGGTTCATAGGTAAACTCATTGTCGGGTTCATTAGCGATGACAGTGGTACCCACTATTATATTGATCCTACTTGGGTTGGAACAACTGACAGCAACATGGCCGTATCCCTTGCATTTATAGTACTTAGTGAGAGCATCAATCTTAGAGTAGTCTCTTTCAATGTTCTTACCCGTGTTGTCATTTCTAAGTGGATAGGAATTTGAAGTAGGCTTGCTTGGGTAAGATTTGTTAGGAAACTGAGGAAAGGAGTGCTTAGGTCTAGAGGGATCAGGATGGATCATTCTAGATGAATGATCCATCGAATCGTTGGACTTGTAATGAGAACTTGCTTTAAGAAAATCTATATAGAGGACAACGGCATAAGCTGCTGCCAATGAATCCACATTTCTATGAATTAACTCGTTCCTAAGATCGGCTCGCAATCCAGCCCTGAACCTAGAAAAATTTTGTTCTTCGCTCTCTTTACCTAAGGCGTTGCACCGAATAAGAAAATCATCAAACTTATCAACATACTCTTTGGTGGATTTGCTTCCCTGATAAAGTTGGTTCCACGAATCTAGCAATCGGGTGTGGAATGCTAATGGTACATATCTCTCAGTGAGCTTCTCTTTCTTGGCTTCCCAAGTGGCTATGGGTACCAGGTCTCTACGGGCATATTCAAGATTGGTCTAGTGTTGTTGAGCTTTACCTGTCAATTTTATTGTGGCAAATTTAACCTTCAGGACTTCGCTCATGTCAAACCACACAAAGTAGTGGTCCATGGCATGGATCTAATCAAGATAAGCTTGGGGTTCCATATGACATTCAAAATGGCGAATGTCAGCCTTAACGTTCTTATATTGTTCGTCAGGATCACGTTCTTGACGTCGATCGTCACGAACATTCCCTTAAGGGATCTGACAATTAGCATGAAGCTCAGGAAAAACAGTTTGATTTAATTCCACTTTCTCAAGTCTCTGATTGATATTGGCAATAGTTGCTTGAATGACAACTAGGGTAGTGGAAATATCAGAGTTGTCCATCTCAGTTTGAGGAGGAATTTGCGGAAGTCTAGGGTACCTAATTGGGTGGTTTGGGAGGGACAAGAAAGGCTCTTCAGGATCTGTGATGGTGCTGTGAAGACGCATTCACCAACGATGGAAAACTAGGGGTTGTGTGTTTGCTAAAATTTGGAAAATGTGTCATAAATGCACTTAAGAATGGGTTTTTTTTTTAATCTGAAGTGATCTAAAAGAATGAAAGAAAAATAAAATACAAAGACTCTAAACGATTCTAAATGAATGCAAAAATAATGCCTAAATGATGCAAGAACTAGAGTTTTAAGAAATTTCGCTCTGATACCAAAATGATGTAAAACATAACCCTAAATAGAGAATTTTCAAGAATTTTAAAAGATTAATTTTACCAACATGTACTGCGGATCAAGTTAGAAATTCAAACAGTTAATCGGTTCGATGGATTTTCAAGAATTGAATTAAGCTTAACAGGCTCAATTAACAATTCAGTTCTAACAATCAATAATTATATCCCTACACGTTCTTAGTAAGTAAAAGATGCAATATTGATTTGTACTCTAATTAGCAAGTAGAAACACTCACTCTCACTATTTGTAGACGACAGATAAATCAAATAATATTATAGAGACGATAAAGCAGTAACACAAATATTTGAGAAGTGGAAAGAGCTTACCAAGGTTGCAGATAGGGAACAGTTGGCAGCGAAGTGCTTGCGGTACAGTGACAATGGATGCGGCAATTGGCAGCAAGGGGTGAGGAGCAGCACGGCGGTTGATGGGGGCCAGTAAGAAGGTGGTGGAGGAGAGACGACGGGGCGTAGGGTGTGGGCAGGGAATCTCGAGGGAGAGGTGGCGAGGTACCGTCAGACGAAGGTGATGGGGGTGGCGGGAGATGGAGGTGGTGGTCGACGGGGGTTTGGGTTGCAGTGGTGGTTGGGTTTCGGAGTAGAGGAAGTTGGGGATTAGGGTTTCGACGTGGGGGAAGGGGATCGACGGGGATGGAGGAGCGGGATGCAGGGTCGATGAAGGCGGTGGTGAAGAGCAGTGGATGGGTGTTGTGAGGGTGATGAGTCGAGGGGCTAACGACGGCGGGGAGGCTAGTTGGAGGCAGGGAGCGAGGGTGCGCTCGAGGATGTTGACGACAGGGGTTGAGGAGGTTGCGGGATGCAGTGGTGGTCAAGGGGATGGTGGAGGAAAGGGGCAACGAAGGTGGCATTGGGTTTCGAAGGCAGGCTCGAGGAGGAAGAAGAAGTAAGGTTTGGGGATTAGATTAGGATTTAATTAAATAGGGTTATGATTTTGGATTTTGGATATAATTGGGGATTTGCAGGTAGTTTTAGAATTTATAACAAACCCTAAAATTTTATTAGGATTTATCACAAACCTTAATAATTTTATTATGATTTATCACAAACCCTAATAATTCTCTCAGTTGTCTCACACACAAAAGAGGAATGAAGAGCAATAACTCAACACAATAATTTTGTTAATCAAGAACAGCATAATTTCTCATTAATCTCAAGGCCTATATATAGGCTCAAACCAAATCTTGATACAAATCTCAAAATATTCTAAAAATCTCAAAATATTCTAATGCATAAAAGAAAAGGGTACAAATTGTAAAACTACTACATAAGACTAAATCGTAAAATAAACTAAACAGAATTGATGTCCTCATCAGCCGGAGCTGAAAGATCTTTAACTCATTTATCGAGATTCCTCTATACACTCAGTCTCCAACATAATCGCTCCAATAAGATTCAATATTAGAACCCAAGTAGAGTCACAGCTACAATTGGTTCGACAGGAGTGCATAAACGATAATCTTGCAGCAGCACAAACCACGCACTGACTCACACATTTGATTTAAAATTGCAGCTATTCAAGATATCTGCAAGGTAAATCTAACAAGTGACATTCCACATGACTTTCTGCTGGTTGAGAAAGATCGTAATAGGTTTATCTTAGAACATCTTATGGTAGAGCATGATAAAAATTACAACTTTTCAAACTTTACTCATATAGATTTAATCATGTCAGGTTTAGAAAACAAGACGTCGACGATCAATAAATCATCAAATTGCACAGCAGAACCCAATGCAGGACTAGTAATATCATGGATCTAGAAAATAAAATTCCCACTTATGGAATGAAAAAACATTAATTTTATTTGCAACTTTTTCTGTGTACAATGACAACTTGCAGGAAATGTATTATACGAATAACCACTACTATGCTTAATATTAGTTATTTAGATAATTTCAGGGAACAGAGGTACTAGATGAAATCTACTGTAAAGGCATGAAAAAAATACATCAAAGAATTTGATATGTAAAGCCTAGTTTGATTTTATTTCATTTTATTTCCTAGCAGGGCTGCAGTAGGAATATGGAGCTTTAAAGCTAATCCCTCCATTATACAATCAACTGCTCAGAAATTTAATATTAAAAAACTAACATCTTGTTGAGACCAATTTTATATGAGAAGGTTGGAGGAAGTAAGCATTCAATAATATAAAACAGTATTATCAGATAAAAGAAGAAGCTTACACAATTTTCTCAGACAACCATCCTCCCACGTGTTCATGAAGATTTTGCGGAAGATCCCAGTGATATAGTGTAACATAAGGCTGGATACCTGGAATCAGAGTATATAAATGTGGATCCTGATGGCAAAATATGAAAGCACCTAGTGGATAGTCAGCAACCTTTCTCTAGAAGAAAATCAATGAGATTATTGTAGTAGGCAATCCCTTTCTCATTGACTGTAGTTCCTAATCCATCTGCAAGCATGATTGCACGTTTAATCTTTGTCCACTCCAAAAAAAAAAAAAAAGTTTAAAGTAATAAGATTTTCATCATGGTACGATACAAATAGGTTGAACAATAGAATCATGAGATTAGTCTTGGAACAACATATACATGGGATAATCTACATTTTAGTTGTCTTTAGATTGATTTGAACATAATTCTATTCTCAATATAGTTTCTGTTTATGGATATGGGCCAGCAACAACAACTGAGTTTTAGGCAAGATTTTTGGTTTGAACTAAACTCTTTTCTTGGATTGCTTAATGGTTACTGAAATTTCTATGGGGACTTTAATGTGACCTAGTTTCTTAATGAAAAGGAAAAGAAATCCTTCTAGACCTTCATATTATGTGTGTTTCAATGATTGCATTAGAAATATTGATTTAGTTGATTATGTGATTAATGGCAAATCATTCACTTGGTCTAATAATAAATTAGCTCCTATAGCTAAATTAGACAGAGTTTTAGTTTCTTAGGAATGGGCTAGAGTTTTTCATAACACTCTCATTCAAGCTCTCCCTAATTGTTTTGATCATGTTCCCCTAGTTCTCCTTGAATTTCAATTTCCTAAACCTTATAAATACATATTTGAGAAATATTGGTTAGAAGATTCTTCTTTCATGATATGATTAAGTTTTGCCTTTCATCCATTCAAAAAGGTGTTACGAGTCTTAAAAGTTTACTTCTTAAGCTTAAATCTGTTAAAGCTGATTGTAAATTGTGGCAAAGAAATGGCAATCTTAAGACATACAAATGTTCTCTTCTCTCTTCTTTTGAACATATTGATATTCTGAAAGAACATGGTACTACTACTCTTCAGGAAAGAAACAATAGAACATATCTGAAAAAAGAACATATGAATCGGTTACATTGTGAACATCTGAAATTGGCTCAAAGAGCAAAAGTCAAGTAGTTAAAAGAAGGTGATGGAAATACTTCTGTTTTCATAATTAATAATTATGCCTCTCATAGGCAAAGAATTAACACTATTGTTTCTATGGATATTAATGGTCATGAATCATCTTCTCTACAAGACTTTCAATATGCTTTATATTACTTTTATAAAAGCCTTATGGGATCTTATTTTGATAGATTCATAGATCTTTTAAGATTAACTAGTCTGAGTTATATGGTTCTAGTAATAATGATCTTTCAGTTTTAGATAATCCCTTTTCACTAGAAGAGATTAAAGAAGTTGTTTTTAATATGAAAGATGATGCTTCTCCAGGGCCAAAATGGTTTCCCAGCATTTTTCATTAAAAAAATTGGGAATTTTTGAAAGAAGATATTGTTGAATTATTTAATGAATTATATTCGGGCACTTTGGATTTTGAGAATTATGCCCATATTGTTGTTATTCCAAAGATAGTTGGTGCTAATAAGGTATCTTCGTTTATACCTATTAATCTTTTAAACATTATTTTCAAAATCATTATGAAAGTATTGGCTAATAGACTTTCCTCAGTTATTACTACTCTAGTTGACATTGAACAATCTGAGTTCCCTGAAAAATAGATATATTTTAGATAGTGTGACTTGTGTTCAAGAGATTATTAGTCATTGTCATGCTACTAACTCTGAGGACATTTTTTAAAAGTGGATTTTGAAAAAGCATATGATAAAGTTGACTGGAAATTTCTTTTAGATATTTTGATTCAGAGGCTTTGGACCTAAGTGGATTTCATGGATTTTGTTGAGTCTCAAAGCTAGTACTTCTTCTATTATTATTAACGGTTGTGAAGGTAAGAATTTCAAATGTAAAAGAGGTCTCAGACAATGAGATCCAATTTCTTCTATCCTTTTTGTTATTGTTGATGTTTTTAGTACAATGCTTCATAAGGCTTGGAATAAAGATCTTATTGAAGGGCTATTGAAGGTTTTAAAGGAGTTTTGAACTTACAATATGCTTATGACAGTAACATTCCTTACTCCTAATGGCTTATTTCTTCGAAACCTCAAATTGTTGTTATACTTTTTTGAAGGAGTTTATTGTATATCTATCAACTATTCAAAAACATCCACTATATGGCTTGGGGGCCTGTTAGTAAGCAAGTTGAGGTTGCTAAATTTTTTTAAATGCAAAGAAGGCCTCTTTCCCCTTAACCTATTTGAGCATCCCTCTTAGATGGGAAAAACTTCACAAGAGTGATTGGTTACCTATAATTGATAAAGTTGAAAAGATATTAAATGCATGGTCTGGTAGATATTTACCAAGAGCTGGTAGATTAACTTTGGTTAATTCAATTCTATCTTTTGTTCCTCTCTATATGATGTCAATTTATTATGTTCCTATTTGGGTTATAAAAAGAATTGACAAAGTGAGAAGAAACTTATTTTGGGCTAGTAATGCTAAAAATCCTATTGGCAAATTTCTGGATAACTAGAGTAGGGTTTGCAAAGATAAAGAAGAATGAGGTCTAGGGCATTATTAATCTTCGATACCAAAATCTAGCATTACTTGGGAAATGGATTTGGAATTCTTTTAAGACTGATGAGTTAAGTTGGATAAGAATGGTCAAGCATGGATATCACATAAGAAATATGATTTAGGATTTCAATTCTAAACTTCTCACTGTTGCTTCCACATTTGGAAAGATGTCTAGAAAGTTTATGCCCCTTTTAAATGTGGATTGCAAAGAATTGTGGAGACGGATCCACACTTCGATTCTGGGCGGACTTTTGGATTGGTGAAAATAAGCTTTATATTCTTTTCCCTACCTTTATGATATTGCCTCTGATCCTAATGCAATTGTTGCTTCATTATATACCAGTAGACACAATAACAAGGACTGGAATATAAATTTTCGAATATCTTTTTCTAATGTTCAATTTGCTGAATTCATATATTTGCTTGCCTTACTTAGAACTTATGCTTGAAAAGTTAAAGATGATATTAAATGGAGATGGTCAAGCAATGGTAATAGTCAAATTTTTTTACACTTTCTTGAATTCAGGTGGAGTTATCTCTCTTTTCTATAAGTTTATTTGGAAAATAATTGCTCATTTAAAGGTTATAATTTTGACTTGGCTTGGGGTTCATAATAAGCTATTAACTGTTGATAACCTTAATAAGAGAGGACTTGCACTTGGCCAAAAATGTGTTCTTTGTCATATTCATTTTGAATTTGTTGTTTATTTATTCATTAACTATTTCTTTACTTGTCATGTTTGGTTACTGTGCAAGAGTGCATGGCATATTCGAGGCAAATCTAGTTCAGTTCATGCTTGGTTGGTGGAACACTTGGAGAAAGAGCAAGTTAAAGTGAGTATTAGACTAGTTCGAGATCTTGCAATGATGGAAATGATATAGGTAATGTGGAATGAGAGAAATAATAGAATTTTTGCCAAAGAAATGTACTAATCTTACTGCTTTACTAGACAACTTCTTATTTTACTTGCATTCTTGGACAGATATTATGACCCTTTAAGAAGGCAAAGTTGGATCTTTCTCCTATTGATAATGCGTGTCTTCTCTGATTCAAATTGGGACTTCACGGCAAGGTTCATCTATACAGGATGAGCTTTTCTTCAAGTATTTGGTGTTGTAGCTACATTTTCTACTTCTTATGGTGGCTGATTTTGTGTTGTTTTGATGCTAGTGTTGCAGCTTCTGATCATGCTACCCCAATAATTACTGTTGACTACTGTCTTAGAAGATGATGTTTCAAGAATCAAATGTTGCTTGACACCTTAACTGTTCTTTTATTTTGTCACTTTGTTTTTTCTCCTGTTTTTTTGTACTCGGCTATATTTATAGACTATTTTATTCTGCTGTATTTAGCACTTTGTATCAAGACTTATTTCAGTTTTTATTTAGTTGACCAGAGCTCTTCTTGAGCTATAACAACAACAACAACAACTATAAAGCATTTTTCCCAACTAGTTGGGGTCGGCTACATAAATCATGGTTTTTCATACTGCTCAGTTTAGCGCAATATCTTCTGTAAGACCACAAGTTAATCATATCTTCTCACTGTTTCACCCAAGTAAGTTTACGTCTTTCCCTACCCCTAACTCTAACCTTAATACTTGACACGTCCAAACCATCAGAGGCGAATCCCTCTTAATTTATCTAGGATAGAAGCTACATTTACTATGTCTTGTATATGCTCGTTTCTAATTCTATCATTCCTGGTTTTACCACACATCCATCTTACCACCCTCATCTCTGCTATACACATTTTTTAGACCATTTTTTATGTTGTCCAACACTCTGCTCCATACATCATTGCTAGTCTAACAACCTTCCTATAAAATTATTCCTTCAACTTCAAGGTATACGTTTGTCACACAAAACACCACTAGCGCTTCTCCACTTAAGCCGTCATGCTTAGATCATATGTATAATATCTTCACAAATCTCCACATCTCTTTGTATAATCGAATCTAAATAACGAAAACGGTCTCTCTTAGGTATCTCTTGATCATCAAGCTTCATTACTTCCTTATGTGTTCTGAATTCACAAAAATTAAACTCCATATACTATATTTTAGTTCTGCTTATTCTAAAGTCTCTACCTTTCAAAGTTTCTCTCCACAATTCTAATTTAGCTCTATCTATTTTATCCACACAAAAAAAAACTCTTCAGCAATCATGTAAGCATGCACAAATAGCTTACATGGAACGTTACTTCAACATATAAGCCTATGCATTGATAGCAATCATGCTAATGAATGCATGATATAGGGTTTATTGTATCACACATTTCAAATTCAAATATTACACAACCGACTCTGCATTGCAGGGTTTAACTTGGCACTATTTTTCTAAGATTACGTTCCAATTTTTTTTTGTTACTTCTATAAATAAGAAACAAGTAATTATAAGGATATAATCTTGATTTAATACTTGTTAATTATAAGTTGGTTATTATAGTTGATTACCTAAACAAACGCAAATCATATTATCGGGAAATATGTAACTTCCTTGTTGAGTATGAACTGCATTCAAGGGGCAAAGAAGGAAAAAGAAAGCAGCACAGGGCAGCAGCATTTGACTGCAAAAAAAGTGCAGTCGACTGCGCTGGAAACAGAGAGCAGCAGCAGGAGCAACTTGAGTGCTGCAGTCGACTGCAGTTGCTCTCGACTGGGAGAAGCAGTCGACGGCCCAAAGTCTGGGTGCGGGTTTCAAGTTATTTTAAGGGTATTTTAAGGAATCCGATTGTACTCATATACAAAGGGATGTTTTGTACTATGTAGGGTTAAGGAATTACTTGTACTCTGTAGGGTTAAGGAATTACAGAACACAAATAGATAGATTCAAGAGAGAAACAGCTAGTTTCTTGAGAGTCTTGAGGGAGATTAATATCCATAGTTTTGGTGAGATCTCGGAGTGTGTAGGTTGTAATCTTCTTCTTCATCAATAAAGTCTCCTCTCGGAGTGTTTGAGTATCGTGTGTTTGTGGATTGGTTTACTTTTGGAGTCGTAGGATATTTGAGATCCCACAACTCTCAACACTTCTAGTGTGTTTCAAACAAAAAATTAATTAAAAAATAAAATAATAACAATAAGTGTTACTACTGGAAACTCGTCCACGCTCTCTAGAACTAGTTAGAAATCTTATGAAGGTTTAGCATTTATATATTGAAGTTCCCAAACATTTACACATTGTGTTAGAAAGACACTCAAGGAAGCAGTTGAATTGAACTTAATTTTTCTTTGCAAACTAGGTTAGGTTGTTTAAACCAATACATACAACATTTTGATGCGTGCAGGTAAAAAATCAGGAGTGAAAAGTTGAGAGTTTTACAAAATGAACAGCTATGAGTTATCATTAGAACTGTTGTGGCTGTTGCTAACACAAAGGGATCAAATGTGCCATGTATCAGTCTCAAAAATGGTGCTGACAACTTAAACGTCCACTGCTTCATCCTCAATATTTAAAAGCAATTTCGCAATGGAATGAGGCAAAACATAGAAGCATTTCACATATAAAAGAAAGGACCCAAGAAAAAATATAAGGATAATGAAGTACCAGGGAAAATACGAGGCCAAGATATTGAAAACCTGTAAGCTTTGAAGCCTAACTTAGCCAAAAGTTCCACATCTTCCTGTTTTTCCAACAAATTTACCAAAAGAAATAAAGACAATGCAAATGAGTAAATAAAATAAGAAGTTTAGAACAGATAATAGATGCAATGCACATTCATTATATAATCAAGAAACCGAATAAATTCATGAATTGACAATCAAATTAGCTTATAATACGCCCCAATATGAAGGGGGGCAATATTATTCGAAATACAAGCCATATGCTATACACCTACAGAGGAGTGTTTTGCCTACATAGGCCACTTTTAGAAAATATTTGCGTTTTTGGGTCAGTTGCCCAACTATTAGCGCTTTTGGGCTACTTTGTGCCACATCAGCAGCGGCCGCTATTCCCAATAGCGGCCTCTTCATTTCGAGGTCGCTAATGGGAATAGCGATCTATGTTTTAACTTTGTTTGAATTTTTTGTTTGCCGTCGCTATTCTCCACTAGCAACCTTAGTATAATGAGGTCGCTGATGGGATTAGCGACCTTTAATGAGCTGTATTCTAACACTTAACAAAATCAAGAGAGCTTTTGCTCTCTGAAAAATGATAATCAATTTATTTTTAAAACTAAGGTCGCTATTCGGAATAGAGGGCTTTATTAACTAAGGGCGTTATTCCGAATAAAGGCCTTAGTTATATGACTATTTTGCAAATTTTACAAAGAACAAGGAGATTGTGTTTCCTACTGAGGTCGCTATTGGGACTAAGGTCGCTATTCCCAATAGCAACCTCAGTTTTAAACTTTTGGGAAAAGCTCTTTAGGAATCGCTAAGTGTCTCAATACATTCATTCGAACTCACTAACCTCATTATACTAAGGTCGCTAGTGGGAATAGCGACGACAAACAAAAATTCAAAAAAAATAAATAAAACATAGGTCGCTATTTCCATTAGCGACCTCGAAATGAAGAGGCCGCTATTGGGAATAGCGGCCACGGTGACGTGGCACAAAGTAGCCCAAAAGTGCTAATAGTTTGGGAACTGGCCCAAAAACGCA
Organism: Hemerocallis citrina; assembly: GCA_017893485.1. Lineage (NCBI taxonomy): Eukaryota > Viridiplantae > Streptophyta > Magnoliopsida > Asparagales > Asphodelaceae > Hemerocallis > Hemerocallis citrina. Next base: position 197,560,285 of record CM030365.1, read on the forward strand.
AAATATTTTCAAAAGGTGGCCTATGACGGCAAAAAATTCCCAACCGAGATGGACCTTTTTGAGAGTATCATCGCATACAAAAATGTAGCTTTAGAAATGTACATCATTAAAATCATCAAAACATTTCCATATTTGACCAATATACAGATAGTTAAACTAGTTTAAACAAGGGGAAAGAAGGAAAAAAAAGTGAAATGTAGACAACCTTGTAACGATGATACTGGTCAACAGCAACATCTGCAGTACTCCCATCCTTAATATTACCTAATTGCAACAAGAACAAACTCAGTCATATAATCAAATCAAAAACAACAAAAAATAGTATCGAACAAAATCAAATTAAGGTCAGTAACCCTTTGTATCCGCGAAAACATCCCAAATGCTGTCTCCCTTGCCGTCCATCTTTCTCGCTCCTTCAACCTACAAAAAGCTGACGTGTCATTCGGAATCTAGAATGTAACACAAGAATCTGAATCTGTAGATACCTGATGAGCGGATGTGGCGACTCCGAAGACGAAACCGTCGGGGAAATCGCTGCGTTTGACCTCCTTAGATTCGGTATCGTCGACATTGAGATTCGCCATGGATCTCAGAGTGAGAGAGCGTGAGAGTTTGTGATTTTTATAAATGAAGAAAATTTGGAGTAAGACGAAGAAGAAGAATCTGTGGCAATTTGACGAGAATCGACGGTGCGGATTTGGGGTGGACCGTTGGATCGGTATGGGCGCGAATCATAAAGTGGAATCCAGGGGCAGAGCATCACTGGATCATGTTGGGTGGGTTGGGGGTGAGTATGACTTTTTACCTACATCCAAATAAGTGTGGGCCAATGCATTGAAATTTTTAAGAATATCCTTTTTTTTTTTTTTAAATATATCTTTCTCTATCTCTCACCTAAAAGTACTTTTGGTTTTGTTGCCATATGTGAAATACTATTTTTCGCAATATCTTTTTTTCCTATTAAATAGGCTTTGGTACGATTTAAACCCGATCTATGTTAACCTCTAATTATTAATCTTAACCTAAAACTACTGAACATCTTATTCTACTCAATCTTGCTTAATTTATACTCAACAACAACTACCTTTTATTTATTTATTTTATTTTGAGATGTATCATCGTAATATAGCCTCAGAGTACAAAATAGTTAAAGAAAATGAATTAAACCATGAAAAAAGAAAGGAAAAAAAAAAACGAAAAGATACTTGAACAACAATAATCAAAAGCTTATAGATTGTTTCATTGGTCAAAAACTCTTATATGATTTTTATTTTTTAAAGCATGCATATAATTAGTAGTTTATTGAAGAACCAAGCCCTTCTCTTCAAACAAATTGTGAGCACCAACTATTTAAGAGAATTGGGAGAGAAATTCACAAGGTAGAAGAGTACATGTACTTGCATCTATAATTCAATGAAGTCCTCACAATTAAAATAGAATAGTTATCACAAAATTTTGCTCCATGCCTCCAATAAAACACAAGATTATTAATCATTATTCAACTGAGGAGGAAAGAAAAAATGCTCAGCCATTGTGGGGTGAGAGGAGTAAGTGGAGGAATAAGACGGAGAAGATGAAGAGACATCATTGAAAATAATAGCGTAATACAATAGAGTTTTCAGTAGTTTTAAGTTTGGGTTTATGGGTTAGAAATAAATATGGAACCGGTTTAAAATTTTCCAGCTTCAAAAGATAGAAAAAAAAGTGCATAAAACTGAAAACTTGATCCAATGTGGCAAAGAAGGGATATAAATCAGAAATATATCTATCTCAACTATTTTAATGGAAGAGTTTGTCACAAAACGAACTTATTTTATAACCAAACAAATACATGCATTGTAACACAACAAATACGTGCAATGCACATGCATAACTAATATAAAGGATGTCTTAGGTTCGATGTCAGACAACGTCGGAAATTTTTTAATATATATAACCCTAATATCTAATATTATAATGAGAGAAGGCCTTAGTGTCGTTTGTCAATCTACCAACACATGCATCACACATGCATAACTAATATGATGGAAGTCTCAGGTTCGAGTCCTCATTATGTCAGTCAGGTTTTTTACTTATATTTTTTTTAATATTAAATATGCATCACATGTGTAAATTAATATACATCTATCTATCTATAATATAATAGATCCACTTACTGTTTAATGGAAGAGTTTGTCACAAATAAACAGTTTCTAATATTTTTTTGTCTCAAAAGAAACTCCAATTTTGTCACCAAACAAACATGTGCATCGCACATGCAACTTCAAATCTATTTTTCAACACGTGCTTCGCATGTACAGATCAAAGTTTTTCCTTCTTAATTTAAAAAAAATACGTGTATCGCCCGTTCAGCTCTATTTTTTTAAAAATTAAGGCATTCACTGCACATGCTAATTATTGTTGACTTCCGTGTATCGCCCGTTTAATTCCAACTTTTTATCAAAACGTGCATCGCACGTGAAAAATACTAGTATATTTATAAAGACATGCATCGCACGTGTAAATTGCTAGTTTTGTATAAAGAGATAGAGAAAGACATACTTTTTAAAATAAATTAAAAAGGATAATTTTCAGGAAAAAACCATTGTAATACTTTATTGTGAGCTTGGATATTTTCTTAAAAGATACGCAAGCTGGATTTGATTCCCAACTATTTTGTGAGGGGTTTCGACTTTCGACCAATGTGCTTCAAACCATTTTGTAAGGATGATTTGGTTGCAAGCACTAACAGTTCTGTTTTGGAGTCATATCAAAAGAGGTACAAGTCCAACGTTCGGAAAACTCGTAGTCATCACAAGTATCTGATATGAAATCAACTAGCATAAGAAGCAGCACACAAAAATGATAAAAAAACCTTAAATATTTTTTTTCTTTTCTGCAATGTCAAACTCGAAACCAACAAGAAAGTGGGGAGCGTTTAGTCATCCCTTTTTTGCATTGCAACTGTACCGACAAATTGCACTTTAAACTCCAACTATAGCTGCACTTGAAGTTGCAATTACAATACAATGTTTGGATCATAATGTACAAAAAGACTGACATCAGAACTAAGACAAAACACAAATTTCACTTGCAACTCAAATGTATCTAAAAATGAGTGCAATTTGAAGGTTATAATAAAGGAGCTCCTTTCGCAACTAAGGTTGCAACTTACTTACTTCCAATTGCACCTTAAATTTGACTTCCCAAAAATTACAAGTTTACAACTAAATCTTTTGCTTTGCATTCGAATACATTTTAAACTCACCTGCGATGTACTTGGTTTGTTTTTTATGCACTTTGTTTTTTTTGAGTATATGCGATATACTTGGTTGACAGAGATTTCAGATTTTTCTAGTCATGTGACCTTTATATAACATCACTTCTTTCTAGCAAACAAAGCATTTTCCTACCTCCTCTTCTTCACCAAGTTAAACGTCTTCATGACCGCTGGTTTCCCCGTACTGTGATGGCTGTTCATGGTGAGTAGAGCCAGAGCATGCGAGGCATCCAGGCGAGCACCTTTTTAAACTCTGGAACAGATAGGTATGCGGGACCGTGAGAAGGAGTTGGTAGAAACCTCGATGTTTTCCAAATAGTTGACAATCTGACCAATATCCTGCTGAGCAAGAGACTTGCTATTTTGAGGAAGCCCACTTCATCCATGTACTAAAGCAGTGTCTAGAAAGATGCTCTGGCAAGTCAACCTACAAAATATTCAGTGAAAAGTATTAAAATCGAGAAAGAAAAAGAAATGATTTTTATTAGTCCCTGGATATACTATAAACATGTTCAAAAAACTCAAGTACGCTCTTATTATATCTTATAGAGCATAAGGTGAAACAATTAGACATCCTAGGAACCTTTTTTTAGCCCATGAGAAAAACCTTAAACAGATATATGAAGTGTTTGTATTTTTGGAAGATACATCTGCAATGGCATAGTTGTTCTCCAAGGTGCATATGTTGATCATCATCGGGAACATGGTACAGATGCAGTTTAGGAGCCCAAAAGCTTTATCATGAAGGCTATTTACTTTGGTTTTTAAAGAGATGGCATATGCCACAGTTTCTTGGAGGGCTCAGTTGTCAACATCTGCAAATTCCGAAAAGGGATTAAAAGGAGCCTTTTACAATCTGCATATGAAATGCAATTATACCCTCTTCAAACTTGAGATGAACAGGTTGCAGATGTGAAGTTATTGCTTATTTATGATTAAAGGCACAAGAAAACCCTAGGCTACAGCATCAATGATATGCAAAAATTGATAAATGAATTAAAGCTTTTATAAGAGCATCCACAGTCGTTTGCTATTCTCATTGCTAAAAATAGCAGTTAGAAATAGCAATCGGAGTAGTTCGCTGCAGTGGTCAAAATCCTAAAATTTAAGTAGACGGATGAACATCATCCGTTTTTAGTTTTTTTTTTTTTTTTTAATTTTTATAATACTGTGGACGGATGAACATCATCCGTTTTTAGTTTTATTTTTATTTTTTAATTTTTATAATATTTATCGGTGATTAAAAAAAAAAGTCAACAAAAAAAGTCAAAACCATTCCAAACAGATGATCTTCATCCGTTTGGATGGTTTTGCCTTTTTTTTTTATTTTTTTTTGGTTTTATATTATAAAAAAATCAAAAAAATTTAAAAAAAAATTAAAAAAAAGTCAGAAACTGACCAAACGGATGATCTTCATCCGTTTGGTGAGTTTTAACTTTTTTTTTAAAAAAAAAATCAAAGAAAATCAAAAAAAAAAAGTTAAAAATGGATGATCTTCATCCGTCCAAAGCCACAAACGGAATACCATCATCCGTCTTCTATATTTAGCAATCTTCCATCCGGCTTCCTAACTTTAGCAACGTACTAGATTGCTATTCTAACTTTTGAGTTTTTAGCAAACCACTGCACGTCTGTTTTCTAAATGGATTTCTAATTTTTGAGTATTTAGCAAACGACTGTGGATGCTCTAAACACATGCAAGTAGAAGCAAGCACCGATCGTGATGAAGACACATGTGAAGAAAATTTAAAGATTGGGTTCGATATTATCAAAAAATATAGATTTAGGCATATGCAAATCATTCCATCTATAAACAAAAGTTATCGAAAAGAAAGAAGGATTCAATTATAGTTTTCCTGAAACAAAATTAGCTTATGTAAATGATATTACCAATTTTTGAATTTTCATATGGAAGATGTGACTAGGCAACAAAGAAGTGGTTACATTTTTCAATAAGACACATAGTTTTGTGCAACTAAAAGCTATAAAAACTATATAAAAAATAGATTATTGATCACTTAATTAACACCAAATTTTATTTTATTTTTCTTTGTTTTATTTATTTTAGTTTTTGACTCAAAATATGGCTAAAAGCCACCCTGGTTTCATCAATGATGCAAAAACAATCGCTGGATGCAAAAGGTTCTAGATTATCTGAACAATAATATCAATTTGCTCAAATTATTGATTGAGCCATTGAAAATAGATTTTCCAACACCGTAGTACCTAGGGGGGCTCTCAGAATTAGAAGGGAGCTAACGTCTGAATTAAGGGTAAGAGGTCGCAAGTAAGGAGCTTAATGGCCATAAGTTGGCCATTAACTCCACTAACAAACACCCCTCATATTTTGGTATTTGGGAACATACCCTGAATACCACCTATATAAACCCAAGCTTTAAATATTATGTCCAAATATTCAGAAACCTAGGTGATAACTTCAAGTGGAGATAACAATAATCAGGAACAGAATTAACTAAAATAAAGCTCAAAGAGGAGAAAATCATACAGAGTTCCATGCACATGAAAAACCATCTGTTGAGAGCAACCAGCTACTCATTATGGACTCGGAGCCAATTTTTCTAGCAAACGCTTCGAACTCCACCAGCTCATCAACATTATTCTCCCCAGGGTCATACTTTTTTCTTCTCCTTTTCCTATCTCTCTTCCTCTTCTTTTGGCCACCTTTCCTTCCAAGATCATCTAAATCACTATCTGAATCATGTACTTTTGAAAAACCATCCAACCGTACTAATGAATATTCATCAGATTTGCGGAAAGATATACCATTACTAACAAACAATAGCTCATATGATTGTGGAGTCCCTCGTTCTTTAGATAAAGAATAGTGGACAATCCAAGACTCAAGCCCAATCCACTTTATCGCCTCTTGCAGCTTCATTTTCGAACATTCTTTCATAAGAGCCCAATGATCATTATCACTATAACCTAATGCTTTTACATAAATCTCTTCAGTCTTCCTCTTATGCTCCTCATACTCTTCATCATTCAAAAGGCGTAATAGTTGTCTCCCATGAGAAATAACAGAATTTACTATAAGAAGGTTATCAAGGGATGTATATCCATTACTTTCTGACAGAAGATTTTCCAGCCAACAAGATGGGTATCCATACTTCTTGCAATTTGCGCTTACATGAATATTTTTACCGAGGGACTTTAAGAACTTGAGAAGCCTGTTCTCATCCAATAGAATGAGTAGATGCTGAGATAGAAATGAAAATTCTGCCTCCATCAGAAAATCCTCTATGACGACCCAGATATCCTCTAAATTCTCCTCATACAATAATTGTATGAATTTGTCAACAAAATATTCTGCATCAATTTTCAAAATGTCACCATCATTAACTGAGTCGGCAAGCTCATCTGATGACCAAAAATCTGGCACGTATTCAAGGAAATTTTCCACAGTACGGAGTACATCCAAGTCGTGAAAATAATGAGGCTTTGTAGCAACAACAGCTGGAGATTGCCCATGCTTTCCTTTCCACTCAAGCTCCTCCCAACAAATGTCACGATTCACAAAAGCAAATTGGGCTATTGCTCTAGCGCCTTTCTTGTGTCCAGAATCACTTCCACTAGCAAAATTATCAAACCACTGTAAAATTCGCCTTGGGTTTCCTGCATATACAATGATAAGAATGAGTAGTTGGATCAGTATGATGAAATGAAGTTTAAATGTCTGAGAAGACTGATCCAAATTATGCATTGGAAACTCTTGAGTAATTTTAGTCTAACTGATGAAATATAATGTAGAAGCACACAAAATCGATAGGTATTATTGGAAATAATTTAAATGAAAATAGATACATGAGTTAAGTATTAGACTTCCAACTTCCCAGCATTCATAGAATACATTACTCGACATGTATCATCTCATAATTCAAAAGCAACATCCTAGTTATGTATCTGATAGTTCAAAGAACATGGGTTTATTATATAAATCTGTATCCATCTATTAGATGGATAAGTACAGATACACATACGGAGTCACAGCGAGGTCAGAAATGAAAAAGCAAACTTTCAGACCTAACAGGAGAGAAAGAAGGTTAAATCTCTAAGTGAATTGCACAAGAAACAAGATGCGCCAGCCATATCGAATAGGGAATTTGGTCTACAATACTTATGATATGTATGATACTACACATATATGAAAAGCTGGATCCCCTATACAAAGTTTTTTTAATCATGGTCCCTATAGACATACTCAAAATTCAACAAGCTCTTTATATGAGATGGTTGCCCTGCTAAATTTCCGAAGCTGAAACAAAAATATATGGAGAGCTGAAAATCACGAAGTGAAATGATTCCGTACCTTCAAAAAAATTCTCAAGCATGTATCTTTCCTTCGCTATTATAGGCCCCACTTTTTCTGGCATTTTCTCAAAGACCATTTGCAAGAGTTTAGCAGCTACATCTTGTTTTGACCTTTTAGATTTTAAGAGATCAAGAAACAGGCGAGACTTATCACGGTCAGGAATACTATGGATGCAGGAAATGGAACTGCAAAGCCAGAGACGAGCTTCATATCGGCCTCCAGCTGTTACGATTGATGAGATAATGGATTCAAGTTCTTGTAGAAGAGATATTCTCTCTTTCACAACAATTCCATCTCTGCAGTCAATAGATGCTGGTATGGATAAAAACAGTGGAACCATCTTCTATTTAAGACTTCCAACTTAACCAACCTAATGATTTTAATAAACAAATAAGTCATCAAATGAAAACTCGGTATCACTAAGGAAAAGTTAGGGAAAACTTCTGCAAATTATCCAACTACTTGAGAACCACGCATTATTAAGATAGCAAAGAAGTATACTCCATTTTATGAGAATTCATTCTTTAGAGGTTTTCCAAGTTCAGGTACTCAACTCAAGTACCCACACTTCATGAATGCAGATGCATGTAGAAACTGACAACTAACACTGCATCTCCAAAATAACAAGGCAGAATAGAACAAAGTGGTTCCAAATATCAAAATACAGTTTTGGATATAAGACATATACTTGCAAATTGATATTAAATCATTCATCAGTCTAACCTATTCAATTAAATTAAATGGTCAAACCTTTAATTCTAAACCTACTCCATTATATGTCTCTTTTCTTCAAAACCCATTTGGCTAAAGGAACCTTTTTTATTTTTTTTATTTTTTGGGGAACAAGGCCGTAGACATGCACCCTCGCTAGTAAGGGATCGGTAGAAGCCCGGCTCGATCTTAGGCTTCCCACAAGACCCTATTGACACTTGCTTGAACTATAGCGTTCCTTCATCTGCAATTTCCACCAGCACAAGTAAAATCCATTACGATTAACAAGGTGGGTATTCGTATGATATTCTTCACCTCCAAAATCCATTACTCAAGAGCCTCTTAGCTTCATCTTTCTACCTCTATTTTCCTTCTTTTTTCGAACCAAAATTTTTCAAGATTCCTAATGTGTGACATTTTTATGTGCAATGTGTTCAATCATCTCAAAACTAACCCACCTTCCTAATTCATCAAAACCCATAAATTACCCTAACTAAACTTTTCGACTTTAAAGCCTACCAACATGCTAAACAACTAAACAACCAAAAAACGAACTAATTGAATTTAGAAATCGGAAAGTTAGGGTTTATACCTTTCGAGAGGTTTCTCGTTGTGACATGAAACCGATGAGAGTGAGGAGGACGATTTGGTCGGAGACTGAAGAGACAAGGAGTTCGATTGGAATCCAAGAGGGGAATTAGGGTTTTGAGATTTGGAATCGGCGAAAAAATCGTTGAAAATGGTTTTGTCGTCGGCGATGCTTTTGGGGTTTCGAAGAGAAGACGGAGAGGGGGAACAGAGCGGTATAGAAATTTCGGGATTTTTTTCTGTACTATTTGAAAAATTCGCACAAATAATTCATGTATTATCCGATATTCGTGAACTAAAAGTTGGATTTTTTTTTTGCCGTAATAGGCCACTTTTTGAAAATATTTGCGTTTACGAGCCTGTTTCGAAATTAATAGTGCTCGTGGGCTACTTGGTGCCACGTAAGCAGTGGCCACTATTCTTATTAGTGACTTCTTCATTTTAAGCTAATGAGGATAGCGGACTTTGTTTTTAAATATTTGAAATTTTTTGTTTGTTGTCGCTATTCCTACTAGCAACTTTAATATATATGAAGTCACTCAAATTAATGTATTGAGACACTTAGCGATTTCTAGAAAGCTTTGGCTCTCTTGGGCAAAAACTGAGGCCGCTAGTCCGAATAAAGACCTTAATAGAAGACTAAATCTCCTTGCTCTCTGTAAGATTTGCAAAATAATTACTCAACTAAGGTCGCTATTGGGAATAGCGACCTTAGTATACTTCGGTTGTTATTCGCTATAGCGACCTCAGTAAGAAACTCAACCTCCTTGTTCTTTTTAAAATTTGCAAAATAGTCACACAACTAAGACTTCTATTCGGAATGGCGACTTTAGTACAATAAAGGCTTCTATTCTGAATAACCTCTGTTTCAAAAAAAAATATTTATTGTTATTTTTCCAGAAAGCAAAAGCTCTCTAGATTTTGCCAAGTGTTGGAATACATTTCATTGAAAGTCGCTAATCCCATTAGGAACTTTATATATGCTTTGGTTGCTAATAAGAATAGCGGCAGTAAACAAAAATTTTAATTTTTTTCAAAAAAGGCCCATTACCAACCTCTAAAAGGAACAAGTCGCTAATGAGAATATAGGTCGCTACTGACGTGGCACAAACTAGCTCACGAGTGCTAATAGTTTCGAAACTGACCCATAATCGCAAATATTTTCAAAAAGTGGCATGTTACGGCAAAAAAATATGATTGTTGCAACATGTTTTTTTATACAGTACCAAACTTACATGGGATTGTTGCATATCAGTCCTGCAGTTCACATATTAGTCCCTATTGTTGGGAATGGGTCATCAACAAACGCTCTCTGGTTGCAGCGGAACTAATTAGAGCAATGAGGAAGTCGAAGTAGACGAGGCGAATAAATTGGGCAAGCAAGTAGATCCACCAAACTAACACAAACACAACACGATGACTTATCCCGGTTAGCTTTTGCTTAATCCGGGGGGAAATATAGGGAGATCTGATATTCAACTAGAGGAGATTACAAGGAGTTACTGATTCACTTGACACAAGGAATTAAACTCACCAACCAAGAACTATCTCTCTCTCGAGTCTCTCTTTGCAATGGAAAAAAGAATCTATGAAGTACTACCTTTCATATTGGAAGAGTTAACAATATATATAGAAGAATGAGAGAAAACCTAGGTCTAATCTTGATCCTCAGTCGTCCGATATAACCTGGAAAAGAAGTAACTGAATAGGAGCCGCACGATCTAACTTGAAGTTGAAGATTGGGCTGAATCGACCTAACAAATTGAAGCCCAAAAACGAATCAGCGCCGCGAGCGGTCGACCGTCCTACAAGACCGGTCGACCGTACCACTCTCTGACTTCCCAGTACGAGCGGTCGGGGGTACGGTCGACTGTCACCATGACCGATCGACCGCAACTAGCTTGCACCTGCTGTTGCTGTTGTTCTCCTTCTACTTGCTTCGATGCTTCGACCTCCGTGCTTCATATTACCTTCTTTTAATCTGAACAACGAGTATACAAGACACAACCCTAACAAACTCTACCTTGGATTGCATATGAGTGCTATCACATGATGTGTTACTCATCTCCAAACTCTAACAAATTCCACTTGCAAAGAAACCTAAGAACAATAGCTTCTTCTTCTAGTTGAAATGATCTCTACCTGATCTCACTGAATCCAGTGCAGCCCCTCAAAGGCCCACCTCCGTAGATGTACTCACGAAGTTGCCAAACTCTGCACGAACTCCACCTACCCTTAGGTTTTCTCCACCTCTCGACGATATTCGAACGTCGTGGTCTCGTCTCGATGAATCTAGTTGCGGCAAACTAGCTGAGCTTGCGGGAATACCGAAAAAAAGACCAACACTTGCGCAAGTATTTCAAATTCCCTAAAACTTGTAGAGATTGTTTTGTCTTTGTAATATCCTAAGATTTCACTTTTAATAAAAACATTATTTTTCACGTGTTGTGCATGTGCAAACTTCATGTGTATATTTTAATTTATTTTATATGAAATCTCATTTTTGTATGAACAATTATTTTCCTTTATTTTTCTAAAAGCCTATTTCTAAAAGCCTAAAACACTAATTAATTGTTTTAGCCCACTTTAATTAATTATTAATTTGTTGTCTTGGCCCGCAAGCCTAAGCCCACTATTTATAAAGCCCACCAATTTAATTAATCAATTAAATGACCACACTTGTCATGTAGAGACAAAATGTGAACAATTTGATTAATTAAAATTGTACAAACTTTTAAATAGGGGACTAGGTGGCACGCGCATACACGTAGTGTGCAATGCACACTTTATTTGGGCCGGTTTGTGCATGGGAGTGATGGGAGTGTGGGTGAGTATGCATGGGTGGTTACTTAGTGTGTGGGTAGTTGTTATAACTCCTCCTCCTATCCTAGCCCTCCATTCTATAACCATCCATTGAATCCTAGCCCTCCAATCTACAATAAAATTAGTATAAATACCCCCCCCCATGCTTATATTCTACACTAAAGCATATATTAAAAGCAAACATTATATAGGAGATATATATTAGTGTGAGTGAGTGTATGTGTGTACTCCATTGGAGGCAGGCCATCCCTACAAGAAGGAACTCTCGGTTTGTGGCAAGGAGCAAGGAGAAGAAGCTCGTGCATTGCAATCTAGGAGGAGAAGGCACTGGCTCGCAATCTAGGAGGCTCTAAGAGATTTTCTTAATTGGGTTTTCTTCAAAAGGTGGGTGTTTCTCATGACTTCTAGAGTAGAAATCATGCTAGGAAATGAAATTGAATTGTTGTTATGAGTTACTAGTTGAAATGAAATGCATGCTTGCTTAAATAGAAGGGAATTGAGAAATTAGCAAATATGTGTTGATTGATTACTATATTTATTAATTATGAGTAAAGTGAATGTTCTCGTTATTTCTAATGTTAGTATGCAAAATATGTCCTAAATGTGAACTATGTGGTTTAACTAGTAAAAGACTAGCATCATGTTTATGGATTAAAGTGCTAAAGTAGAATGGTGTGTTAAAGATGAATTGATAGAATAAATTATTAAGAAATGATTGGTAATAGATGTCATGAAATTCCCCATTGCTATTTATGTCATTAGAATAAATGAAAAAGAATGCATTTTTTTGCAAACAAATGATTGAATGCATCATGTGTAATTAATTAATCAAACAGAAGTTCTTATAAAGCAAATGATCGTTGTGAAATACGGGTTTACTGTAAATTTTTAGGTAGATTGTAATCTGGAAAGTTATGTTTCAAAAAGAGAAGAAAATATATTTTTGGACTTGAAAAAAACCCTGCAGCACAGCCGACTGACTATATGTAACAGTCGACTGTCCTGGTCATTTTGATTTCGAGTTGAAAAACATCGCAGAGCAACCGACTGATCACATTTAACAGTCGACTGGCCTGATCGTTATTTTTGAGTATAAAAATCATAGCGAAACAGCCGACTGTCCATATGAGACAGTCGACTCCTCTGATTATTTTATTCTCGAGCTTTAGAAACTCGCAGAACAGCCGACTGGTCATGGTTAACAGTCGACTGCCCTGAAGTTTCAAATAATATCTGTATCGTGGGAGAAAATCTCTATGACCTGAGGCTTTGTATAAGTGAGACTGTTTTTACAAAAAGAACTCTTTTTGATTATTAACTTGTTTCTTTAAGAAATTTCGAATGGATTGTTTAAGAAGTTAAAATGAGATTTTGGGTAATGAGAAATTTGAAAGGTGTGAATTGTGAAACAATTGAAAATGTGAACTGTGGATTTTGAATGGATTGAAATAGAATTATGTGAGCTTATGAATTAGCAAATATGACATGTTTGAAGAATTTCAGTTCCCAAGTATATATGTATTGAATTATTGATTGTGATGAGTTATGAAAAATGTGAATACATGAATACTATGCTTTTGAAACATGAATTGTGATTAATCATGAAAAGATCTTATGAGCATGACATTGTAATTATGAGTTGAAACTGAGAATTAGGGTATAGCCAAGCCTTATACCGGCAATGAAAGAATTGTGAAATGATATTTTGAAATGTGAAGACCAAGGTTGGGTCATGTGAAATTGAATGAATAAGACCAGTATAATGGGATTACTACATTCTAAGAGATTGATTTTAGATTCAATTAAACTAAGGATTAGAGACATAGTGAAGATGTGATGAAAGTAAGAGAAAAACATTAAGTATGAGAGCCATTGGATTGGCGGCGTGAGAGTATTCACAGGATGTCCCATGATGAGTCATGATAGGGCGTGGATACTGCTCCAGAGTACCATCCCGGTGGCGACGCTCGTGAGGTGTTGGACGACTACGGGTGGTGTCATGTCTATGGTAGGAGCTAAATTACCACATGATGCCTGCATGATGAGTCATGTATCAGTGCGTTGGGATTCCCTCCAGGGCACCTAGACATGAGTTCGTAGGTCAGAAAACATCTAGGATACTTACCACAGTTACAGTAGTAGATTAAGCCATGGCGAGGGATTGAACCTTATAAGATGAAGAACGATTAAGGGCTTGCCTTTGGACCTATGTAGTATGGGATGCATAGAATCCAAACAAGTGCGCATTAGTGTCATATAACATAATAACTGCATTAATGATTAAGTGCACATTCACAACACGACATCAATAGGATAGTCCCTTTAGTTCTATTTGTGACAAGTTTGTTATTTGTTAAGAAATGAGAATCGTTATACTGTTTCCGGCATAGAGAGGATGGCCGTGTATAATATTTCGTCAGTTGAATGAACTGATGCGCCCACAGTTTTATATGCAGGGTAAAGATGCTTGACAATTGAAGTATTCATGCTACGCAGGATTGATTTAAATGTTGTTTCGTGTAAATTGATTGTAATATTGCTTCCGCTGTGATAATGTACAAGTGTAAATGTAACTCTGATAAAAGTAAAGTTTTTATTTCCTTGTAAAATTGTACGAAAGAAGTGTAAAGTCCTGTGGAACTCAAATTCAGTTGTATTTTGGAATTCAGGGTTTTACAGGCTTGGCCCAACCATTCTCATACCTCTAATCATCTTACGACGACCCTGAAAAATAGACAGAACTCCACCTCGAGCTGTGTACCTGCAGCTCCGTGCATCAAGAGTTCCCAAGGAAATCAGATTCCGTTTTAGCAGAGGAATATGCAAAACATTCCTTAAAGTGAACATATTTAGACCTGACATCTTCAACTCAATTGTCCCCTCACCTACTACTTCATAAATCTCCCCAGTTCCCGTTGTCACACAACGCCCCATAGTAGACTTATAAGTAGAAAATAACTCCCTCTTGGAGCAAATATGAGAAGAACTCCCTGAGTCAATAAACCAACTAGAATCCACTTCTAAGGAATTTGAAACAAGAAGACACGAACCACCTGAATCAAAGGCACCAAGGCAGTAACTACATTAGCGGCTGAACTCCTGTTCTTGGCACTATCTTGATTCTGTAATTTTCAACAGTCTTTCTTGGTATGCCCTGGCCTCTTTTTATATCGGTAACGGATCGAATCCTTTTGCAAAACACTTTGTCTTCTCCCCAAAGGACCATCCACTGCTAGGCAACTTGTAGGAATAGACGATGCAGATTTATGGGTCTCCTTCCTAAGTTGATTTTCCTTCAATGCTTTTGATTACACCATCTACCGAAATACTCTCATTGGTCGATTACCGTGTAGCATGGTCGTGATCAAAGGCTCGTACGAATCCGGCATTGAATATATCAGGTTGAAAGCTTTATCTTCCTCACACACATCTGCGTTGATCGCCTTAAGTTCAGATAATACCTTATTGAACTCTGTAATGTGGTCTTGGAGATCGGTACCTTCCTTCATCGATAAATAGAATAACTTCCTCTTCCAATGCATCCGATCTAATAACGACGAACCAGAGTAGTCAGTTATGAGTCTTTCCCACAGACTCGCCGCATCAGTTTCTTCAAGAAATCTGCACTTGACCTCGTCCGCCAAGGATAGTCGGATTAGACTTATGGCTCTTTCACGAATATCTTCCCAAACATCATCCTTCATATCAGTTGGCTTTTCCTTCTTCTTTACTGCTGACTGCAACCGTTCTTGAACAAGAACATCATACATGTCAGTCTTCCAAAGATTGAAATTAATTTTACCATCAAACTGCTTGATCTTCAAAATACTATGGCCTGTCATCTTAACCAAGAAAATCGGCAACCTGAAGCTCTGATACCAGTTGTTGGGATTGGGACATCAATAAACGCCCTCTGGTTACAGCAGAACTAATTAGAGCAATGAGGAAGTCGAAGTAGACGAGGCAAATAAATTGAGCAAGCAAGTAGATCCACCTAACTAACACAAACACAACAACAATGACTTATCCCGGATAGCTTTTGCTTAATCCAGAGGAAAATATAGGGAGATCTGATATTCAACTAGAGGAGATTACAAGGAGTTACTGATTCACTTGACACAAGGAATTAAACTCACCCACCAAGAACTATCTCTTCTCGAGCCTCTCTTTGCAATGGAGAAAAGAATCTATGAAGTACTACCTCTCATATTAGAGGAGTTTACAATATATATAGAATAATAGAGAGAAAACCTAGGTATAATCTTGATCCTCAGTCGTCCGATATAACCTGGAAAAGAAGTAACTAAATAGGAGCCGCACGATCTAACTTGGAGTTGAAGATTGGTTGAACCGACCTAACAAATCGAAGCCCAAAAATGAATTAGCACCACGGGCGGTCGACCGTCCAACAAGACCGGTCGACCGTACCACTCTCTGACTTCCCAGTACAACGAGCGGTCGGGGGTGCGGTCGACTGTCACCATGACTGGTCGACCGCAACTAGCCTGCACCTGCTACTGCTGCTGTTCTCCTTCTACTCGCTTCGACCTTCGTGCTTCATATTACCTTCTTTTAATCTGAACAACGAGTATACAAGACACAACCCTAACACCTATGAAATTATCTTTCTTCAAGTTATTTGCAAATAAACAGCTCATTTTGCAATAAAGGCACTGTTTGATTCTCACGATCAACACTGTGCGCCAGCTGTTTGCCTATGAGTATAGGAGAGGATAGTGGCGGGGCCCATAGTGAAAGGGAGTTGGTTAGGAAGCAATGTAATTGTTAGGGCACGGGCGTTGCACATGCTACGTGTCAACTGCCCATTAGCAGATCAAGAGGAAAGGGGTATAGGACTATATATTCAGAAATTTGTAATAGTTTAGCTGCTTATGTTTTATGATTCGAGAAATAGAATCAAGCTCTTCTTCTTCCATTATTTGTTCTTGTTTTCGTTTGTCTCTACCAATTGCAGGTAAGCAATGGTGGTTGCAATGCGCAACACAACTCTTCCGCCACCAATCCGCTTCTGTGACGTAACAATGGTATCAGAGCTCGACAATCCTTTACATCCGCTGATCGAACATTCACCGATTATTGAATCTGGGCAACCGTCTGGATTCAAATCAACAAACCAATCAATGCGGGGAACCACCCCTAAGGGTGTTGATCCCCACCAATTAACAGATCTAGGACAAAAGATCGATAACATCGAGATCTCGATGGGAAACTTCACAAACGATGTTCAGTAGTAAGTTGCCTGTGTTAAAACCCATGAATCTAAAATGCATGGCAAAATCGATCATATCCAGGCTATGATGGAGAAGCTCCTGCCGATGATGGAGAGAAGTGGTGGGAACTGGACGGGAGAAACCTCTGTCCCACACCGACCACCTTCACCACTGCGCGACAACAATGATTCAGGCATGATGGGGGATGGAGATGACGACCATAGATGGGTAAGAAGAAATGGAGATAACTATGAACGTCCTCAATCTATTTTTCCCAAACACACCAAACTCGAAATCCCAACATTCGCTGGGAATGAGGATATCACTCATTGGTTCTTTCATTTAGAACATCACTTTGATACTCTCAGGATTGAGGATAGGTATAGAGCTAGGAAGTGCTCAATAGGGAGGTGTTGCTTCAATTTGGCCCTGCTGAGCTTCATAACCTTACGACGACCATGTTCAAGCTTTATCATACTGGTATTGTGCACGAGTATCATAAGGAATTCATTAAATATAGTCATCTAAGCAAACTGCTAGCCATGTCAGTGTTGGTGGACTGCCTCATATCAGGATTGAAGGATGAGGTTTAGCAAGAGGTGCTACTCAAACACCCCACAAGTGTTACAACTGCATACAAGGAAACTCAGGCAAGGGAAACAATCCTATTGTGTCAACGCAATGCTGCCAAGTTTCAGAGTTTAGGGAACAAATCAGGGTATACACAATCCTCTTAAGTTGTAAAAAAATCAATCCTCAAACCCTTGGAAGTTAACTGTTAATGAAGTTAACTGTTAATCCTCAAAGGTTACTGGGTTTGATAGAATCATAGTTCAGAAGAAAGCTCAGGGGTTATGCTTTCATTGTGATGAAAATGGGTGGGAGGACACAAATGTAGAGGGAAAACTATGTTGCAAATTAAGGGAGAAATTGATGATGTCTCAACAGTTGTAAGCAGTGTAGAAAAGGACGGTGAGGAAGATAACAGCTCAAAAGCTGAAGGGGAATTGCATTGTTTAAAGGCACAAATCACCCAATCAAATCATCCCACCATATCTTTAGAGGCCATGGCAAGTATTGAAGCTCCCCAAACCATGATACTCCAAGTAAGGATTTCAAATGAAGAAGTGTATGCACTGTTTGATACATGCTTTACTCACAATTTTATTGATACACAGTTGGTGAAGATAATGAGAATACCAGTTACTAAAGGAGTGCGGTTTGAAGTTGTCATTGCTTGGGGTGAGATGCTGAGGTGTGGGCAGGTGTGACAATGTGAAGTTTATGTGTCAAGGAGCAAATATAAAGGCCAATTTCTATGCAAGGCCGGCCCTGAGTTCCCGGGGGCCCGAGGCGAAAGGCCCAAATAATTTTTTTTGGGGAACCCTAATAACAAATTTTTTTTACACGCAAAATACGTGTCAATATTTATAAAGGTAATACAAATTTGGAGGACCCTAAAATTGTAAAAAAATTGGGGGCCTAAGGCGGCCTCCTCACTTGCCTCAAGGTGGAGGCCGGCCCTGTTTCTATGTTCTTCCATTGGGAATTAGTCAAGTAGTACGTTGGGCACAATGGGTGAAGTCGTTGGAGGGTATTTGGGTGAGTTTCAAAAGTTACTCTCTGCATTTTGGGCATGAAGGAGAGATTAAGATTCTTAAGGGAATAAATAGCATACCTATAGACATTACCACAACCAAGTCTATGTTGAAAACCCTCTCTTTTGTAAGGAAGGGGCTATTGCTGTAGATTTCCCCTGTAAATAGCAAAGCTACACACCCTGCCTACCCTCCCCTATTCTCTTCTATCCTACAAGAGTATAAGGTTGTCTTACAAGAGCAGTTTGAGCTACCCCCACTTAGAGCTTGTGACCATGGGACCCCACTGATTCCAGCTGCTCAACCTGTCTGTTTGAGATCTTATAAACATCCATGGCACCGAAAGAATGAGATTGAGAAGATGGTCAGGGAGATGCTGCAAACATCGGTTATTAGATCCAGCTCAAGCTCTTTTGCTTCTCCCGTGGTTATGGTAAAGAAGTATGATGGAACACCGAGTATGTGTGTAGATTTTAGAGTTCTTAATAAGCTTATTATCAAAGATATATTCCCCATTCCCGTTATTGATGAGCTTCTTGATGAGTTATAGGGATTTACTATATTTATCAAGAAGCTCATTAATAACGGGAATGAGGAATTTATCTTTGTCAGTAAGCTTATTAAGAGCTCTAAAATCTACACACATACGCCACGTTCTATCAATGCTTCTTTACCATAATCACGGGAGAAGCAAAAGAGCTTAAGCTAGGTCTAATAACCCCTGTTTGCAGCATCTCCCTTCCCATCTTCTCAATCACATTCTTTTGGTGCCATGGATGTTTAAGATCTCAAACTGACTGGTTGAGCAGCTTGAATCAATGGGATCTCATGTCACATGCTCTATGTGGGGGTAGCTCAAACTGCTCTTGGAAGACAACCTCATACTCTTGTAGGATAGAAGAGAAGAGTGGAGGGTAGGCAGGCTGTGTAGGTTTGCTATTTACAGGGGAAATATGCAGCAACAACCCCTTCCTTAGAAAATAGAGGGTCTTCAACATAGACTTGGTTGTGGTAACGTCTATAGGTTTGCTATTTACTCCCTTAAGCACCTTAATCTCTCCTTTATGCTCAAAATGCAGAGAGTAACTTTTGAAACTCACCCGAATACCCTCCAATGATTTCACCCATTATGCCTTGAGTACTACTTGGCTGATTCTCAATGGAAGAACATATAAATTGGCCATTATATTTACTCCTTGACACATAAACTTCACATCGTCACACCTGCCCTCACAGCTCAGCTTCTCACCCCCAACAATGGTAACTTCAAACTGCACTCCTTTAGTAACTGGTATTTCTCAATCTGTAACATTTTTGTACAGTCGAAAACGGGGGTTACACCATGTTTCCCTCAATCTGCTGCAGCATAGTTCCCCATCTACATTTGTGCCCTCTCACCCAGTTTTCATCACAACGAAAACATAGCCCTTCAGCTTTCTTCTCATCTAAGATTCTCTCAAACTCAGTAATCTTTGGTGCTTCATTAACAGTTAACTTCCCATAGTTTGAGGGTTGATTTTTTACAACAAAAAAGGATTGAGTATGCTTTGATTTATTCGCTAAACTGTAAAACTTGGCAGCCGTGCATTGACACATTAGGATTGTTTCCCTTGCTTGAGCTTTCCTGTATGCAGTTGTAACGGTTATGGGGTGTTTGAGTAGCACCTTTTACTGAACCTCCTCCTTCAACCCTGATATGAAGAAGTCAACCAACACCGACATGGCTAGCAGTTTGCTCAGATGACTATATTTAATTTTTTTTCCTTATGATACTCAGCATAATACCAGTATAATAAAGCTTGAACAGGTTCGTCATAGGGTTATGGCGCTCAACAAAGCCAATTGAAGCAACACCTCCCTCTTGAGAACTTCCCAGGTCACCCCTGAACCGTACTTGCCCTTAAACCAACTCCACCACATTAGCGCATCCTCCTTCAGATATTATACACCAAAATCCACCCTATACCTATCCTCAATCTCCCGAGTATCAAAGTGATGTTCTAAATGAAATAACCAATAAGTGATATCCCCATTCCCAGCAAACGATGGGATTTCGAGCTTGGTGTGTTTCGGAAAAATAGTTTGAGGACGTTCATAGTTATCACCATTTCTTCTTACCCATATGTGGTCGTCATCTCCATCTCCTCTCATGCCTGAATCATTTTTGTTGTGCGATGGTGAAGGTGATCGGTGCAGAACAAAGGTTTCTCCCATCTAGTTCCCACCACTTCTCTCCATCATCTGAAACAACTTCTCCATCTTAGTCTGGATCTGATCGATCTGGCCCTGCATCTTAGATCCCTGAGTTTTCATACATGCAACTTGCGACTAAACATCGTTTGTGAAGTTTCTCATCGAGATCTCACAGTTATCGATCCTCTGTCCTAGATCAGTCGATTGGTGCGGATCAACACCCCTAGGGGTGGTTCCCCACATCGATTGGTTCGTTGATTCGAATCCAGACGGTTTCCCGGATTCATGTATCAGTGAATGCTCGATCGGTAGAAGTAAAGTATTGTCGAGCTCTGATACCATCTTCAAGCCCGACATGAGGAAGTTTGTTCTTGTTTTATTCGATGACAAACTCATCTACAAAAAGTCCCTTGAAGAACATGCACAACATTTAAGGGAGGTGATGCAGCTGTTGAAGAGTAATTCCCTACAAGGTAGGCTAAGTAAGTGTGTTTGAGGTCAATGAAATGGCATATTTGGGGCATATTGTATTAGCTCAAGGAGTTGCAGTCGACCCTAGAAAGATAGCAGCTATAGTGGATTGACCAATTCCCAAATCATTAAAAGAATTGTGGGGGTTTTAGGGGCTAGCTGGCTATTATAGGAAATTTATTGCTAATTACACCACAATCTCCTCATCATTAGTAGCATTGACAAAGAAAGGAGCTTTTAAATGGACACCACAAACTCAAGTTGCCTTTGAAGCCCTCAAAGTAGCTCTCACCACTCCTCCAGTGCTTAAGCTGCCAAATTTTGCTGAAGAAATTGTTTTAGGGTGCGATGTTGCAGGGTCTGTGATTGGAGCCATACTAATGCAGCAGTAGCAACCCATTGCATTTACGAGCAAAGAACTCAAGGGGAGAAGTAGGTCTTTATCAGCTTACAAAAAGAAAATGTTAGCAATAATTTTGGCAGTTAAGAAGTGGCAACACTACTGATCACAAACCTCTGAAGCATCTGCTGGATCAAATATTAGACATTGAAGCGCGATACACATGGCTGTGGAAGTTGCATGGGTATCAATTCAGAGTTGACTATAAGAAGGGTAAAGAAAACAAGGTTGTGGAAGTTGCATGGGTTGTCTCGGGTATTTGAAGAGAAGCAACTGAACACTATATAAGTAGTTCAACATAGATGGGTGACTGAGCTGAGAAAAGAGGTAGAGCAAGACTCTTTTTTCATAGAGATTCAATCCAAAATTGTTCAAGAGAATGTTGCACACTCCAAGTATAGCTCTCAACATGGGCTTTACTACTACAAAGGGAAGGTATTGTTGAATCCCTCATCCCCTATTACCAGACAACTGATGGAGCTATACCACAACTCTTTACAAGGGGGTCACTCTGGGTTTGATAAGACATGGTTACGATTGAAGGGGATTACATACTGGAAGGGTATGAAGGGAATGATGAAGACACACATTCAAGAATGTGAGGTTTTCCAAAGGTGCATGTATTGTACTCAGTCACCAACGTGGCTATTACAACCCATACCCATTCCTGAAACTATATGGAGTGGTATCATCATGGATTTTGTAAAGGGCTTGCCAGAGAGTTGGGGTAAAACCACCATATTAGTAGTTGCTGATAGACTATCCAAGTACATCCAATTTATTGCCCTGACACACGCCTACACAGCAAAGCAAGTTGCTGAGTTATTCGTCCATAACACTATCAAGTCAGTGATCGCGATGCTAGCTTCACCAATGCCTTTTGGTCAGAAATCTTCAAATTACAGGGAACCAAACTTTGCCTGGGTACATCCTTCCACCCCCAAGTCTGATGGCCAAACAAAAGTTGTGAACATGACCCTGGAGACCTATTTGTGATGTTTTTGTGCTTACAAGCCTACTACTTGGGTCAATTTCCTCCCTTGTGCAGAATACCAGTATAATACTAGTACTCACCGTGCTACAAAATTTTCTATGTATCAAATTTTGTATGGGAAAGCACTTCTCTCCCTCAATCCTTATGTTCTCGAAACTGTTAAATCTCAAGAGGTGGAGGAGTGTCTCATAAAAAGATATCTCACCTTGCAGCTGCTCAAGGATAATCCAAGCTCGTATGAAAGGAATTGCTGACAGACACATGGCAAATAAAGAGTATTCCGTAGGGGATTTTGTGTATCTCAAGCTCCAACCTTATAGGTAGACCTCAAGTTGGAGGTAAGCATATCCAGAAGCTCTTTCATCTCTATTAAGGACCTTATACAGTGGTAGCAAGGGTAGGACCAGTTTCTTATAAGCTTAAGCTGCCACCGAACGGTCGAATTCGTGATATCTTCCATGTCTATCAACTTAAGAAGCATTTGGGTGATTACAGTAAGATTCAGGCGCACCATCGCCTATATTTCCATGAGGAACAAGCTGAACCCATGAAGATTTCAGATCGCGGGATGGTCGGGAAGAGAGGAGTGGTTGTCACCGAAGTTTTAATCCAATGGCAGGGTAATACTGTGGAGGAGGCAACCTGGGAAGAGTTTGGGGATATTTACAATCGCTTCCCTAAATTTCAGCATGTTATGGAAGCTCATTTTCAAGCAGAGAGGGGTGATTCGGTCCCAACCCTCCCAAACTGTATATGAGATTGTTGAGTATCAGTCCAGCACTTCACGTATCAGTCCCATGAGATTATCTTTCTTCCATGGGGGTTATTTGCAAATAAATAGCTTTTTTTTACAATAAAGGGCATTGTTTGATTCTCACGGGCAGCACTGTGTGCCAGCTGTTTGCCAATGAGTAGAGGAGAGAATAGTGGCGGGGCCCACAATGAAAGGGAGATAGTTAGAAAGCAATGTAATTGTTAGGGCACGGGCGCTGCACGTGCTATGTGTCAATTGCCCATTAGCATATCAAAAGGAAAGGGTATATGTCTATATATTGAAAATTTGTAATAGTATAGCTGCTTATGCTTTATGATTTGAGATATAGAATCAAGCTCTTAGTCTTCCTTTATTTGTTCTTGTTTTTGTTTGTCATTATCAATCACAGGTAGGCAATGGTGGTTGGAACGCGCAACACGGCTCTTACGCCACCGATCCGATTCACAGACGTAACAATTTTTAGCTAATGGGGGGGAGTGAATTTAGCCAAGAAATTAGGTCAATCTCAAATCAAATTTTCATGGCATCCTGTGTTTGAGAGTAAGGTTATGGTACAACATTTATAAATTAGTTTTAAACTCTACTAATTGATTTAGCAGTCTTTGTAAAATTTAAGGCGCGAAGGAGATTATGTTTATTTTTCTGCAATTTTATAGTCTCCCACATAATTTGGCTTCAATTCAATAAACATTGGACCTTCTTGGACGTTTAAATTTTGAAAATTTGAAAAATATCTAGCAGTGTTGTAGGCATTTATTTGTCCATGTATAAAAATGTTATTATGCGTCGTGACAAAATGATGAACGTAAAACATATTTCAATTGCTTTGTCCTATTGTTACACTATTTTAGCCAAGGAGATCAAGATGAAATTTAAGACTTCTTATGCAGTGTCTCGACTGAAATCTATTAAGTATATGGGGATAAAATTTCTTAAACATCCCGATTCTCTAACTAAGCTCTGTGAAAACATCACTCGGGCGGATCCATCAGACGATCCACAACATTCTTCTTGATCTGTAAGTAACTTCGCAATATACAGAAGAGAAATCAAGTTGAGTGGAACATGTGTGCCAATGCATCAAGTGTATCCACAACATTCTTGATCTGTTAAGTAACATTTTGATACAGTTCTTCTAGGAACTGTATCTTGTTACGTATCAGCCCAGAAGTCTCTATATCGGTCATCGGAGAATTATCTTTCTTATAGGGGTTTATATGCAAAGTAGAGATGATTTTGTAATAAAGTCCATGAGCTGTGCACGTACTTATGACTTACAAGTTCTATTAATACCCTACTGTAATTGGATTTTCAGATTATGAATGAATATGAATTAAGCTCTATCCTCTATCTTCTTCTTCCTTCTCTTCTTCTTCTTCCTCCTTGCCCTGTTTTCTTCCTTTTCCTTATTTGACTCATGGATGTTACTAGGATTTACAATGATCCATCGCTCAATCAGATCGGGACCGTAACAATGGTATCAGAGCTATCTCCTTTCCCACCACTGCCATCTCTAAACTCACCGCCAACCCCATCGACAAACTCAACCCACCCTCCTCCGACAACCACCTTCAACACCACCGCCGCTGCCTCCCTTGGCTTCTTCCCTCAGTCGATCAACCACCCAAGTCTTCAAAATCCATCTTACTGCCCTCCACCGATACTTCAAAATCCTCAACCTCAGCACTACAAATTGCTGAACTGGAACCCTAGTCTCTGCCCTCTTTTCGAATCATCGGCAGCAGCATCCACTCCATATTTTCCCTCTTCAAACCCTACTTCAATCACCCTCGACAACTACCTCTACTCACCTCCTCACACTAGCTACTCAACTGCAGCCCCTCCTCATCACAATCCCTATGGTAAAGGAAGCCCACCCGCAATCCAAGATCCTTATGCTTTTGATGGTTTGGGTTTCGGGACAACTACGGCTACTGCTACCACCACTTCCACCTTTTCATTTCTTGTTGGTTCTCCTGCACAATCCAGCAACCTGCCTACCGTTCGACGAAATTCCCCAGAGAAACAGACTATGAATTCAAAAGATTTCAGCCATATTCCCTCGAACTCCAACCGTTCATCAAGTGTTCGACCAAATGCTTCTTCGATTCTGTCAACCCAAATCACCCCTAAAACGGTGCTAGATTACTATTGCGATATTTGTCTGGTTGATTGCTCCTACAAAAGGTACAAAAACAACCAGTTGCGAGATTATTATTTGTGCATCGGTTGTTTTACTCGTGAAGAATCGGAGTTGAGATTAAATCTGTTAGATTACAGTTACATAGAGGATGATAAGAGAAAATTTGACGTGCTAGAATACCACTGCAATCGTTGTCTCTTCAATTGTACCAACGAGCACTACCGCTGCAACAAACTCATAGACTACCATTTGTGCCCCATTTGTTTGACTAATGAAGACTTTGAATTGGGTATGACTCCGAGAGACTTTCTTCTTGTGAAGACGTTGGGTAATCAAGGAGTTTCACCTACTCAAGTTGATGTTGTTTCTAAGGATGTAGTTCAAGTGTTGGGGGATGTAAGAGCCCAAGGTGATCAAAGAGTAGTTGACAGAACAGAATTAAGCATGCAGTATGATACTAGGCAAAGTGATTCTATGTTTCATTTGAGTGATATAGAGCAAGTTAATACTGCAATAAGTCATGTTGGGATCAAAAAGTATGGTGGAAGCTCGTCTGGTTTACAGAAGTACCGTGAAGAAGAGAATGTTTTGAACCATAGATTGGAAGTAATAGTAGAAAGAATGCTAGATAAGTGTATATTGGATGAGAAATATCAACAGGCTATGTGGATTGCTGTTGTGTGTAGAAGATGGGATAAGCTTAAGGAAGCAATTAACTGTAGCAATAATGTGCATGGTGCCATTTCTCATTGCATTAACCTTTCTTATTCCCTTGTGAACCATAGGGAATGTCGCTGTGAGGTGCTTCGTCTTCTTGTTAACGTATATCAGAGACATCCTTCTCCTGATTACTTGAACATCGGCCAATGCCTCATGTTTCTTAATGAACCTAAGCCTGTAGCAAGCATATTGGAGAAGCTTTTGCTATTTGACAGTGAGGATGATACCCTCTTGGCAGCTCAGATTGGTTTTGATTTGGTGGAAAATGAACGCCCAGCATTTATATTAAGTGTGGGAAACCTCTTCCAGGAGTCCAAGTCCCCCACGCATCATGTGAATGCCGAACAGACTTCAAATATTGCTTCAATTATTGCTAATAATGCATCTAAATCACTGAGTTCTGGAAATGGTAAAGCGGGTGATGCTAACCCTGCTAGTGGGGCTGGGAATCTCCTGATGACAGATGGTCCTCATACACCGAATGGGGATGCACACTTCATAACCCCAACTGAAGCTGCATATGCCGAGCAGCTTGCTAGAATGAGAGGGGAATATTATGCTGTAAATGTCCCCTTGGATGATGGAATTGACGACGAGAGCTATCAATCTTTATTCAAACCTGTAATTGCAAAAGTAATGGAAGTTTGTAAGCCATGTGTTATGTGGGACAGTGATGGGAGGACTTATGCCATAAGCTGCTATTTGAAGCTGCTTGTGAGACTTTGTCATATCTATGATCCTGGAGGAGGTGTTGCTTCAAGCACGGTTAGTAGTCATTCTGAAGGCGGTAGATGCATATATAAGCGACAAGCTTCAGATTCAACTCATACTTCAATAAGGATGATGCCGAAAGGGGATTTACATCAGCTGTTGTGTTGCCTACTGACCAAGGCCTTCTCTGTGCTACTGGTGGTACAGATGTTGTTATTAACTTATGGCATAATAGCACCGTTACGAAGGAGCATGAAACCTTTGATAGAGAACAAGAGGCTACTGTGAGAGGCCAAGAACTAGAGAATGCTAAGCACCAGGCTATCCTCTCAATGCTTAAGTCCCGAATTTCATCAGGTGAAGCTCACATTCATCATGGTATTCATTCCCTTAGGAGGAGACATTCTGAGTTAGTAGGAGAACTTCCAAATCTCCAACGTAAAGTTCAAAGGTTCTTGACAGAGACTATTCCTTCTCAATGTTCAGAGCTTGCACAACTCCAAGACACTCATATTTTGCAGGGTGTGAAAATTGTAATTGCCAAGATATGGAGCATGCCACAAGTAACAACAATTGTAACTCTAAAAGGTCATAGCAGGAACGTATATGGGATAAGTTTTCATCCTGATGGATCTTTAGTTGCACCCTGTGGCCTTGATGCACTTACTCATGTTTGGGACCTTTGCACTGGCAGAAGCATTTTTGCTTTGGAAGGCCATGTTAAGCCAGTCTTTGGGGTCAGCTTCTCTCTTATCGATAATTTGGAGATGTTTTTGGATGAGTCTTTTAGTGTTGATACCTTCTTGGAACAGTACCTACATCCATCACTTCTGCATACTTACAGTACTTCCAAGAAAAATCTTGTTTCTAAGGGGCTAGTACTTACAGTCATCATTGGTTTCTTTAAGGAATACTTGATTGATAACGGGGAGGGAATGATCTTGCTTATAAATGCAATTGATAAGGCTGGTGACATGAAATACTCAAGCCATTCTCTTGAAGAAGTTACTACTATGGGTCGTGATATTATCTCTGCCTTTGAATCCAAGAGCATGAGGATGGATAAAGTGCTTCAAATTTTTGACGAAATTGAGACTAAAGATATTGTTTGTTGGAATATGATGGTCTCTGGCTATGCCACTGATGTATTTGCTGGCGATGCCCTGATAATTGTGTATGCAAGATGTGGTAGTATCTCAAGAGCAGAACAAGTGTTCAGTGAAATGGAATGAATGGTTGAAGATGGGCTAAATTTGTTTGACTTGATGAATATAGACTACTCAGTTTTGCTTGTAGCTGAACACTATGCTTGTGTAGTGGACTTATTTGGCCGAGCTGGGAGACTGGAACAAGGCTACATACTGGGGAAGAGGATGCCAATTGGACCAAATGCGGGCATTTGGGGTGCATTACTTGGAGCATGCAGGATATATCTAAACCCTGATATTGCCGACATTGCAGCAAAGAAGTTATTCGAATTTGAGCCTCATCAGACTTCCAACTACGTGGGATTGTCGAGTATACATGCCGAGGCTTGCTATAGGTATGCTCTAGAACTTCATCTTTGCAAATCACTTTGGCATTTCATCTTTGACCCGGGACGAGGAAGACACATGGTCGCGTATTTGGAGATGTTCTTGGCTGGGCATTTTGATGCTAAAGAATGTCGACATATTAACCTCGTGGTCAAGGTCAAATCAAGAGGGAAGGATTGATCAGTTCTTCTAGGAACTGTATCTTGTTACGTATCTGTAACCCCTATTTTTCACTTTTGGTATTTTTTTGAGGGTATTTTTCATTTTTGTGAATTATTATTTTCCATTGTATTTTCGGAATAATAAATTTAATTATTTTTACTCTATAATATTTTTCTGGCAGTTTTGACCTCCTTTTGCTGTTTGTGCGCCGTTTGGCCGTTTTTCGCCATTTTGAGCTCTTTTTCTCTTTTTCTTGGCCTCATTCATCTTTATTATTTATTTTTGGGTCATGATGAATTTTTAGAGGAGTTTTGATCAGTTTGAGATTTTTTGGCCTTAAGGAGATTTTTAGGAGCTATAGGATTCATTGTATTTTGTATCTCCATTTGAAATCTACCCAATATCTATTACCCAATTGTATACCTAATTAATCCTATTGATATCCACTACCCATTAAACCACATTTGATCTCCTATATATACTCCTAATACTAATTAATCCCTAACCCTAATTCTAATCTTTCTCCCTCTCCTAAAACAAACCGGCATCTTCCTTCCCTCTCCATATTGTGCTCCCGGCCTGCCCTCTTCCTCCTCAAAACCGACCCTTCCCATCAGCCTCCAACCCTACTACATCTCCTAATCCATCCTTATACCACTCCATACATCAAAACCCTACCTTTTCCTCTTTCTTGTGGCCGGCACCATCCAAGACAGCCCCCAACCATCTCATAACAGCCCCTACACCTCCCTTTGCTGATTTGGAGAAGTGGGTATCATCCGGTTGAGTTCGTGCTTCAAGAAGACAATCGTAGGCAAGATTCGGTTCGTGGGTTTCGCTCGAAATCGCGTTAGAAGGCATCTTGCTCGTGGGTTTTCTTTGATAAGGCTTGGATTCGTCGCGTTCGTCATCACATAAAGGCAAGTAACTTGTTCTTAAATTTCTTAGGTTCATACAAGTAGAAAGTTCACACATAGGATAGGTTGAGACTAGAGACGGACAAAGATCATATTTTTAATTATGGGTTTTGTCTCTAAGGTTCAAAACAGGCCATAGACGACTTAGGACATGAAGTTTGATAGGATTGTGCCTTAGGATTCACCCAAACGCAATTTGATCGCGTATGTGCCATATTGTATATCCGATGTTTGTTTTAACGCCATATGAGAATATTTAGGTTTGGACATGTTAGATACCCTCCATTATGATATTTGGACCGTGGGTAGACAGTGTTTTGAATTTGGAAGAGTTTGGATGATTTTTTAGGAAGTTATGATGCTTTGAAGATTAGTTGAGAAATCTGGAAATTTGGATTGAACTGGATTGATTATTGTTTTTACCTGAATTAGAGTCCGAATCTCAACATGACTATTTCTGAGTAAATTATAGAGAATTGAATCTAATTTCTAACCCCACTGATTTCACCCTTTTTGGAGTTCGTATGGAGTAGTTATGAGTATTTTAGTAACTGTATGCCGGTAGTTCCCAGATTTATTTTGGGGTAGATTTTATCACCAATTTATTTTCAAGATCCAGGTTAGACCTAATTTCATGCCACAAGATTTTGTCCAGTTTTTCACCATGATGTTAGGTATTTCTCTGATTTTTGTGGTAATTAAAAGATGAGTTTTGAGTGATTCCTTACATCCTTTTCTATAGATCGCTTTTGCTGTAAACTGCGTGTGATTGTATGTTGAATGCCGTGTTCACCTTATTTCTAATTGCTGTTTGGATATTTTGTGTGAGATATGAAAGTTGGGTAATTGTATCTACTTTCATCCCGTTTTGGCGGAAGTGGATTTTGATGCGCTGTGTGCAAGATATGCATGATTTTGTACAGCGGTGTTGAAGAATTCCAGATCCATCAAAACTGTGTTATGTGCTATTTTCTATTTTTGAAAACATATCTATACTTTCTGGAAAAATATGAAAATTTATATTTTGAGAATATACTTATAGGGGATTACCCCAGAATTTTCGTGGGTTTAATTAATGACTCTGTATGCTGTTTTCATGTGGTTTAAGTTATTCCCCTGTTTTCTGACTGTACATGAAAACTGTGTTGAATTGTGTTTCGAGTCGTGATGTTGTGAAATAGCATATGGATTTATTATACCCGTTAGAAGCGTGTGGAAGTCTAGTTTCCAGATCCTTTGACGGATTATGATTTGCATGCCTGTAGATCTTTGGATCATTGTTTTTGTACAGACTGGTCTTGCTGTCCTGTTTATAAACATACACTAATTTGCTCGTATTTGTGAATGTTTTGCACCTATACTTGCTGATCTAATTCCCTGAGTTTAAACCTGATTTTAACCTGTTAGTTTGACACTATTTAGTACACTCTCATGCCTTTTGATAATCTTAATAATAAAAGTAATCAAGCCGGGGTTTAATGGGACAGATCTAGTAGTGGATAGTGCAGAAACGTGTACTCGGAAGGGGGCCCGTGTTTCCCATTTTGATGCATGATACCTTTGGGTTCATGTACATGTTACCGATCAAGTTTACCGATCAAGTTACCGATCAAGTTTACCGATCAAGTTTACCGACCAAGTTCTGTTTTCCTGTACCTGAGTATACTGCCCTGCATGGTCCCCTACGAAATCTAAAACGAAACTGCGTTGACTGTAACAACCATGTGATAAAAAGGTGGAACATGAAGTGTTACCTAGATAGTAATAATACAAGATATTAATACATGATTACCTGTTACCTGTATACCTGTTACCTGTTACCTGATATTCCTGTTACCTGTTTTCCTGATACTTGATACATGATTACATGATTACCTGAATACCTGATAATTATACATGTTACCTGTTTAACTGTTGACACTTGACATATGTTTACCTATACCTGTTAGTATATCCTGTGGTTAGATAGTGTCCATGTGCTTGTATCCTATTCTATTTGTGACCCGGACTTGCCATTGACGGGTACTGTGTTTTCTCTTTTCCTTTTTCCTGCATTCGTTGTATTGCAGATTTTGGAGGACAGGTTCCTAAAGATATTGGCAAGATGATGGGCTAGAGGTTGAATTTTGCTATTGCTATTCCTGTTACTTATTTTGGACAATATTGTATTTTGAACTTGTATTATTCCTTGTATTCGGGCAATGTGACCCAAGATTATTGTGTTATTTCAGATCATGACTATTTGAGATTAATACATTTTATTTCAAGTATTCTTGTTGGTATTTGGTTCATATGTGCATGTGGTTAATTTTTCTGGCTTCCGACTCTGATTTTTATTGTGACATGTTGTAAGGATTTCTTGAAACAGCTTAAGGATGATAATAATCATTCGCTGGGCTTTTGTTACGTACTCGTATTCCATATTTTTGGGAAGCGGGGCGTGACAGTATCAGCCCAGAAGTCTCCATATCGGTCATCGGAGAATTATCTTTCTTATAGGGGTTTATATGCAAAGTAGAGATGATTTTGTAATAAAGTCCATGAGCTGTGCACGTACTTATGACTTACAAGTTCTATTAATACCCTATTGTAATTGGATTTTCAGATTATGAATGAATTTATATATATCTTAAGCTAATAGGCCTAGCCCCTCTCTCCTTTCTCCATTTTGAAATGAAGCAAGGAGAGCAAAAGTTGGAATTCACACTTTCTTAACACGTGCATGACACATCTTTTGATTGACAACCGTATAATTTTTTTAAAAAAAACACAAACAAACAAACCAGGTTCCCCTCCCCCCCCCCCCAAAAAAAAATCCCCTAACCCTAGCCCTCCATCGCCCTAACTCACTGCCGCCTCCACCTCCCACACTCCGCGATGCTGCCCACGCTCGCCGCTTGCGACTGTCGCCGCTCCCGATCGCTGCATCCACCTCCCACTCTCCACACCGCTTCCCGCGCTCGCCGCTCCCGATCGACTCTCACGAACGCCGCTTTGGATGCAGTTCTTGGGATCATAGATGGAGGGTTCGAACAGAGGGTTTGGCGGTGGGATGCAGGGCTTGCACAACAACTACGGGGGGTTCAGTGTTCCCAACATGACCGCGGGGTCGCTGTCGTCGAGGAGTGCGGCAGCGCCGGCGGCGATGGGTGGTGGTGGGGGTAGCGAGCAGCAGGGTGGTGGAAGGGGGAGGTTCATGTTCGGGAATATTCCGGTCGCGATGTCGCAGGTAAAGATGTGAATTCAACTGTTTATTGGTTCAATTTCGTTATGCTTAGTTCTTAGTTGTTACAATCATTACAAAAATTATAGTCCAGGTTTCATGTTCTAGGAATGGATTTAAGATAATTAGAGTTAATTTTGAATTGGAGGTGGAGGTGGAGCTGGTGCAGATTCTCACTAGGCAGTCAGCAGAAGGATGCGCCCGTGCTGGAGGTCTGCACTTTGGGGAGATGGAGATAGACTGCATGATTACTCATGGAGCGACAAACTTCCACAAGGAAAGGCTATTTGACCAAAGTGGTGCTTATAGAGTTCTTTGTATGTGAGGAATGTGGTTTAATTGTTGTTGCTAACCTGAAGAAACGTTTCTTCGAGTGTAGAGGTTGCAAGAGCAGGACTGGTATTATTCAGGTAATAATTCTTTCCTGTTGTTTACTTGATTACTAATTACTATGTTGTTTACTTGATTACTAATTACTATGTTGCTAAATTAGTAATCATGAATGGATTTGAATGGATTTGCCACAAAATCCCTTAGCATTAGCAGTCTTCTCCCTCTCATTCTCTGAGGCTTACTATAGCAGGTGTTTTTAGTTCAGGAAACTGGCTTACATGTCCGTTGTTAAATATTATGCTTCAAGTTGTAGATATAATGCTTATGTTTTATAATTCATAAACTTTACTGGTTACAGTATGTACAAATTATAACTTTCTATTCTTGGCCGCTTGAACCAAGACATATTCGCTAAATAGGTGGATCTTTCTTGCCTGTCATTGGTTTATCAAACCTTTTCATTTTGATTGATATTCTCATGGCTTTTCCAATATCAGCACTTTTACAGACACCTAAGTCCTATCTTCCTAGGATATGCTCAAACTATATAAGGCCCTAGCTGGATACATCCACCTCCATTTTTGGCTTGGGAAATTACAATGAAGATCATTTGGGTTAGAGTTAGGATAACTGTTGTTATCTTAACTTTATGCGAGATAACTGGAGGTAACTTGACTCTAAATTATGTTTCAGACAGAAAACTACAAGCATGCAAGTCACCTTCTGGTTGTGTATTTTGATAGTTTCTTGGTTGAGTTTTGTTAAGTTTAGATATTGTGAGTGTTATCGTTGTAGAGTAGGGTTTATGTCATAGAAATGGGGTTAGGATAGCTAGAGTTGTTTTTAAAGTGGAGGTAGAAGGGCCATAGATGAATACAAAGGGTAGGATACCTGGAGTTAATTTTTGGACGGAGTATAGGTATGCAACTTACTTACATTTTTGGCATCAAAAAGAAAGAAAGAAAAGAAAGAAAAATAAATTGGTTGGATTGAAGTTTAGATATGTGCAGATATATTAAATTTGAGATGAGATAACTGGGGGTAACTCAACTTTGAGTATGTTTCAAAGGGATCAAGTTTAGATATCTGTAGGTATGCAAGTCACCTCCTGATTGTGTATTTCACTTTACTGTTTCTTGGTTGCAATTTCTTATGTTTAGTTGTTGTTAGAAAATATTTTATTGTTGTAGAGTAGGTTTTATGTGCTAGGAATGGAGTTAGGATAACTAGAAATATTTTTGAAGTGGTGGGTAGAGGTGTGTTAACTTTAAGGTCGTGATTGGCTATGGAGGTAGGATACCTATAGGTGATTTTTGAATGGAGTATAGGTGTGTAACCGATAACTCCATTTTTGGCTTCAAAGAAAGAAAAGAAAATTGGTTAGGCTGGAGTTTAGATATGAAAGATATCTTGACTTTTAGGCGAGGATAACTAGAGGTAACCTAACTGCTGAATATGTTTCAAATAGATTTGAGTTTAGATAACTGCAGATATGCAAGTCACCTCGACTAATTATACTATATCTTAAGCTAATAGGCTTACTCCTCTTTCCTTTCCCTATTTTTTTTATTTTTTATTTTTGAATATTTTGGATTTCCAAATATTTTAATTTCTGAAATCTAATTAGTTTAAGAGCAACTATAGTTATTTTTTTGTCCCTTTTTATTTTTTAGGGAACCATCATAGTTGTTTTAAGTACAAGTAAAAAATAAATAAATTATACAGTTCTTTTTAGCCTTATAGACAAAATGTTGATAATATTAAAAAACAGTTATGAAGAAAAAAAATTAGAAGATGCTAACTAAAATTGTATTGTCATCTATATGTAGATGTACTAGAAGACACTAACTAAAATTATGTTGTCAATTATATAGAATAAAAATATACAGTGATACTGGTTTGAAAATTTGAATTGGTTAATATATATATAAATATAACTTATTATCAATTATTGTACCCTCAGTGTGTTTCTGATGTTGATTATATTTGATCTGAGAGGGAAGGCAATTGAGAAGCACACGGTGGAGATGAAGATAGCGGAGTACATCAAGGAGTTCGACAAGAGCTACAACCCAACTTTGGTAATTATTTGATTTTTTTTTCCTTTTCCCTTCAATTGAATAGAAATATATATTGATGCTGGTTGGTTTGAAAATATGAATTTGTTAATCTGTAGATTTGTTATCTTTTGATTATATTGTGATCAAAAGAGTTAAAAGACATCTCTTAATTTTAGAGTTTTATATAATTTTATGATTCTCACAAAATTATTTTAGTCTGTACAATTTATAGAGAATAACATTGATCACCAACTAATTTTCTTATAATTCAAATTGCTTCATGCTAAATTTTGTATTGAATATTTTTGATATTTTAATATATCTTTTGATAAAATCTGTGCAATTTGCATAGGATAAGACTAGTATGAATTAAGCTCTATCCTCTATCTTCTTCTTCCTTTTCTTCTTCCTCCTTGTCCTGTTTTCTTCCTTTTCCTTATTTGACTCATGGATGTTACTAGGAGTTACAACGATCCATCGTTCAATCGGATCGGGACCGTAACACATTTTGGTTTGAAACACTGAAATGCATCTGCAAACAAATTTTAAACCACCTGCTATTTTTACCTGCTCAATTGACTTGTACATCAAATGGTACATTCTATGAACAAATTGGAAGGATTGAAGAATGTAACCAAAGAAACCAGCAAGAAATCAATTGTACAAAGTAGGAGAGAAGAAATATAAAAGAAAGTAGCAACAATTGCGCTGTCCAACCCAAAGGATGAATTGGGCTCTGAACAATGGGGAATTTTAAGGACTGTTTACCCTCAGCAATCAGAATTGCAGATACGGTAAAGAGGACTAAACTGCCAACTGCCAAGCACAAACATATTATTTGGAATTCAGCGCATAAAAAGAATTGCTATAGGCACAAGCATGATTTTAGGATACACCTGGAAAATTCTCGAAGTGCCTGATAGAACATGGAGTTCCAACAGGTGTATTATGGTATTATAAGTTTATAACTTCACTATCACTAGTCAAAACTCATAGAAGATTGGCTTTCAAAGTGACCCTATCAAAACCTTCCCTTGATACTTGAGATAATTACTGCAAATTAAGTAAAACTACATTCAAAATTTGAAAGAGCTCTTAGAATGTCAAAAACAAGCGTAAGGAAGCACACAACATATCTGTCTAAGCAAATTAAAAGGATAAGATAGCAGAACTGCTGGAATTGAACTGAGTTGCAGTTCTACTCTGAATCATCATCATCATCGTCGTCGTCAGCAGCACCAGCACTTGAGTTGAGAGCATTCAGTCGTTCAATGAGCCTTGCCTTCCTCTCATCATAAGTCAACTTCTTCAAGTTATATCTGTCAAACAACCAGAATAATCAGTAACATAGTAGATTGTTTAGGTTTTAAAAAATGTTGGGATACATCAGTAGGCACATGTCGAGTTTCAGGTTATTAAGCAAAATCAGTGCCCAAACTGAATCTACATGAAGATTTCAGACAGTTTTATAACTTGGCCAGGTAGATTTTGGGTTAGGAACAAGCTTACTTCTACTAAAGTTTTGTATTTACTAAAATTCGATAAAAGAAAATAATCTCTCCATAGAAAGATATAAGTTGTTCAGAAATATGGTATTTTTTTTTGAAAAGAAGTTGCATGTTTCTGTATCAAACAAAGGGTGCAAAGAAATTATTTCCTTGTGTAAATATATAGATATACTAAAAGCTTGGGTTTGCACATAGATTTCAGATGGCTTTGATTCAAGATCTGGTTAGGAAAGTTTCGGGAAAGTACTTTGACAAAAATTTTGAAGCAGATCGTAAAGCATCAAAAGTAATCTTCTTTACAGGGGCGGAATTCCCCAAAACCCAATGCACAGCTCACTCTTACAACAATGAAAGATAATATTTATCCGGAAGAGTTCAATCTTACCTCTTGTGCTCCTTTGGTGGCTCCTTGGTGGACTTTGAGATAGTTGGATCTGCCCTGATGGCAGCATGAACCTTCTTGTAAAGCTCTTCCAAATTGTCAGCATCAATTCCTCTTTTGATATATTCGCTGAAATGTGTCTGGTATTTCTCTTGCTCATCCTCTTGCAGTGTCTAGATAGGAGAAAATATTGAGAGAAAGAGACGGGACAGAATTAGACTAAAACATTAGATGAATCATTAAAAAATATCACAGTGAATTACTAACAAAACTACAGGAGAAAATCCAGATAAAAATTGATTCAGAAAGACAATGTTTAGATTCAAGGCTAACCCTCATGTAAGAAGCAACATGGCCTCCAAAGATGTACTTGCGATGCAACTCTGCATCCAGCTGCTTGTCATCTTTCTTGAAACCAGCAAACCGCTTTTCACTGTGAGGAATGTCGAGGCCTCCATCCAGTGCCCCCTGCACTCAGAAAGAAGGGGAGAAGATAAAAAACCAGAATCAAGAAAAAATCAACTAACTAATATTTTATCGAACCCTAGTACTCTCACAAAAATCCTACTGAAATTTTGCAGCAATATGATATGACGGTTGAGAGGTCAGAAACAGAAGTATCAAATTGCAATGCAACTTATTTCAGTAATCCAAAACACCATATACAGATATCTAGTTACGTCAGGTAGAAAGTAACAGTATAATTCATACTACTATTGAACATATTCCAGTACTACCATTGAATAGGCTCCATTCTAATGTTACTATTAAATAGACGATTAATACAATGACACTGTAATCTGTGCATAATTTTCTACTTTGGACTTGCCAATCTAATCATACATTATGCACGGATGGATCAATAATTTAACACAGCCAAACCGTTTTGACATATCTTTCCTGCGCTATGTTCAACTCACCGAGTTTAAATTACTCCTGCCAACTGGAATTCAATCTTTTTTGTGTATGATAGTAACCTCTTAATTCATTTTCATTGGCAACACTGATGTTTACCCATTTTAGTGAATCTCATAATTTTTGAAAATTCCCATAATATGAGCTTCAGCATATAGTGATTTCAAGCAAAGCCGAAGGAAATCTCCCTTCCAGATGAAGAAACCGACTGTAACTTTGTTACCTAAATTTCCACATATGCTAAACAATGCAGTAAGTATAGGAGATAGAGAGATTACAAGATTATGAGCTACAAGCCCAAGTACAAAGCAAATGAAGTATATATATTAAGAATTTTGGACACCCTGCCAATAGTTTTGATGTAAAACTCCTTCCACTAGGCTTTGCACCTCTAGAACCATAAACGGTCCCTTTTCACCAAAAAATTAGGAACAAAGCTTAACGTCTAGGAAAAAAAATTGCGCGTGGAGAAAAATAGGGAAATTGAAATTAAAAGAGAATGACTGCATCAAGAGTTCTATGATGTATTGTTACTGATCGGGATGGTTTTTACTGCTATTGTTGTTGCTGTCACTGGCACTTCAAAATAAAAGAGATATATCAGGATATAGTTGGACACTACAAGTAAATGGGATGGATCAGGAGCAAACGGAGGAGCCATATTCGCAGTTGCATACAAGGAAAAAATTATTAAACTGATAGTGTCAAGGAAATGTAAGGGTCCTACTGTCAGAAATTTGTTGATAAATCATAACCACTAAAGATAAAATCATAAAAATGGAAGGAGCTTATTTTTGCTGCAAGTTATCATGCAAAAGAATTTCTATAAGAAAATCAAATCATAGTTTGGTTCTTCAGAATAAACCCAGAGTGGACCATGCTACCAAATCATAATTTCCGGGACCATGATGTATTTGGAAAAGTTATCTATTCATAAGCATCACCCCCATCACACACCACTGACTACCCCATAGTTAGAAATCAAAGCTAATTGTGGTTGATTTTCAGAGACATCAAATGGTACATCTTTAATTTATAAGACCTATAAAATGCTCAAACGCTATAATCTAACAAGCACGGACACGGATACAATGACACATGAAAACTACACTAAAGTAGCTTGTGTCATGTCAGATTGGTGCGTGCATCACAACACTGACTATTAAATATAAGAATCCATAAAAAATAACATGTATAAGACTTCTAACACTAGAGTAATACCATCATACAGGTATTGTAGACAATTCACACTTTGTGTATATACAGTACTTCGCCAAACAAAATCTTCCAATATGCAAAAGGACCTCCACACAACTCACATGCATTATAAGTTTATAGGTGGTTGAATTTCAAATCTTTCGTATTGGCCTTATGGTACACATTATACCAAACTGATGTATATACAGTCAGTAAACAAACGGAATTCAACATTAAGAAGCAGAAATGATCGAACCTTGAGAGCACCAAACACGCGATTGCCCGTAGTTGTCCGGATAAGTCCAACATCCAGGAGAGCACGGAATGGCCTCCTGTTCTCTGTAGGCTCAACAGAAAAATCTTCTCCCGTAGCCTACAACCAAAAACATTCACATTACTCACAAATCTCCAACACAACTACAAATCTAAAAAACCAAACGTTAAACCATAAAACCTCAGTATTTCCCTCATATTCCTTATCCATCTCAACCATCTTCAAAACACGCCTAGCCAACAACAGTCCGGTACAATACGCTGATATTCATTCGACAAAGTTAGAATTCAACCAATACATAACCATCCCAATCGAAATAAGCCATGAAATAACAACCTGCTGCGTAATTAGCAAGCCCGACTTCAAGCCCATATCGCGGCAACTCATGCGAATAAGCTGCGGCCATAACCATATCGCCGGCAATGCTAGCAGAGATGATTTGTGCTGTGATATCCGTGTTGGTAAAACGAACGACAAATCGATACTTGGGGGTTGAATACTTGTTCTTGTCTTGCCTAATCAAGCGAATCCTCGCCCGATAATCAGTCTTCCCCTCTGCACGAATCAAGATCACCATTTCACCACAAACAAACCACACTATTTTGATCACAACAAAATGGTGAACCCATTAATGTGAATGAATGAATGAGTATACCTCTCCTTCTCTTGTACTTCACTTGAAAACGCTTGAAGTAAGCCCTGCTCTTCTGGGCTTTGATGAACGCCTAAAATTCATTCGTATGTAAAAATGGGTATCAGATTTTTGATAAAAATTTGACCTTTACATGACATTTTCGAGAAAATATTAGATCTTTAACATATTCATTGTTAAATAACGATAAAATGGATCAAATTTTGGGGAAAATGAGCTTGAATTTACCATTGCGATTTCGGACCGAAGACCGGAGATTGGTGAAGATGAAGAACAGAGACAAGAAAGCGGCTGCTTGAATTTTATAGGGACTTTTAACTTAGGGTTTTTTGGTTGAGGAATTTGACGGCTGAGATTGTCTGAGGATTAGCAGATGCTGGATTTCGGATCGGATCGTTAAATCTTACTTTATTGTGCGTGTTTAGTTGTCGGGTCGGGTTGAGTGGGTTTGTGAGTAAACATGGGTCACGTTTATGGTTCTTTATAGGGTCCTTTCGTTAAGGGGAATTAGAACTTTAGAAGATGATTTGGAGTAGGGTGTAATTTTTATTTTCTTAAATCCACTTTATAATGAGAATTCTTCGAAATCATATCATACACACCTATTCAGCGAGTGACATAGGAGCAAGGTAGTCTTGGTCGAGGTTCTAAGGGTCATCAGTGTAAACGACTACCTCCTGACTTATGAGGACATGTGATAGGTCGCAAGTTTGCTAACAAGATACACGAGATAAAGAAAATATGGTATATCGCTATCGCTGTAATGATTTGAATTTTATAACTGGATAAAAATAATTTTTACTTTCGACTTGAAATAATATTTATGATAATCTAATTCATATGATAATTTTAGTTATGTTTCCGAATTTTCAATAGTGCTAGCTTTACATATGAAAATTCGTTATACTTTGCAAATAAGTGTGTTTCTTTCTCTATATTTTGATAGGTTTAAATGAAGCTAAAATTGTATAGTTGTGTTCCTTTCTTTTTTATAACATATATTTTGCATTTTTTGTAGTCAATGGACAGGTAGCGTTGCTATCGTGAAGAGCCAAATTTGGCCGATTGAAAATAATAAAATATTCAGATGGAATATCATCCTCCGTTTATTCCCATTTTATTTATTTTTAATATTAAAAAAATGTGTGATGGAAGATCATCTTCCGTTTAGTCAAAATTTTTCCCTTTTTTTGAATTTTTAAATTTGTTAAATGACATCTTCGTAATTAACGAATGACAATTTAGTAAATTTTGAAAGATTATTTCAGAGAAAGTTGCCGGTCCGAGCATTTTCTTATCTTTTTTTGATTTTGTTGAAGATCTTCTTCCGTCAGAGAAATTTGACATATAAAGCTAATACCCGCTTACTCTCGTCAAAATCATCACCTTACTGATGCAAGTATATTTGTTGAAGTCTTTCTTATCTCTAATATTATATTTGTAAACTGGCAACCTGCACGTGCAATGCACGTTCTAATCAACTTTTATTTATTTTATAAAGTAAATAATAAGATGTAATATGGCCTCTGATGCGGCGGTTTGTTTTTGGGAAGTGTGGACGCACCAGGTGTGAGTTCTATTTGTTTGTTTTGTGGAAGGATACGGTACTGGACGGTACGCCATACCCTCGGCATGAGGGGCACGACTGGGTACAGAGGCGGAGGTCGGATGCTCGGCTCGGATTTGGAAGCCCGGATCCAGGAGTCTCGTGTACCTGCACTCGACCTAGGAACACCGGAGTTGGTCCCGGTGGCAGGCCCTCCACGGTCTAGTCAGTTACTGAAGTAAAGCAATAGTAACTAGGGTTTGAGAGGGAAAAGATTGACTACCTTTGAAGGTGGGAGAGGGCCTCGTATTTATAGGCATGCCAAACGGGTCTGGATCCGTTTGGGCCGAGTTTGGACCCGCATGCCCGTGGGCCTGGTGTGGTAGAAGCCCATGGAACTTAAGGCTGATATGATGATCAGGGGTGAGTACTTTTTTAGGAGATCGGGTGGTCTAGGATGTGCCAAACCATTTTTCCCCTATGTCACAAGCCCCCACTCCTGTAGGGGTGTGCGAGCTAGCCGTGGAGGAGTAGTCTTGGTCGTGAAGGAAGAGCGAGGGGAGTTTTTCGGTGGCATTCGGGGTCGTCACCGAGGCTGAGTCCGGCTCAGAGGCCGGAGGTCCGGTCTACTGTCGAAGGCCTTCTGACGAGGAGTAAGGGTGCGTGCTGGGCCGAAAGTAGCTTCGGAGAACTCAGGCAAAGGTGAGCCGATGTGCTTTCTATTGAGAAACCTACCTTGGTGCTCGACCTGGCCTAGGAGCATCGAGGGCTTAGGGGTCGGCAAGGGTGTTGGAGAGCCGTGCGCTTTCCTGAGAAAGCTACCCTGGTGCTCGAGCTGACCTCGGAACGTCGAGGGTTTAGGGGTCGGCAAGAATGTTGGCGAGCCTGTGCGCTTTCCTGAGAAAGCTACCCTGGTGCCCGACCAGACCTCGGAGCGTCGAGGGCTTAGGGGTCGGCAAGGGTGTTGGCGAGCCGGTGTGCTTTCCTGAGAAAGCTACCCTGGTGCTCGACCTTACCTCGGACCGTCGAGGGTTTAGGGGTCGACAAGAGTGTTGGCGAGACTGTGCGCTTTTCTGAGAAAACTATCCTGGTACTCGACCTGACCTTGGAGCGTCGAGGGCTTAGGGGTCGGCAAGGGTGTTGGCGAGCCGGTGCGCTTTCATGAGAAAGCTACCCTGGTGCTCGACCTGACCTCGGAACGTCGAGGGCTTAAGGATCGGCAATTGTGTTGGCGAGCCGGTACGCTTTCCTGAGAAAGTTACCCTGGTGCTCGACCTGACCTCGGATCGTCGAG
Source organism: Hemerocallis citrina (assembly GCA_017893485.1). NCBI lineage: Eukaryota > Viridiplantae > Streptophyta > Magnoliopsida > Asparagales > Asphodelaceae > Hemerocallis > Hemerocallis citrina. The sequence goes on from CM030365.1 coordinate 197,603,233, forward strand.
GGCTTAGGGGTCGGCAACGGTGTTAGCGAGCTGGTGTGCTTTCCTGAGAAAGCTACCCTGGTGCTCGACCTGACCTCGGATTGTCGAGGGCTTAGGGGTTGGCAAGGGTGTTGGCGAGCCTGTGCGCTTTTCTGAGAAAGCTACCCTGGTGCTCGACCTGACCTCGGATCGTCGAGGGCTTAGGGGTCGGCAAGGGTGTTGGCGAGCCGGTGTGCTTTCCTGGGAAAGCTATCCTGGTGTTCGACTTGACCTCGGATCGTCGAGGGCTTAGGGGTCGGCAAGGGTGTTGGCAAGCCTGTGCGCTTTCCTGAGAAAGCTACCCTAGTGCTCGACCTGATCTCGGAGCGTCGATGGCTTAGGGGTCGGCAAGGGTGTTGGCGAGCCAGTGCACTTTCCTGAGAAAGCTACCCTGGCGCTCGACCTGACCTCGGACCGTCAAGAGTTTAGGGGTCGGCAAGAGTGTTGGCGAGCCTGTGCACTTTCCTGAGAAAGTTGCCCTGGTGCTCGACCTGACCTCGGATCGTCGAGGGCTTAGGGGTCGGCAAGGGTGTTGGCGAGCCGGTGTGCTTTCCTGAGAAAGCTACCCTAGTGCTCGACCTGACCTCGGATCGTCGAGGGCTTAGGGGTCGGCAAAGGTGTTGGCGAGCCTGTGCGCTTTCCTGCGAAAGCTACCCTGGCGCTCGACCTGACATCGGAGCGTTGAGGGTTTAGGGGTCGGCAAGGGTGTTGGCGAGCCGGTGTGCTTTCCTGAGAAAGCTATCCTGGTGCTCAACCTGACCACGGATCGTCGAGGGCTTAAGGGTCGGCAAGGGTGTTGGCAAGCCTGTGCGCTTTCCTGAGAAAGCTACCCTGTTGCTCGACCTCACCTCGGATCTCAAGGGCTTAGGGGTCGGCAAGGGTGTTGGCGAGCCGGTGGACGCAGTGTTAGCACAGAGCTTCAGTTTCCCATGGGAATTAATGATGCTTCTGGATTTGCGCGCGACGCTTCAGTTTCCTAGGAGAATTAATGACGCTCCCGGATTCGCGCGCGACGCTTCAGCTTCCAAGGACAAATACGGCGTGACGCTCTGCCTTCCATCATTTGGCCTCCCTAAGGTCATAAATGCGGCTTGGGGGGGCTATATATACCCCCATCCTTCGTTGTTCTTTCGTTAGAAAAGAGCGCCGATGGCCCATGTGCCATCGAAGGTGTCTGCCGCAGGCGGACGCCTAATAACTGAACTTTTTAAGGCAGAGAGCCTCGAATAGGTGGTTCCTCTGTCGTCCCTGTCTTCCTTTGGGTATATGGCTCTGAGGACTGTCTGTCCGAAGGAGACAGGGATGGGAGGCGTGCCGACCAAAGTCCTGGGCCTGAGAGACGAGAGTCTGCCGTTGTTTGGTATTTTTGGGTATATCAATCTGAACCCGTTGTTTGGGTATATCAATTTGAACCCGTCCTTTCTCTCAACCAGAGAAAGCAGACCCACTCTACTACCAAGAGTGAAAACAACAAACGACTCTACAACCTAGAGTCAAAAACACTCTCCAACCGAGAGCAATAGAACAAGAATACTTTACAGTCAACCTATAGCCTTGTTGTTGTATGTGTTGATGCACGTGGCTAAAAGAACAGGTCGACTTCTATACTCAGTCCAGAGCGAATTCGTTGCTATACTGGACTGAGTGTAGAGAACCAGAGAGTATGATCTTGAAAGCTTTATTTCTCAAAAAATCACTTAGAACTTTTTTCACAAAGATGCTTCAGATTTCAAGAAGAGAATTCTGTAGATCTTTTCAGTGAGATCTGAACTCTACTTAAAGAGTTTGATATCCTGAACGTTGGGAGACAGTTACTCAACTGTCAGCCAACGGATCTAAGCTTTTGAGTTTGAAAAAATTCGATTTTGAAAAACAGAAAACGGTCAAAAGCTCTCGAACAGTCGACTGGGTTGCCATATGAGTCGACTGATCAGAGTTTGAATAAATTTAAACAGTTTTGTACTATCAGTCGACTGGCAGAAGCTTAAGTCGACTGGTACTCAAAAGTTAAACTTCTTCAAACTGTTTTAACTCTTTTTGTTGGGGGTTTTTAAGAGACACATTATGAAATTTTTTGAGTGTGTGTGTGTGTGACAAGGCTTTACATCAGATTAAGACTCAACAGAAAGTAAGATACAATTGTTTTTACAAGACATTATAATTTGACACAATTGAGCTAAGGTCTTGAGTCTTGAGTCTTGTTTTGAGTGAAGTCTTGGATCTTGTCATGAGTGAAGTCTTCATCTGTATCCTTTTGAGCTTGTTCATCTGTTCAGCTAGAATAGTCTTTTGTATGTGCACTGCAATGTTAGCTGTATAACATAGACACATGTTGCACTGTGTTGTGATCATCAAAATCAAGAATCAACAAGGCATACATCTTGCACACACTCGGTGTCGAAAGTCGGCTCTGATACCATTTGTAACGCCCCTGCCCCTAGCTCAGACAATTTATACAATTTATAAGACAAATTAGATACTATATAGTACAACTGCCCACCACAGGCTGCCTCTCAAAAGGTGGTTAACCGGATTGGTGACTCTTGATCATTGGCTAATACTATTTATATTATATTATGTTTAAGTTATTTAACGATATGGGATTAAGTTCCTATACTCTTTCTCTCTCTCTTTGAATTTCACAGCCGAAAGTCATAGACAGGTGAGCCCCCATTTAAATTTTGCAACGTCAACTCATCAAGAGCAGAGCAACATACAAGCACTTCATGCTGTAATAATCATGTGGACCCCCACCATCTAATTCACATATACATTATTCACCTCTGTTTACAACAACCACTTTTTTATATATATCTTATATATATAAGATATATCTTATATATATAAGATACTACTATCATATATTATTATTATTATTTTTTTTTTACACGGGGTGTTACACTCGATTTCGTCTTTCAAGGCCCGACACTGGTCGGTTTCGTGCCCGTGGTCTCGGTGGAAGCGGCAGTAGAACTGCTGGTCTCGCTTTTTGTTGTTGCTCGGTCGTGGCGGTAGTCGGACGAGGCCCTTGTCCTCTATTTCTAGGAGTATGGGGGACACGTTCTGTGTCAAGGGCATTTATCTTTCGAAGCGGTGGACCGGAGGCACCCTCTTCATTCCGACCCCTTCCTTCGCTGCTTTCCTGACAGGCTCGGTCTCATCGACCTTGCGTTTGCCCTTCCCTGTAGCTTCTTTGGCGCCTTCCGGGTTTAGAGCTTCTTCCGCCCGTATGTACTTCTCGACCCGGTTGAGTAGGTCAGGGAAGTCCTGGGGAGGCTTCTTGCCCAAAGAAACCTTTAACTGGCTGTGTCGGACATTGTGCCGGAAAGCGACTGAGGCGACTCCGGCATCGAGGGAGGAGACAGATCTTGCCTCGGTGGTGAACCTCCTGATGAAGTCACGGAGTGACTCTCATTCCCTCTGTCGGATGTCTAGTAAGGACGCGCTTGTCTTCTTGGCCTTCCAGAAAGTTGGCCTCCAGCTGGTCGAACGAGAAGATCGAGCCCGGCTGGAGCTTGGAGAACCATTCCCGAGCCGGACCCCGGAGTATGGTAAGGAACGCGCGGCACAGCAGGGGATCCGAAGCACTGTGAATCATCATGAGGGTCTTGAAACCCTCCATGTGATCAGCAGGATCACCCTCGCCGTTATAGGTCTCGAACTGTGGAGGCCGAAAATTCCGAGGGATCTCTGCTTCTAGGATGGGAGCCGAGAAAGGTGGTCGGGTCGGCCTGCGGCCTAGAGTGGGGTTTTGAATGCCGTTGCCGAGGTGGTCGAGGCGGTTTTCCATCTCCAGCAGGCGTCGGAGCACCTCGTTTTCGCGTTCAGGGAGATGGGTAGGGTCACAAGTGTGGCTCCCTCCATCGCCCGTCCAGTGCGATTGGTTGAACGTCTCGGCTCTGGGTGCTCCGTGAATGGCCTCCATGATTTCGTCCTGGAAGCTCCGGAACTCAGCCCTCGTGACCGCACCATGGTCAATCGGGTCGTGCTGAGGCGGCGGCCTTCTACCGATGCGGCTACGCGCCGACGCTCGTCCTTCGGGAGGAGGTCTGGGGTGGTTCGGGGCCGAGTTGGAAGTGGTCCCTCCCCTAGTCTGACTCGCCCGTCGGCTCTGGATGACCCGACGAAGGTCGGGCAAGACTGAGCGAGATGCGCCCTGTTGGTGTCCGAGGCTGACCCTCGGATTATTCGATCCGTGAGCGTCCTCGGGGACGTCCTAAAGAGGAGGACCGTTAGGACGGCGCGTAGAGGTAACCGCTCTCCTGGGCTTGGGTCCCATGTGAGCACGGATCAAGGGGATGCCACTGATGGCAAGGTTCGGGTTGACGTCCGTACCGAGAAAGAGTTCCCACAGACGGCGCCAACCTGATGCGGTTTGTTTTTGGGAAGTGTTGACGCACCAGGTGTGAGTTCTATTTGTTTGTTTTGTGGAAGGACACGATACTGGATGGTACGCCCTACCCTCGGCAGGAGGGGCACAACTGGGTACAAAGGCGGAGTTCGGATACTCGGCTCGGTAATGGAGGCTCGGCTCGGATCTGGAAGCCCGGGTCCAGGAGTCTCGTGTACCTGCACTCGGCCTAGGAACACCGGGGTTGGTCCCGGTGGCAGGCCCTCCGACGGTCTAGTCAGTCACTGAAGTAGAGCAACAATAACTAGGGTTTGAGAGGGAAAAAATTGATTACCTTTGAAGGTGGGAGAGGGCCTGGTATTTATAGGCATGCCAAACGGGTCTGGATCTGTTTGGGCCGAATTTGGACTCGCATGCCCGTGGTCCTGGTGTGGTAGAAGCCCATGAGGCTTAAGGCTGATATGATGATCAGGGGTGAGTACTTTTTGAGGAGATCAGGTGGTCTAGGATGTGCAAGACCATTTTTCCCCTATGTCAGCCTTGAACCTGAAATTTCTCTTTACTCATACATATTTTTTACAAAATACTGTTAGTGACACAAACTTATATTTTATATGAGTGATACTTTTGTAAATAATTAAATTGTTATGCTAACTAACAACAGTTGAGTAAATGAATGATTAATATAACTTATACTTAAAAATGAATGGTTGAGATTAGATTGTCGAATGTCTACAAATGACAATCCCAACGCTCTCATTATTATATTAGAGATTATATATTATATTATAGATAGATAAATATATAGATAGATACTAATTTTCACGTGTGATGCACATTTAATATATTAAAAAAATCAAAGTAAAAAATCCGACGTAGTGAGGACTTGAATCTGAGACCTCCTTCATATTAGTTATGCACGTGCAATGCACGCATTGGTAGATTTACAAATGACACTAAGGTCTTTTCCCATTATAATATTAGAGATTAGAGATAATATTAAAGATTAGAGATTAGAGATATATTAACGAGTGTGATGCACGTACATAGCTAATATGAATGAGGTTTCAGGTTTGAGTCCTCACTAAGCCAGAGTTTTTATTTATTTTAATTTTTATTAAAACGTGCATTGTCTATGCATAACTAATTAAAAGAGGTATTAGGTTTGAGGTCAGACAACGTCAAATTTTGTACTTTTAAAAAAATATATTTATTAAGATGTGCGTCACACTTGTAAATTACTGGTCGTTATTAGCTGCAAAGACAAACTCAATTGAGCATTTATAAATAAATTCTATATATGTTTACAATTTTTTTCTAAATAAAATAAAAAAGAAGCACGTGCAGCGCACATCCTAACCAGTCTCCTTCCAAACTTCAGAATCTTTTAACGTAATAGGCCACTTTTTGAAAATATTTGTGACTATGGGTCAGTATCGAAACTATTAGTGTTCGTGGGCTACTGTGTGCCACGTCAGTAGCGGCCGCTATTCCCATTTGCGACAATGTCACTAATGGGAATGTCGGCCTCTGTTTTAAAATATTTGGATTTTTTTTGTTGTTGCTATTCCTATAAGCGACAAAAGCATATATGAAGTCGCTAATGAGATTAGCGACCTTTAATGAATTGTATTAAACACTTAGCAAATCTATAGAATTTTTTGCTCTCTGAAAAAATAATAATCATTTTATTTTTGAAACTGAGGTCATTATTCGGAATAGCGACCTTAGTTGTACAAATGTCACTATTCGGAATAAATGTCTTTATTGTACTAAGGTCGCTATTCATAATAGATGCTTTTATTGTACTAAAGTCGCAATTTAGAATAGAAGTCTTAGTTGTGTGACTATTTTACAAATTTTACAAGGAACAAGGAGATTGAATTTCTTACTGAGGTCGCTATTGTGCATAACGACCGAAGTATACTAAGGCTGCCATTCCCAATAGAGACCTCAGTTTTATTTTTTTTTTCTTCCCAGGAGAGCAAAGCCTCTTTAGAAATCGCTAATCCCATTACATTTATTTGAGGTCGTTGTCACGCCCCACTTCCCAAAAATACGGAATACGAGCACGTAACAAAATCTCAGCGAATGATTTTTATCATCCATAAGATGTTCATGAATTCTTTACAACATACCACAAGAATAATCAGAGTCAGAAGCAAAAGATACAACCAACATGCATAATTGAAACAAGATACCAACAGAAATTACTTGAAACCAAATAAAATAATCTCAAATAATCAGGTTTTGAACAGGTCAAATATCCTGGGCCACATCGCCCAAATACAAGATAAATATCCAAGTCATCAAGTACAATTTATTCAAGTTCAAGCAACAAATAATAATAATAATAAGTAGAAACTCCAGCACTAATACGTCATCTCGCCAATACCATATGGTAGTCGTCCATCCTGATCTGCAATTAGTAAATTTGCAGGAGAAGGAAAGAGAAAACAAGTACCCGTCAATTGCAAGTTACGCGCCACTTATAATGTTAGATACAAGTACAAGGGTTAGAAAATTCTAAGTAAGAGGCCTAGCATTGTATAAGTGTGTCAACAGAAATATAATATCTAACATGAATCAAGAAAATAGAAATAAGTAGCATGGTCTACTAACATGTACAGGTAACATGTCTCAAGTGTCAAGCAAACAGGTAAACAGGTAAACAGATATCATGTATACAAGTAACAGGTATGCAGGTAACAGGTAAACAGGTAATCAGGTATATAGGTATACAGGTACCAGGTCCAAGTACAGGTAATCATGTAATCATGTAATCATGTAACAGGATAATCATATTTATGTCATGTCAAGTCTTGTTATATTACTATCTAGGTAGCACTTCATGCATCCCAGCTTTTACTACGTGGTTGGTACAACAAACAGTTTCGTTTTAGATTTCATAGTGGAGTCCATAGGGCAGTGTACTTAGGTACAGTAAATAGGAATAACAGGAACAGGTAGAACCTAGTGGTTCTCTTCCGAGTACACCTTCCTAAGGGAAGTATGCAGTCAGGTACAGGAAATCAGGCATAACCTAGTGGTTATCTTCCGACTACATCTTCCTATAGGGAAGCATGCAGTCAGGTACAGGTAAACAGGATCGTGAATCATGTATTCATGAACACGTAACAGGCAGGCAGGCAGGACACAGATCCTTTTCCAAGTACACATTTCTATATTTTCCACTACTAGATCTTTCCCTTAACCCCGGCTTAGTCATTTATTATTATAATCAGGCATGCATGTGTGTGTCGCAAAACAAAGCAAGGATAACAAGGTATAAACATGTATCAGGTTCAGGGTGCAAGCTAAACAAGTACAGGTACAAGATAACACATAACAGGGTAAAACAACCACTTTTCTAATTCAGGACAACAAGACAGTGTTGTACTAAAACAGTGATTTTCGCTACTACAAACATCCAAATCTGGATCCGTCGAAGGATCTGGAGAATATACTTCCACACGAATCCAGCGAGTATAAATAAGTTATATAGTAATTCACAACATCATAACCCAAAACAGATTTGAAAACAGAAAACATGTTCAGTCAAAAATCAGGAAAACGAATTCTCAGTCAGGAAAACTGCATCAAAAACTCTCAAATAAATTCAGAAAAAATTTGGGGGTATTCCCCTATATGTCTAGATTCAAAATATAAAGTTTCACAATATTCCAGTAAAATTAGTTCAGTCATCAAAAATAAAAAAAATCAAGAACTGATACTTTGTAAAATCTGGAATTCCCAACACTGCTGTACGAAAACTGAAGTACCTCGCAACCAGTGAAACGAAATCCAAATCTGTCAAAGGGAGGTGAAAATAGATAAAATATAATAACTTTCCTATTTCAAAAACAATTTTCATACAGTTTAAGGAATCATACTGAAAATAAGGTTCTTTATAGAACAGTGAGCGAAATACAGCAAGTATAGATTTCATAAGCGAGCATGAAACAACACATAAAACTCATCAATAAATTTCACCAAAATTCTGGGTAATCCCTAAATAGATAAAGAAACACTGGCCAAAGTTTTGGATCAAATTAATATAAGTAGCATAGTTCTTTAAAATGATTTGTTATCCAAATTATTGAAAAACAAAATCTGGAAAAGTTCGACACCTCTGTACTAAAACAGTCATAACTCAGTCATACGAAATTAAAATCAAGCAAGGTTAGAGGAGTTTGAAAATAGACAAAATTATTTGAAACTCATATTTTATACCGAAGTTAGTATATTGACTTTACCATAGTCGAAAACAGCAAACTAAACAGAACAGCGGCAAAACTACAGATTTTCCCCTCGAGAACAAAATAAACATAGATTCAAGAAAATTGATCCAAACACATCCAAACATGAAATTGAGTCTACCAAGTGTCTAAACATCATGAATTAGGGTTATTAACATGTCCACGCCAAGTATATCTCATGGGTCTCAATCAAAACACGAATTCTCACACAAGTCTCACATACATGCTAAAAATCAATAACGGGTAAAACCTAGGTTAATTCATGTCCATATTGTGTCGTGAGTCATCTATGGTCCAGTTTTCACAATAGAGATAAAACCCATCAAGAAAAACACAAACAAGAGTCGTCTCTAGACCCAACTACACTATAGGTGAACTTTTTGACTTGCATCAAACAAATGAATTGGAGTACAAGTTACTTGCCTTAATTTGAGGATGAAGAACGACGCAAACAAGAATAGAAGCAAAACCCACGAACGAAAATCTGCTAATCCACGAATCCAAGCAACTATAGCGAAATTCCCCACACGAACGAAACTTCCAAAGCAAGAGGCGATCAAAGTGGCTAGCGGCCACAAGAGAACACCATGAGAGAGTACTAGGGTTTGTATATGGCACAAGAGGATTGTGATGGTGGTGTGGAGATGGTCGGGATTGGTCAAGGAGAGGGCTCGGGTTGTAAGGGTATGCCGGAGTGGAGAGGGTGTTGGGTGTGCAGCCAGAGGGAGAGAGAGGGAGAGATCGGGAGAGAGAGGTAGGGAGAATTAAGGTTAGGGTTTAGGGTTTGTGAGGGGTTGTACATATATATAGGGTTTAGATGTGTGGGTATTATGAGTAGTATTAGGTTTACAATTGGGTTTTGGATATTGGGTCAAATAAAAATAGGAATGCAAATATGATTGGGAATTTACAAGACAACCAAATCACCACCACAACACCAAGAAAAATAAAAAAATAAAGATAACGAGACAAAAAATGAGGGAAAGATCAAAATAATGAAAAACGAAATAAAAGAGACAATCAATCAAACACAAGGAGCTCAAAATGAAATAAAACGAGTATATATTGAAACAAACTCCAATATACGGTTTAGAAAAAAATACAAAAGAGAAAAATACACTAAAACGAAAAATACACTCCAAAATACAAAAAAAGAAAAACAGGGGTTACAGTCGCTAATCCCATTAGTGACCTCATATATATTAAAGTTGCTAGTAGGGATAGCGGCAACAAACAAAAAAATTTCAAAATATTTTAAAACATATGTCGCTATTCCCATTAGTGACTTTTAAAATGAAGAGGTGGCTAATGAGAATAGCACTTGCTGCTGACGTGACACAAAGTAGTGCACCAACCCAAATAGTTTCGAAACTGGGCCATACTCGCAAATATTTTCAAAATTTTGCCTATTAAGGCAAAAATTTGAAAAAAAAATTCGATAAACTTGGCTTCTAATTTCAACAGTTCCCTCCGCATGTCGTAACTGAATTCTCAGATCTTCTTCTCCGATCCCAACAATGGACATTCTGATCGCCCAGATCCAAGTGGACCTCCGCTCCAACGACGCCCTCCGGCAATCCGGCGCCCTCCTCCAATCCCTCCAGCAGTTCGCTGCTGGCCGCGACATCTCCGCCGTCGCCAAATCCACCTGCGAGGAGATCATCGCTTCCCCTTCCTCCGTCGTCTCCAAAAAGCTCGCCTTCGACCTCCTCCGCACCACCCGGCTCACCCCCGACCTCTGGGACCTTGTCTGCTCCGGCGTCCGCTCCGACCTCGACTTCCCCGACCCCGACGTCTCCGCCGCCGTGTTCCAGCTTGATCACCAATAGTGGTAATGGCAGCTGGAGCTCTTCTCCTTGGCATCTCAAGCAGCTGAACCTGCAACTATGAGATTATAGAAGAAGAAGATGATGAACAAAAGATCAGATTTCATTCATACCAAAGTTTACAGCCTAGGGGGTATTTATACATTTGAAGCACAATTGGAACACGTGCTTAGACATTCAGTTAGACGGTTACAACAACCCCAACTAACTGCCAGCTACTTTACAAAGAACACCCTGTACATATCAAATTCCCCTAGACACTGATACAATTGATACACTACCTACTACATCTGATACTGCACACTGATACATCTGATACTGTGTTCCTTTCATCTGCAGCTCATCTTCAGCTTATCTTCTCCATACAATTCTTAGTCACCATGCTCCTAATGATCAGCTCGGGCAATCCCCTGAGCTGGATCAATACTTCCCCCTCGAAAAGGTGATTCCGGGGTGTCGCGAAACTCTGGGAATCGCCAGTGAATATCCCAATATCGCTCCCACGTTGCTTCTTCAGCTCCAGCATGTTTCCATTGGATTAATACCTCTGAGACTGCAATTCCTCTTTTAGGGACCATACGTCTTGCCAATACTTGCTCCGGTTGAGGTGATTCTTCCACAAAATAAGTTGGTAGAGCCGTAGGAGATGATGCAGCAATACCCTTGCGGTTAACATGAGTCTTCAATTGTGAAATGTGGAACACATCATGTATTGGAGCATCTTCAGGCAATTTCAACTGATAAGCTACTGCCCCCACTCTCTCAATAATCTCATAAGGCCCATAAAACAATGGGGAGAGTTTGTGGATACGATGGCCACCAATTGAAACCTGTTTATAGGGATGGATCTTCAAATAAACCCAACTCCCAACACTGAACTCCTTATCTGTCCTATGCAAGTTAGCTTTCGATTGCATTCTTCCCTGGGCACGCACCAAATTATCCTTCAGCAATTTCAGAACTTCATCTCTTGAAAGAAGGCTCTCTTCTACTGATTGTACCCTCGCAGTTTTGGGTGTGTAAGAAAGCAGGGTAGGAGGAAGTCTTCCGAACACTACTTGATAGGGAGACATGAGAGTCGAGCTATGTACATGAGTGTTATAACAATAAGCCGCCCAATCTACCCACGCCGACCACCCTTGCGGCTTATAAGCTGCGAAACACCTCAAATAAGTCTCCAAAACCCTGTTAATAACCTCCGTTTGCCCGTCGGATTGGGGATGAAATGCTGTACTCATACATAGTTTAGTTCCCTGCAACGACATTAATTCTTTCCAAAAATTTGAAGTGAAGATTGTATCCCGATCACTTACGATACTCTTGGGTAACCCATATAGCTTGATTACATGATGGAAAAGGGCAGCAGCTACTTCTTTAGCTGTATAAGGATGGTGAAGAGGTATAAAGTGGCAAAATTTGGACAATCTATCGACAACTACCAACAAAGAAGTATACCCAGCACTACGAGGCAATCCTTCAATGAAGTCCATACTCAAGTCTTCCCAAATGTGCTCTGTTATAGGTAGAGGCTGTAATAACCCCGCAGGTGAGGTACTCATGTACTTATTTCTTTGGCACTCATCACAGGAACGGATGAATTCTTTCAAATCTCTTTTCATACCGTGCCAAAATACCAGCTTCTTCAGCTCATGCCAAGTTTTATCAACACCTAAATGCCCTCCTTGAGGTGTGCAGTGCACTTCTTCTAAGAAGAGATGTTTCGCAGTCGATTGGGGACTCAAAAGAATACAACCTTTAAAATAATACACCCCTTCTATTAATGTAATTCTGCTGTCTTCTTCCGCCTCTACTTGCTGCCTGATTCCTTCATAATATGGGTCATTCATGACCAATTGTTTCATGACCACTAACCAAGTAGGTTGAACCACAGTGATTGACGCCAAAGTAGCTTCACTACTCTCTTCAAACTGTCTAGAAAGGCAATCAGCAGGCACATTTTCTCTACCCTTCTTATACTCAACCGAGAAATGGTACCCATGGAGCTTTATTAACCAAACATGTTGAGCTTCAGTGTAAAGTCGCTGCTCCAACAGATGCTTTAAAGGCTTATGATCCGTACGAATTATAAATTTTCTTCCTAACAAATACTGGCGCCACTTCTTAACGGCCAAAAGAATCGCTAACATCTCTTTTTCATATGTCGACAAGAGCTTGTTCTTCCCTTTAAGTTCATGACTCAAATAAGCAATTGGGTGTTTTTGTTGAAGCAGTAAAGCTCCCAATCCATTGCCACACGCATCACATTCCAATTCAAAGGGAATTGCGAAGTTTGGTAGTTGAAGAACAGGGGGATTAGACAGTGCCTTTTTCATTTGATCAAAAGCAATTTGTGCTTCTTCAGACCAGCAGAAGGCACCTTTCTTAGTCAGCTTAACTAAGGGCCATGCGATGGAACTGTAGTTGGCTATGAACTTGCGATAGTAACCCGTGAGACCTAGAAATCCCCGTAGAGCTTTCAGTGATCTAGGCTCTGGCCAATCTTGAATGGCTCTAACCTTTTCTTGATCCACTGACACCCCATCAGCCGACACCACATGCCCCAAATATTGCACCTCACTTACTCCAAAAGAACATTTACTGAATTTGGCATAGAGCTGATTATCGACTAGGATCTGTAGCACTGTAGTCAGATATTGTATGTGCAAGGCCAAATTACTGCTATATATCAATATATCATCGAAGAATACTAACACATACTTCCGTAGTTGAGCCTTAAAAATCGAATTCATGAGAGACTGGAAGGTTGATGGCGCGTTAGTTAACCCAAACGGCATGACAAGGAATTCGTGGTGCCCTTCGTGAGTGCGAAAAGCTGTTTTTGCCACATCTTGTACATTCATACGGATCTGGTGGTATCCACTACGCAAATCCAACTTGCTAAACACAGTTGCCCCATGAAGCCCATCAAGTAACTCATCAGTTATAGGAATGGGAAATTTATCCTTTACGGTTACCTCATTTAGAGCTCTATAATCAACACACATACGCCAACTCCCATCGGGTTTCTTCACCATGACTATAGGCGAGGAGTAAGGACTGTGGCTTGGCTGTATGATTCCAGAGTTCAGCATTTCTTTAATCATTTTCTCAATTTCATTCTTCTGATGCCAAGGGTGTCGATAAGGACGTAAACTAACCGGTTTACTTCCTGGAAGCAGTGTAATGGTGTGATCACAACTATGATGGGGAGGTAAACCCATATCTTCCTTGAAGACTATACTGAATTGATCCAAGACTTGCTGAAGCTGAGGGGGAATACTCATATTGCTTTCTTGGCGATCTGCAGCCTTTGGAGAACCAACCATTTGCAAGAACCACCCATTCTTGACTTGTAAGAGGGCTTTAGTAATACTTTTAGGTGTTGACAACTCCATGTCTGGAAGAGTAATCCCAATCAAGGTTCTATCTTGTTCATCAATTCGAAAACTCAATCTTTTCTCCTTCAAATTCCACACAACATCTCCCAAAGTCTCCATCCATTGAGAACCCAAAACTAGTTGGCAGGTGTCCAAAGATACCACATAGAAATCTGCAACAATAGGTATTCCTTGACACACAAATTTCACTTCTTCACAAAGACCCCAACACTTCAGCTTTTGGCCTCCGGGAATAGTTACTTCTAACTGTGCTTGTTGGTTAACAGGTAATTGAAGTTTGTACACAAGGTGATCATTAATGAAGTTATGAGTAGCTCCCGTATCTAATAAAGCACAAACAGAGTGGGAAGAAATCGTTCCCAAAACTCTGAATGTTGTTGGTCGATTGCTTCCAGTGAGAGCATGGAGAGAAATAGCTCCTGGTTCCACAAGGGATTGCACGGGTTTGCTTAGTTTTGAGTCATATGGTTTTCAACTGCCTCCACCTCTTCATCTGCGGAGCTATTATCAATTTCTTCTGTTTCCTCATCTAAAGTGCCCATAATCTGCATGAATACACCATTTTCGCAAGTTCCCATCATATGCATAAACATCTTCCCAGCACATTTATGTCCTCTCACAAATTTCTCGTCACAATGGAAGCAAAGGCCCTTTTCTCTTCTCTCTTTCATAAATTGCAGCAATTGCTGATTCTTAACTATAGAGTTACTATGAGACGCAGTTGGATTATTTCCTGCGGGGGTCTTATTGCTTGGTAGGTTGGAATTGAGAGTAGAATTTGAAGTTGCTGTAAGATTTAGTGATTTGAACTGGGTTTGTGATGCATTGTTTCTAACAAGAGGAGGATACTTCCAATTCCTTCTTTGATCATTGAGAATCTCCTCTCGTGCTATAGCTTCCCTGTAGGCTGTCAATACACTGCGGGGGTTCTTGAGTTTCACTTCCTTTCTCAACTCACTTTTTAACCCTGACAGATAGCAACTAACAAGGGAAGATTTCGACAATGGCTTGGTGAGCTGACTATACTTCAAAAATTCTTTGTGGTATTCAGACACAGAGCCGGTTTGCTGCAACTTGTATAAAGAAGCTTCAGGATCATCCAACTCCGAGGGTCCAAACTGTAGAAGTAGCTCCTCCTTAAGAACAGCCCAATCAATCGTTTCT
Organism: Hemerocallis citrina; assembly: GCA_017893485.1. Classification (NCBI taxonomy): domain Eukaryota; kingdom Viridiplantae; phylum Streptophyta; class Magnoliopsida; order Asparagales; family Asphodelaceae; genus Hemerocallis; species Hemerocallis citrina. Next base: position 197,618,249 of record CM030365.1, read on the forward strand.
TCTTCTTGTTGCTCAAACCATCTCCACCATAGGAGAGCTTCGCCGCTCAAATAATAAAGGCAAAAGGGAAGTTTGTCCCAATAATCAACTTTTTGGGTGTAGAAGTGATGTTCCATGTGATAGATCCAATTTGTGACATCTCCAGTTCCATCAAAACTCGGCAGATCGATTTTCGGATGTTTTGGGAAGAAGGTATTACCTTCTTGATACCTTTCATGAGTTCTTGAATTCCTTGCTCTGCTATCTCCACTGTTACGATCAAGATTTTCTTCTTGATGTCTTCCATGGATTCTTGACATTCCTACTCTGCTACCACCACGGTTATGATCAAGATTTCGAAATCTTCCACGAAGTGGAGTTCGGAAATTGCTCCGCCATCTTTGATCTCCTCCGACATTATAGCAGGGATTTTCATCAAAATTCTCTTCATCAGAACTCCAAGAATCTTTTCTGCAGTGTAGTCGATGGCCAGTTCTTGGCTCTCTCAGCACCCGTTCCAACATCGACTCCAAGCGATCAAATCGATCTTCTAAGCTGGAACGCTTGTGAGTTTCAACACCGTATTCGGTGGAATCTCGCGCGTTTCGATCCCGATTTCTAGGTCTAGACTTGAATCCAGACCCAGGGTTTATGGGATTCTCAGCTTCTTCCAGTGGATCTTGATCAGTTTCTTGTTCAACAGCGGCCTCCGGATCCAATTCCGGCTCTGATACCATTGTTCCAGCTTGATCACCAACAGTGGTAATGGCAGCTGGAGCTCTTCTCCTTGGCATCTCAAGCAGCTGAACCTGCAACTATGAGACTATAGAAGAAGAAGATGATGAACAAAAGATCAGATTTCATTCATACCAAAGTTTACAGCCTAGGGGGTATTTATACATTTGAAGCACAATTGGAACACGTGCTTAGACATTCAGTTAGACGGTTACAACAACCCCAACTAAGTGCCAGCTACTTTACGAAGAACACCCTGTACATATCAAATTCCCCTAGACACTGATACACTACCTACTACATCTGATACTGATACTGCACACTGATACATCTGATACCTTATCTTCTCCATACAATTCTTAGTCACCATGCTCCTAATGATCAGCTCCGGCAATCCCCTGAGCTGGATCACGCCGCCGTCTCCATCCTCTCCGCCATCCCCTCCTACCGCCTCGCCAAGCTCATCTCCGACTCCAACAAGGAGATCTCCAACTGCTTCCTCTCCCGCTCCGACAACCTCCGCTTCTCCATCACCGAAACCCTAGGCTGCATCCTCGCACATGACGACCTCGTCCTCCAATGCGAATCCTCCGTCTCCCTCCTCGATCGCGTCTCCAACTGGTGGGCCCGCATCGCCGCCAACATGCTTGACAAGTCCGACGCCGTCTCCAAAATCGCCTTCGAATCCGTCGGTCGACTCTTTCAGGAATTCGAATCCAAACGCATGAGTCGGTTAGCCGGCGACAAGCTCATAGACAGCGAGAATTCTATTGCGATTCGGTCGAACTGGGTGGTTTCCGCGATTGACTTTGTGTGGGAGAAGAGGAATGCGCTTATGGCGAGGTCATTGATTCTTCCAATTGAGAGTTTTAGGGTGACGGTGTTTCCACTGGTGTATGCGGTGGCTTCGGGGGCGGTGGAGGTGTTTAGGAAGCTGTCGAAGGTGAAGGGGGTGGTGGTTGGAAAGGAGGTGGGGGGTGCGGATAAGGTGGTGGGGGTGTCGGATGTGGTGAGTCATTTGCTGCCGTTTTTGAGCTCATTGGATCCGCCGTTGATTTTTGAGGTGGGGATTAATATGTTGTCGTTGGCGGATGTGCCGGGAGGGAAGCCGGAGTGGGCGTCAGCGTCGATAATTGCGATTTTGACGTTGTGGGATAGACAGGAGTTTTCATCGGCGAGGGAGAGTATTGTGAGGGCTTTGGTTACTAATCTTCATCTTCTTGATCTACATATGCAGGTAATTTGAATTTTGATGCACTTGATTGTTATTAATGTTACATATTTTAGTCTATAACTTGTAATTGGTAGAATGTATGCAAGGACATTACATAATTGGTACAATACATAGAAGCTTAATTAACTTTATAAGTAATATTTCTTATCTATGTTCTACTTAATAAACCATTGTATACACAATTCTTCTGTTAAGATTTTAAATAGATTCTAGTCATTCTTCACCCTGAATCAATATGATGCCACCAATACCTTTTTCCATAGTAGGTAGATTTCATGTTCAGAGAGAACAACCCACTTTCAAGATGAATTTTCAAGCCGCTTTCATGTTTTTAGATGGTAGACACATGAGACTTGAAATTTTGTATAGAGAGTGTGGAGGCTTCAGTCACTAAAAGTTGTTTTGTTGTAGTACCATTTGTATGTAGTAGCCCTTGAGAATTGCATGCATTGGATCACCTTCCATCTATTTCGATCCTGTAACATTGGCCCACTCCTTAGTGTTTGGTTGGATTGTGCGTAGTGCACAGCTAATAAATACAATGTACCATATATATTAACCTTGAGATAACATGTATTTTACCTGCAGGTTTCACTGTTTAAGCGTCTCCTTCTTATGGTGAGGAATTTGAGGGCTGAGTCGGACCGCATGTATGCTCTGGCATTCATTTGTCGTACTGCCCTTTGTGTTGATCTTTTTGCAAAAGAAAGCGTGCGAAGAGGCCAGAAGCCTCTTGCTGGGACAGACATTGCTTCTCTTTTTGAGGATGTGAGGATCAAGGATGATTTGAATAATGTGACAAGTAAAAGCCTATTTAGGGAGGAACTGGTTGCTTCTCTAGTGGAAAGTTGTTTTCAGCTGTCTCTGCCACTGCCTGAGCAAAAGAGTTCTGGTACAGAGAGTAGAGTCATTGGAGCTTTGGCTTATGGTACTGGATATGGTGCATTAAATTGGACTGAGCCAGCTTTGGAGGTTGTTGAAGTTTGTAAGCCTTGTGTTATGTGGGACTGTGATGGGAGGACTTATGCCATAGACTGCTACTTGAAGTTGCTTGTGAGGCTTTGTCATATCTATGATACCAGAGGAGGTGTAAAAACAGTCAAAGATGGAGCTTCTCAAGATCAGATTCTCAACGAGACGAGGCTTAGAAATTTACAACTACAGCTTGTCAAAGATCTTCGTGAGGTTCCTTTTTTAGCATTTTTCATATTCTAGATGCGTTCATATGAGTTTCTTCTTATTTCTGAATAATGCTTCATATAGGAGTACTATTGATTTTGCTTCTTTGAACAGAATGACAATAAGCTAGTGTTGACCTTAATGTTTTCTTATCTCTTTGGAATCAAATTGCCACCACAATGTTGTACTCAAACATATACAAAGTATTCTACTGGCGTTCTCTGATTTTCTTGGGTTACTATTTTTGTCCATAGGTGCTTCCTCTTAAAAATCAAAATATTAGTTTTATAACCTTCATGTTCTATTACTTGCTAGTTGCTACTGTCAGTGCATTTGCATATGATACCTTTGTAGTAGTTCTGAAAGGCATTTTCTTTCACTTATTCTCAGGTCCATGCACCAAGAATAATTGCACGTGTGATATGGGCTATTGCTGAGCACTTGGATCTGGAAGGTTTGGAACCACTTCTAGCAGATGACCCAGAGGATCCCCTAAACATTATTATCTCTCATATTCACAAGGTGTTATTCAACACAGACTCGTTTGCAACTAGTTCTAACAAGCTTCAGGACGTTCAAGCTGTACTTTTGTGTGCACAACGTGTAGGGTCACGGAATCCAAGAGCAGGCCAGCTTCTAACTAAGGAACTTGAAGATTTTAGAGCTAACACTTCAGCTGATTCTGTAAACAAGCATCAATGTCGCTACATTTTGCAGACAATTAAATATGTCACAAGTCATCCAGAGAGCAGGTCAGTGTTCTAACCATGCTATCATAACTAACAATATGGTATGTTGACCTTCAAAGCTTCTTCTCTCATTAATATTATGGTTCAGCTTATCCTTTGTTATATGTGCTAATTAAAATGTTCTAAAAGTCGCTAGGCGGTAGTCGGGCTGCCGATGGGTGCCTTGCGCCTAGGCCTTGTAAGCGGAGCTTAAGCGGCTAGGCGCTAGGCGGTTTTATATATTATATATTTATTTATGTATGTATATATTTTATTTATATATTTTATCATTTTGTTTTGTTTTGTTGTTACCAATTCTTACTCTTGATATTTCTCCTTCCAATTCCAGGATGAGATTTGGAAATTCGAATCGGTGTATTATTATTAGTCTTTTTTTTTTTTTTTTTTATAGTCCTATACTCATCTATTAGACTAGTATTAATCTATGACGAAGATCAGTAGTGGAGATTACCTGTTCGGCTGTTCCAGTCCAAGGAGCAAACAGTGTGGGGAAGCGGGAGGCTTGAGTCGGGGGATGGGGGAGGGTTGCGTCAAAAGAGTTGAGAGAGAAGAGGAGGACGTAGTGTTGACGTCGGAGGTGAAGCAAGGCGGGAGGCAGTGTGTGGTTGTGTTGACGACTTGACTTTGAAGCTGAAGAGAGGAGAGAAAGGTTGTGTTGACGTCGGTTGAAGTTGATGCGAGCTGCGACGGCAAGGAGGGAGGTGGAGGAGGAGGTTTTGACGAATGAGTGACAGAGTGAGTGAGAGTTGCGACTGCGAGGAGGGAGGCGGAGGAGGTTGTGTTGACGACTGCGAGCAACGACCGCAAGGAGGGAGGCGAAGGAGGGAGCCTCTGACTGCGAGGAGGGAGGCGGAGGAGGTGATTTGGGGGTTTTAGAGAAGAGAAATTAGGGATTTAGAGAATAGAACTGATTTGAGATTTTTTTAACGGGGGATTTAGAGGAGAAAGAGAAGTTTTAGAGGTTTGAGTGTATTAGAGCGGGTCGGGTTGAAATAAGTCGGATCCCTATTTTAAAAAAAAAATTAAGCCCTAAGCGGGTCTAGCCCACCTAGACCCGCTTACACCGATTACGCGCCGCCTAGATCCGCTTTTAACTGTCTAGAACCATTAACCGATTTTCTTAAACGCCTAGCCCCTAGGCGAGGCGTTGAAGGGCCGCCTAGCGCCTAAGCGGCCGCCTAGGCCGCTTTTTAGAACACTCGCTAATTTATTGAACAAACTTTTCTAGAATGGATATATCATCTTCATGATGCAAGCTGTTTAGTTTTCTTAATATTTGCACGATATTCCGTTTTCCTTAGTTTTCCAATCTCTAGCCTTGGTACAAGGCCCCGAGATTAGTTTCATCCATCCCATTCTGCAGTCATCAGTCAGCATGATTAAGGGTTTAGTTGGTGCCTTTGGAGGGTGTCTATTTTATTTAGTGATTGTGCCTCCAGTAGGAAAGGCATCTTATGATGCAATTAGCTCCAAAGTAAACAGTCTTTTTTTCACGTGGCTCGAGTATGGCTACAATAGTGCTGAAATAAATGATGCAAGCATGTCTATGCATACATCACATCCTTCAGAAATTAAGAGCCATTTCTCTGAAGAGGTGCAAATTATCTTGAGACCTGACTGTGAATACTCCCTTCCGAGTATTAAGAGTCTAAGAGCATCCACAGTGGTGTTTCTCATTTGCTATAATATGGCATCTACAGTAATAGCAAATAGGGAGCGATGCTGCAGTGGTCATTTGCTATATCTTTCTCATTTACACGAGAGACGGGATATGATATCCCGTCTCTTTTTTTTATTTTAAAAAAAGCGCTGAGACGGTATATGATGTACCGTTTGTTATTTTTTTTTTATAGTTAAATAAGAAACGGGGTATCATTCCCCGTCTCTTTATTTAAAATTATCAGGAAGACTTGGAAGGGTATCTTTCTCATTTGTTATAGGAAGACTTGGAAGGGTATTTTAGTAAACTTAAAATTATCCAAGGAAAAAAGAAAAAAATAAATAAATAAATAAAATCCTCCCAAACGGGAGATCATATCTTGTTTGAGCCAAACGGGACATGATGTCCCGTTTGAGGAGGGGGCGCGTTAAAAAAATAATAATAATAAATAAAAAGGGTGAGAGACGGGGAAACATATCCCGTTTGACCCCGGTGTGTAATAAAAAAATAATAAAAATTGACAGACGGTATATGATATACCGTCTGTTCATAAAAAAAAATATTAAAATTTCTCAGACGGGGAATCATTCCCCGTCCTCTATAATATGAGAATTCTCAAATCGTTTCTCATATTTGAGAAACAGATTAGCTCCGTTTGCTAAAAAATGGGAATATGAGAAACCATTGCAGCTCATTTTTTCTCAAAAAATGACAAACTGAGAATTATAGCAAACCACTGTGGATGCTCTAAGGTACTGTTCTTTTTTTTTTGTCTCTTGCAAGAGATTTACAATAAGAGCCTCTTGTAAGAGCCTCTTTTTGAGGTATTCTTTTTATATAAAAGTAACCTCTTATAAGAATTTCTTATAAGCGATTTCTGTTCTTTTTTTACCTCTTACAAGAGCCTGTATTATCCCAAAGTCTATATTACCCCCAAAGTATAAAAATAGTGAGAGGAAGGACAAGAAAAGATAAGTTCAAATTACTAATATATAAACTAGTTTAATGGCAAGTTAAATTCACAAATCAGTGTAAATCATCAATTATAATTCCGGGCTACTATAGACTTTTAATTAGTATGAAAATTAGTATGTATAAATATAAATAATTTGTTTCAAAGAAGTTGGATAAAAAAAAATTAAGATCAATGGGCTAATATATAACTTTCACTGTTACTGCATTCGGAGAATACATTACTCTCCAGGCATCCATAGCTGCGCCTCTGATAAAACTCAAGAATCAAAAACTGGGTGAAAAGATTGACGTACAAGATATAAAAAAGGTACAAAGAACAGCTAGCATTCAAGGTTAATTGATAGTAGTAGAAGATATCAGCAATGGAGTAAAAGAACCGGTATAAGCTATATTCAACTTGCATTTTTAAAGAACCTCTATGCATGTTTACTACATATATATAGTTTTAAAACATGGGCAAAAAAATGCAACTTTGGAGCTGGCATTTCAGCAAACACATTGCATGCAATACAAGAAAGAGATGAATACTTTTAAGAATTAACCATGTATTGGAAAGAATTTGCCACAACTCAAGTAATGTACTTATACTTATATATATATATATATATATATATATATATATATATATATATATATATATATATATATATATTTAAATAAATCAGTGTTTCGACAGTATCCCTAACATAATTGTTCGAGATTGTGAAAAATGAATTCCCACACTTTTTCTAGGATAGCATATTACAGTCAACTACGTATATGATTACCCTTTTTCTAGGATAGCATATTCCGGACCATTATAGACTAATATATAAACTAGTTTAATTAGTAACAATTATAATATAGACTTTGGGGTAATATAGACTTTTTAAGTGATAGAAGTCTTATAAGAATTTGAAAGAGGTTACTAGAAGTCTTTTAGGCTTATAAGAGATTTTGGAAAAAATGTCTTATAAGAGGTAAAAAAAGAACGCTAAAAAAACTCTTGTAAGAGGTGCACCACCTCTTACAAGAGATAAATCTCTTATAAGAGGAGAAAAAGAACAGTACCTAAGAAAGTTGCTCGTCTGTTGTGTTGAATGGAACTGTAGCTGGTTACTCAGAGAAACGTGGTGACAAGAAAATTCGATTAATTCTTATCATGGTTTGGGCACCATTTCTTTAATGAGAGCGAAGAAAAAAAAAACGACAAACCATTTTATCATCTGTTTCTTTGGTATCAATTATATCAACATTTCTCCATCGAGCTCTTGTTATGGAAGAAAAATTGTGGAGTCAGACCCCATTTCCTTATCCAGGAGGGGGCATGTAGTCATTGTAATCTCCCATCTGTTACTGGATGGTCACTCTTTTGTGCTCAGTGAGTGGTAGCCGAAGCTAGCTGGTCACAAGGTCAATTAATATGTGATCATGACTCTTTGGGGCGCCATCTAGTGCCATTCATTTTACAGGACGCGTGTCTTAGTGCAGAATAGTTGGTTGCCCTGAAAGAAGGCATGGAATCAAGAGAAATCTGAAAATAGTTTTCATAGTATTATTGGCTTCTCAATTAGTAGCTATACCACGTTAGGCAGTTAAAAGGGTAGTTAATGGTATTTAAAAATTAGGGCTTGTTGATTTGGATCCCTCCACCAATTTTCTTGCCTTCATAATTTTTTTAATGATGGGTCCTGAACAGTTTGGTTTCTTCCATGAAAGCAGAAAAGTGTCATAGGGTAACCAGGAATACATATTGGGCAAAAGAACAACATATTGACCCTCTTCTATGCTTTTGGTCAAAGGGATATTACATTTTTTTTTTCTTCAAAATTTTCCATGCACCGAGTATAGAGCCTATGTGCACTACAAAAAGGAAAATTTCTTCCTCTGTATGCTTTGTGGTTTGTGAGCTCACTTGACTTTGGAGTCTATAAGTACCCCTTCCCGGTATATGTCTGATGAGGACATTGGTTCTGTTCTGTTTTATTTTGCGATTTAACCCTATGCAGTAGTTTTACAATTTGCACATTTTATTTTATGCATTAGAATATTTTGGAGATTTGTATTGAGATTTGTTGTCAGCCTATATATAGGCCTTGAAAATAATGAGAAAGTATGGTATTCTTGATTAAAGAAATTATTGTGATTAAGTTTTTGCTCTTCATTCATCTCTTTTGTGTGGGACATTGAGATAAAATTAGGGTTTGTGAGAAATCCTAAGTTATACCCTAATTTTCAAATCCACTACAAATTTAAAATCCTAATCCCCATATCCCCCTCAACTCTCTTCTTCTTCGCTCTCTCCTATTCCGAAACCCAACACCCCATCGCCTTCTCTCGCTTTCCCTCACCCCGACGCCTACACCACCAGCGTTGCCGATCAGCCTGCGTCACACCCGAAGCGACCTTCGACCTCTGACTACCACCGCTGCCAAACCCATCGCCGTCTCCATCATCGCCACCCATCTCCTGCACCAACCTTCTCCTCCGATCATCACCTTCACCCTTCTCTACTACCTCCACTTTCGCCGTTCGCCGCCAACCTTCACCACCGTAGCCGCCGATCAGCCACCACCACCACAACCAGAACCCCAACCGACCTCTCGCAGCCCCCTCGCAGCCAGTAGTCGCACCCCTCGTCACTTTGCCGCAGTCACCTTCGCTGCCGACTATAACCTATCTGCAACACCGGTAAACTCTTTCTACTTTTCAAATATTTATGTTACTGCTCTATCATCTCTCTAATATTATTTGATTTATTTGTCATCCATAAATATTGAGAGTGAGTACTTCTACCTGCCTATTAGAGTACAAATCATTATTGCATATTTTACTTGCTAAGAAAATTTTGGTATATAATTATTGATTGGTAGGGCTGAATCTTTAATTGGGCTTGTTAAACTTATCTCATATCTTGAAAATCCATCAAACTGATTAATAGTTTAATTTCTAAATTAATCTGTCTTACGTGTTAGTAAATCTTTTAATATTCTTGGAAAATGCTCTATTTAGGGTTAAGTTTACATGAATGTCTCAATCTTGTTTCAAAAAGAGAGAATCATCATTGCATAGTCATAATTTTATCTTGAAGTTTTTTGTTAGGTCATGTAATAGTGCTACTGAAATTTTTAGCGCCTGCGTAATTATTCAACTTTTAATAGATGGGCAGGTGTTGGTGAAACCACAGGAGACTACCCATTTAGCCACCACAAACTTACAGTTCAATTTTTTGAAGCATCCGCAGCTCAAGACAGAAAGTTAGAAGGATTAGTCCATAAGGCCATTCAAGAGCTTTGGAGGCCAGATCCCAGCGAACTGAGCCTTCTATTATCAAAGGGCCCTGATTCTACATATCTTAAGGTGCCTCCAAAGGCAGTTACTCTAACTGGTAGTAGCGATCCCTGCTATATTGAAGCATACCATTTGGCTGATTCAATTGATGGAAGGATCACGCTGCATTTAAAGGTTTTATTCTGACCACCACAAATGCAAATAATTCAATGTTCTCTTCTTGACTAGATATCATTGTTTGTAAAAGGCCCATGCTACCCCAACTTTTAGCCGCTGGTTTTGCTAATACTTTCTAGAGTGCTTTAGCCCTGCTTCATCATTTATAGTGAATATTGTCTTCAAAGTTAATTTTTCATAGTTATAAAAGCTTTAGTGCTACTATATGGTTTGCTTTATAGTTATGGACTTTAACATTTTCGTTTATTATGATCTATATCATTATCTCCTATCATTTATTTTATTACTGAATATTTTAATCTTAAAATTATATAGTCCCTTTTTGGTTGCGTCTAGTTTGGATCTTTAACAACTTTCAATTGTGCTCCATTGCCTACCCCATTTCATGGGAAATGGCTTGGACATGACGATAGTGACAATGTTACTCAACATCTCATTTTTTGGGGGTAAATGACCATGCTTTATTGGTGTCTTGTTTATATTCTCTTACATGTATTGATTTTTTTTAAATTTTAAATTTTTTTGGGGGAGAATCTCCGATCTTTTTCTTTAACACCATGATTTCTCAGAGTGGAAGTTGGATAGTGTCGTCATGCTTTTTAATTACCACCTACAATTTCTTACATTAATGTCACAGTTTTTAGTATCTTGCATAATCATAAATGTACATTATCCAAAGCAAATCAGATAATCCTATTTGCGAATCCAAATCAGATCATTCATAGCTATTAGATTTTTTGTGCTCTTATAAATCTAAATCAGATCTCCCACTCATCTCGAACAAAGTGACAATCAACTTCGATATGTTTTGTGTGCTCATGAAACACCGGATTTTCAGAAATATGCATAGCAGTCTTGTTGTCAAAGTATAGAGGAAGTAAAGATAACAACGAGATTGCCGACTCTCGAAGAAGAGATTTGAGCCATAAAACTTCAGAAACCAAATGCCCAATGGCTTGATAGTCAAATTTTGCACTTGATTTGGTTACCATAGGTTGTTTCTTACTTTTTCAAGATGCGAGATTTCCTCCAAAGAATACAAAATATCCACTAGTTGAGCACATATCATTAACTGATCTTGCTCAGTCAGCATCAGAATATCTTCGTAAATAAAGAGAATCACCAGACCGGAAGAGAAACCCTTGCCTTAGGGCTTTTAAGGTAGCGAAGAATGTGAACCACCGCTTTCCAATGGACGATGGTCGGAGCATGCATAAACTGGTTGACTCGATTAACTGCGAAAACAATATCTTATATAGTCATTGAAAGATATATGAGTTTGCCAACCGGCCTGTAATATCGTCTTGGATCAGTGAACATGCATCATTAGAGAGGATAACTTAATATTGAGATCCATAGGTGTGTCACTGGGGCGACATTCCAACATTCCTGTCTTAGTAACAATATCAAGAACATACTTTCTTTGAAAAAGAAATATATCATCATTTGTGCGTGTAATCTCAATGTCAGGAAAATATCAAAGCGGACTAAGATCTTTTGTTTGAAAGGTTTGAGCTAATCGCTGCTTGATATCTGCAATACCTTGCAAGTCACTGTCTGTGATAATGATATCATCAATATGGACTAATATAATAACATTGCTTTTGCTTCCTTTCTTGTGAAAAGAGAATAGTCTGCCTTACTTCTAGAGAACTCATAAGAGCACACAACTTTGCCAAACTTTTCAACCCAAGCCCGAGGAGACTGTTTGGGTCTATAAAGAGACTTTCTGAGCAAACATACAAGATTTTTCTCCTATCGCTCAAAATTAGGAGGTTGTTGCATATACACAATCTCTTTCAAGTCGCTATTTAGGAATGAATTCTTGACATCAAGCTGATGAAGGGGCCAAAAACAATTTGATGCAAGATAGATAAGAACTCAAACAGACGTGATTTTCACAACTGGAGAAAATGTCTCTGCATAATCGACCCCAAATTCTTGCGTATATCCTTTAGCGACAAGACAAGCTTTGAGTTGTTCAACTGTGCCATCGAGATTGTGTTTGATCGTGAATACCCTCTTACAACCAACTGTCTTAGACGAACCAACTGCCAAGTACCATTCTGCTGAAGAGCCTACATTTTCTTTTTCATGACCGTTGTCCAACTAGGGCGCTTGAGTGTTTCTTGAACATTTTTGGAATAAAAATGGAATCCAAGGAAGAGGTAAAAAATCGAAAAGATCTGCTCAGTTAGACTAAGAAACAAACTTGGCAATATCATATTGAGCACAAGAATGTTGAGCTTTACGTTGACCGATAGGTAAATCATCTGTGTTAGGAATATTACCGACATAAGTGGTTGGCCCTGATTGAAGATAGGTACATTGTGAATGGTCGAGTCAGAATGCGTCTTGCGTTTTCTTACATAAATCTGAAGTGGCGGAGGCAGTGGTGGCGGGGATGGTAGTGGTGGCGGTGATGATGTGGGTGGAAGTGGTGGTGGGGGTGAGAAATTAATACTCAACACAACAACCCTCTGTATATCGGGAGTTTTGAAAGGAGTTTGTTAAAAAGAGGTTTGTGTTCAAAAAATGAAACATCTGCAGTGTTTTTAAACATCCGCAGAGGTAAACATTTTCTTCCGTGAAGGGCAATAGCAAAGATAACCTTTCGAAAAAAAACAAATATAAAAAAAACACATTTAGTAGCACTCGGGTCATGTTTATCAGTGCCTAGGTGGAGATTTTGAACAAAACACTTGCAATAAAAAACATGAGGTGGTAGTGAAAATGAATCATTAAATGGAAATACTAGTTTAAAAGGTGATTGATTATGAAGAATAGGAATATGTGTACAATTAATAAGAAAACATGCACTGAGAACCGCAAAACTCTAAGAAAACTTCGGGACATTTATTCTAAACATTAGAGAGCGAGCAGTGCTAAGTAAATGTTGATTTTTGCGTTATGCCTCTCCATTTTGCTGAGGTGTATGCAAGAGGTTTGGTGTATTATTTCATGTTGAAAAAAATTGTTGAAAATCAGTACCCACATATTCTATAGCATTATCAGAATGAAAATATTTAAGAGTAGTGTCAAATTGTGTTCATATCTCAAAGAAAAATTCTTAAAAAACTTTAAACATTTCAGAACGATCTTTCAAGAGAAACAACAATGTCATGCAAGAGAAATCATCAATAAACGTAAAAAAATATTGATATTTATCAAACGTGAACCAATAGGTCCCCAAACATGAGAATGCACTAAATCAAATAAATGTTTACTACGTTTATTGAAGCGTCCTGGATAGGAAACTCGTTGATGTTTACCTAACTCACTAGATAACTGAAAAGAAGACACAACCGGAAACTAAGTGCTTGAGAGTAGTAAAGGAGGGATGCCCCAGTCGCCGGTGCCACAATGTGGGATCAGTAGAAGAATTAAAAGCCGAAACTAGAGAATCCAAAATGTATAATGCATGTTGTTCACAACCAGTGCCAATCACCTTTCTCGTCGTAATATCCTGAAATACACAGTGAGGAAAAAAATGTTATTGAACAGCTTAAATCCTTAGAGATTTTAGGAACCGATAATAGGCTATTAGGAAATATGGGAACACGTAAAACAGATGTAAGAGAATGATCTGGTGAAAGGGAGATATCGCCCTTCCCTTCAACAGGGACAGGAGAGTCATCAATAATATGCATATGATAATTGGAAAGCAAAGAAAAAAAGAAAGCGGTAAAAGAGACATATTCGGAAGCACCTGAATCAATAATCTATTCATGTGAAGAAACATGACAAGCAGTACTTGAGTGAACATAATTACCAGGAGGAGATAGTATATTTCTAAATGTCTGATACTCTTATGTAGAGAGGGTATACTGGGAGGAGGTTGACACATCTATAGGAGCAGCAGTGGATGAAGAAAGCTCCAGTCTTCCACCAATGAGCAGTAGGAGGACGACCAATATGTTTCCAACACGTCGCATACTCATGAGACCGACCCTGACAATAGGTATAATACTTAGTGTTGCGATGACTGTGATCACCGCTATGAATACGATCACTACGGCCCCATGAAGGATAAGAATCACGACCTCTGGAAGATGAAGGAAATTGTTGCGAGTGATCAGAAAAATTACGGCCATGACCCGAGACGAGTGCAAAGGATGTTGGGGTTTCAACAAGAGCATGAGGGGGTACTTGTGACATCTGGACATGGAGATCACGTAGAAAGTGGCTGGCATAGGTGGCAATAATATGAGAACGAACACCTTCAAGATATGGACGAATATTGCTCAAGGCATGAATGACGAGAAAAGTCTCACGTTGTTGCTGTTGGACAGCGATATCGATAGAGTATGACTGATAGAGCTTTCATTCTTCTAAGAACTGATTAAAGTGAGAGTGATAAGCAGGAATGTTGTCACCTTGCTTAGTCTTAGTCTCGATCACATTGCGAAAGATATTAAACATGCGTTGCATGTTATTGGAGGAGTACATATGATGAGTATACTTGATCTCTTTTGTTGTGTTGAGAAAAGTGATGGAGCTGTAGACGTCCCGATCCATACAATTTGTCATCATATTGACAATCAAGTTATTATCGCGATCCCATACTTTGAATGTGGGATCTGTAGTCAGAGGAGTTAGCTTAGTGAGGTGATGGTACATCTCATGTCCTTTGAGGAAATGCATGACAGAACGGGATCATGTCATGAAGTTGCTGTGACCGGAGAGATTCTCGGTGGTCATGCGTTCAGCTTTCAATAGAGAAGGAGAATCAGTCGCCGTTTGAGGAGAGAGTCGCCATTGGAGGAGGGGAGGTCGTTGTTGTAGTAGCGGATGTCGTCATATGAGTAGATAGATATGAAGAAGAAAACAGGTGAGAGTGAGAGATGGTGATTGGAAAGGACACCAAACAATGGCATGCATTAAAGAAAAATGCACATCACGAGACATTTTTTGTTTTTTGGGATTTTTTTTTTCTTCTCTCTTGTTTTTTTGTTTGTTTGTTTGTAACCTTAAATCTCAACCATATTTATATAAATTGAAGAGTACACAATGGAATATAATTTCTTCTAGGTCTTTAGAAGAGGAAAGTTAGAGCTTTTATACCCAACAAGAGTTAGGGACGTCGGGTTCTGACTCGTCGGAGAAGAGCAGCGGCAGCAATGCATGGCAGTAGCAGTGATCAGGTTCGGAATGGTGTTGGACTGGCTGTCGGGAGGGAGATGGCGGCGGGAGGGAGGGGCGGCGGCGAGGGTTGGGGGCTGAGTGCTGGTCGAGTTGGGATCTGGATGCTGGTTGGGATGGCGACGGGGGACGACAGGAGGAGCAGTGCGGGGAGAGAGAGAGAGAGAGAGATTAGGGTTAGGGTTGGGTGGTTGCCGTTTGGCGGCAGGAGAAAGGAGAGGAGAGAGCTTTTTTTTAATTGTTTAATTTTTTTTAAGAATCAAGATAACCCTAATTTATTTTTGTGGAAATATTGTGTGTATACTTTCTTGGCTCAGATACCATATTAATATATAACACAGAGAAAGAAAGAATACTTTATTGGACGCTAATAACTGAATACACTGCATCCTATATATAGGAGATTACAAAGAGTAATCTACATGTAATTTCGATGTGGGACTAAACTCGAACTACTTCAACAATATTAAAGCAAGGAAGCAATATGTTGTTGTTATGTGGAAGATGATAATGTTAACATTCACTTGTGAACATTAGTCCTTATGCATTTGAATTGTGTGGGTGATATTCCCTGGTGTTATACCTGGTTTGATTGTCAAATAATGCAACTAATAGAATATTCTGACTTTTAGAAACAAAATGTACTTATATTCCTCAATTCTTTGTTGCAATTATCAATCACTGATTTTTATGAGTGTTCAAATTAACTCATCATTTCAGACTAGGTCATATTTTTGTTTCTTTATTGTAAGTTTTCTAAAATTGATCCGCAGTCTTATGTACATATATATATTTTCTGCATTTTCAAGGAGGAAACAATAGACATTCTAACCACTAAATTGGTTGCAGATTCTAAACTTGAACTTAATAGGGTGGATATAAGAGTTGGACTTACTGGAGCTTTGTATCATATGGATGGATCTCCCCAAGCAGTTCGGCAACTGCGGAATCTTGTCTCGCAGGTTTTTATATAGACACTTGATCTTCATTTAGTATGAGGTGTTATATTTTGAGTTGTTTGCACACCTATACCTATTTCTGTGGATTGCTTTTGTAAATTTAGAAATCATTCGCTGTAATTTAATCATGCAGTATGGCTGCATAGAGCATTTAATGATTTTCCCAAATTTTCAATGGAGGCTGGCCATTGGCTTCATTCAGACAATATTGGTTGGTTTTACACAATTTTGTAGGAACAAATGGGAAGAAGCTCTTAAAAAGATCAGGCAAATTCAAACACGTCAAGGGGCTAGAACACCACATCTTTCAGGATTGTGCATCACTGCAACTTATGTTTGTAACGTGCCAACAGAAGATGAGAACATGCACAGCAGTTGAACTAGCGTAGGGAATGATGCCTCAATTGAGTCATAAACAATGTGCTAAGAGTGTGGTTTTGCTGTTTATTATCCTTTCAGCACATATCACAGGTATTGCAAATTAGAGAGATGTCTTTGAATCATCAAACTATATTTCAAGGAGTAATCTCGGACACAAGTTTTTTTTTGGGTGATGGTGGGGGGTGGGGGGACAAGCGAGTTACACTGCATCAATGGGAAGTGAAAATTTTAAAGTAAAATATCAACTAATGAACTCTTTTAGATGGCATGTTTCTTCTGTCTGCTGATAAGAATCCTTGTGAGCTTTTTTAGCTCTTCATTGAACTTTTATGTTTTCATTCTTTGATCAGAGAAGTAGCATTTGAAAACAAATTTGAATCTTTTCATTCGATAATTGCAACTTACGAATTATATTCCACTAACATTCTAAATGGCCTAACTATGCATTTGCTAATTCTTAAATCTCAAAATTTAAAAAGCTGCCTAGGGTACCAAGTCTTCTAGAATTGTGGCAAGCCCTCTTTTGTACATAGTTTCCCTTACTAATAATTACGGCACCAGTTAGAGATTTGATATTAGGTTGACAAACGACTGTAATCTCAAAATTTTTATGGAGTCATGCGCTATGTGGCTCCCCTTTTATATCTAGAAAAAGGCTTACCTGATGGAAATGCCAAGTTCCCAATGCCTGTTGTCTCTAATATAGGTTCTGCATTCTGAAGTGATTTTCAAGCCTTTAAATCACTAGAATAGAAACACCAACAGAAGCCCCTCCAGAACCCGAATTAGGTCAAGAAGGGATTCTATAGAGAAAAACAAACAATATTCTGTTCACTTTGGCCATCGTGACCTTCAAAATTGGTCCGTAGTCCTTATATCATAGCTCATTTTATTAATCATCCTAAATACTTGCATAATTCAGATATAACTCACTGGATTATCTTTTCTTTCACTATCACTATTCTTTAGGGTGTGTGTGTGTGTGTGTGAATTTGGGTAGGGTGGTGGTTGGGGGACTGCAAGTGGTTGGGGTAAATGGAAGATTGATATAATGGGAAGGAGGTTGAGTCAAATTTAACCCCACTCATTGAAGCTTGAGAAAATGGGAAGCTGAGATTTTTATGTATTTGACAGAGTGAAAGCCCAGTGAAGTAAACTCGGCATTATATTAGTCTGCCAACTTCATGATACAAGCATCTGTGATTTTCATACTTAAACGTGTTGACTTTATTTAACATGTATTTCTGTAGTGCCTAAAGATTACCTTTATTATAATTGTTAATTTTCTTTTAAAGAAAAAAATTCTTATGTTACAGACAAGGGCAACTGACGGACTAAATTGCTTCATTTGTTGTGGGTTATTTACTAGCTGTTTTTTTTAAAAAAACCTCAGGATCCAGTCCTCAGCAGTGTGACCGCGGGTGTGTCACATTTTGAGAGATGTGCTCTCTGGGTTCAAGTGTTGTACTATCCATTTTATGGAAGTGGTCCTGGAGATTATGAAGGAGATTATGCAGAGGACGACCCTCAGATTATGAGACAGAAGCGAAGCCTAAAGCCAGAGCTTGGAGAACCATTGATCTTAAGGTGTCAGCCTTATAAGGTCCCACTGACCGACCTTCTCTTGCCATACAAAATTTCACCTGTCGAGTATTTTCGCTTGTGGCCAAGTCTCCTAGCTATACTTGAGTGCACAGGTACATATACATATGAAGGAAGTGGCTTTAAGGCTACTGCTGCACAACAAAGTGAGGCTTCACCATTCCTCAGTGGACTCAGATCACTCTCATCAAAGCCATTCCATCAAGTTTGCTCGCATATTATTCACACCGTGGCAGGGTTTCAAGTAAGTTCCTGGATTTTGTTCTTTTATCGACTGTCTATCAATCTTAAGATATTATTTATTTAAAGAATGGATTTTACTAGAAAAATTTCTTCTCTCTCTCCCAAAGCTTTTGAATTTTGCAACTATATTTATATATTCCAATATAAAGATGACAAATGATGTTACCATTTGAAAAAAAAAAAAAAAATTTCCCCCAAAGCCTCGCTTTTATTCCCATTTTAAGTTCTTGGCTTTTTAGGGGACTTAGACCCACTTCAAGATTTAAAGTAAATTATTGTAAGTCTTTACTGTTCTAAGTTTAACTTTTTAGCTTTTTTCAATATTAATTAATAATTTGTTTTGTAACTAATAGAATACAAGTGCAATTTCCCTCAACCCTTCTACAACTTCGAAGTTGTAGCATAGTGGCAGGAACTTTCACATGGTAGTTGTTGCATTTATTTATTTCGGAATTAAAAAAAAGAAAAAAGAAGAAAAGAATTGTTATCTCGTTGGCCCATAATTTGTTGGGCATTTATCTCGTTTGTTTGGCCCATTAAAAATGGGCGCTTAGCCTGCACTGGCGTTTTAAATACATGTGCAATTTCCCACAAACTTTCTTTAACTTCGAAGTTGTAGCGTAGTGGCAGAGACTTTCACAATAACTACTTTCTTACGTTCTTCTTTTATTAAAATTATTTTATATTTTTTTAATCATGTATTCGATGTTTTGAATTTTGAAAACATGCCATTAAAGCTCCAAAAGCCTAAGTCTAACCTTCCTGACCACTCTAGTCCGCTTTCCACTTTACACAATATCGGGGTTTGCTTCTCATAAGGAATGAAATCTCATTGATCTTGATCTCAGTTATGCTTTGCGGCAAAAACTTGGCATGGTGGTTTCTTGGGTATGATGATCTTTGGTGCCAGTGAGGTGAGCAGAAATGTGGATTTGGGAGATGAGACTACCACCATGTTCTGTAAGTTCGTTGTTCGTGCATCTGATTCATCAATCATAAAGGAAATAGGATCGGATCTACAAGGCTGGTTAGATGACATCGCAGATGGTGCTGTGGACTACGTGCCTGAAGATGAAGTGAAGACTGCTGCAGTTGAGAGACTAAAGATATCCATGGAAAGGATAGCTCTTCTTAAGGCAGCCAGACACAAACCACAACCAAAGATAGACGACATTGAGGATGAAGAAGAAAAGAAGAAAAAGGATGAGGACCTCCTAGATGAAAATGGTGAACTTAAAGGACCTTCAACAATTTCTGCTCCTACAGCAGAAGAGGTGGAACACCGTGCTCTCCAGGCTGCAGTTATTCAGGAGTGGCATATCTTGTGCAAAGAGAAAGCTGTCGAAGTGAACTTAAATGTTGGATATATTGGTATATTCTCTCTATATAAATATAGCACGTGCATATGTGTAACACGTGTAATGAACGTACAATTGATTGGATATTGGAACGCGGGTTTGTGGGCTTATAACCCGATACCCAAACCAGTATTTATGAATAAATACTGGCTTGTGATAGCAGTCTAGGTATTCCAATTTTGATATCTAGGGTGAATATCTCAAGCAACTTAGATCTAGAGATAAACCCTAATTTCCCAATTGTTAATTTCTCACAAAACCTAACAATCTTGAGATATTATTAATCAATTCGTGAGATTAATCAAGAGGGAAAACGGACCTCTGTTGGATTTCGTCGTCGTCGTCACAGCCGCCAATCGCCACCGTCGTCGGAGGCCGCCGTCGCCGCCGCAATGGGCCACCACCGTCTCTGACCAGAGACGCCTCCTCCTTCGTCGTTGGTGCCGTCGCAGGCCAAAGGCGCACCTGTCGACGCAGACCATCCCGCTGTCGCCAGCCACTGCCGTGAACCGCGAGAAGATCTCCGAGAACGGTCGAGGCGGCGACGACCAGTCCACTTCCCGGAGCGCGTCGATCAGATCCTCCGCCGTCACGTTCACCCAACCCTATTTATTCCCGATTGATTTCGGTCGTGATCTCTATCTGGGTTTGCTTCAAAACCCGGAAAGGAGGCAGCTTTCTCAGGTGTTGGGAGGTTTGTCCATTTGGGTTTGAGTTTGAGCAGCAATGACGGATTCTGATGATACCCGAAAGGAACCATTGTTGACGAAGAAGCAGGTCTACTTTGAGATCAGATCTGTTTTGATTTGATTTGTTGATTGGCTCATCGTGGAGTTTTGGGCGCAATACGGGATAGATTGGATGTGTTCCGTAACAGATTTGACCTTAATCAATTAAAGGGGGAGAGACAGTGAAAGATAAGTTCTTTACTTTTCTCGTATTAAATTCTGTTAAATATTTTGCTGTGTGCTGGAAGTTCAAAAACATTTGTTTTAAGTTTATGTTTTGAATTATAGAATTACTGTGATGCTAAGTGGTTAAGTTCAAGACTGTATTAATCTTTTGTTTAATTAAATACAAGTTGAACAATTGTTTTGGCTATGTGCTAAAACAAAATATCTATTTTGATAAGTTAAACTATATGTTTTGACTATAAAATTCGGATCTCCAATTAAATTGTTGCTAGAATTAGATTGTGCTAATAATTTGTTTAATTGGCTAATCTTTAACAATTTGATGAATGTAGGAACTTTAATGTTACCTACAAATTGTGTATGTTGGAGAAGATGGATTTGCATCATGGTATGATAAGTCTGCACTACGCAGGTTTCTCCATCGAATTTGGAAAACCACTTCTAACTTGAAGTGTCGGTATGATCTACTTTAATTTTCTCAGTATTTTTCATGTGATGAATGTGTTAACGTTTTGTGCGTTTAATCATATGATTGAGAGATTTAGATCATAGTTATTCTCGTTCTGGAAAACTAGCATGTTTAGGGTTGTTAAGTGTTTTATCATACTACGTGTATAGATATTTTGACAAATCCATTGTTTGCAGTTTGTGTGAGATTACATATTTGCATCTCTAAAATTTAAAATAAAATTGTATGAGATGTATAACAAATGTTTGTAACTTAGGAGAGAGCATCTCTTAATGTAGAATATGACTTTACTAGTTACGTTGTGTTCCCTCTCGTTCATTGTACTGTGTGTGCAAAGTTGAAATATAATATATTAGTCATTATCTCATTTAGCGTTATGAAGATGATGAAGAACGAGTAAAGGAAAGAACTCTTTGCTCAATGTGTTTGAGCTAGTGGACATTGTTAAAACCATTAGAGAAAGCAAATAACTTTTGAAAAATGTGATAGAGTAATTTTGTATTAACTCTTATAAAGTGCATATATTGTCAATCGTATGTATAAGTTGAGTTTAACAAATGAGACAATTAATAATAATAGTTCTAATTGTGTTCTTGAACATAGCATAATTGGCTAAGATTTGAGAACTATATATTCAATTGTTTGTGAGGAAATGTGATCTAAATATCAAAACTGTAGGGAAATGGAGTTAAAAGCTATTGAGTCAAAGCTTTAACATCCAAGTTGTTTTGAAATTTAGAATCACTATGAACTATATATTAAATTGTTAAAACTCATAACTCTACTAAATGACACCTCATTAAATATGACAAATATGAAAGTTGTGCTTAGATTATGATCACTAGAAAATCATTTAGTATGGTCTCTAGGAACACACAACTTCTTGAGTCAATACATTCTGATATTTGTCATCTCAGTAGCTTTGTGACTAGATGAGACGATTGTTGGTCAGAAGTATTTAATCGCTTTTGTAGATGATTAATATAAGTCTGTCATATATATGAAGAATGAAGCACATATTATTCTTAATGAATTAAAAAAAAAAAAATTATAGTTAAATGCTAAAAATCAAGGGTTCAGTTTTGATAGAGGTAGCGAATATGTTTTAACAACTTTAGAGAAGTTTGCATTGGGCATAATCTCTAGTGCACTCTACTTACAACAGTCAAACGATATTGATAAAAGTTAGAATCAAACACTGAGTGAAATGTTGAATTCTATATTATTGACTGTTGTTTGTCTTGTGTAATTATGAGTGATGTTGTAGTGTTAATCATATCTCTAATGTGCTACTACACTCTAAATTGAATACACTTTGTAAATCATGGTATGAAAACACAAATGAGTTTTGTTAAAGTGAAAATGTGTGTTGTGATACTTTTGTTAGAGTACATGACCCTAGAAGGCCTAAAGTAGGACCTATAACAAATATTTGAATGCTTAGAAAGTGCAGAATGTTGCTCTGTGGACAGATGTTGTATCTATCTAATTTGTGTTAGAAGAATCTAGACTTGCAAAGTTCTTTGAGGATATGTTCATCAAAGATAAATGTATGAAATAATCTAGTCCTACAGACATGTTCAATGATTCACAGTTGGAATCAAGAACTAGCCTTACTGACACTTGAAAACTTGAATGACAAATGAGCTAAGAAGAGTCTTTAGTAGACAATGAGATGATTCTGTGTCATACAATAATACTTTAATTTAGTTGATCTGCCGAAAGGGGCTAAAACTATAGTAAGTAAGTGGGGTTTTGTAGAAGAAACTTAATTTTGATTGTTCAGTAGCAATTTTAATGCTTTTTAGTAGCTAACAGATTGACTGAGAAAAATGGGGTAGATTTATTTGATGTCTACTCACATGTTTGTCATATTGCTACAATAAGTATTCTTCTTACCCTTACATCTTTTGACAATTTTGTCATTCATAAAGGATAATTAAAAGGCTTTGTACTTGATGTTTTGTACTGAACAGTTTTGTACTAGAAAGCTTTGAACTAATATGTTTAGTGAACAAGATTTACAATATAGTAAAATCATTGTATGTTCTTAAAACATGTATAGTCAACAGATAAATAATTTGACAAATTTTTGAAAGAGCCTAGTATATGAATCAAGTAATTCAGATCAGTGCCTTCAACTTTGTGGTGTGTCAAATATAGTGGCTATTATTTGCTTGTTTTGTTGACATGCAAGTTCTTGGAAGTGACCTCTCTATTATAAATGAAGTTAAAATTATGCTATCCAAAGAATTCAACACGAAAACCTAGGTACTGTGGACACCATAGGTATAAGGGTAAGTTTTCAGTTGGCAAGGGATAACTCTTAGTCAAACTCATCGAATCAAAATGTGTTTCAAAAGTGGGGATATAGTGATTGAAAGTGTGTTTTGAAACACCTTATGATTATGATAAAAGGTTGACACCTAATGATGGTGCAACTATGAGACGAGTAGATCATTCTAAAGAAATTGACAGTCTCATGTATACAAAGATCTGCACTAGAATAGACATAGCCTTTGAGGTAGGTATGATCTGCAGATTCACTAATAATCCCATACACATTTGAGTGCCCTTAAGAGGCAAATGAGATACCTGAGTGGTATTCAATAGTTTGCTTTGTGCTACTCTAGTCGGTCTTCGAATGAATGACTGACCTGATGCATTATGATGCTCAGAATTTAGTGAAAGTCGATAACTAGTAGATATGTGTTTACACTAGGAGAAACAGAAATGTTATGGAAACAAAAAGCAAACAAGCACTGTGCAATCATCCATGAAATCAGACCTCTACGTGTAATCCTCTGCAGGGGAAAAGGCTGAGTGAATTGAAGAAATTGTTGCTAGTTATCCATTAAGAAGTTTAAGTAACTTTCTAATTCTGTTATGCGACTATCAAGCTACAATGCACTGTAGCTCATAACTCACTCTATGATAGTAAGAGGAGTATATTAAGGCTTAAAGAAGCCTAATTGAACTTTCTCATAGATAAAGTGCAATTGCGACAAGTATGGCTAATGCTCTTGCTAAGAGACTTGAAAGTGATCTAATTATCAAAACTGTGGGGGAAAGTGGAGTTAAAAGCTATTGAGTCGAAGCTTTAACATCCAACAAGTTTTGAAATTTAGAATCCAATTGGAGCCATAAAGAAGTTCAAACTTAAGCATCAATTTTAGGCAGTTGACATGTTTTAGATAATTTTGATGATTCGACATAAATTCCACAAATATATAATGTCATTCCAATTTTGATGGTATTATATATCTAGGAAATTTACTTAGAATAATCATATTATTCCAATACGAAACATGAAAACTTGTCGATGTGTTTCCGATGATTAAATTGTCCTAAATATCATTCCAATTTTGATGATATGTCTTTTATGGATACATGTTTCATTCCAATTTTGATGATTCAATGTTAAACCATGATTGAAACGACAGTTTTTTCATTCCAATATGAAACATAGTATGGTTCTTGTGTAGAAACTATAAAGTTCATGTACTTTACTTATTAAAGATACTTGATTGTGATGCTTGCGTTACATTTTTGCTAAGCTAATTATGAATTGTACTAAGTTCTTTTGTGGAACTAGATACTTTGTGAAATTGTTGGAATTCTTAGAGATGTGTCTCTTGATATCCTTGTTTTCAATAAGCTAGCAAAGATGGAGGAGTTGAATCTGTCAACATAGATTTCAAAAATAATGATTTGCTCAAAATGGAGGAGTAAACATAAAGCAGTGTGCAAGGATAGAATTTCAATTTATTTCTTTTGAGAATAAATTAGTCACTTGCTTGGTAAAAACTTCTGTTGAGTTTAAGACTCTTGTGTTCATGAGCTTAAAACTCATATTTTGTTCTTGAAGTTTATTTGCTTTGTTTGATTTTGAAACTATGACAGATTATTCCAGTTGGTTTAGTCTTTGTGAACTATTCTGAATTGGATATGGTTTGGAACTAGTTAATTATATTGGTTTAGTCTTGATTGAACTATTCAGTTTTATAATTCTATTGGTTCTTATGAAACTATACCTTTATGATGCTTTTCCTTTATGGACTGCTATCAGCCAGTCAGTTGTATACTGATCTGATGAGATAATCCTGTACTTTATATATTGAGAATATAGGAGGAGATTGTTGGATATATTGGTATATTCTCTCTATATAAATATAGCACGTGCATATGTGTAACACGTGTAATGAACGTACAATTGATTGGATATTGGAACGCGGGTTTGTGGGCTTATAACCCGATACCCAAACCAGTATTTATGAATAAATACTGGCTTGTGATAGCAGTCTAGGTATTCCAATTTTGATATCTAGGGTGAATATCTCAAGCAACTTAGATCTAGAGATAAACCCTAATTTCCCAATTGTTAATTTCTCACAAAACCTAACAAGTTCGTTGTTCGTGCATCTGATTCATCAATCATAAAGGAAATAGGATCGGATCTACAAGGCTGGTTAGATGACATCGCAGATGGTGCTGTGGACTACGTGCCTGAAGATGAAGTGAAGACTGCTGCAGTTGAGAGACTAAAGATATCCATGGAAAGGATAGCTCTTCTTAAGGCAGCCAGACACAAACCACAACCAAAGATAGACGACATTGAGGATGAAGAAGAAAAGAAGAAAAAGGATGAGGACCTCCTAGATGAAAATGGTGAACTTAAAGGACCTTCAACAATTTCTGCTCCTACAGCAGAAGAGGTGGAACACCGTGCTCTCCAGGCTGCAGTTATTCAGGAGTGGCATATCTTGTGCAAAGAGAAAGCTGTCGAAGTGAAGTGAATTTGGAGTCATCTCTTTGGTGTTTTTGGTTCTCTGTACTACTCTTTATGTAATCTAACTTTTGTTCATAGTGAGATTTATTGTTTACGTATGCCCAGTCTAGTGCTACTGGTCGATTTACTTGCTATTCATCCTCCAAAAAAATTATTGTGTTCAAAGTTTGTTGGGAGAGTTAGAGGGACGACATATTCTTTTTCTTCCTTCCCTTTCCCCTCTTTTGGTGAGGGACAGTTTATTGGACGTACTGTAAATTTTATATACGTGATGCTGTTGAAATGCTGAGAGAAACTCCAATTCTCCAATAGGTGGTGAACATGTCACGAGAACTAATTATTTTAGTCTTTTTTGTTTGTTTTTTTTTTGAACCAGTATTTTACGCTGATCGAATAGTTTTTCTTTATATCTACTGATGTCAAAAGCATGCAGGATTACTAAAGAATGCAATGGTTCATCTTCCGCGACTGAGAATTAAAAATGTAATATGAGTAACCAACCTTATCTAAGTGCATCCTTCACAGTACCAACATCACAGGGTGCATTCGGTTGGCTTCGGCTTCTGCTTTTGGTGTTGCGTTCTGCTCGTGCCTAGTTCTTGGTGTGCCGTTCCCCACAAAACGTGACTGCTCTTCCTGTGAAACACCAGGCTGCAAAAGAGGATCAATGTGCACTTCATGTGCAATTGCGGCCGTCCAGAAGCTGGTTGAAGGGTGCCATATTATCTCAGTCCACCAGGTGGGATTCAGCCGAATACCAAACAGGTAGGGCCTTGAGTAAATTATGTACAAGCTTTATTGTATGCAAGCCAAATACTCTTCTTCCTTCTGCTCTGGATATCACAATTTGTTAGTTTATGGATGTCATATTCTTCATTTTTCTTTTCGAAAGTGTAAACAATGGAGAACAAATTGACAAACTTTAACAAATCCCTTTCAACCTAATGTACAATGCTTGTTGGTTTCTGAACTTTGATTCGAACAAACTCTAGAAAGCTACGGTGTGAGTGATCTTGTCCGACACACAAAGTAAAGCAAAAATTCTGATACAATTAAGTCCACCTCCTACTGCTTGGTTGGTTTTGACTTCCGTGACAAAAATTTCAAACGCCAGTTGTAGTTTCGGATACGTGTTCATCTCCGACCATTAACTCAATCAAAAATTCTTATTTAGTCAGAGTAGTCATAATAGAACTTAATTCAGATAAAATAAATTTAAGGTTGAAAACGACAACCTTCAATGATTATACAGTTGATGACGACCATCAACATATTTATTCACCATATATATCAAGCATTGTATGAGATGAAACGATGGAAAGTTCTAAATCTACTTGATAGAATGACAAAGCAACACATAATTTTGGTGCATGGAGCATGCCATGGAGCTTGGTGTTGGTACAAGGTTGCCACACTGCTCAAGTCAGCTGGTCATCGTGTGACCGTGCCTGACCTTGCAGCGTCTGGGATCGATGGACGAAGGATCGAAGAAGTGGAGACTTTTGGCGATTACACGCAGCCGTTGATGGAGATCATGGCTTCAATTCCTGAACATGAGAAGGTCATCTTGGTAGGTCATAGTTTTGGCGGTTCCAGCATAGCTATGGCTGCAGAGAGGTTCCCGGAGAAAGTAGCTGCTCTTGTTTTTGCTACCGCGTTCATGCCAGATTTAATGCATTCTCCTTCCTATGTCCTCGAAAAGGTATCTGGTCTGTTTTCTATTAGCTAGTTTGAGTCATTCTCCGTTCTCAATTCTAATAATGTTTACAACTATTATTATAAGTAAGCTTTAAGGATTGAGTTTGTGCTTGATTTGTAACTTGTTTAATTACTTGGATATTTACAGTATTCTGTGGACATCGAGCGATCCTCAGTTGGGTTCATGGACTCACAACTCTCAAGTATAGTAGGGAGCAATGGGAAAACAATTAGTACCTTCTTATTTGGTCCACAGGCCATCTCATTGATGTTATACCAACATTGCCTACCTGAGGTAACTAATATATATGTGTAATTTGACGCATTCTCATTGTTGCCTTATTGATTAATCGATATCATGAATGAAAAAAGGGGTCCAAAGCAAAAATTTTGTCATATGTGTAGCTCATCTTGTAACCTACAATATTAGATGCACACATTCATTACGAATTTTAAACTGATACATTTGTAAAATTACACAAAATATAATGATATATAAAGTTGCAATTTAAGATGATTATATCAATGTAAGTTGTAACTCTTCTTTCTTTTGTGTATAAATGCACTTGTGCAGGATATCATGTTAGCAACCATGCTATTGAGGCCTATATCAGTATATACAGAAGATTTAAAGACCATACCACCCTTGTCCAAGGAGAAATATGGCTCGGTTCCTTGTTTCTACATACAATGCCGCGAAGATGCTTTAATTACAAATGACTTCCAACATTGGATGACTGAGAATCATCCAGTGAAGAGGGTGTTTGAGATTGAAGGAGCAGATCACATGCCAATGTTGTCGAAGCCACTTGAGTTGAACCAATGTCTCCTTCAGGTCACAAATGAATTAGTCGGTGGTGCATTCATTTCCCAGTGAATCACTTCTTGTTACCCATTCTGCAGTTTACCACTGTACGTTATCGTTCACACTATGGAAATAAAATTAGTTCATAGTTGAAATTTGTACCTGATCTATGTATACCTTTATTTTTTTAGGGAAAGATCTATGTATACCTTTGTCAGGGTTTCGGTTGAGATCAAGTGTTGTATCTGTTCTTGTGTACTACAAATAGGTTGAAGACTTGTAGGTTCGGAATTTGACATTTGTGATGTTTTTGGTTGTTGGGTAGATGGAAATCTCATGTTAGTTCCATTGTATGACTATCAAACCTTCATCTTGTTTAGCACCCCCCTTGTATCTTAAATCATCAGCATGTTTAGTTGCTCCACCCTGAGAAACAGTGACTGATAATGAAGCAGCAGCAGCACATAATTCTTCTGCATGGGGCATGGAGTTGGTACAATGTGGCCACACTGCTCAAGTCAGTAGGGCATCATATCACCGTTCCTGACCTCGCAGCGTCCAGGATAGACGGAAGGAAGATCGAAGAGCTGACGAGTTTCCGCTATTACTAGCACCCGTCGATGGAGATCATGGTTTCGCTCCCTGCACAAGAGAAAGTCGTCTGGGTAGGTCACAGCCTTGGAGGCATCAACATCGCTCTCGCTGCAGAAAGGTTTCCAGAGAGTAGCTGGTCTTGTTTTCATCGCAGGTGTTCATGCCTGACTGTAATGTACACATGGCCTTCCTTTGTCATAGACAATGTACTTGTCATGTGAATTATTCGTTATTATAAGTTTTATTGATTTTGTTAATGTATAATAATTATCATCAGTTCGTTCCAGTGACAAATATAATATATATGCGAGACGATACATTCAATGTTCACTTGTTTTGAGAAAACTAGCTAAGGAAAACATGTTTGTTCTCAACTTCTAGCATAGAGCTGAATCCAGTTTGTTCTCGACTTCTAACCTGTTTTAGTTGAATATTTTCAGTACATTAAGAGGATGGACACACAATTCAGCTCTATATAAGGGAAATCATTAGCTACCACCTTGTTTGGTCTCCAGTTTCGGGCAACAAAGATGTACCACAACTTGCTTGCCAGAGGTAATTTGATTCATTTTAGCTGAACTCAACTAGGCCGGGTAAAGAAATGTTCATTTCACCTTCCCCTTTATCCAAAACTCTGTATTTTACAAACAATCACATTACCATTAAATTTACTGAACATAAGTTTGTGTAGAATCTCACCGTTAACAACCACGCTATTGAGGCCTACATCGTTATTTACAGAAAACACGAGAACTCTGCCTGCCTTCTCGAAAGACATATATGTCTCAGTTCCTGGTTTCTATGTACAATCCGGTGAGGATTTTACGATTATCCACCAACATTGGATGACTCAGAACTATCAGGTAAACAAGGTGTTCGAGATTGAAGGAGCAGATCATGTAGGACTGTTATCGAGGCCATCTGAGTTTGTGTGAATGTCTCTTCGAGATTGCAGATAGCATAGATGGGAACCTTTCATTCTGAGTGAATTATGGGGTTCTTTTTTTTTTCTTTCTTTCTTTTTTTCACTGTTATTATCGATATAATTATTACTTGGTAGTTCTGAATCGTAAACTGGATCTATTGACTATTTTTTCTTGAAGTATGTTCTCATTTTCCTTGCATTAACTAAATATACATGTTTGTCCTGACTATCATCCGTACAACGATGAATTTTTATACATGATATACCGTTGTTTCTGTTGAAATATTAACTTGATTTGGATCTTAGCCCAAATAGATATGTTATCTTATGTATTTGATGTAATAGGCCCAACTTTTAGAAACTTACTCCAGAGAAATCTTATTTAGAAGTTTTTTCTAGATAAGTCTTAGGAGTTATCTAGAAGATAATGATAACCTTAGAATTGCGGAGAAAATTCTAGAGAGATAATTATAGCCATTAGATTAGAGTTGTGTTGGCAAAATCCTAACCATTGGTTGGGTAATGCCACTAGTATAAATAGGGGTGGTGTCTTTGTGTTTGGATCAAGCCAAAAATTAGAAATCTATATAATTAAACACAAAGAAAGCTATCAAGTGGCTCTCCTTCAATCTCCAAAAAATCAAAGGTCCAGATCTAACCTCACAAAACATATTTTTCCCTCCAGAAGTTTCCTCCCAAAACTCAAATTCAAATCCCCAACCAATAACAACTCCTATATTTATTTAAATTTTTTTCTCCCTCTCTCCCTCCCTCCCTCGTCTATTCAAAAAATTAAGAAAATAAAAATTTTATTTTTTTTTTCTAAATAAAAAATTAAAAAAGTTAAAAATATTAAAAATTTAAAAACTTTAAAAATAATTCAAAAAATTTAAAAAGATCATATAATATGTTTTTTTCTGGACCCCCAAAAGTTTCTCATTTGCTATTTCAATTAATTTGCTGAACCTCCAAAACTATTTTATATGATCAAATAAGGTGCACTGTTCCGAAGACGTGCCGTAGGCACGTGTCAATGGGCAAACCTAGTACTCAATAATACAAGTAGCCTTCCTTTTTCTAAAATCTCTAATCTCTCCCATTTTTAAACACTTCATCCAACCACCTAAAATTTCCTTCCAACAAAGTGGTATCAGAGCTTGAAGATCCTCCTAGAGATGGCGAATAGCGGTATTCCTTTCCAAGTCCCGATGCTCACTAAGAGCAACTATGACAATTGGAGCTTAAGAATGATTGCTCTCCTTGGAGCACACGACGTGTGGGAGATGGTTGAGAAAGGTCTCACCAAACCGGAGAATGAAGGTAGTCTATCTCAAACTGAAAGGGATAGTTTGAGAGACTCAAGGAAGAGAGACAAGAAGGCTCTCTGTCTAATCTATCAAGGATTAAATGAAGATACGTTTGAGAAGGTTTCGGAGCAAAGTTGGCCAAGGAAGCATGGGAGAAGCTTCGAACCTCATACAAGGGAGTTGATCAAGTCAAGAAGGTACGTCTTCAAACTTTAAGAGGAGAGTTTGAAGCTTTGCATATGAAAGAAGGTGAGATTGTCTCCGATTACTTTTCAAGAATTTTAACGGTTACTAATAACCTACAAAGAAACGGAGAGAAGTTAGATGATGTGAGAATTATGGAGAAGATTCTTAGATCTTTAAATCCAAAGTTCGAACACATTGTCGCCATCATCGAAGAGACAAAAGATTTGGAGGCCATGACAATGGAGCAAATTCTCGGCTCGTTGCAAGCTTATGAAGAAAAGAAAAAGAAGAAGGAAGAGATCATGGAGCAAGTACTCAAGACGCGGGTTGATTCAACAAAAGAAGAAAGTGGTCGAAGCCAACAAGGACGAGGTTGCGGTCGAGAACGAGGTCGTGGACATGGACACGGACGAGGTTGGAGGCCCAATGATGACAACGACAGCAACAACAACCAAAGAGGAGAAAGCTCAAGAAGAGGTCGTGGGAGAGGAAATTCAAAATCAAGGTATGACAAGTCACGCGTCAAATGCTACAATTGTGAGAAGTTTGGACATTATGCTTCAGAATGCAGAGCTCCTAGCAACAATAGAGTCGAAGAGAAGGCCAACTACGTTGAAGAAAGAAGTCAAGAAGATGGTACCTTACTGTTGGCTTACAAGGATAATGGAAGAGGTGAGGAGAATCAATGGTACCTAGACAGCGGTGCAAGCAACCATATGTGCGGAAGAAAAAGCATGTTCGTGGAGCTTGATGAATCGGTCAAGGGCAATGTAGCTTTCGGAGATGAATCAAAGGTGGCGGTGAAAGGTAAAGGAAAAGTTCTAATCCGATTGAAGAATGGAGAGCACCAATTCATTTCAAATGTTTACTACGTGCAAAACATGAAGAGTAACATCTTGAGCCTAGGACAACTCTTAGAGAAAGGTTATGATATTCGATTGAAAGATAGTAACCTTTCTATAAGAGACAATGCAAGCAACTTCATTGCTAAGGTGCCGATGTCAAGAAATAGAATGTTCGTGCTCAACATTCAAATGATGTTACACAATGTCTCAAGATGTGTTACAAAGATGCGTCTTGGCTTTGGCATCTTCGATTTAGGCATCTCAATTTCGGAGGTTTAGAGTTACTCTCCAAGAAGGAAATGGTAAGAGGATTACCTTGTATCAACCACCCCGATCAAGTGTGCGAAGGATGTCTACTTGGAAAGCAATTCAAAATGAGCTTTCCAAAGGAGTCAAACTCTAGAGCTCGAAAGCCATTGGAACTCATACACACGGACGTGTGTGGTCCGATCAAGCCAAGATCACTTGGTAAGAGTAACTATTTCCTTCTCTTTATCGATGATTTTTCAAGAAAAACATGGGTATATTTTTTGAAGGAGAAATCAGAGGTGTTCGAGAACTTCAAGAAGTTCAAAGCTCGTGTTGAAAAGGAAAGTGGCATTGTGATCAAGGTCATGAGCTCCGACCGTGGAGGAGAGTTCACATCAAAAGTATTCCAAAAGTTTTGTGAAGATAATGGAATTCGACGATAACTGACGGTGCC
The DNA here is from genome assembly GCA_017893485.1 of Hemerocallis citrina. NCBI lineage: Eukaryota > Viridiplantae > Streptophyta > Magnoliopsida > Asparagales > Asphodelaceae > Hemerocallis > Hemerocallis citrina. Next base: position 197,651,127 of record CM030365.1, read on the forward strand.
AAGGCCCCTCCAACAAAATGGAGTAGAAGAAAGGAAGAATAGGACAATCCTTGAAATGGCGAGGAGCATGCTCAAAAGCAAAAGGCTACCAAAGGAATTTTGGGCGGAAGCGGTTGCGTGCGCGGTTTACCTATCAAACCGATCACCGAAAAGAAGCATATGGAAAAAAGCACCATAAGAAACATAGAGTGGAAGGAAGCCCGACATTTCCCACCTAAGAGTCTTTGGAAGCATAGCACACGTATACATATCGGACGAGAAGCGAAGCAAGTTAGATGATAAAAGTGAGAAGTACATTTTTATTGGCTACAACACCAACTCCAAAGGCTACAAGCTCTACAATCCTGATACGGGGAAGACAATCATCGGTCGAGATGTCGTGTTCGATAAAGAAGGAGAATAGGATTGGAGCACACATAATGAAGACTACAACTTCTTTCCACATTTTGATGAAAAAGACATGGAGCAATCAAGGATAGAGCAACCAAGAGAGGAGCCTGCTACCCCACCAGCTTCACCAGCCGCGAGTTCTCAAGGAGACGAAAGCTCAAGTGAAAGGACTCCGCACTTTAGAAGCCTACAAGAACTTTACGAGGTAACTGAAAATCAAGACAATCTTGCTCTCCTTTGCCTATTTGCGGATTGTGAGCCCATGAACTTCCAAGAAGCTATGGAAAAGAAGAGTTGGAGAAATGTTATGGATGAAGAGATAAAGGCAATCAAGAAGAATGACACATGGAAGTTAGCTTCACTTCCAAAAGGGCATAAGGCAATCGGTGTAAAGTGGGTGTACAAATCAAAGAAGAACGCCAAAGGAGAAGTTGAAAGATACAAGGCGAGATTGGTGGCAAAAGGCTACAGTCAAAGAGCGGGCATCGACTATGACGAGGTATTTGGTCCGGTTGCTCGACTAGAAACTGTTAGACTAATAATTTTATTGGCAGCTCAAAACAATTGGAGGATATATCAAATGGATGTCAAATCTGCATTTTTAAATGGAGTCCTCGAAGAAGAAGTATACATTGAGCAACCATAAGGCTACGAAGTGAAGAAAGAAGAAGGCAAGGTCTTGAAGCTGAAAAAGGTATTCTATGGGTTGAAACAAGCTCCAAGAACTTGGAATGCTCGAATTGACAAATACTTCCAAGGGAGAAACTTCACCAAGTGTCCATACGAGCATGCACTCTATATCAAAATCCAGAACAATGATATATTGATTGTATGCTTGTATGTAGATGACTTGATCTTCACAAGTAGCAATCCAAGCATGTTTGGCAAATTTAAGAAAGAGATAACGAAGGAGTTTGAGATGATGGATATTGGGCTCATGTCTTACTACCTCGGCATTGAAGTGAAGCAAGAAGACAAAGGCATCCTAATCACTCAAGAAGGCTATGCTAAGGAGATACTCAAGAAGTTCAAGATGGATGACTCTAACCCGGTTGGCACGCCAATGGAATGTGGAATCAAGTTGTCAAAACACGAGGAAGGAGAAAGAGTGGATCCAACACTCTTTAAGAGCTTGGTCGGAAGTCTGCGATATTGAACTTGCACAAGACCTGATATTCTATATGCGGTTGGAGCTGTCAGTCGATACATAGAGAATCCAACAACAACTCATTTGAAGGCGGCAAAGAGGATTCTTCGCTATGTCAAAGGTATAACAAACTTTGGCTTGTACTATTCTATTTCTAATTATTACAAGCTTATTGGATATAGCGATAGCGATTGGAGTGGAGATATGGATGACCGCAAGAGCACAAGTGGCTTCGTGTTCTACATGGGAGACGCGGCCTTCACATGGATGTCAAAGAAGCAGCCAATTGTCACTCTTTCCACATGCGAACCGGAGTACGTAGCTGCTACTTCATGTGTTTATCATGCAGTTAGGTTATGAAACCTGTTGAAGGAGTTGAGTTTGCCACAAGAGGAGCCGACCAAGATTTTTGTGGACAACAAGTCAGCAATAGTTTTGGCCAAGAACCCAGTCTTCCATAATCGAAGTAAGCACATTGATACACGCTATCACTATATTAGAGAGTGCATCACCAAAAAGGATGTACAACTGGAGTACGTGAAGTCTCATGATCAAGTAGCTGATATCTTCACCAAGCCTCTCAAGCGCGAAGACTTCATAAGGTTAAGAAGTTTGATTGGAGTAACAAATCAAGTTTAAGAGAGAGAGTGAGAGAGAGAGAGGAGGGGAGGGGGGGGGGGGGGGGGTTGAAATATTAACTTGATTTGGGTCTTAGCCCAAATAGATATGTTATCTTATGTATTTGATGTAATAGGCCAAACTTCTAGAAACTTACTCTAGAGAAATCTTATCTAGAAGTTTTTTCTAGATAAGTCTTAGGAGTTATCTAGAAAATAAGGATAACCTTAGATTTGTGGAGAAAATTCTAGAGAGATAATTATAGCCATTAGATTAGAGTTGTGTTGGTAAAATCCTAACCATTGGTTGGGTAATGCCACTAGTATAAATAGAGGTGGTGTCTGTGTTTGGATCAAGCCAAAAATTAAAAATACTCAATAATACAAGTAGCCTTCCTTTTTCTAAAATCTCTAATCTCTTCCATTTTTAAACATTTTCTCCAACCACCTAAAATTTACTTCCACCAGTTTCATCCTCTTAGCTTATTATTTACTAATATTAGTACACGAGCAAAAATCAGCATAGTCACTGTACCATTTCGGCTGGAAGAAGGATCTTTTGACCATTCATCCTCTCATGCTGCTTCTGATATCTCTATAACTCTGAATCTAACAAATTCTGAGTTAATAGTAAAATTTTCCTCAACTTGAAAGCTACCTTCGTACATTATCAATTAATTGTTCATTCCTTCTCAGAAATGCCAACAAAAACATCCTTGGATGACCACTTTCTGCGAGCGTCTTTGGCTGGTGGGTTGATAATGGCTCGGTCTGCATCAGGGCCAGTCCCCACTTTGAGGCAGGTGAGGCAGCCGTCTTAGACCTCCGATTTTTTTTGTAATTTTAGGGGCCTCAAATTTGTATCCCCATGTAAATATAGGCACGTATTTTTGCGTAAAAAAATTATATTGTAATTATGGGCCTCCAAAACTAATTATTTGGATCTTTCGCCTTGGACCCCCGGAAATTCAGAACCGGCCCTGGTCTGTATTTGCAAGACGGTACCCAATGACAATCTCTTTCCCCTGTTTAGCTCGTAGGATTATTTCATAGAAACTCAATTCCTCCTCTTCGCGAAGGTAAAGATCAGCTGGTCGGATATGCAGTTCATTTTCCTGCTCCATAAATTGGATAGAATCATTCAACACTCAAATTCAAACTTAATACGGTCGGAAACTCATATTCCAGTTCTTTAACTCCATAGATGACAAGAATTCATAACATGGGACTTAATTTGATGTCAGTGAGTACTCCAAGAAAATCCGGCTGTCAATAGAATTTTTAATCTGATACCTTTGGGGAAAATACAGGGCACGGTACCTGAGTTTGAAGGGGTCATCTCAAACGGGACATTTTGTAAGTTAACAAAATAAAAAATGACAATTATTTAAATGCAAATAAATTTGAAGTTTTGTAGGAAAACTATTTAAATGAAAACAAATATATATATATGCTTCTAAAAAAATATTAATTGATAACGTACGCATTTTACATGAAATGCCTCATGGTAAAAAAGAAACTCGGAAAAACTTTAACAGCAAAAACGAAATATGTCATCTCAATTATTTTCAAAAGTCTTGCTACATTTAAATCTTCAACATCGCATGCACAATCCATGTTCTCCAAAGCAAGCTCCTTGTTTGCATCCAAAATTAGCCTACAAAATAAAACACACAACAAAATATCGTCACTGTAGTCCGAATGATCATACATTGTTTGGTTGATGCAATAGAAAATCAAAACCCTAGAATTAAAACAATTTGCTTATTGAAAGAGTTGAAACATACCATTTATTCTGTGTAAATATAAGGTGTCAAATTGAAGGCTAGGTTGTGCAGTATAATTTAAAGCAAATGGAATAAGCATATAGTGGTTAAGCTACATTGTTTCCTAAAATCATCACACTACATTCACTCATAAATATACTTTAATTCTAACTTTAATGTTGAATATAGTTGCATCAATAAGTAATGATACGACTTGGATATACTAAGTTATATTGATTATTTTTTATACAAACACTAAGATATGAATGTCAGAAAAAAGAAAAAAAAAATTCAATAAAAAAGTTTTGGAGTTTACCCTTCAAAAGTCCAAGTGTAGTTGAGAAATATTAAAATAAATTTCTTCTTGAAAGCCCAATAAAACTCAAGATTCATAGATTGAAAAATCCAAACTCATCCCTAAAATTTAATGAAATGAAATATAGAAAAATAATTATTAGAGCCAGGTTTTGATCCTAGGAACTATTGGTTATGAGCCCACCACGCTTCCCTTGTACCACTCTAATTTGTTAACAAAATTATTGAACAAAATTTATATACATATGTAGTACCTTCATGTAATACGAGACCCTATAAAATTGGGGGCTCAAAGAAGTTGCTTGTGTTGTTTGGGCCCAGATCCCGCCCCTGGAAAAATATTCTAGATTTGGTAAGTATTTTCAACGAAGTATGTACATCTCTATTGCTATGCAAGTAAATCAGAGAGATGCAAAAGATATTTAAAGATAGAAAAATATTTTAATGTCTATCATAAGCTCTAATTATCTCTCTCTACTATAATGGGAGAAGGCCTTAGTGTAATTTGTCCATATCCCAACCCGTGCAACGCACGTTTAATTAAACTCTACAATATAAACCAATGAAATACGTACAGTACACGTTCAAATTTATTACCCTCTTCCTATTTCTCAAAAAAACCAAAAACCCTACCCTCTTCATCTCCCTCTCTCTCTCTCTACACCTGCCCCGTGGGAGAAGGATCATGAACAGTGAATGTCAGTCTATTATTTTACATGTTCTGCAAGTACTTCTCCCATTATAATATAGATAAATAGAATATAAAAAAAATATTGTTCAGACGTGCATTGCACGTGTATTTACTATATTATATATTGTTTTGTGGATAATTATATTATATTATATTATATTACTAGGTTTGCCCGTTGATACGTGCCTACAACACGTCTTCGGAACGATGCACTTTGTTTGATCATATAAAATAGTTTTGGAGATCCAGCAAATTAATTGAAGTAGCAAACATATTATATGAGAAACTTTTGAGGGTCTAGCAAAAAACATATTATATGATTTTTTTGAATTATTTTTAAATTTTTAAAATTTTAAAATTTTAAAATTTTAAATTTTTTATTAAATTTTTAAAATTTTAAATTTTTAAATTTTTAAAATTTTTAAATTTCTTAATTTTAAAAATTTTAAAATTTTAAAATTTTAAATTTTTAAATTTTTAAATTTTTTTAAAATTTTTTTAAAATTTTTTACTTTTTTTAATTTTTTAAAAAAATTTTAAAAAAATTTATTTTCTTAATTTTTTGAATAGAAGAGGGAGAGGGAGAGAGAGAGAGATAATTAAATAAATATAGGAATTGTTTTGGGTGGGAGATTTGAAATTGAGTTAGGGAAAACTTTTGGGGAAAATTTTTGGGGGAAAAAATATGTTTTGTAAGATTAGATCTGGGCCTTTGATTTTTTGGAGGATTGAAGGAGAGCCACTTGATAGCTTTCTTTGTGTTTTATTATACAGATATTATACTATATCTTAAGCTAATAGGTTTACCCATATGACCATATCTCCTTTCTCCATTTTGAAATGAAGAAAAGAGAGAAAAAGTAGTAAATCACACTTACATTAACACATGCACACCACACTTTTTTATTTAACAAAATAAACTACAAAAACAAATACCAAAAAAAAAATTCCCTTCCTCTCCCAACTCCTATGTTATAAGAGAATTTTTTCAAAAATAGTTTTGTTACTCTCACTTTTTAGAAATTTATGTGCAATATATTGCATGGGGTTAAATTGAAAAATTATGTGCAATATATTGCACAGGGGTTATACTAGTCTACTATAATGGAAGAAAGCCTTTGTGTAATTTGTCCATATCCCAACCCGTGCAACACACGTGCTGGTAGATTTTTTGTTTGCCCCCCCCCCCCCCCCCCCCCCCCCCCCCCCCCCCAATTTTCCCATGTGCACAACACGTGTATAATACTAGTATCATATAGACCAACTACTATAGTTTGTAACCCAAATATTTAAATGACTACACTTTATCCCATAATAAATAGCTAAAATACACACCATCACCGGTTCTAAATTTCATAACCTAAAATATAAATTGAATACTAACTGCACAGTTTGATGGAAAAAAGTTGAGACACTAATCAATGTTGAAAATAGTAATAGCGTAATTGTAGCATTCAAGCCACCAATAGCACAAAGCGCAAATAGTGTAACACATAGCGTAAGTTATGAAGATTTTATTTTTTATTTTTAAAAGTTAAAATTAATTATCCAATTTTTTTTTATAAATTCTAAATAATTTCCTAAAATTTTTTAAAAATAAAATTGAGGGCTCAAAAATGCTAAAGATTCACCAAACTGAGAGTTCAATGTTGAAGAACCAAGACTTGGCCTAAAAACACACAAACGTGAATATAAAATAGAATTACTAAGTGAATATATAAAATATCCAGGTCCAACATCAGGTAATCCGTAAATAATATTTTGGGCTTCCATAAGTATTGGGCTTTTCTAGAACATGCTAGTGGTTCTAAATTCATCATCAAGTGCATAAACTTAAATTAATGTGGAAGGTTCATGAATGAACATGAATGAATGTATCTAGAGATTTCCTCCTTGCCCTATATTAGGAGAGTTCATTTGCTCATTCCAACAACACATGGTGAGAGAATTATTTTCATCCAAGTAGAGAGAAAAGAGTGTCCACTCCAAATTGAGAGTGTTGAGTATTATAGTAGCAAAACAATTGTGAGAGAGTGTTTCCTTCAAGTGGTGTTCTTGAAGTTTGATCTTTTTGTACCCATTACTTTCATAGTGGAGATTCTTGTTGGCCCGTGGACGTAGGCACCTTGCCGAACCACGTTATATCTGGTATTCTCTATCCCTTGCTCTTTTATTTTCTTGCATATTTCAATTTGTGGTTTGAGTTGGTATTTTCATTCTACTATTATCGATTCCATTTTTCCCAATAGCGGTATAAGAGCACTAGGTTTGTGGTGCTAGCGTTAGAATGGAAGGCTCAAGGAGCACTATGGTTCGCCTCAACCACTCCAATTGGATCACATGGAAGGCCAGAATGAAGGACATTCTTTATTGCAAGGATTTGCATGAACCTATTGAACGAGTCGAAGGCAAGCTTGAGAACATTACCGATGCCGAATGGAAGAAGTTAAACTGTAAGGCTATTGGTCATATTCGTGGATGGGTTGGATGATTGCGTGTTCCACCATGTATCCAACGAAACCGACGCACATGCCCTTTGGTTGAAGTTTGAGTCATTGTTCGAACAAAAAACCGTCTCCAAGAAAGCATTCCTCATCAAAGATTTGGTCAACATGAATATAGTAAAGACATAAAGGTGACCGAGCATCTAAACAACTTCCAAAGCATCATTAATCAATTGGCCACGATGGACATGAAAATCGAGGAGGAGTTATAAGTGTTGTTAATTTTTGGATCGTTGTCCGACAATTGGGAGACCTTTGTCATCACTGTAAGTAACTCTACTCTTAATGGTGTGTTATATATGGATAATGTTAAAGATAACATGATGAATAGAGATACCAGGAGAAAGTCTACAAGTTCTGATAGTAGCCAAGTGTTTGTGTAACCCCCGTTTCCGTCTATACATGTTTTCTGCGTATTTTTGTATTTTAATTTCTTATAAATTCTTTTCCGCTCTTAAATTTGTTTTTATTAATCTTGGACTTTCTATTAAAGTCAATTCTAAACATCAATTGTATCTGTAGTTATTTTCAAACGATTATATACTTTGATTGTAGAAATTTTATTCTTTTCTATTTTAATTATTTATAACCCAGACCCGGCCTATTGTTATTATTTGATTATTTTAATTAATTTGGAACTATTCTATAAAATATTATTTGATTTATTAATTTTGAACTTAGGCCCAATCCTGGTCCATTCTATAATTTGTCAAAATTATTTATTTGGCAAACCATATTTAACCCCTAGTGACCTAGTCCATATTATTTTATTATCTTATTATTGATTGAAGCCTAATCTTTTATCCCTTCTATAACTATTTGTGAATGCCAAACATAAAGCCCAAGTCTATTAATCCAAGTCCACACCTTTTAACCCTAAACAAATCCTATTGGATCATAACCCAAACCCATATTTTAAAACCCACTACCCAAAATCCAAACAGATTCCTTCATCTCTCATAACTGCACCCACCTTCTCCTAATTACTCCCCACTATCTCATTATTTCTCCCATTATTTAATACCCTAATCCCACACCCCCACTAACTCAACTAAAACTCTAATTAATTTCCCTATTATTAATTATCTATTATTATAATCCCGAACATCACCCTCATGGAAACCCTCTCCATCCTCGCCACCTTTGACCACCGCCCTCCACTGCATCAACCTCCGCACCTCCACTGCCGTCCCCCGAGCTCTCGAGCCCCGTCGCCATTACCGCCCTCCATGGCCTGCCGCTCCCTGCAGCCCTCGCCAACCCCTTGTCTCCCTCACCCTGTCTCCACCACCGACGAAGCCCTGCCACCGTCATCCTCGTCCCTGCAACCACTCGCACCCCGTTCCACCACCGTTCGCCCCTCTTCTCTACCATCTATCTGTCTCCCCTCGAGCCACCAATCAGCCGCTGCCTCTGCCATTGCCATCGACCCAACGCCTTGACCGCCCACCTCCTCCATCTTCTTCCTCATCGCAATCTATCACCACCGCCACTTGGTCGACGCTGCTCCTTGTCCCTCCTCGTCGCCCTCCGTCACAATCGCCACGACAACAGCCACCGACGCGCCTCACCGCCATCGTAGTAACCCCTTCATCATCCCCTCCCGCCATCACCGTCAAGACCACAGCTGTTCCTCCATCATCACCCCCACTGCATCCCATCATCATCATCACCACTGGCCAAACCCATCACCGAAGCTCCCTCTCACAGCGGAACCTCCTTCCACCACCTGCCGTCGACCTTGCAGCCAGACCGCAGTGCCTCGCAGTTGCTGCCTGAACCCACCTCGACCTCGACAGCCCTCACCATCGCAACGCTCTCCGCTGCTGCTGACATCGCTGCTCTTCTCCCAACAACTCGACCGCCATCAACCTCGACCATCCTCACCTCCTCCTTGTCGAACTCCGCCATCCACCACTGCAATTGAGCTCTCCCTCACTGCCACCACCTCGCAGCTATCACCACCCGCTCCCCACCCTCAGCCCCTGCCTCGTTGTCGTCGACCTTGCTGTTGTTCTCGCTGTGGTTGTTGTGTCACTCACTATTGTTGCGGTGTCTCTTGCTGTTGTTGTTGTGCCTCTTATTGTTGCCGCTCTCGCACTGACTGTTGTTGCTGTGGCGGTTGCCGAGTTGCGGAGATGTGTTTAGCACGTGGCTGACGTTGCGTTGTTTGCACGTGTTGCCGTGTGTGTTATTATACAAATTTCCTTGATTCTTTGATTTTCTGCAACTCGAAATAACAAACTAAAATAAATAAGAACAAAGTTATCGGCCTATGGGGAAGTCGCACAGAACGCACTACCCTAAGAGTTGATCAGAGGTCTTATGTGCACTTTTCTCAGATGCTCCTAGTGGTAAAACCCCCGATATCACCGGCGTCTCGCTGTTGCACACAACGTCGAGAGATGCGATCCGAACTTAGCCTTGCTTAGAACCAAAGAGGAGAAAACAGAAGGACGCAATTGAGAGGCGAGAGGAAGAGTTTGTAGGGGATGTTTTTCAGTAGTCTGTAAAGGGATGAAAAGAGTGGAATATATAGGCAGCGAGTTCTCAACCGTTGCTGATCCCACGCACAAACGTGCACAGAGAAGATGGCCAAAAAATTTGGATCTAAATAACTGATCTAGGAAACGGTCAAATAAATGTAAAAATAAAAACAAATAGCAAAAAAGGAGTTTTGGGCCTCAACCCGAACCCGAAGAGCAATTCGGATCGACATTCGGCGCCTGCAGGTGTGGGCGCGCACCCGTGCCCATTACGCGTGCCGAACCGAACCGGGCCGGGTGGCGGCGACGGCGCACGCGTGTGGCCCACGGGTTCCCCACACCGCACAAGTCTTCAAAGGAGTAAAGGAGGGGTTGTAATATAACCACTCACAATGCACATCCACCAACCGATGTGGGACTAAAAGCAAGGAAAGGATGAGCTTGGTTTTGAGAAACACAGCCAACAGTCCCCCCCAAAACCAAGATCCAAAGACAGAGATAACAAAAGAATAATGATGGAGAAGTTCTGGGCAAGAGTATACTATGCATAAATGAGATGCACTACAGCCTTGAATCTCACGTAGTGATTATTGTCTTTGTCTGAAGAGGTGCTTGATGGACTATGCCTTGAATCAGACTTCTTGAATAAGATTCAGAAAATAGCACACATAGTACACTAGAGGTTCTTGGGTTTATCGGGTGGCGCTTTTAAATGGCCATGCGCACTTTTTCCATATTCATGAGAGTTGTCTGGGATCGCCCTGTCCCATAGTCGCGTCCTTCACGACCTCTCATATAGGTAAGTCCTAAAAGGGTTAGTGATCGGAGTCAACCCTACATAATAATGCTTGGACCTATTAAGAGTTTAATACTCATCCTAACCAGATCACACCGGAACACTGTCACCATAGGGATGGGATATCATTGTACAACCTCGTACTGCCACCTGGGCATTAGTTTATGAAAATTTAATCTCTGAGTCAGTGTCACCGAAGTCCAGCTTGTTTCTACCCATTGAACCAGCTTCTTGGAATCTCCAGTCAGACTCGGTTGGGTTGCCACTGCTGGTGACTTACTTATGGGCTTAACCCCACCCCCCTCGATGATTCTAGAATCAACACCCTAGACAGACCCTTTGTCAAGTGGTCTGCAAGGTTCTTTTCTGACTTTATATAGTCAAGAACCACATATTTGCCTAATAGGCTCTTGATTGACTTGAAGCGCAGCTGCAGGTGCCTGTTCATTTTAGCATTCACAGAATCATGCTTTAGTAGTTCTATAACAGATTTATTATCACAGTTTATGGAAATAGGAGGAATAGGAATATTAGCAACAGGTATATGCATAATCAAATTTCTAAGCTATTCAGCTTCTGTACAAGTAGTGTCCAAAGCTATCATTTCAGAGTCCATAGTACTTCTAGCTATGATAGTTTGTTTACATGAACCCCAGGAGATTGCAGCTCCTCCTAGGGTAAATATATATCCAGTTGTGGATTTTACGTCATGTGAGTCAGTTACCCAGTTTACATCTGAGTAACCTTCTATGATATCAGGGTGTCTAGAATAATGAAGTTTATAATCTATAGTTCCCTTAAGATATCTAAATACTCTTTCTAATGCTGACCAATGTGACCGGTTTGGGTTACTAGTATATCTACTAAGTCTTCCGACAGCAAATGTAATATCAGGTCTCGTTCTATTTGTTATATACATAAGAGATCCTATCATTTGAGAGTATTTATATTGTTCTACAGGTAAACCTTCATTCTTCTTGAGAATGATACTACTGTCAAAAGGAGTACGAGCAGGTATCTTATCAAAGTGCTCAAATTTTCTTAGCATTTTCTCAATAGAATGTACTAAGGAGAGAGTATAACCCTCGTTGGACTTGGATACTTGCATTCCTAGAATCAGGTTGGCTTCTCCTAAGTCTTTCATATCGAACATGCTAGATAGACAGTCTTTAGTATTATTTATCAACTCAAGTGTTGATCCTAAAATGAGGATGTAATCTACATACAAGCATAGAATGACACAACTTCCAACAATATTTTTAGAGTATATACATTTGTCATACTAATTTGGTAAGAAACCATATTCTAAAATCACTTTATCAAATTTGCTGTGCCATTGCTTGGGAGTTTGCTTTAGGCCATAAAGAGATTTTACTAATCTGCAAATTTTTTTTCTTGACCTTTAGCAATAAAATCTTCAGGTTGCTCCATGTAGATTTCTTCCTCTAGGTCTCCATTCAAAAAGGCTGTCTTTACATCCATTTGATGAATTAGCAAGTCATAAATGGATGCTAAAGCTAGAAGAGTTCTAATAGAGGCAATCCTAGCTACAGAAGAGTATGTGTCAAAATAATCTAATTCCTTTTTCTGGGTGAAGCCTTTGGCTACTAATTTAGCTTTGTATTTCTCTATGGAACCATCGGCTCTAAGTTTTGTTTTTGAAGATCCACTTGCAACCTATGGGTTTACTACCTAAAGGTAGGTTTGCTAAATACCAAGTACTGTTCTCCATAATGGAGTTGTACTCATTGTTGATGGCTTCTTTCCAGAAAGGAGCATCAGGAGAAGATATTGCTTCTTCGTAAGTTGAGGGATCACCTTCTATCAAATAAGTGAAGAAACCTTTCCATTCTCAACCTTCTAGTTCTCAACCTGAGAGGGATGACGATTGTGGCGAGCCGTTTCGGACTCCGGCAAATGTTCTCTGCGCTTCCGGCGTTCACCCCGCCGCCTTCCGCCGTCGTCAAGCCACCGGCCGAGCCCAACACCAACCTCTTCATTTCAGGTCTTAACAAGAGGACTACGTCGGAGGGTCTAAGGAATGCGTTTGAAAAGCTTGGACAGGTAGTTCAAGCTAGAGTTGTTATGGACCGTGTGTCTGGGTACTCCAAGGGATTTGGTTTTGTGAAATACGCTACACTAGAAGAAGCAGCTGAAGGCATAAAGGGAATGGATGGCAATGTGAGTATAGATTTTACTAATTTTAGTCTTTCAAGTATCTATTTATACTACTGTTCATGAGAGAGGTGAGGAGGGGTGATCCTCCCTCTTCCATTCCTTTATTCATTTACTAATGACTTAACATTTGTGTGGATGTGCTACATAATTATGGCCAAATCTTATAGCGAAAAGAAAAACTATAACCAATTTTAAACTCTTAGATTGTTATACAAATTTTCTTGATTTTTTGATTTTCTGCAACTCGAAATAACAAACTAAAATAAATAAGAACAAAGTTACCGGCTTATGGGGAAGTCGCGTAGAACGCACTACCCTAAGAGTTGATCCGAGGTCTTATGTGCAGACTTTTCTCAGATGCTCCTAGTGGTAAAACCCCTGGTATCACCAGCGTCTCGCTGTCACACACAACGTCGAGAGATGCGACCCGAACTTAGCCTTGCCCAGAACCGAAGAGGAGAAAACAGAAGGACGCAATTGAGAAGCGAAAGGTAGAGTTTGTAGGGGATGTTTTTCAGTAGTCTGTAAAGGGATGAAAATAGTGGAATATATAGGCAGCGAGTTCTCAACCGTTGCTAATCCCACGCACAAACGTGCACAGAGAAGATGACAAAAAAATTCGGATCTAAATAACTGATCCAGAAAACGGTCAAATAAATGTAAAAATAAAAACAAATAGCAAAAAAGGAGTTTTGGGCCTCAACCCGAACCCGAAGAGCGATTCGGATCGACATTCGGCGCCCGCAGGTGTGGGCGCGCACCCGTGCCCATTACGCGAACCGAACCAAACCGTGCCGGGCGGCGGCGGCGGCGGCGTCGTGCGCATGTGGCCCACGGGTTCCCCTCACCACACAAGTCTTCAAAGGAGTAAAGGAGGGGTTGTAATATAACCACTCACAATGCACATCCACCAACCGATGTGGGACTAAAAGCAAGGAAAGGAGGAGCTTGGTTTTGAGAAACACAGCCAACATGTGTTGCCGTCGGGACGCTCGCCCCATTATTTTCTTATTATTATCGGAATCGTCGTCATCTCTAAGGCAAGTATCTTTTACACTTTATTGTTCCGTACGAGCAATTTGTTTGACCTCCTGCAATTAGTAGTTATATTTGATTATCGTAATTAAACCTTGTAACCCGTCCATATTCATGAAAAATGACTTTACAATTTCAGTTGATTGAACCATCGTATTATCATGTTTTACAATCTTTCCATAGTTAAATCAGTCATTATATATTGAATCAAATCAATCTATTTGCCTCTGTGATTCGATGCCCATCATAAGATTATAAATATCGATTTGCATGTTCCCGACTTGCTACTGTCTATTCTGATTTGTAGTTAGATTTTAACCTATCTACTATTCAAATTAATTAGAACCTTATGAATAAGAGTTGTAGTCCCCTGAGTCTAGTTTCTAGAGCTTCTGACGGATCTGAAATCCGATGTGTATTTTGCAAGATATACTATTTTTAGTGCTATGACATTTTTAATTCAAGATTACTATTTTGAAACGTATTTTCTCAAATAACTAATTTAAATATCATACTAAAAGTTTAATTAAGACCTAATATTTACTAGTATGTTATTAAACATGATTAAGAATTTATTTATGATTTTTATGAGAATTTAAAATAATTTTACAGTCACATATATATATAAGAGTTTGACCTTGGTCTGCTGCCTGAACAGTAGATCAGTAAAGAACTGTCTCATTGACCTAGTTTCTGTTGTTATAATTTGTCGTGTGAATATTCGTTGGAATCGGCGTGAAGTCTACTTTCTGGAACCTCGGCGGTACCTGTTTCTTTTTCCTGTAGCTATGGAAAAGTTGATTTTTGTACAATAACGTATTGCGGTCCAGAATTGTAAATTCATGTACTTGATTGTAAATATATTTATTTCTTGCATTTAATTAATTAACTTGCATATCATGCATTGCATAGCCCTTGATACTCCTTGGTCTTGTCCTGACACACGTTCTCATTGTGCATGTTCATGATAATTATTGTAAAAAGTATAACAAGCCGGGGTAATAAGAGAAAGAATCTAACAGTGGACAATATAGGAAAGAGTACTCGGACGGAGACCCGTGTTTCTCGTAATAGTGACACTGTGTATGTTTACATGATATGATATGGCATGATATGATTACATGATATGATACGATTCCTGTCAGTGTCACTGGAAGACCCGAGTACATGACCCTATAGAATTCATCATTAAAGTCTAAACGTTAACTTGTTTGTATGCACCCAAACCTGTGGTATGAGATGCCGGATTGCGTGCATTAGTTAGGAGTTATAAAAGATTGCTAGACTTGAGATTAACACTGAATCTCGGGAGTAGTAGGAAAGAGGTAGAGGCTAGGTGCTCGGCTCGGATCTTCGTATCTGCACATTGCCTAGAAACGCCGGGATATTTTCCGGCGACAGACTCTCCGACGATCTAGCAAGTCACTGAGAAAGCAACAGTAGCTAGGGTTCAGGAGGGAAAAAGTTTATTACCTTGAGAAGGAAGGAGAGGGTATGGTATATTTAGGCATGTGCTAACGGGTCTTTGCCCTTGATGGGCCGAGTTGGACCCGTTAGCCAGTGGGCCTGAACTGGCTGAAGCCCGTTTGACCTGTTTGACTTGATGATCACAGGAGAGCGAAATCTGAGGAGATCTGATGGCCCAAATGGGGCCACCTTTTATACCATATCAGGTAGGATGGGTAAATTCGATCGGCAAGGATGAAGAGGTGTTTGATAGTGAGATGAGGGGGACGAAGAATGATGAAGGAGAAATGATGAAGTTGTTGAAGATTGGTTTGGCGTGTTGCGAGGTTGATGTTAACAAGTGGTGGGAAATGAAGTACTTAAGAACACCAAGAGAGAGACAAGAGGTGGGAAATGAAGTACTTAAGAACACAAACACACACACACGAGACGTCTTCCCCTCAGCTATGACCGCGGCCGAGTTATAATCTTTGCGGGAAAGAAGAGACAGCTATGACCAAGGTCGAGTTATAACCTCTGCGGCAAAGAAGAAAATGAAGGAATAGACGGGAGAGTTCGGCTTCTTGGTGTTTTGCCTTTTGAGTATTTGGAACTTGCCAAAGGTCTGTAAATCAGGGGGTGGGGGACTTTAGCTTGGTTTCCCCTACATTTTGCATACAGAGCGCATGAAAAATCTATAGAATTTGTCATGACTTCTTGTATCCTAAATTTCAGGTTTCTTCTGAGCATCTGTGAAATGTTTTTACAGAAATATTATGTTTACCATACAGAATTTCCAGTGTGATGTTATGCGACAAATTCTTCAGGTAATTAAAGGTTATACGAACACAAGTCACATTTTGAAGAAAGAGTCGTCAAGCTAACTTAATTTACAGGTGATGTTGACTGATGAATATCTAGTGCAAAAATATGGCAGTAGCTATCTGTTTTGTTTCTCAAGTGCAACCGTGGGAACTCTATCCAGTTTTCAGAATTCCTTCTCAACAATTTCAAATGAACAATCAAGCTCTTGGCATTTCTCCACTACAGATACGCAAACAGCTAAAGTATTTCACGAAATTTAAGAATATAATTCTTCATTGCAAACCAAGGCAAATCTCTTATGATTTATAATGAAGACAAAATCAATGCATTTCAACATGACTTTTTTGATAGAGATGTCAACATTACATGATAAAGATCAGGTTCAAGTTCGGAGTCCACATGCCTATTAAGGAGCTGCTAAATTTTAGTTCAACTTTTCTATCAGCTCATTAATGTGATCTTCCCGATTGCCAGAGTCACCACCATCTTTGAAGTGCTTCTTCTTCAGTTGAAGTCTTCTTTCTGGGTTCTTAAGCTTGAATGGCCACAGGAAGCTGCTCACCTCCTTAAAGTGCGGTCCCACCGTAGAAATCTCATGCACAATATCTTCAAGACAGATGATACCATACCTTCCAAGAGCCTGAGTTCAAAATTCAAATCAATCTTAAACAAAATAACCAGAACCTTAAAGAGTAATATCAGACAATCCAATATCTATAACAGATTTGCAGCTGTAAAAGGGCAATATCAAAGGGAAGTAACATAACACAAAGCCAAGCACATGGAGAGCAACGAACGCAGTCCCATGAGAATGACCAAAGATAATTGCTGCCTGATGCGGTTTCCTTCTCTATGTGCAGAATATGTGAAAAGGAACCTTCTAGAAAATGTGCTAATTATAATTTACACAGATCAAAACAAAATTATGTTTTTTATTGAAAATGCATGAAAGTTCACTGTAGTTTTTGTAGTTTTACCAATCTTATATCCGTCTTGTGATTGCTTCTAGCACATAGTACCTTAAAAGCATATGCAGGCCTTAAGCGATGATTTGAATGATTTAATCGATCACTATGGGAGTCAAGAAAAGTTCTTTCTATATTCAGGTTCTTTTAAGAACATAGGGACAAGCGTGAATAAAAAGCAATATTATTAAAACCGGACCGGACCGGCCGGTCCAACCAGAACCAGGCCTTCGGCCGGTCTATGAACACCGGAATCTGGTGAAAAACCGGACAAACCAGGTTGAACTGGCCAGTTTAACATGAACCGTATGAACCAGTTCAGTTTGGACCAGCCGGTTCTGGTATTTCATTGATTTCTTTTTTTTTAAATGTGTGAGTTGCGTTTCGAACCTGTGTTCACTCAGAAATCAATTGTACCCCCTAACCAGTATTTCAATATTGTAACTATGAGATATATATATATATATATATATATATATATATATCTATCAACTAAAGTTTAATTAATGTAAATCTCTATATATTGAACTTGGTCCAACAGTGGTTGAACCCCGTTGAACCCTGCGAAAACCGGACCGGCCATCTATCCAATTCGGTGGCCAGTTCAGTTTTCACAACATTGATTAAAAGTGTTCAAAGCAAAGTGGTGTGAAGAAAAATTAAATTTAATTCCAAATCTTATGAGTACAAAATCTCTTTTCCAAAAAGCTAACTAATAACTAGTTGCAACCCTAGTTTCAAGATTCTCTTCAGTTGCATATTTCATCTAGCACTAATTTTTGAAGCAACTAATTTACATCCTTATTCTTCCTCTTGTTCCACTTGCAACTGGGAACTAAATTATTGCAATTGAAATTGATGCAGCTGTTGTTGCATCAGGTTTTTTATTTGGGTGTAAAACAGTTGCATTTCAAGCATACAAGAAAAATAACACCAACATAGATGAAAAAGAGGAAACACCAGTTTTGAAGAAGTGATTTTGTCCATCATGTTTTACCTTTACCCTATGCTAATATTTTAATCCAAAATGTTATTTTTAGCGTTCACAAACGCAATACTAAACAGAAGTAGAGTTCAGGGGTGTTTGACACAGCTGCACATGCATTTGCAAGTGCACTGCTCACTGAAACTAAAATCTATTGCAAATGGTTGGTTGCGACTTGCGACTAACAGTAAAAAGTTGCAAAAGGGTTCAAGAACTTTTTAAGTGTAAACATTGCATCTAGGCCACTTGTGGAGATCCTTTTGCTAACTGGCCTAGCCGCAACAAAACCCAATGACCCTTTAATCGATAAGAGCAATGGGTTAAATACAATGGCAGAGTTTTCCTAATCAAGCAAACCCTGATATATTATATAGATCCTTTTTATTATCACTTGCAATTCTCTCCCACCTACAGTCCTTAACCATCACTCTTTCTATCTGCACTCTCTCAGTTGAGCTCTCTTATCTGTACTCTCTGGTTTAGTGATAGCATTGTAAATGGTGTTGACGTCGTAGGAATCACGCTTGTAACTTAATTTTGTACCATTCACTCTCTCTGACTTAAATATCAGCGAATCTAATGTTTCTAATTTAGTATTTAAACACTTAGGGCTAACAAGCAAAATAACTCGTATGGTCTTGGTCCTGGCCCATTCGACAAACCATGCTCTCTAACCTTTCTTTTTAAAGATAAGATAATGATAACTATACTTATACTGAAAAAATGGATCTCGTTTTTTTAGTGGTCTTGTCTACATCTGAGTCCTTGTACAAAGTTCAAATCTAAATAACAGATTAGTTATACTTATATTCACATATTCTTAGTGCCTTAGATTCTGGAGTACTACAGAGTACAGTGTGTATTACCGCATGTTCATGTAAATATGATACTTAGGCTTAGGCTTTCAAACATAACCCAAATCCTAAAGCGAGAATATGATCGGCTAATCTTCATTACATATATTATTGTTGATGATCAACATACCTGTTCAATAACATTGTTATCTGTAAGAGGAACCCTCTGCTTATCTATCTTGCCAATACCTTTTTTATAGATCAAGTCCTTCACACTTTTCACATTAGGATAGCTGCAAAAAATATTCATTTAGTACAGTTATATTCACAAAAACAAAACAAATCAATATAAATAGAGAGTAATAATTCTCACCCATAGGTGATGTATGGTTCTACAGTAAGTATACGTTTCAGAGTTGCTTCATTAGCCTTCACAAAAACGCCACTGAGAATATGTCTCAGCTTCAGAGAGTTAAGGGTCCTTCTGGTGTTAGGGTGCATGTCCGTCGAGCTGGAAATAGGATAAGAGTATCAATAAGAATTTCACAACTGAAAAAGAATGCATCCAAAATTATGTCACATAAGAGTGCAAAGCAAAGACCAATGTTACCCTTGAATGCGAATCACAAAAAGTAAATTAGACTTGAAGTCAGATCGGGACAGATTTCGAAGCTTCAGTCTCCGTTTCATTCGAACCAGGTCTAGTTCCTATACAAGTTGAACATCAAAATCAGTACAAGTAAGCAGTTAATCAACTACACAAAGACATGTCAAGAAAACATGTATGAAGATTGAAGAAATCAAAACCCATATCTAAAAGTTAACATGACACATTAACTTGTGTAATTCCTTAACATATTAGCCGTTATCTAAAACTACTACCCAAACATGGAAGTGAAATCGTCCAATCTCGGACTGACTGGTCCATAAACCTTGACTGCCCTATATAATACTTTGTTGACTCGAATGTTGTGAAAAGCAAAATGGGGAGCAAAATTGTAGGGAAGGGCTTAGGCTCTTTTTTTGGTTGGTATCGCTGTGAACGACAAGTGCTTTCGCTGAAACGTGTTGCTACTAGAAATGCTAATGCTGTCAGAAAAAATTACATTTAACTTCAAATTTTTCGTGGTAAGTAAAGCACTTTTTGAAAAGCTCAACACACCACATAAGGTGTGCTTTGAGAAAAAAGTATTTTTGGCTAAACACATTTTTAATAAGTTTTGCCAAACACCTATTTTGCCCAAAAGCACTCTTCAAAAGCAATGCCAAACAGAGCCTCATGCTTTAGAGAGCAAAGTTCCACGGCTTCTTTTAAAAATAAATGTACATGTAAAAATCATCACAACTAAATAGAATTGATGCCCTGTTTTGCGAATGAAGTTAGGTTGTAATAACCCCGACTTACATCACCTTTACAAAACAGATCAAAACTTTCCGAGTTGCGACAGCCCAAGTTCTCTTAACCCAAAAGTCGAGACCATTCGAGTATCTAAACTCCATTCCAACCTAATACATCTCCCACCGACGTACTATCTCTTCCTTTCTCTATTGAACATCTATACTATTATTAAGCAAAGCCTTATTTTGCTGGCTTTTTACTATTATACCCTCACAAACATAAAGGGCTAAAAAAATCTATAGGGGTATAAAATGTAATGGGAGCATCTTAACAGCAATGGGAGCATCTGCCTTGACATCTTGAAGGAGCATCTGCCTTGAGATCTACGGTCCAGATTCAAGGTCAGTACTTTTCTCGGAAAAAAAAACATTAATTCATCTTTCATTTAATTCATCTTTCAGAAACCATTTCCAAAGTCAATTCAGAAACCATTAATTCATCTTTCATTTAATTCTTCATGCATCTTTCATTTAATTGAATGCACTGATATCAGAACCCATTCGTTTTCATTTATACCTCTTCCATTCATACCTCTTCATCCCCTTTATTAACAACAACCCATTCAATACCTCTTCAACCCATTCGTTTTCATTTATTTCCCCTTTTTCTTCTTCTTCTTCTTCCTGGTCAACCCGAACCTTCACCCTAACCCTAAAACCCAAATTCGATTCGTTCCAATCCGATCCGAATGCAGCAGCAAGCGCAGTAAAGCCAGCAAGCTTTGATGCAGCAAGCTCTTCTTCAGCAACAGCAATCGCTCTATCCTCATCTCATCGCTCCTCCTCAGGTCTTAAAAACTTTCCTTTTTCTAAGTATAAAGTTTTGATCTTTATTCGATTCCAGTTTAGGAAAGGTATAATTTTCAGCGAATTATGTAATTTAACAGTTATTTTCTATTCGAATTATGTAATTTTTTTCATATTTGCTGCATTTACCTTGCGATGTTATATATGTTATAATTTTCAGGGAAATATGCTGGCAATAATGACTTGGTATGTGAGGAAAGTAGGGACCAAGCAACCTCCTATTTCTGTACTTTCTATTTAGTTTTAGATTCAGAATAATTTTCAACTTGATCTTGGAATTGACTTCGTCGGTTGGATACTCACTTTCTCTTCAAGTAAGAGCAATGCTCAACTGCATTGAGGTAGTGAGTTTGGGACCCAGCATTGAGAATGTCAGAGAACTGAACTGACTTAGTTGCTGCGAATTCATGGAAGAATTTCCCCCGGTCTACATACTTGTCATTCATTAGTCTGTGGAAACTTGATTATATTAAATATCAGAATATGTAAATCTATGAGAAAACTTGATCTTATCTTTGGAAGTCTATGAGAAAACTGTAATCATGAATAAACAGTTTTCTTAAACATGTAAATCTTATCTTATCAATTATTCATATTCTGATTTACATAGGAGGTAAACACTTGAGTAATCATGAATAAACAGTTTTCTGTAATTGATAAGAAAACTTGATCTTATCTTTCTCATAGATTTACATAGATTTACATATTCTGATTATGAATAATTGATAAGATAAGATTTACATATTTAAGAAAACTGTAATTGATAAGATAAGATCTTATTCTGAAACTTGATTCTTAAACCGTCTGAAACTGTTATTACCTTCTGAAAAATTCTATACCTGTATAAAATGATGATCTTTGACTACTACTGTAACTTTTTGTGTTTATATGAAGTATTACTATTCTTGAGACATACTATTTTTAATAGTATGGAAGTCCTATAGTTAGCAAAGAGTTTGGATTGTTTAATGCTATAGTTCTACAAATTTGAGACTTGGGTTTATAAATCAGTTTCATAAAGCAAGCATGTAATTTGAGACTTCACAATTTAATGATTCTCCCATATTCTAATGTATAACGTGCCGCAGGTGAAGAGCTATCCAAAAAGCAAGCTGTTCAGGAGTCAACTATCAGAAAACTAAGGGCACAGGCATGTGATTCGATCTAATTGTTCTGACATATTTTGCACGTTGTTTAGTGATTTCCATGTACTTACTTCCATTACTAATTTTGATTATTGTATTTAAACCAGATCAGGGAACTTATTATATCGAAGCAAGAAATTTAAACCATGTTCTTGATCCTGAAGCAAGAAATTTATTATATCGAGAATTTCCAGAAAAATATTGGTGGGTATCTGGAGGAAAAAAATGGCAAAAGAGAGCAACTACGCAACGAGCTATCGGTAGACTTTACACGGTTCCGCCAAATGAAGGAGACCGATATTATTTGCGCATCCTACTGAATCATGTTAGGGGACCAGTCTCATTTGATGATCTTCTTACAGTAGATGGGGTATTCTACTCCACTTTTAAGGAATCAGCTGAAAAGAGGGGGTTCTTAGAAAATGACAACGGCGTACGAGAATGTTTAATAGAAGCAGCAAGTACACATATGCCATCAGCGCTCCGGAGATTGTTTGCTACACTTTTGTTGTATTGTCAACCTACTGGTGTGCTGCAGTTGTGGACTGAGTTCCACCCATATATGATGGAAGATTACTCTTCAACGAGTACCGTGAATGTGAATTCAATCATGAATCGTCTATTACGTGATCTGAACAGCATACTTCAACAATATGATAAATGTAATGCAGATTATGGTCTCCCTGTACCCACATTTGATGATTTTACAAGCGGATCTACACAACAAATGATTGAAGATGAGAGATCCATTATTGTTACGGATGATGATTTAAGCTGTATAAATTTATTGAATTCGGGCCAAAAGCATGCTTTTGATGTGATTATGAAGCTGTTAATTCGAAAAAAGAGATGGTATTCTTCTTTGACGGTCCAGGTGGTACTGGCAAGTCTTTTTTTGTATAGAGCAGTATTGGCATACCTTAGAAAAGAAGGACATATTGCATTGGCAACAGCATCGTCCGGAATCGCAGCCACGATATTACCGGGGGGAAGAACTGCTCACTCTAGGTTCAAAATTCCTATTAAAATTGGGCCTAAATCAACTTGCTATATTAGTAAACAGGACGACACAGCCGATCTCATGCGAAGTAGCAGTGTTATACTTTGGGACGACGCAACAATGGTACATCGGTATGCTTTTGAAGCATTTGACAGAACCTTAAGAGATTTGACAGAAAAGGATGTCCCTTTTGGAGGTAAAATCGTTATACTTGGAGGTGATTTTAGACAAGTGCTACCAGTAGTACAGAATGGTACAAAATCGCAAACTATATATGTATGTATTGTTAAGTCTGCAATTTGGGAAAGTGTAAATGTTGTCCATCTTACAGAAAATATGCGATCAAGAACAGATCCTAACTTCACAAGTATTTTGAAAGATATCGGAGACGGGGCAGCGACTACATATGAAAATGAAATGGTAAGAATTCCGGATGAAATGGTTATACCATGGACAGGTGACGATACAATAACTCATTTAGTCAACACTATTTATCCAAATCTTTGTGAGAATGTGAATGACAAGAGCTACATGGTGGAAAGAGCTATAATGGCACCAACTAATGAGTCCGTGGATAGTATAAACAACACTACCATTAATACTTTTCCAGGTGATTGTAATCTAAATTAGTTTTAATCTCTTCTATGTAAAGGCTTTGACTATTTATAAAAATAAATAAAGATTTTCCTATGTATCCATTTCTACTAACATAAATTTAAACTATACCATTGTCAGGTGATGAGAAAGTATATTATTCTTTCGACAGCGTATAAGATGATGAGAGGAATCTATACCAACAAGAATTTTTGAATGAGATTTCTCCAGGAGGATTGCCACCACATAAGCTAATTTTGAAATACGGGGCACCAATAATTCTTCTACGAAATATAGACCCAAAAGCAGGTCTTTGCAACGGGACAAGATTATTGTGTCGAGGTTTTTATCAGTACTTGATCGATGCAGAAATTGTTACTGGAATTTCAGCAGGAACACGAGTTTTCCTTCCTAGAATACCACTAAAACCTTCGGAAAGCATAAGCTTGCCGTTCAAACTAATTAGAAAACAATTTCCTGTGCGTCTGTGTTTCGCTATGACCATAAATAAAGCGCAGGGACAAACTATACCGTTCGCGGGGATTTATTTAAAAGATCATGTTTTCAGTCATGGACAACTTTACGTGGCTTTGTCAAGAGGAATTTCAATGAACTCCACCAAGATAGCTATTCGTGAAGGAAAATTGTCCGGGCAAGATGGAACATACACAAGAAATGTTGTCTACAAAGAAGTGTTATTCAATTAGAAAGCTCAGCTGTAGTTTTATTTTGGTTGGTACTACATACTCTTCTATGCACTTTTACTTTTTTATATGGGTTTGGGTTTGGTTAACAATGCATTTTGAATTTTGTATATCGTATAATGTATTATTGAAGTTTGATTATATAATCGTTCACACTTATATATTCTATTATTTAAGCCTGCTATTTATTCAAGTTAAATGTTTTACTATTTCTTTTTTTATACGATATACAAATTCATCCCATGATGGCTAATGATTAAATTTTTTTATAGACGTGCATCGCACGTGCATTATACTAGTATAATAAACCAAACATTATCAATTCAATACCAACATACCAACCCATTTGCAAAATCCTAAATTGAACAGATAATGAACCAAACAAGAACAAGATTGTTACCTTTTCGCGATATTCTTGTACGAATTGCTCGGGCCTTTTAATGGCGGACTTGGCGTCATCCTTGGCTCTCTGATTCCGACTTGCTATCCGCTCCCTTCTATTCCTAGCCCAGTCCTCATTGTTCTTCCTCTTCTTCAGCACCGTTTCATGCACGTACTTCAGGGATTGATCCGTTCCGTCGACTGACAATGACATTGTAGTAGAGATGGAATCCAAAAGAAACGGAATCTAATGGCGAAAAAGAGGTATGAGATAGACTTTGGAAAAAGATGCCGCCTTTGAACGTCGGCGAATTTTAGGTTAGGGTTTTAGGAGAGAGAAAGAGTGGTTAGTAGGAGGAGGAGAGGTTGTGGTTGTGGTTGTTCGTATTAGATCCGACCCGCTTTGATCTGGTTCCTAAACGGGCCGGATTTTGCCCGAAAATGGAAATTTTATTTATAAAAATTTTGCATTTGCAAATGATCGTGGTCCCATATTCGGCCAGTTTCCACTTAAAATCCAATTTTGCTTTCCCAAATTCATGAAATTTTGTATTAATCTCAGGTAACAAGGTGATTATATATATATATATATATATATATATATATATGAGAAAAGTGAGCCTCATATAGAATATGAGAAAATTTTCCTCATACAAAGTGATTATACTTACTTTATGGGGCCCTTATGGAAGATCCACTCCGTTCATCATGTTTATTATACTAATGGATGTATGTGTAAAAAAAATCAAGTGGTTTGGAGGTCATTCACCCATGCATCTTGTGGTTGAAAAATGAATGATTTCAATAGTAATACAAATCGAACCACAAATTGGACCCACATGATGCATGGGTGAATGACCTCCAAACCACTTGATTTTTTCTACACATACATCTATTAGCATGATAAAAATGATGGATGGACTGGATCTTCCATAAGGACCCCACCTAGTGAGTATAAACACTTTGTATGAGGAAAATTTCCTCATACAAATATGAGGCTCACATTACTCTATATATATATATAGGAAATGCTCCATTGAAAACGGGTTTGTTTTCACGGGTTGGAAAATATCAATCTAAGCCGTTGGATCACTTTTGATCGTGATCAGCGGTTCAGATCATCTCCGCCCATCACCCAATATCACTTAAGTGGCAGAGGGTTAATTTGGGAATTTCGTCCTAAATAACTCTTCGCCTGATTCGCTCAGAAAAAATGAATATAACCTATAAAAAATTGAATTATAGGCCATTGTTTGGAACAATGACCTGTTCTAAATTTTTATAACCTAGGCCGTTGTTTCCAACAACGGCCTAGGTTATAAAATTTCTATCAAATTTTATAGCCTAGGCTGTTGTGCCTCAAATTTTATAGCCGAGGCCATTGTTGGAAACAACGGCCTAGGTTATAAAAATTTAGAACAAAGCCGTTGTTCCAAACAACGGCCTATAATTCAATTTTTTATAACCTAGGCCGTTGTTCCCAACAACGGCCTAGGTTATATCAATTTTTTTAGAATCTGTTCAGCGAAGAGTTATTTAGGACGAAATTTCCAAAATAACCCTCCGCTGATCAATTGAAACGGGTTATGGGGAGCTCGATCTGAGCCGCTGATCACGATCATGAGTAATCCAACGGCTCATATTGGTATTTTCCAACCCGTGAAAACTAGACCCGTTTTCAATGGAGCATTTTTCTATATATATATACTAGATTTGCCCGTGGTCACGTGCCTACGGCACGTCTTCAGAACGATACAACATATGAAATCCTTGTAAACAGTAAATTAACAATTATGTAGCTCAAGTTTGAATAGTATGACAATAATTAGTTGTAAATAAAAATCCATGTTTCGATAAGTGTGTATATATATATTTCTAATATTATAATGGAAGAAGGCCTTAGTGTCTTTTGTCAACCTACCAACACGTGCATCGCACGCCCATAACTAATATGAAGGAAGTCTCAAGTTCAAGTCCTCACTATGTCAGATTTTTACTTTAATTTTTTTATATATTAAACATGCATCACAAGTGTAAATTACTATTTAATGAAAGAGTTTGTCACAGATAAACAAATTTTAATATTTTTTTGTCACAAAAGAAACACAACTTTTGTCACCAAACAAACATAACAAACATGTGCATCGCACGTGCAACTCCAATCTATTTTTCAACACGTACATCGCACGTACACTTCAAAGTTTTCCCTTCTTAATTTTTTTAAAAAACATGCATTGCCCGTTTAGCTCCATTTTTTTAAAAATTAAGGCATTCATCGCATGTGCTAATTATTGTTGACTTACGTGTATCACACGTTTAACTCAAACTCTTTATCAAAACGTACATCGCACGTGAAAAATACTAGTGTGTGTGTATATATATATATACACACACACACACACACACACTAATTACTGTTGACTTACATGTATCACACGTTTAACTCAAACTCTTTATCTAAACGTGCATTGCACATGAAAAATACTAGTATATATATATATAGAGAGAGAAAGAGAGAAAGAAAGATAAATAAATAAATAAATAAATGAGAGAGACAGAAATAATTAAATAAATAAATAAAGGAGTTGTTTTGGGGGGATTTGAATTTGAGTTTTGGAGGAAAACTTTTGAAGGGGGAAAATGTGTTTTGTGAGTTTAGATCTCGGTCTTTGATTTTGGGGGAATTGAAGGAGAGCCACTTGATAGCTTTCTTTGTGTTTTATTTTATATACTAGATTTGCCCGTGGACACGTGCCTACGGCACGTCTTCGGAACGATATAACACACGAAAAGCCCTGTAAACAGTAAAACAACAATTATGTAGTTCAAGTTTGAATAGTATGATAATAATTAGTTGTAAATAAAAGTCCATGTTTCTATTAGTATATGTTGAAAAATAATTATAAATGAGGGTTTAAAATCCAACTTCTTAGAACTTTAAGGGTGGAAAATGATGAAATTTAACTGTTGAAGAGATATTTGCTATTTTCAATATAACATGTGCAATAAAAAAAGCATAAAAAATCTGAAAATTTTACAAACATGAAATCTAAAAAATCTAAATTTCTAAGTTAAGAAAGAACTAGTGTTACCCTGTGCAAATTGCACAGACTAAAATAATTTTAATGAACTCATAAAATTATATGGAACTTTAAATAAGTGTGCGAGAAATCAATTCTTCAAATGTATAGTTTAGTAAAATTTATCCTAAAAAATATGCTCATATATAGTCCGGCCTTTGTATACATCATGATCGGCAACAGTCAGCCCTTGGCCTGTCTCATCTCAACCCTCCCCTCCCTCCCCCCGTCCCAAATTCACACCCTATCAGATGCCTTATCATTTATCTCCTGTGTCTCCACTGTCTTCAACCACAGCGACGTCCCCTTCTCCAATATCCTCCTCCACCTCTCCGTTCGCCTCACCCTGCTCTCCACCATCTACCTCCATACCAAATCTCATTCTTGGATTTGATACTACAGTCATCCCAATCTTCAACCCGTACTCTTACCCAAATTTAAATTTCAGGATTTCAAAAACACAAATTAAAAATTGAAAAGAAAATGAGGTAGTAAATTAGAGTTTCAAAAATTAGTACATACATAGATACAATTGATTTAGTTGAGCAAAAATTTTCAAAACCATTTTTTCACAAACACATTGTGTGCTACATAGACATTTCATCGAACACTTAATGAGCAAAGCATAGTTCTAGTAATTAAGTTCCATATTTATAGGTTTGGGGCTTTTATAATTTTTTTTAATGAAAATGTGCGTACTGCACGTGTTAATAAATGTGAATTCCTCATTTCTCTCTCCTCTCTTTATTTCAAAATAGAGAGAGGAGAGAGGTTAACACTCTCTCTCCTATTAGTATAATGTGATGCGGACGTGTTTAGAAAGTGGGAATCCCTACTTTTGCTCTCCTTTCTCTATTTCAAAATGGAGAAAGGAAAGAGGGGTAGGCCTATTAGCTTAAGATATAGTATAATGGGGGAGAGAGAGGGAGAAAGAAAAATAGACAAATATGAAAAAGTGAAGAGAGAGATAGTAATAAAGTAATGAGTTTTTTAGTTTTTTTTTTGGGGGGGGGGGGGGGGGGGGGGGGGGAATTTAATTTTGGGGTTTGAAATTTTTGGCGGGAAAATATGTTTTGTGAGAATCAATCTAGGCCATTAGTTTTAGGGGAGATTGAATGAGAGCCACTTGATAGCTTTCTTTGTAATTTAATATATATATATATATATATATATATATATATATATATATATATGAGGTTTCTTCCGTTGCAAATGCAAATGTTTGTCCAAACCACTTAACCCGTCATTGGCATTGACAGGTTAAGGCAAAATATAATTTTTTGTCTTAAGCCTTAACCCGTCATTGTCAATGATGGGTTACGTGGTGTGCACGCGTTTGCACAATATTTACATTTGCAATAGAAGAAATCTCTCTCTCTCTCTCTCTCTCTCTCTCTATATATATATATATATATATATATATATATATATATATATATATATATATATATATATATATTATGAGTGATCTTCGGTTGCAAACGGAAGATGATTATACTCTATATGAGTATATGATCACTCTATATGAGTGATCACTCTCTCTCTCTCTCTCTCTCTATATATATATATATATATATATATATGAGTAATGTGAGCCTCATATTTGTATGAGAAAATTTTCCTCATACAAAGTGATTATACTCACTTGGTGGGGCCCTTATGGAAGATCAACTCCGTCCATCATGTTTATCATGCTAATGGATATACGTGTAGAAAAAATCAAGTGGTTTGGAGGTCATTCACCCATACATCATGTGGATCCAATTTGTAGTTCAATTTGTATTACTGTTGAAATCGTTCATTTTTCAACCACATGATGCATTGGTGAATGACCTCCAAACCACTTGATTTTTTCTACACATACATCCATTAGCATGATAAACATGATGAATGGAGTGGATCTTCCATAAGGGTCCCACTAAATGAGTATAACCACTTACTATGAGAAAAATTTCCTCATACTCTATATGAGCCTCACTTCTCTCTCTCTCTCTCTCTCTCTCTCTCTCTCTATATATATATATATATATATATATATATATATATATGTGAAAAAAGGAATATGAGCAACTTGCTCATTTAGTAAATAAGCAATTGATGATGTGGCATACATGTGATTGGAAAAGCCTTAAAAGAGTTAGTTGTCCAATGTATCACATGCATGCCACATAATCAATTGTTCATTTACTAAATGAGCAAGTTGCTCATATTCCTTTTACCCATATACATATATATATATATATATATATATATATATATATATATATATATATATATATAGGCAAATGCTCCATTGAAAACAGATTTGTTTTCACGGGTTGGAAAACACGAATCTGAGCCATTGGATCGCTCATAATCGCGATCAGCGGCTCAGATCGAGCCCGCCCATCACCCAATATGACTTAAGTGGCAGAGGGTTATTTTGGGAATTTCGTTCCAAATAACTCTTCGCCTGATTCGTTCTGAAAAAAATGATATAACCTAGGCCGTTGTTGGGAACAATGGCCTAGTTTATAAAAAATTGAATCATATGCCGTTGTTGGAACAACGGCCTTGTTATCAATTTTTATAACCTAGGTCGTTGTTCCCAACAACGACTTAGGCTATAAAATTTGTATAAATTTCTAAAATTTTATAGCCTAGGTCGTTGTTCCCAACAACGGCCTAGGTTATAAAAATTGAGAACAAGGTCGTTGTTCCAAAGAACGGCCTATGATTCAATTTTTTATAACCTAGGCCGTTGTTCCCACAACGGCCTAGGTTATATCATTTTTTTTAGAATCAGTGAGGCAAAGAGTTATTTGGGATGAAATTCCCAAAATAACCCTCCGCTCATCAATTAAAACGGGTGATGGGGGGCTCGATCTGAGTCGCTGATCGCGATCATGAGCGATCCAATGGCTCAGATTCGTGTTTTCCAACCCTTGAAAACTAGACCCGTTTTCAATGGAGCATTTGCCATATATATATCGTTTTTGTTCTAATTTCCAAGGTGAGTTTTTTTGTTGTTAGTTTGCTTGGTTGTGTATAGTTTTGTAGTAAAGTTAGGTTCTTTGCATTCTTTGAAATGATGGCGGCACCTTATATATATTAATATACATTTGCATTCCTTAGAGCATCTGTAGTCGTCAAGATCTAAATTTTGGGTATTTGGCAAATGGAAATGGAAAAAAAGACTTTGCGCTGCAGTCGTTGAAAGCAAAAAATTGGGTTTTTGAATTTTTTAAAATCTCAGACGAAAGATAATTTTTCATCCCATGAAAAAAAAACGGACGGTAAAAAAATAAAAAACTTTAAATCCTAACTAATTTCCTAAAAACTGTTAAATTAATTCTAATTATTTCTTAATTTTTACTTAATTATGATTTAAACCTAAATTTAACCCATAGAGAAAATTATAGATTTGTTGTATAGGATTTTTGATGCTAGAATTGTATAGGACGGGGCATCATCTCCCGTCCCAGGAAATTTCAACATTTGTTTTTTTTCAGAATTTGGGACGGACGGGATATTATCCCTCGTCGGAACATTTTTAAAAAATAAAAATAAAATAAAATTAAAGGGACGGGATATTATCCCTCGTCCAACGATTGCGCGTAAAAAAAAGAGCATGGACGAAATTTAATTCTCTGTATCTTACGATAAAATTTTGTAAAAAATGAATTTTTTTTAGGGACGGTGTATTATTTCCCGTCCGATAGGGTTTAATATAAAAAAAAAAATCTCTCCGACGAAAGATAATTTTTCGTCCGATCAAACACACGATAAATCATTTTTCGTTAGCTATATTTTGGCAATTGTCATTTCGTCTGCCAGATATAGTCGTCTCCTGTAGCTCCGAAACCCAAATTTTGGGTAAATGGCCAACGACTGCAACGCTACTTTTGCCCAAATTTGAAAAGTATGACAAAATAGTCAACGACTACATATGCTCTTAGATAATGCACAAAGCTATATGATCTCAACAAGACCTTCATTTCAAGATAAACTAAGTTGTCGGAGTGTTATTGAACTACAAAAAATTCGAATTTGTCTATATTTCTAAGTTTTTTCTTGTTAATGGATATCAATAGGAAATAAACATATTATAACAACCACATACTCTATCTACTCCTCCGGAAGAAAATCCAGATGCCAAGATCTCGATTATGGAACTTTTGTTCTGGACCTGATATTGGATCTCATTTGCGTCCGTTTATAGTAGCCCGGAAAGGCAGGATCCTTTGTTAGCTCTACAGTTAGGGAGTACGTAACCTTCCCTTCTCTTGAGGAGCCTCGTCGTATGTTGAGTTTGACTATACTAAAATAGTTGGCGTATTTGATTCCCTTTTTTTGTTCAGCTTTCTGAAATCAATGCAGACTCTGACACGGCTATCCTTCTTCATAACCGTTACTTAGGCGGACAAGGCATCAAATCAAGAGGAATCGAGAAGACTAAGTAGCACTTTCTTTCACTCTAGCTCTGGGCAAGGAGGAAAGCGCAGTAAGAGCTTCCCGGCGATTAAAAATGAGGAGTGAGAGTTCGCGATACCTATTTCGATTGTTCGTTCTATTTCAAAATTTTGTTGCTTTTCTTGATTTCTGAATAATGCATCGGGGGATTGGATGAGCTTGCAAAATTTTCCTGAGAAGCATGTTTTGTTTTTTATCATTAATACAATGGAAATTTACTTTAAAAAGTATAATTTGCCCTCCTTTTGGAGTAAGAGGGCCGGGCCTTCTTATCAGATTTTGAACCACCACTATCTTGATGCATAGCTCTTGGAGGAACCAGTGTGCCAAATTTGAGTTCGAATCATTTTTCTTGTGAGCCATGGCTCCTATAGAATTTGCTGAAGATAGGTTCAGTTAGACATACTATCTCAATTATTAGTAGAACATTCTTCATTCGTTGTATGGAACGAAAATAAAAGTGTCGTTAGAAATGACAATAGATTAAATATTCAAGCAAACTAAGAGATAATAGTATATAACATAGCTCTACTTGTTTTTATTTTTCTTCAAGTTGTTATGAATGTTACTCCTTTTTCTCTTGAAGATATGCAAGCATTTATTGGAAATTATTTTGACTACTAAAATTGACCATCTTTTATGTATACAATTTGTATTATTGAGGTACATAATGATATATAGTTTAATAACTACACTCAAAAAGAAATGCCCAGAAAGCTCAAGAATGTAATATGTGTGAGAAGATAGTATAGTGCCAATATATGTTCTATCAATCCTCCCACATATCATTAGTCTTTCACTTTGTTTTGTTTCACAAGAAGTGGATAGACTATCTAATTAAAACAGATAAAGCATCTAAGCTGTTACAACCTTGTAGTATATAGATGAATTGGCTTTAACATAATTGCCCTTTTTTTGACATATGGAACATTCTAAATATATTTAATTAGTTTAGGATTTATTTGGATGACATTGAGAAGGCTATTTTATGCTTCTTGGACAAAAGCCAGCTCCTTTTAATATTTTATTGATATATACTCTTCATTTTGTAAGTTAAAGAGGATATTGAGATAGTGGAGTAACGCTTGAATTTTAGTTGGGTAATAAGGGACAATGAGGAAATAAGTGGCATTGATCTGTCCTAAAAGCCATTCATGAAGAAAAGAAAAAAAAGAACAGAGCATAAACATGACCATAAGATGATGTATATGTTTTCAGGAAGGCGCACATAGGTGATTGTTCTATGCATTGTTCTTATTGCTTCATTATATTAGATTATTATGATTAACAATTCATCTGCTAATTAAATTTTGTGAAAGTTAAGAATATTTGAACTGCAAAGCTAATTCCTGATATCAATTCATATATGCAATAATGGTTGGTTTTAGTTTAAAACCATCTTCAAAAATTGATTATACATTTTGATCTTCATCTGATTTCAATTTGTTGCTTTTTTTTCCCTTTATGTTTACAAAATTTTTCTCTTTCCTTAATACTTAAACGATTTTTTTCTTCTTTCATTGATCTCTAAGTGAAGTTTGCTCGTAACCAATTGTCTTGGGGCTGAGTAAGACTAGGTTACCTGACCTTAGGCAAGAAGCTCATATGTAAAACTTGAGAAATAATACTGCATCTTCCCTTTCTTTCAACAATAAATTCTCGACAACCCTTATTCTTATATGATACACGTGTGGTTTTGAAGATTTTGATGTAAAAAACTAGACAAGCTGGATCCTTACTTCAACAAGGCAGAAGATGATACTGTCACATGAAATAGATATGGGATAAACTCAAACTTTACATAACTATTCAGGTGCCAAAAGTGCGAGATGACCCAGTTGAAAGATAGAACATTCACTCTTACATTGCTTCCGGCATGTAAATCTATAGGATAATGAATACTCTTATTATCATATTTGTTAATACTCTCTTTATTATATTACATATTACATCATTCTATTTTTCTTGTGTAATTACCTCATTCTATTTTTCTTGTGTAATTGATTGTCTCCAAAAAGATATAACCTTATTAAAATATTTAATTAAGGTAAAGATTTACTAAAAGTACAATGTTAGATTAGATATGTGAACCAAATTACGTGCACACGGCCAATTCCAACTAGAATATACCAGTAATTTGCACGTGCGATGCACGTCTTAATAAATTTAATTTTTTAAAAGTAAAAATTCAGATATAGTATGAGTTTGAATCTGAAACCTTTTTTATATTAGTTATGTACGTGTGTACACATATTAATAGATTTACAAATTGGTAGATTTACAAATGACACTAAGGCCTTCTCCCATTATAGTATTAGAGATATATATAGTCCCCTTCGGTTGCTCACTACTTTTGGTGAGCACTCCGTGAGCAGTCATGAAATAAAGACCCTATGAAAAATCCGAACCACTTATATTGTTCTATATGCCTAAGATAGCCTAACAACAAAAAATTAAGTAATTTGAAGTTCATTTGCTCATCCATCATGCTGTTTGAATTTTCAGCCATACAATTTTGTGAAGATATAAATCATGGACAAATAAATTGTAAATTAATTGATTTTTTATTGTTAGGCTATCTTAGGCATATAGAACAATATGAGCGGTTCGAAATTGTCATAGGTGCTCTATTCCGTGAGTGTTCACAGAGTGCTCACCAAAATAGTGAGCAACCGAAGATTTCTCTATATACATGTGTGTGTGTGTGTGTGTTTTTAAGAATTGTAGCAAAATTAAATTTCCAAAAAAAAAATATGTTAACAATTTTTTTAAAAATAAATTTTGTATGGGGCCAATTAGGTGTACACCTCGGCCCGTAAACTTAAGGCCGGCCTGGTATATATATAGGTGAATTTAGAATCTGATTTATGACGTTGTTGTTAGATTTATTATTTTTTTTTCTTTTTTGCTTTTCAGCTCCAAGCATTGCCACAGGAATTTGTAACAAATATTCGCCACTAAGTCACCGAAAAATATTCCTTCCTCGAATGAAAGTTTGTTTGTTCACTCGTAGTGACGATGTGTGAAAACGAAGTTATGCTTTAATATGTCATGAAAATGGTGTGTTCATCAACTTCACTCTCAGACTCCATGCCACCTTATTTATTCCGTCCTCATTCAACGAAATTGAAGCAAAGACAGTGACAAAAGCCCGCAGCATCGGATTCGCATCTTATCTTAGAAAGACCATGAATATATTCTCTTCTTCGCCCTATATATAGATTACAAGAAAGAAACCGATTAATTGTCCAAGAAAGATTGTGTGTGATGACTAGTCAACAGCAGCAGCTCAAACCGGCCTCAGCATCAGAGGGCGACTACTGCTCATACATCACTACTATGGCCAGGAAGACTAGCATGTGTGAAGGGCCTCACTTCCCCAACCTTTTCAAGCAGAGCGCGAACGACAACGCTGGTGTGGTCCAGGAGAAGAAATATACTACTACTGGGCGATTTGGCCGTGCAGAGCACATCGAGTATGAGACCAGTTCTTGAAGTATAACGAATTCAGGCAAGCATCACAACTTGGGGATTGTCAGGGTTGCCCTATGACTGGATACATATATGCTTACACCTATAGTGCATTAATATTACTAAATTTTAAAGATATTATGTAAAGTTGTGATCGATGTTTCAGTTATGTTGTTATGCGTTGGAAGCACCAGATTCATAAATAAATCTTTACTGCCTCGTTTCATATACTCCGTTTCACAGATTTAGATTTAGATCCTTTTTTGTTTATAGCTAAAGGGTAGCTTGTATATTTGATTTACATCGAGCCATATAACTCGGAAACTCGAAAAGAGAAACCTACACACTGATAACTACGTCACGTTTTTGTACTGAATGCAGATTTACATGAACTGCTAGCTCCATGCATCAAGTTTGTGATCATTACATAGCAATCCAAAGAACACCGATGGCCACGATGCTGCACCGTTCTTAGTCACTGCTAAACTCCCAACCTGATCACTAAAAAAAAAGAAAACTAGCCGTTGTATTGCAATGACAAATCACAATTTCTTCCTTTAAAAAACCAACAAAAAGACAAGTACCAAAGTAAGTATTCTCCAACGGTCATATTCCCATCTTCTTTTAAAACCTTCAGTCCTCACTTCCCAATCCCACATCCAACACCCCTCAAATTCAAACACCTCTCTCTCTTTCTCTCTTTCTCTCTCATGGGGGCTCACACACACAAGTTCATCCTCCTAGCAAACTACATCCTCATCGGCGCAGCCACCAGCTGCATCTTCCTCACTCTCTCTCTCCGGCTCGTCCCTTCCCTCGTCGCATTCTTCCTCATCTTCCTCCACGTACTCACCATCATCCTCTCCATCTCTGCATCATCATCCTCCTCCACTTCGGACTCTCCAAAATGTCATGCTGCGCACATGGCGGCTGCCGTGCTTGTATCCATCTTTCAAGGGGCAGTTGCTCTCCTCGCATTCTCGGCGACCGACGAGTTTCTAGGGAGGATGAAGTCCTATGTGAAATTGGAGGATGGGGAGGTGTTACTGAGAATGGTGGGGGGTTTGGGGTTGGTGGCGTTCACGTTGGAGTGGGTTGTGGTGGTTTTGACTTTTTCGGTTAGATTCTATGTTTATGGGGAGCAACAAGAGGGAGGGGAAACGTCAAGGAAAGATTGGAGTCCACCATTTCAAGTTTGAAGCTGAAGGAGTTGAATTGGGGTCGAATTTCAGAGGGAGATATATGGAGGATTTTTGTTCGTAAAATTCGGTTTTTGGTTGTAAAATGTTTTCATCTACTTTACATTATTGATTTGATTTGTTATGTTTGGATGTTTATAATGAATGAAGTGGGAATTGTTTGATCTTGAGAAACTGGAGATACAAAAGTTACGAAATATAAAAAAATAAGAGCATGCGAAGAGAAAGAAAACTGAAATTAACAATATACAGTAGAAGGGTCGCACAATTAGCTTAGCCAACTATGATCAGATCGAACGCTAGTATATATATTGTTTCATTTGTTTCATAACCTATACACAAAATATGTCGGAGGAAACCATCCAGCTTCAGTAATAAATTAGCTGGCATGATCGGTCTTAAACCAAAAACAATAAACCTATGGTGTATCTATCTATGGTGTATTGGTGAGACCCTAAACTTTAATTTAATTTTTTTCTATTTAAATATTATTATATCACAAGAAACAGAAGAATGTTACACCCGAAGAAGGCGCACCAGAATGAGAAGTGCCTGCATGCAGCACTTGGTGTCAAAACTGTAACTTCAGTAACATTGTTCCTACTCTCATCAGTGGCCTCTGCAGTCTGATTATTTACAGCAGAAGAGTTGGGCGTGTTTACAGGGAGGAGGTTGGAATTCTCAACGTCATAACCTAAAAAGCAAGAAATTGTAAGTTTGTTAACTCGAGACAATGTAGATATACAAATACAAATAATGCAGTTGACTTACAGTTGAATTTCTTCCATCCTAGGATCATTCTATCCCGATCAAAGACTATGCGTAGACCAGTCAAGAAATTTTCTGCAGGTGAATGCAACCACCACAAAATGGAATCAGTTTCTAACCTTAGTGGTCCTTTATCATTTTTGAGAAAAAAATAGAGATTATAATCACTTGGTGAGCCACTCAACGGATGATCTGCAGCATTGAACATTATCTCCGTATTTCAAAATGTATTTGCATCTAAAGCCCAAAGTTCTTTTGAAGGTTTCTTACCATACATCAAGTTGTCTAATTTGTTCCATTAGTAAAAAATTCATTCATTATGCAACCATGTGAATCATCTGATGGTTGAGAAACTGGTCATTAAACCACCTATTTTTTTTATAGAAGTCGCACTGCATGAAGAACACCACAAACAGTGCTGATTATCATTGGGTGATCCACCACGAGATCATGGGGGAAATATCTCATGTCAATATGAGGGTTCTTTTTCTCTTATTAATCCAACATGAGAATATGTGTGTAGTTCCTACTTGCAATTGACGTGCTTTACTAGGCATTAAAAATCAGAAAATCATCAAGTGCACAAACTTACGTCCAATTATATTCATATTCAGTTGATCACTCTTAATCACAGCCAGGCAAAAAACGGACTGCCGCCTTCTCTGCGTCCAAAAAAAAAGAATGATAATATCAAAATGCCTTTCGGTAGTACTGAATGCTAAAGCTTTATAGAGAACCCGAAGAAAATAAATTTTTATAATTTTAAAAAACATGCCTCGTTGGTCATCTCAACTATTGGATCACTGATAGGAAACTGGCTTCCTCCTTTGGTTGTAAAACTTAAAGCAGGTAACTTCACAGCTTCAATGGAACTGCAAGCATAGAAAAATGTAATATAAAGTTTAAAATATGACATTCCGTGAAAAAATTACAGGTAAATGGGCAAAATTAATTCACCTTATATAGTAACAGTACTCGAAAGGGATATCAGAATCAGGAATATATCGTTTATCATGCACTTGATCATTGAACTGAAACAGGAATGCGAGAAATTCATTTTAGACCCAACCATATTCAAGATCATGAGATCCTTTGGTAGAAATGCTTACACTCTTTGTGAGGTTTGTGTAAGCCGGATCTCTTAGGTAAGTGAAAGATGTGCCCGAGTCAACAAGAGCACTGAAATCTGCAACCATGGAACTCTTTCCTACACCTAATCCAGTTATGCTGATGCTGTACATGGATCTGCGAATTGAAATAATTCAACAGAAGTTAATAGTATTTCTAGAAAACACCAACAAGAAAATGTATATAGATAACTATACTCACTGCGGATGATCACTGTTGAATGGAGTTTCTTCTTGATCTGAGCTGCCGTTGTCCCCAAAGCTAATTCTCCCAACACCATCATGTCCGAAGCACATGGAAAAGGAATTTGTCGTGATGCCTGCACTTGATAAAGTGCTAGGAACTGATATCTTCTGCATCCCAAGCCCAAGAAGACCATTGGGAGCTGCAGCAGTTAGAAATGAACCAGTCTGCACCTGTCCACAACTGCACAATTCAATAGATAACTAATTATATCGTTATATGAGGAAAATTAAAGTTGTATGCCTTCACAGTTCACATCGAATTTCTTTGGAATGTTAATGATGAGTCAGGCTTCCATACCCAAAAACAATTGGCGCTTTCACAGTTTCTGGATTGGCATCTTCCGTTGTCAAATATAAAATGTCCTCCACTAAATGACCAGATGATGAAGTGTGAGCAGAAACATACCCAACATTGTACGGACAATTGAGAACCCCAACACAGTCTTGTTTAGGTTCACACAACCGACTATTGCAAGTAACCGATTGACTTGTTGATGACTTGCTAGGACTATAAATGCTGTAATCAAAATTCTGCACAAGGGTGCCTATCAGATGACATGCCTCCCAAAATTGCATAAAAATAAGTAAACGAAAATGTATACTAGGAAATAAAATGCTGAATGGAGAGCTTTAAGCTATCTTGAAGAATGAATGAACTAGAATTATTCATCTGGCAGAAGTTACCCAGTCAAACGAAAACTGTTCCAATTTCAGTAGCTGGAAACCTCAAATCAGTTGCTTGGTAGACGAGATAGTTAAAAAAGCACCCTTACCCTGTGATTGCCTTTGCCTTTTCTTTAAGTAATAATTTAACTAGTTAAAGTCGGGTACCAGTAAAATCACATTACTTTCTAGTTTCTATGCATTTGAATGATTTTAACTGTAGCACCACCATATGCTCACATATTTCTCCTCATCAGTTTAGAGCATCCACAATGGTGCTCACTGCTCGCTATTTTTTGGCAAAATAGCAAAATGGCAAATAGCAATTTTAAAAAGCGCCACAATGGTTCATTTACCAAATTTTGAGATTGCTATTTTCTTTTATTGGACGGAACATGTTGTTCCGTCCGAGAGGTATTTTGTAATTTTTAGAAAAAATTAAATTTAAATAGTCA
This sequence comes from Hemerocallis citrina, assembly GCA_017893485.1. Classification (NCBI taxonomy): domain Eukaryota; kingdom Viridiplantae; phylum Streptophyta; class Magnoliopsida; order Asparagales; family Asphodelaceae; genus Hemerocallis; species Hemerocallis citrina. Next base: position 197,691,557 of record CM030365.1, read on the forward strand.
TTAGTAATTAATTAGTGATTAAAATAATCCTCAATCGTATTTAAATTAATAAAGTAAGTGATTAGTGGCCTTTAAGTGGGTGATTATTGTCTTTGAAAGTGATGTTTCTTCACAAACGGGACATGTTGTCCCGTCTCTCAATTTTTTGAGTTGTCCCGTCCGATGCATTTCATCTTTTTTTTTTTTGGACGGAACATGTTGTTCCGTCCGATACTTTTAAAATAATGATAAAAAATAAAAAATTCACGGACGAAACAACTAGTTTCGTCCGATACTATTAAAATTTTTTTAAAAATATAGGGACCCTATATTTTGAGAATGAGCAAATCGTTTCTCAAATATAGCAGGTTATTGTTGCAAGTTCGCCAAAATATGGCAAACTAGCAAACCGATGTGGATCATTTTTTTCAAAAAATGACAAAATGACAAATATAGCTCACCATTGTGGATGCTCTTACCATCATATAACTGCTGATAACTTATCCTAGTGCGTAATTAAAATTTCTTGTACCTACAGAATCTAAGCGTATGGTTTAAATTGCTGCTGACAATTGGAAATGCATCCACAAAGTAAAATAGGCCGATTCAAGAAATTAGCTTATACAAATACCAACCAACATAAAATTGATGCACATGTCTCAAATTTCAAAATTGAAAGCGTGTGAAGTGCATCTAGAAATAGTTCTCCCTATCATCTCTGAGGAACAGGTAATCACTTATAGTGGACAAGACAGCAGATATGATCAGAAAGGGGAGGATCCAAAAATACCTTTACTGATGCAAGTTCTGCTGCCTGCTGAATTCCTCTTCTACTTGGAGGACCAGAAGAGTGTTGTTTTAAAAATTGTCTCGAATCCTTGATTTCTTTCGCAACTGTATATAAGAAAGAAAATAAATTTAGAACGGAGTTACCGGCCTATGTGCAGACTCGTCGCAGATGCTCCTAGTGGTAAAACCCCCGGTATCACCGGCGTCTCGCTGCCGCACACAACGTCGAGAGATTGACCCGAACTTAGCCTTGCCCAGAACGAAGGTGAAAAAGAAAGGGAGCGGAAGTAGCGAAGGAAGGGTTTGCGGAAGCAGCGAAGAAGGAGAATTCTTTTGTGTGGATTTGATCTTTCAGTAGTTGTAAAAGAATGGGAGTTTGGAATATATATAGACACAAGAACGTGTGAACGTTGGGAGAGAAGGAGGCCAGTAATTTCGGATCTGAAAACTAATCCAACGTTTAAGAGGAATTAGTCAAAAGGAAAAAATAAACAGCAAAAGAAGTTTTGGATCTCAACCCGAACCCGAAGAGCAATTTCGGATCGGCATTCGTGTCCGCAGATGCGGGTGCACACACCCGTGCCCACTACGCGCGCCGAACCGAACCGAGCCGGGCGGCGGCGGCGGCGGCGGCGCGCGCGTGTGGCCCACGGGTTCTCTCCACACCACACAAGACTACAATGGGGTAAAGAATGGTTTATATTATAACCACTCATATGGCAAGCATTCCCACCGATGTGGGACTAAAGATAAAGAAGAGAATCTTGGTTTTGGAAAGAAACAGCCAACAAAGAGATCACTGGTTGTGAACAATTGAACATTGGCAATGTGTCATGATGATAAAATTATATAATGATGGTCAGCTGGACGATGGCAATGTGTTAGTGAGGGACTCCTAGATCTTCCTTCTTACCTATGGAAAGGAACTATTTTCGATCTCACCGCAATAAGAAATGGTAGAGACACCCTAAGTTGCATGGGCAGTTGGGCACAAAACACAAACGCGACAATTTTCTACAAACTAATCTCACAGACACAATTGTATGTATAGTGTTCACTAATATTCACATAAATTTGATTTCATAAGCAATGCAAATTACAACATTCAGTGACAAATTTGGATTCCTGAATTTACTTCCAAAAGCTAATATTTCGTAATATAAGTGAATACCCACTGAACTATACAGCTATAAATAATATATTTGGTGTTTAAAGCTATAGACTAACTATAAATAACCAAACCCCTAAGGCCCTAAGGCCCCTAACCCTTTATTACTCCTTGTATTCATTAACTACCTCTCATGACATTCTCTTTCACACTTGTTTCCTCAACTGCCTCTCTCAAGTCTCCTGCAGCATAAGACAATGCAACCACCAAAATGAAGGAAACTAAGACATGTAATTGTCGAATTCTTTTCCAAAATGACCCACCTTATGAAAGTATTTACCAAACTGACCCATTTTCGAAACTATTTACCAAACTGACCTACTGGCTGGCTATCTCAGATAGCGAGTTTGGTGAAAACACTCTAGCTGTCATAGATAGCGAGTTTAGGCTTAGTTGTTTCTCCATAACTTGGAAGAAAAACTCGAAGAAAAAATATCAAACTAAGACTCGTTGTCTCAGACAGCGAGCGTAGTACGAGCGTGGTTGTACCACACTCGCTATTTGAGACAGTGATCGCTATTTGAGACAGTGAGTATCGTTTGAGTATTTTTTCTCAAATCAGACTCGTTGTCTCGCTATCTCTTCACCTCTTCACTTCTCTCTCCATCCTATCTCCCAATTCTGAAACCCAAAACCCTAGCTCCCAAATTCCAAAAGCTGTAGGTGATTCTATAAATTTCAGAGGAAATTGAGGTCATCATAAATTAAAAAAATAAAAAAGCAGTAGTAGATTCTATAAATTTCTTCCCCGGTATGTCATCGCTTGTAGAATCATCTATAATAACTCAAAAAATTGAAACTCGAGTTTCCAATTCCAAATTCCAAAACCCAACTACAAAACAAGCAAACTCAACAAATCTCATTCGATCCTTCTTAACTTTCCCCATTTCCCTCTCCAATTTCCCACAACCAACTATACATAACTTACTCACGAATAACTACAACAAACATGCACTCCAAAGAAAAGCAACTGCAAACATGCAAACTCAAGGAATCTCATTCGTCCACCCCACATCCCTCTCCAATCACCCAACTACGCTGAACCCGGTCTAGAATAACGACAACAAACACGCACATGCACATGCACGCCAAACAAAGGCAATCACTAAACATACAAACTCAACCAATCTTGTTCGATCTTCCGTCATGTCCCCCACTTCCCTCTCCAATCACCCAACCACGCAATCCTCTCTACCGAATAACGACAACCAACATGCACGCATGACAATCAAAACCATTCGAATTCATAGCATAACATAACTAACAAAATTAAACCATAGCACAAGAGACATACATATCCATTGGTACCCGACTTGGTTGGCGCACACCTATCGCAATCACAAGGCACCCAGAACAAATCACTCCCCGTATCCAGCGCCACCAGAAATGTCACATTCGGCGTCCCCAGCGCCACCATCGCATAGTGCAAACTACAACAAACAAACCACCACCAATTCCAATCACATTACCAAACCTAAATTTTAAAAAAATCAAATCAAGATTTTTTTCGAGCTTGCTTACAAGCCCAAGCTGCTGATTCGGATAGTGTCGTTGCCATCTGCGAAAGAGACCTTCTCTTCCTTAAGATGTCGGCCGCGATCGTGAGCGGCGAGGGCGTAGTGGTACTCGGGAGAGTGCTTGTCCGGCCAGCCGCCGGGGAACTGGTGCGATCTCGACTCCGACCACAGCCGCACCTCGTCGGAGAAGCGGTGGTTGACGTCGAGTACGAGAGTAGCGGAAGAGACAGTGACATAGAAGATAGAGAAGATGAGGAGGAAGGAGGAAGCCATTGATGGAATTTGGGGGAATTAGGGTTTGGGGAGAGATTGCATTGTCGGGGTTAAGATAGCTGAGGAGGGAGTAGAAAAAGGGAGAGAACAGAGAAAGTAGTCAAAAGAGATTGTGTAATCTAAATGCGGAATTAGCGGCGGTTCGGCGTAGCGGTTAGTTGAGTGTTAATTGTTAATTAACTATCTCTAATCTCTAATATTATATTTGGATAGTCGAGGTTTTCATTTGTAGACATTCAACAATCTAACAGTTGATCTAATCTCAACTATTTATTTTTAAGGAGAAGTTACATTAACAATTTATTTACTCAACTATGAGATTTATGATTCCTAGAATCTATGATTCCAATAAATGTTTAAAATATGTTTGGTAGGTCTTAAACATCTCTGAAAATATTAGTTGAAAACTTAATTTTCTATGATTGGTTGAGCTACATATTTTCTGAGAATATTAATCTTATTATCCAAAATACCCTTATCATCCTCAAAAAAACAGACAAACTCATTTTTTGTGATGTAGCAACTAATTAAGATTTTGATTGTGATCTTAGTTAACTTCATGGCTTCATATGAGGATTTCAATCCAAATGGCATAATCAAATGAGATGATGACCACAATTACAAGAATAATAAGATTATTATCTTCTGTACTTCTTAAGTAAAGCGAAAACAGTGAGTTGCCAGAAGTTCATGGAAAGCAGTATATCATGGAAAGTAGTAAAATACCACTTTTGTAGAAGTGGGGCGATGGTCGCAGGGGGTCGGAGGTGGTCACTGACGTGGCCGCAGAGGGTTGACAACGGCGAGAGGTTGCGGAGTCGAGGAGGGCGAGGGGTGGTTGCAGAAGAGGCGTGATCTGTTTCGGGAAGGGAGGCGATGGGGCGATGAGGATGATGATGGGAGGGGAACGGGAATCGATGAGGTGTGGGGATCGGAGGTGCGGGGATCGGTGGATAGGAGAAGCAGTGGAGAGATGAGGGGGAGAAGTATATGAGATTGGAGAAACGAAGAGACAGGAATTCTGTGAGTTTTAGGGGGGCATACTTGTCTTTTCAACTAACTAACATTTTCTTAAGTACTTGGGAATCTAAGAATCCCACCTCTCCCATGGGAAATTTTTTGTGGGAATTGTGGCAAAAAAATTTCTTAGGAATCTTAGTTTCCTGATAATCTGAATTTAAAAATTAACATACTAAACATGAGAAACTAAAATTTTAAGTTAAGATTCCAAGGAAACAAAAAATAATCCCCCTACCAAACGGCCCTTAAAGTTCAAATTTATTTACAACATATTTATACGTGTCACCCATATAAAATAAAAATTTGTGCCGCTAAAAGTAATTCGTAAATAATATGTGATGAGTAAAGTGAGATATCAAGTTCGATATCAGATTACGTCTTATTATTTATGATATATAAAAAATTTAATTAGAACGGGCATTCATATGTTTGGATTACTAGTTAATTTAATGGAATTTTTTAAAAGACTTATGAGGAATATTATATTGTATTAGGACTAATGAGAAGTAAGTTTGTGGACTGATAGATTGCGCGGTTTTGACGAAGAGTCAAAGTTCCCGTGTGGGTGGGGATGGGGGTTGCATAGTTAAGAAACTGAGATGCGTAAACTGGTCAATTTTCTGTAATTAATGTCAGTTTATAACTGTTAAATTTTGATTTTGTATCTCGACAGACTTCACTGTTGAAAATGACCAATTATTTCTAAACATATTGTTAGGATTGTCTCTTGAATACCCGTTGTTCAGATTAGAAGAAGGTAAGATGAAGCACGGTGGTCGAAGCATCGAAGTGAGTAGAAAAAAAAACAACAGCAGCAAGGTGCAGGCATAGTTGTGGTTGACTGTCCTATATTGCGGTCGACCGCACCCCCGACCGTTCGTAGTACAAGGATTGTCCGAAAGAGGTACGGTCGACCGGTCTTGTTGGACGGTCGACCGCCCGTGACGTTGTATTCGTTTTGGGCCCCAATTTGTTAGATCGTTTCAGCCCAATCTTCAACTCCAAGTTAGATCGTGCGGCTCCTATTCAGTTACTTCTTTTCCATGTTATATCAGACGACTGAGAATCAAGATTAGACCTAAGTTTTTTTCTATTCTTATATATATATATTGTAAACTCCTCCAATATGAGAGGTAGTACTTCATAAATTATTTTTCCCATTGCAAATAGAGTTTCGAGAGAGAGATAGTTCTTGGTGGGTGAGTTTAATTTCTTGTATTGAGTGAATCAATAACTCCTTGTAATCTCTTCTAGTTAAATATCAGACCTTCCTATATTTCCTTCCGGATTAAGCAAAAATTAACCGGGATAAGTCATTGTTGTGTTTGTATTAGTTTGGTGGATCTATTTGCTTGCTCAATTTATTCGTCTCATCTACTTCGACTTCCTTATTGCTCTAATTAATTCCGCTGCGACCAGAGGCGTTGGTTGACACCCCAATCCCAACACATATAATGTCAAGTCAACTTGCACATGTAATATACTTTTTGGTTCCTTTATCAGTTTTTTTTTTTGAGGTAAAAGGTGGAATTAAGCAACCCTGCTTCGTTAGTAACTATTAGTTACTATTAGAGTTTATTCATAATCTGAGTACAGTCTACCGAAATGATTAAATCTCAATGTTTTAACAGTATAGCATAGCTGTTGTTTTCTATTGCATTTGTTAAACTTTGTAGCAATAAAAAAATTCTCCTCCAAAAACATGGATTTATGGCCAAAATAAGACTTCAAATTTCAACTGTATAATTAAACACATTAACAAATGAATGATTTAAAAAAGAATGGTTTTTAAAGAGGTACATTGCATGACTAATTCTTCAAACTACTTTTTTCGCACTTTTTTTGACTTGCAAAAGCATAACTATATTTAGTGCCAATTGATTGGCAAAAAGAAGTCCATATTACAGCTTGTGTGCAACGATAATGGAAAGAAGAGGTGTGTATTATTACCTCTCAATCTAATTAGATTCACTAAGCGTGGTTCCGATATTTGAACTTCCAAGCAATAAATGTGTCGTCTTGGCCATCATCATTATATTTAAGGATAATGTCACCCCGCTAGCAATATGACTACTTTTTTCTTTACTATTTTAGGCGATACATTTCTATTGATGAGTATGTGGTAAAATTTCAATATGAGTGTGACAACTAAGATAGTGAAGATAAAAATAATAAAATTGGTAGTAAGCGTAGCATTACCCTATATTTAGGGTGCGTTTGGCCTAGCTTTTTTTAACTTTAAAGCTACTTCAGAAGGACAAGCTAGAAAATACAGCTTTGAAATTAAAAGCTGAAGCTGTTTGGACAGTCAGCTTTTTTTTTAACTTTAAAGTTACTTTTAAGCTAGAAGTTGTTTGGATAGCCTAGCTTTTTTTTAGCTTTGAAATTAAAAATCTTTATATTTTTTAAGCTCAGAACAATCAGAGACATGAGCATGAAGACCTCCAATTATACCGTGCTCCTCGTGTGTCGAATTGAGCGTATCCACAATTACTAACCATACCCATTATGAAGATCAATATCAGCATGAATAATTACAAACCTATAGCGCCATGAATTATTCCATTTATCAAATATCAGAGGCTAGTCCATGAATCTTTGAGTATAAAATAACACAGAATACTCTGCATAAGAAGCAAAAAACCAAACCACACAATTGACACTTTAATATATATAGTTTACAAATCAAGAGGGAATTGATTCTTTTACTCAAAATGGATGGATAGGAATGGAGTCCTCTCTCCAATAATCCCAGCTCTTTTTATGCACTAAGCCCCAGCTTCCTCTAAAACTGTAGCCCGATCTTATGGAAATCAACATCTAAAACAACAATCAACTTCAGATAAAAAGAAAGATGAGTCTCACTATGATCCTATTAATGAACCAGTCAGTCATTTCACAGTGTAAAATCTTGACAACTGAAGGAACCCCGATGCGGTGAAGAACTACTACAGAGTCGCCGGTCTTGCACAACTTCATCTCCACCGCCGACTTGAGTGCCGACTCCAGTATAACCTCCGTTGACTCCAAATCTGTTGCCTTCGCCAACCCCTCCGCCAGCAATGGTATCAGCCCCCGATGTATCAAACTATGCCTCGCTGGTGACTCATCGCTCACCTTCCAATCGAATGAATCTGTCGTTAGTACAGGGACCACCACCGACAGAAGGTCGCCGGAGTAGGCTAGAGTGGTTGGAGAAGGGGAAGGGGAAGGCTTTGGGGCAGATGAATTTTTTTCATATTTGGTTTTGGGTAAAAAAAAGAAGAAAATGAGAAGCCAGAAGCCAGAAGTAGTTCTGGAGGGCTTCTTTTGGAGCTCCTTTTCTTAATAAAAAATAAGCTACTTCTACTTTTTTTGGGCTTTTCAAAATATGTGTTTGGCCCAGCTTCTCCTTCTAAAGGAGAAGCTAAGCTAATTTTAAGCTGGGCCAAACACTACCTTAATGTCATTCAAAGACAGGCATCTATTGTTAATATTTACTTCTAAAGCATCTCCTTTTATATTCTTTGTTTGGATGAAAAGTGTTTGCAACTTAAACACACACTAAGGGACATTTTATTTTAATCTTTTAATAAATTTGTTAAAATGTTTTCGCATTCTACATGTCATAAACAAAGGAGGATTAACTGCCATGAATGCTGAACATGTCCTGCTCAAGCATTAAGTTCGCCCAATTGTTTTATTATCGAAGAGTCGTATATTTCACATCACTTGATGAATGAGCAAGACATGTTCAAACATAGTGACTTTTACCATGTGATTTTTGATATGAAGATCCACTTGAACAATGTGAATCGTGAATTTGGGTAATAAATTTTGGGTTTTTAGTTCGACATAGGAAGAAATTTCCTACTATGCCACCAGATACTTTCTATCCTCCTATATATAATGGACTCTTCAAGGGAGCACCACTTATTATAAAGATCTGAACCATTCTATTCAACATCCCTATGAAGATTTAAGGAAGTAAATTTGAATTTTATATATTGGGTTTTGCTCAGTTGAAAATGGGTTCGTTTTCAATGGGTTGAAAAACAGCGATCTGAGTCGTTGGATCGCTCTTGATCTTGATCGACGGCTCAGATCGCTACCGCTCAGATTCAGAGCGAATCTCCTATTAGAGTGGAGGGATATTTTAGGAAGTTCACGCTAAATAACGCTTCAGACTAAGCGTTATTTAGCGTGATCTTTTTTTTGGTCGAAAAAATACTTAAGCCGTTGTTGGGAACAACGACCTAGGTTGTTTTTAAATATAAAAAAATTAGCCTAGGCCGTTGTTCCCAACAACGGTCTAGGTATGTACAAGTGTTTTTCCAAATACTTGTACATACTCAGATCGCCATCTCCCTCATTCTTCGTCGACAACTCTCTCTCTCTCGGAACTGGAGCTCGCGATATTGATTTCCCAAATCCTAGCTCTACTCCGACCTCCTCTTCTCGATCTCCCCCTCTTCTCTATCTATCTCTATCTATCTCTCCTTCTCCCGAATACCCCAAACTCTAACCCAATCCGAAATCGCCCCAACTCACCCGAACCCTAACACAAATTTTTCGAAACCCTAGAGTCTACAACTTCTTCGTCCACATCAGCGACTCCTCACATCTTTGGTAACTCTCCCTCTCTCTCTGGACTAGGTATTCACTTATTCACAATTTAGTGTAATGAACTATGTTAATTTATTGATTTTTTTTCTTTCAATTTTTGAGTTTGATTTTTGGTATAATGAGTAGTAGTCTACAATTTAGCGAGTCTACAATTTTTGTATAATGTGTGTTGTATATATTTTGTTGACATTTTCGTAGATGTAGTGTCAGTTGAAGTTGTAGAATATAGGAAAAGCAAACAAACGAGATCCAAAAATTCTCAAATTTTACGAGTAGGTCGGACTCACCACGCACAAGGCAACGCAACTTGTAAAGGTGATTTTCGACTCACGCTTTGCAAGATACGTCCATTTATCACTTTTATTCAATAAAATGGATATAAAGCGATACACAGTCGTATATTACAAACCGAGAGTCGGAACTCACCTCTGCAACTTGCGTTGGCTTGTGTTTGGTGTGCCAAACATAACAGCCAAATTTCATAATTTTTGCATCCTGTTTGTGTTGTTCTGTCACGTATATGAAAGAACTTCTATATACCTCGGAACCTTTTTAGTACGGTCTCACTAGAAAACCGCTCAAACGAAGTCCAAAAAAAATGAAACTGTGCGAGTAGGTCGGGCTAACCATTCACAACCCAACGCAACTTGTAGTTGCGAGTTCCGAGCCACGGTTTGCGAGATACGTCAATGTATCGTTTTTTGCTTTTTTAAAAGATTGAAAGCGATACACGGCCGTATCTTTGAAACCGTGGGTCGAAACTCGCTTTTACAAGTTCTGTTGGATTGTGTGCGGAGAGCCCGACCCAATCATAAAGTTTTGTATTCATTGGTGGTTGTTTGTGTGGTTTTCTCACGTATTTTGTTATGTATTTAGCGAGTTTTCAATAGAGAACTTACTAAAAAAATTACGAAATTGTTTGAGTAGGTCGTTTTCGCCACTGACAAGCCAAAGCAACCATGAGGCCAGGCTTGCTTGTACAAGTTGTGTTAGTTGTGTGCGGCAATTTAGACATAATCGCATAGTTTTGTATTTTTTGAAAATCGTTTGTGCAGTTTTCTCATGTATTTTGTTTCGTGTGTGTGTGTGTGTGTGTCTATATATATATATATATATATATATATATATATATATATATATATATGGCAAATTCTCCATTGAAAACGACTTTGTTTTCATGGGTTGGAAAACAGCGATCTGAGCCACTGGATCACTCTTGATCGTGATCAGCGGCTTAGATCGCCTCTGCCCGTCACCCAATACCACTTAAGTGGGGAAGGGTTATTTTGGGAATTTCGTCGCAAATAACTCTTCGCCTGATTCACGAAAGAAAAATTGATATAACCTAGGCCGTTGTTCTCAATTTTTATAACCTAGGTCGTTGTTCCCAACAACGGCCAAGGCTATAAAATTTCTATAAAATTTTATAGCCTATGATTCAATTTTTCCAAACAACGGCCTATGATTCAATTTTTTTTAACTTCATTTTTTAGAATCCGTGAGGCGAAGAGTTATTTGGGACAAAATTCCCAAAATAACCCTTCGCCACTTAGTGAGAATGGGAGATGGGCGGCTCAGATCTGAGCCGTTGATCACGATTAAGAGTGATCCAATGGCCCAGATCGCTGTTTTCCAACCAGTAAAAACTAGACCCATTTTCAATGGAACATTTGCCTATATATATATATATATATATATATATATATATATATATATATATATATGTGCCAATTTTTTGTGAACAAATTGTTTTATATATGCGATCTTTCTTACAGAAAAATCGTTAGAACAAGGGGAACCGGAAGGTCATCTGTTAGTGGCTGGAGCGAACATTCCATAGAAGTTAGAGAACTATTAATTTGTATTGTGAATTTTGTATATAGTAGTATTATTACTACACTAATAATAATTTCACAATGTGTTGGTGTAGGTTGGTGCATCCTCTTCGGTAGCAGAACGAGGTCCAGGACCTATATATATAAAGGTGAACTCACCTTGCAAGACCGTCACAGATCCGAGGCAGTGTGGGGTGGGACGACGCGGAGGTGTAATTTTCGTACTCATGAGACGATGCTTGTGCATCCACGTATCGTCGAGTATCTCGTTCAGGCCGGTTTCTACGGAATCAGTATGATGGGTCAGGTGAAACTAGACCGAGCACTTCTTGCAGCACTCGTCGAGCGATGGAGGTCAGAGTCGTACACCTTCCATCTACTGGTCAGTGAGATGACGGTGACTCTACAGGATATAGTGATGATCTCCGGTCTTCCAACAGATGGGATGGACGTGATGGGTAATATAAACTTTGATAAGAGAGAGCTGTGTAATGAACTCCTCGGTACAGAGTTTGATGATAAGGACGAGGAAGATAGGGATATTTTTGTCGGACAATCAATCCGACTATCTTGGTTGAAGGAGTATTTTGAAGAGAGGTGGAACGATGCGTCGACCCACCACGAAGTGCAGTGCTACACCAGAGCGTACATTCTAACAGTACTTAGAGGGGTTCTCTTGCCTAACTCATCCGGAGATACCGTACCGTTTATGTATCTATGTTTGTTCGCCGACCTAGGCTTAGCTGGCCGGTACAGTTGGGGAAGTTGCATGTTAGCAACATTGTACAGGACGTTGTGTTCAGTAGTGTTAGATGGAACCGAGATGACCGGTCCAATGATCTTGTTACATATTTGGTCATGGGAGCATCTCACTTGGGTCGTCCCCGAATTACGAGACCGACGAACGGTTGGATGGCCGAAGCACCAAATGTGGATATGTTAGCACCCTTAGGTGTATATTGGGCAGGTAAATGGAGTTATAGAGACAACCCAAAAGGTATACTAACTTACTACAGAGACGAGCTCGACCAACTACGAGAAGAGTTCGTGATTTGGGTGCCGTATACACCCGAGCGGGTGGAAAGACTACCACCGATGTGCATGACCGGGTCGCAGTTGTGGATGATGACGGCTCCACTCATCAACTTTAGTATAGTGGAGCATCCGCGGCCGGATAGAGTCCTTCGGCAATTCGGTCTTCAACAAAATCTACCTAAGAATTGCGCAAACCTATACAACTATGAGTTACATGCTGTGAGAGGTACCAGTCGTATGCCTACCCATGATTGGGCAGATTTCCACCATGTTCATGTTGCAGGTTGGAATGAGCGACGGTTTGAACTCGTAATTGTTGATGTTTCCCGTACGAAGGCACGCAGCAAACGAAGTACATGGAATGGTACAGATGTATTACACGTGCGTACATCTCTCCCAATACAGAACTACCTGCTGATATTCAACTACTAATTGAGGAGAGAGAGATTGAACCACCACTTGCGTATTCTAGTTCACAACCCGTGTTCCAACCGGATGCGTCATTTATACGTACATTGGTGAGTATAATGATTAAATATTATTGAAATTTTCTTATTTTTAAAATGATTAAATTGATTACAAATCCGAATGTGTTTAATATATATATATATATATATATATATATATATATATATATATATATATATATTAGATCGATAATACATGTGATATGGCAAAAGAATGTGCCAGGTAATCAAAAGTAATGCTACCCAACCTATGAAGAAGTTCGCTCAGAAGATGCTCTCTTCATGTTGGAGCAATTTAGAAGTTTTAGGAGAGGGTGAAGCTTTGGACCGGTATTTGAATAAATCCGTACGTACACAGCGACGTAAGAGCGTGAGGGATAGGCTATCTGGCCCGGGGCAACAACGGCAATATCATCCTCCATCTCCACCTCGAGAAGAAGAGCAAGTAGAAGAGAATCATGACAGTGTTGTTGGAGATAGACAAGAGGAGGGTGAAGAAGAAGAAGAAATTGTTGCGGCGTCATCCCCAATCCGGCGGCGACAACCTCTTCGGAAGAGGCGAGCACCACAAACTTACACGCACGGTGGTTAAGTGTTTCCCGATATAGTCTTTTTTGGAGTACAAATTTTTTGTTGTTGTTGAATGTAATTGATAGAACTTGTTGTGGTTGTTGTTGAGATATGGTTAGTTTTAGTTGTTGTTGATATAGTTGTTATTATGTGATGATTGTGAATTTTGTTGTTGTTGTTGTTGTTGTTTTTTTTAATATTGGTGTTAGTTTTGTTGTTAATCATTCACATTGGTGGGATTCAAGTGTTATTGTTGTGTTGTAGTTGATGTGATTGTATGTAGTATTTTTTTGGAGTATGTAGTGTAGCAGTTGTGTTAACTTGTAATTCATTTTTTTTTCTTAGGCCGTTGTCTAGGTTCTATCAATCAAATTGGTTTTTTGATCAGTAGCTCTCTGTCTTGACTTAGCCAAAAGGAGCAACAACTGATAAAAATTCCCCAAAAAATTGTTTAACTAAGGTCGTTATCTCCAACAATGGCCTTAGTTATATGAAAAAATAAAAGTTTTCTGAATTGCTCTCTGTCTCTGGCCAAGCCAAAAGGAGCAACAACGCAAAAAAATCCTAAATTTTTTTAACTGTGGGTCGTTGTCTCCAACAACGACCTGTTGTCTCCAACAACGACCTAAGTTATATGTAAAAATTCGAATTTTTTTTGTCCCTCTCTGTCTTGGCCAAGCCAAAAGAAGCAACAAACACCAAAAAAATCCTTTCTTTTTTTACCAAGGCCGTTGTTGGAGGCCTAGCCGTTGTCTCCAACAACGGCCTAAGTTATATGTAACAATTTGGATTTTTTTGATTCCCTCTCTGTCTTGGCCAAGCCAAAAGAAGCAACAAACACCAAAAAAATCTAATTTTTTTTTAAAACGAAGGCCGTTGTCTCCAACAACGGCCTAAATTATATGCAAAAATTTGGATTTTTGGGCCCTTCTCTGTCTTGGCCAAGCCAAAAGAAGCAACAAACACCAAAAAAATCCAAACTTTTTTGTTTAAGGAAGAGATAACGGCCTAAGTTATACGCAAAAATTTGGATTTTTTTGAGCCCCTCTCTGTCTTGGCCAAGTGAAAAGAAGCAACAAATTGATAAATGTACAAAAATAATAATTAAGTAAGGCCGTTGTCTCTAACAACGGCCTTAGTTATATGAAAAATTTTGGATTATTTTGAGTTGTTATCTGTCTTGGGCCTCTTGGCCAAGCCAAAGGGAGCAACAACTCATTAGATTACCAATTTTTTTTATTACTACCTTGGCCATTGTCTCCAACAACGGCCTAAGTTATCTGATAAATTTTGAAATTTTTTATGCTTTTCACAATTGTCTCTTCACTCTTTACGAACAGTGTTGTTCGAACTCTACACAAAAAGACATTCATATGCTTGTATATCGTCTCTATATTTTATTAAAATCTATTTTTAGCCACCTAAATGAACAATATACAATCTTTACGGTTAAATACTTAAATAAGTACCAGTAAATAAATTATTTTTTAAAATTTTGTTTAAAAAAAAAATAAACCCTAAATTATAATTTCTTAAAGGACATTCATATGCTTGGGAATAAAACATGGATCACATGAATAGAATATACTATATTGAGAGATTTTTCAAAATATTACTAACTAATACGGCTTATTACGTTACATGTGATGCCAATAGATGTGTTTACCACAAAATTTTTAATAAAGTCCACAACCCTACACAACTGCCTTGCATGTTTTAAATTTATCCATTTTTTGTTAACAAACTAAGGTCGTTGTCTCCTCCAACGGTGACGCTAGATTATATGATTAATTTGGGGGGGGGGGGGGGGGGGGGGGTATTTTACACTCTTAACAACTCTCTCTCAACTCTTTATAAACAGTGTCTCTCGAACTGTATGCCAAAGACATTTATATGAGTTATATTGTCTCTATATTTAGCCACCTATATGAATAATATATAATCGTTAAGGTTAAATAATTAAATATCTACCAGAAAAAAAAATATGTTCAACTTTTTTGTAAAGGGTTAATTGTTATGGTAGGGTTAAGGGTTTAGGGTTTAAGCTAGGGTTATGCGTAGGGTTATAGCAAAGATACGGGATAGTAAAGGGTTATGAGTAGGGTTATGGTAGAGATCGATAGATATTTTTTATATAGTCCAGGTAAAAAATATAAAAAATGAAATAAAATTTAAAAAAAAGGCACAGCCGTTGTCTCCAACAAGGGCCTACGTACAGGAGGGTTATGCGGGGGTTAGGGTAGAGGTTGTGTAGGGTTATGGACTTTAATAATGTTTTTTGTTTTTGTTTTTGTTTTTTTTTTTAATTTTAAAAAAGTGTATTCCAAAATTTTTGAAAGAAAAAAAAGCATGCGGGTTATGCGAGGTTCGGAAAGTGCATACCAGGTTTGGAATAATTATTTTTTATTTTTGTGGTGACGTAATAAACCGCCTTAATCAGCAATAATTTGAAAATTTTCTCAATATGGTATATTCTATTCATGTGATCCATATTTTATTCCCAACCTGTATCGTTCTCTATTGAAACATTCGATTTGAACTAGTTCTCATGTATTATCTAATAGATTCAATCGTTTATACTAACCCTACCCTAACCCTAACATTAACCTGACCCTAACCCTAACCAAACATGTGGTTGAAGTATTATGGTTAGGGTAGGGTTATGCATATGGTTAGATGTTAAGCTGAATAAGTATGCACATTCTAGAAGAGAATACATTTTAGGGTTACCAAAAAAAATTAAAAATTTGGGGTTTTACAAAATTTTAAATCATTAATTATTTCTAGTACTTATTTAATCATTTAACCTTCACGATTGTATATTGTTCATTTAGGTGGCTAAAATTGGAAATTAATAAAATAAAGAGTCGATATACAAGCATATGAATGTCTTTGGTGTAGAGTTCGAGAGACACTGTTCGTAAAGAATGAAGAGACAGTTGTAAAAAAGCATTAAAAAGTTTCTAATTTAATCAGATTACCTAGGCCGTTAAAAAAAATATTGGATTATTTTTTAGTTTGTTGCTTCTTTTGGCTTGGCCAAGACAGAGAGGGACTAAAAAAAATCCATATTTTTTCATATAACTTAGGCCGTTGTTGGAGACAACAACCTACGATTAAAAAAAAGTTGGATTTTTTTGGAGTTTATTGCTTCTTTTGGCTTGGCCAAGACAGAGTGGGACTCATAATAATCCGAATTTTTTCATATACCTTAGGCCGTTGTGGCCGTTGTCTCTAACAACGGTCTATGTAGTGAAAAAATAATATTAATTTTTTATGACTTGTTGCTCCTTTTGTCTTTGCCAAGTCAGAGAGCTACCCAAAAAAATTCAATTTTTTTATATAACTTAGGTCATTGTTGGAGACAACGGCGTTAGTTTTAAAAAAATGTTTGCTCTCTGACTTGTTGCTCCTTTTGGCTTGGCCAAGTCAGAGAGCAACCCAAAAAAAACAATTTTTTGATAACACCTACGCCGTTGTTGGAGACAACGGCCTTAGTTAAAAAAATATGGTTGCTGTCTAACTTGTTGCTCGTTTTGGCTTGGCCAAGTCAGAGAGCAACCCCCAAAAAACAATTTTTTTTGTTAAAACCTAGACCGTTGTTAGAGACAATGACCTTAGTGGCCGTTGTTGGAGACAACGGCCTTAGTTACAAAAAAAATATGGTTGCTCTCTGACTTGTTGCTCCTTTTGGCTTGTCCAAGTCAGAGAGCAACCCAAAATTCACTTATACAACTTAGGCCGTTGTTGGAGACAACGACCTAGGTATAAAAAGGAAAAAAAAAATTAAAAACATGTCCATTGCAGTTGTATCTGCTACACTTCAATCTAAATGACATATAAATACACAATACAATCAATAACAACATAACAACACTTAAACCCCAATAACATTTAAAAATAACAACAAACTCTTACACATAACAAAATATCCAAATTATTGTATCAATATCTAACATACTCAAACTGTACATCAAAAATTTTCAATTCACAATGTTTCATCATATATCTCCTCAGAACTCTCTTCATCAGATGGATTCACTTCTTGCCCTTAATTCAAAAATAAGTTTTAATTAGTGACAAATTCATTTATCACAAATGAAGTCTAATAAATTTAAATGAATGTTAGCCAAAGAAATTGTGCATATTACCCCTCAAATAATGTTGGACAATTTCTTGAATCATGATCCATTTGCACAATGCCGCATGTTCAGTACCGTCTCGGTTTTTTAAAGCGAAGTTTCTCTCTTTTTGGCCTCAATCTTTTGGCGCGAGGTCTTCCCTTTGTCATGCATTGTTGTGGATCCCTTACGCGTGTAGGTACGTGTCCGCTGCCTTCATCATGAGGTTGTGCACTACCATGCAGTTGTATACTATCATGCGGTTGTGAGGCCTCTTCAGGTTGTTCACCCAATCCGGGTTGTAGCCGAGAGACGCCGTCAATGATCTTCTGCAAATTCTCGAGCGTGTATTTATAACTTTCATTGGAGGAACAACCAAGATCAACAATCTGTTTTACGTGGTAGCTCAACTCACAATATCGAGAAACAAAATTCTCGGTATTGCATTCGGTTGGAACAGATGTATAACTTCTTCTCATTCCATCACGGGTCTATCTTCTTTTAATGTATACATCGAAAAGGAAGTGTGATGGCTGAACCGAAGAACCGCTAAAATATGCCTGCAAGGAATGCCAACGAAGTCGAAGAAATGATAAGAATATGTAATAATTTGGTAGTTTTTGCATAACTGAAGAAGGCGAGCCGATTCTGATTCTCCACAGAGTATCACATGGAAGGTTGAACTATCCGGTGTCTCAAGATCGCCAACGAATGTCACATTGTATATGAAACTTTTTGTAACTTCATCTTGGAATTTATAAAAAAAAATTCAAAGTGTATGTTTTCGCCATTTGTGCCTCCAAAGCCCATTCGCTCTTCAACTTTGGTCTCTTCTCACGGTTACGATGATTTTCTTTCAGTTCATCATGTCTTTGTCTTCCCAAAAAACGGTCGAAGATGCCGAAAAAATCATGCAAGGAATATTTATTTTCTGTATAATGCTTCAAGGCAGAATGCGATGACTCAACCCGTTGGCTACTCAACATGCCGGCAAAAAAAGAATCTTTAGCATAGATGGGTGTCCATTTTTCACGGATATCAAATAGATCGTTCAACAATTTGTATTCTCTAATCCGTATTGTGAAATCAATATATTCAATTTTTCTACAAATTCATGTACATATTCGGAATTGTAAATGACAGTCTTCAATGAATCCGTAAACTTGTCGACATTGTTCGACATACGCACCTCCTCCAGTAACTTATCCAATATGTGCCAAATACAAAACCGATGTCGAGTCTAGGGAAAAACTTTCTTCACCGTGACAGCAATCCCACGATCTTGATCGATGACGATGCCGGATGGAGCACGATTCATAACACCTAACCACTTATCAAAGAACCACTCAAACGAAGAGGCCGTCTCATTTGGAATGAACCCACCTCCCAAGAAAGTCGATTGCCAATGTTGATTCCCTCCAACAAATGGAAGAAATAACATTCCATACCGGTTCGTATTGTACGTGGCATCAAAGCAAAGTACATCACCAAATTCTTGCTAATTCATCCTAGAAATACCATCAACCCATATACAATGTGACAACCGCCCTTCGGGATCTACTTGAATGTAATTAAAAAAATGAAGGAATTGTCTCTTTCTTAGATTCGAAAAAATCAATTAACATTTTTGAATCGTGTCATTTCAATGCTTCTTGCGAGTCTCTAAGTAAATTTCTAACATCTTTTTCGGTGAATCCTGCTTGATCGTGACCACCACTAGCACTTTCGAAGAAGAGCATTTGTCGACATGTCTGGATATTAGCTTGGTTGAATTGGTCTATTATCCTTTTATCCGTATTTGTCACGGAACAATTACGGGACAAAAGATGTCTTTTACCAGGTGAGGTGAATTCATTATTGTGTGCTTCATCAAATGAATACAACACCCACGTATTACTTGCTTCGTCCAGTTTTAAATGAAACGCAAGTCATGCAACCAGTTCTACAGGTTGTTCCCCGTCTACCATCACTATGTTGACTCGGCGACGACCCGGTTTTATTACACAGATAGGACTTATCTACTTCCACTCCTCCTTTTAATTTATTCCCACCCCCACATCAAGCATATGACGAATAGAAATTTTTAGCCTCAAATAAAGTTGGAAACGTCATACCTAACTTTGGTTTTAGGTGTTCTTCGACTAACGGCATGGAATCAATGATTGGTTCTATCTGCACAAAATTATCGCCGGCAGCCGAACTCTCCGTATCATTGTTCATCTGCAAAAAAAAATATATTTTTGGTAAATTAATACACACATCATATATAAAACAGCTTGTTAACAAATGATTGTGATATATATATAGATACAAAATAAAATACGTGAGAAAAGCTCACAAATGACGTCCCAAAAATACAAAACTTTGCGATTGGGTCCGACTTGCCACACACAAGGTAACGGAACTTGTAGAAGCGAGTTCTGATTCACGGTTTGCAAGATACAGCCGTGTCTCACTTTCAATCTTGGAAAAGAGGGGAATGCGATACACGGACGCATATAGCAAACCGTGAGTTACAACTCACAACTACAAGTTGTTATGGCTTGTGAGTGGCGAGACCGACCTACTCGCAAAATTTCAGATTTTTCAAGTGGGGTTTCTATTGAGAACTCGCTTAAAACATAACAAAATTTATGAGAAAATCGCACCAACGACGTTAAAAAAAACTAAACTTTGTGATTGGATCAGGCTCCCCGCACACAAGGCAACGCAACTTATACAAATGAGTTCCGACCCACGGTTTGCAAGATAGGGCCGTGTATCGCTTTCACTCATGAAAAAAGCCAACAATGCGATACATTGACGTAGCTCACAGACCGTGGGTCGGAAATCACAACTACAAGTAGAGTTGGGTTGCGAGCGGTTAGCCCAACATGCTCGCAAAATTTCTTATTTTTTGGATGTCGTTTCCTAGTGAAAAGTCCCTCGATAGAATTCAAACATTAATTGTTGTTGTTGTTTAATATACGGTAGAAATCCGCACAAACGAGATCAAAAAATTCCGAAACATTGGGAGTAGGACGGACACAAAATAAACGAGCCAACAATACTTGTAGAGGTGAGTTTCGACTCATGGATTGCAATATACGCCGATGTATCGCTTTCACTCCTGAAAAATAGTCGAAAGCGATACATGGCCGTACACTTCAAACCGTGAGTCCGAACACACTTCTACAAGTTGCGTTGGCTTGTGCATGGTGAGCCCGGCGTACTCGCAAAATTGCAGAATTTTTGGATCTCTTTGTGCGCTTTTACTAACAACGAATAACAACTAATACTATATCTACATCGACAATAACACTATAATTACCTATCTATAATTAGCTACGCATAATATACAAATTGTACACTCTTTGAATAAAAAAATTCAATCAATTAACCTAGCTAGATCTACTAAATTAGAAAAAAAATTATTACCTTTCGCAATGAGGGTTTTCTAAAAGGAGATAGAGGAGGTCATTGTGCGCTGCTGCAGACAAAGGATGGGGGAGTAGGGTTTGGCTAATTTTTTTAGGATTAGGATTTTAGGGTTGGGGAGATTTCGTATGGGTTAGGGTTTTTTGGTATTCAGGATCTTCAAAGGAAGATGGTAAGAATGTGAGAAGAGTGAGAGATTGAGTGAGAAGTAACAAGTAAGAGAGAGCTAGGGGATTAAGTGAAAATGATAATGATAAGATATATTACTTATAAGAATGAGAATTTCTAAAGTGGTATAATGAGATGGGAATGAACCATAAAGCATGTTTTTGATGTAAAGAGTATAAGCATTCTATCAATAATGTGTTAATGATGTGATGAGATGTGAGAGCATTGCAATAAGCAATAAGATGTTATATTTGCGATATAAGACATGAATAAATGTGGTATTATGAGAATAGAAGCATTTGTAAGAAGTGATACTTGATAGGGCATAATAAAATAAATACCCGTATTATGAGATTGGTTATGAAAATGGTTATTAAGAGAGTATGTTGTTTTATGAGTGGTATTCATATAAATGGTTATTAATGAAAGGAGTAATAACATCATGTAGTATATTCATGTAATGCTATTATGACGATACTTGAGGAAGAATGAATATTTGGGTTAGAGAATTTAAATTGAAAAGCAATGGATTGTATGTGTATTCGTACTATGCGGATGTAAAATACGAATATATATATATACGAGGTTGAGGTGAAGTATATTATGAAATGTGGGAAGTTATGGAGAATTAAATAGTTGAGTGCAGGATGGGCAAAGTATTTGATATATCGTCGTATTGATGATGTTGTTGTGTTCAGGATTCAGGTTGCATTATCTTAACTTGGTATTTGTAAGTTTAAATTATTTTCTTTATACTATTTTAATTTGTTATTAGATTAATAACTATACTCACACCAGAAATGGCTGACCCCTTAGTGTTTGAGGGGTTAGGGGAGTCTGAGGACTACCCTAGATCCCCTACTGTTGCAGGTTTCATCAGTGCGGAGGTGAGGCGTGGATTGGTAGGATAAAGTTTTATTTTAAAAATTTGTACTAATTAGCTATGTGAATAGTAAAATTTATGATCTAAATTGTATTATGGATGTATAAGCATGTATATGACGATGATGAGTATAGTGTGAGGTGGTATGGTATGTTTGTGACCCGTACCCATCTTGTTGTGGAGTACCGGGCTCTGTGATAGGTTTTACCAGGATTTTTCTAAAATTTTACCTCGTTTTTCAAAGAAATTTATAGTTTTTATTTAATATTTGATAATCCATTATGAGTTTGGCCCCCAGAGCATTATATTATATTGTCTGTGTGTATCTGCTCATTTTGGCCTGGGGAGCCCGTGAAATTATTGTGTGTATTGTGAGCTACGGAATTTTGAGCAGAATTCCGTAAGCTATCTGTGTTTCGGGGCAAAATTTACAGGGGAGACTCTGCCAAAATTTTTCCTGAAATATAACTTTCTTAGTTTATATTTAAAGTGATATAGAAATTGAAAGAATTGAATTTGGAGAAATTTTTTTTTTTTGGGTGTTACAGTTTTCAGATCGAGAGAGAGAGAAAGAGGGCTAGGGTTTGGGGAATCAATATTGCGAGAGAGAGAGAGAGAGAGTTGTCGACGAAGAATGAGGGAGATGGCGATCTGAGTATGTACAAGTGTTTGGAAAAATACTTGTACATACATAGGCTGTTGTTGGGAACAACGGCCTAGGTTGAATTTTTTTAATAAAAAAAAAACATAGGCCGTTGTTCCCAACAACGGCCTAAGTGTTTTTTTCGACCAAAAAAAGGTCACGCTAAATAACGCTAAGTCTGAAGCGTTATTTAACGCGAACTTCCAAAAATGCCCCTCCGCTCTAATAGGAGATCTGCTCTGAATCTGAGCGGCAGCGATCTAAGCCGTCGATCAAGATCAAGAGCGATCCAACGGCTCAGATTGCTATTTTTCAAAAACGAACCCGTTTTCAACTGAGCAGAACCCATATTTATGCATTAAAACATTACACAATTACTATTAATGACACGAGATGGCAAATGGATTTTGAATCACTTGATTTCACATCCTTAAGCTATCTTACATATATAAATTAAAATGAGCGATTCAGATCTTTTAGAGCATCCACTATTGTTCATGCTAAATTTTGCAAATTTGACATTTGGAAAATTGCTTTGAGAGGAGAGAGCTGCAGTCGTTCATGCTAAATTTAACCAACTTTTTTGCCGGACAGAACATCTTCTTCCGTCCGAGGCAGTTTTTAAAAAAATTATTTAAATGGCATTTTCAAAATTTTTAGGATGGCATTTTAGTAAATTTTGGAAAAAATTTTTGAAAAAGTTGCCGGACGGAAGATCTTCTTCCATCTTCCATCCGAGCCTACTTTTTTTAAAGGCATTTTCGTAATTTTTAGAATGACATTTTAGAAATTTTTGGAAATTGTTTTGGAAAACTTGGCTGACGAAATAACATATTCCGTCCGTCCATATAAAATATCTATATAATAAATTACAAAGAAAGCTATCAAGTGGTTTGCAATCAATCCCTCCCAAAATCAAAGGTCCATATCAAACCTCACAAAACACATTTTTCCTCCAAAATTTCAAACCCCAAAATCAAATTTTCCCCCACTAAACAACTCATTACTTTATTACTATCTCTCTCTTTTCTCTTTACTTTTTCATATTTCTCTCTCTCTATCTCTCTCTCCCATTCTTTATTTATTTACTTAGAAATTTAGATTTTAAGATTTCGGTTTTGTAAATTTTCAGAATTTTCATGTTTTTTTTATTGCACATGTTTCTTCAACAATTAAATTTCATTATTTCCACACTTAAAGTTCTAAGAAGTTAGATTTTATACCCCAATTTATAATTATTTTTCAACATATACTAATGGAAATATATACTTTTATTTATAACTAATTATTGTCATACTATTCAAACTTGAGCTACATAATTATTATTTTACTGTTTACATGGCTTTCCGTGTTTTGTATCGTTCCGAAGACGTGTCGTAGGCATGTGCCCATGAGCAAATCTAGTATATCTATATCTATATATATTAATAAATTACAAAGAAAGCTATCAAGTGGCTCTCATTCAATCTCCCCTAAAATCAATGGCCTATATTGATTCTCACAAAACATATTTTCCCGCCAAAAATTTCAAACCCCAAAATTAAAATTTTCCCCCCAAAACTAAAAACCTCATTACTTTATTACTATCTCTCTCTTCTCTCTTCACTTTTTCATATTTCTATCGCTCTCTCTCTCTCTCTCCCTCCCACTCTTTCTTTATTTACTTAGAAATTTAGATTTTAAGATTTCATCTTAGTAAAATATTCAGAATTTTTATGTTTTTTTATTGCACATGTTATATTGAAAAAACAAATATCTTTTCAACAATTAAATTTCATCATTTTCCACACTTAAAAGTTCTAAGAAGTTGGATTTTACACCCTTATTTATAATTATTTTTCAACATATACTAATAGAAACATGGACTTTTATTTACAACTAATTATTATCATACTATTCAAACTTGAACTACATAATTTTTGTTTTACTGTTTACAGGGTTTTTTCCTGTATTGTATCGTTCCGAAGACGTGCCGCAGGCACGTGCCCACGGGCAAATCTAGTCTATATAATAAAACACAAAGAAAGCTATCAAGTGGCTCACCTTCAATCCCCCCAAAATCAAAGGCCTAGATCTAACCTCACAAAACACATTTCCCCTCCCAAAATTTAATTCCCCCCCCCCCCCCCCCCCCCCCCCCCAAAACTAAACAACCCATTTCTTTATTATTATCTCTCTCTTCTCTCAACTTTTTCATATTTCTCTTTTTATCTCTCCCCCTATCTCTCTCACATTCTTTCTTTATTTACTTAGAAATTTAGATTTTAAAATTTCATGTTTGTAAATTTTCAGAATTTTTATGTTTTTTTTATTGCACATGTGTTATGTTTTGACCCAAATTGCTTTTTGGGCCCATTGGGCTTTATATCTTCATATATGTAAGAGATAAGAATTAAGTGAAAAATAGATCAAAATTTCCTTTGGCTGTCTCTCTCGCTCTCTTCCTTTCTCTTCCTCATATCAAACCCTAGAAACCCCTAACAAATTGGTATCAGAGCCAAATACTCCTACCCCCAAATCCCGCTGTCAACAACCCAGATCAGCCGTCGTCGACGATCACTTCCAGCCACCGCGCTGTCGTCGAGCATCACTTCCAGCCACCGCGTCGTCGTCGAGCACCACTTCCAGCCACCGAGCACCACTGTCAGGGCTTCTTGGTCCTTGTCGTCGCGAGCACCGGAGGAGGGAGGATATCAAGAAGGAGAAGGTTTGATTTGGTGATTTGAGTAATTAATTTTTGGGGAAATTTTTGGAGTTTTGTTGAATTGGGTTCAAGAAATTTGAATGGATATGTCGGGGAAATATGATATTGAGAAGTATGATGGAAAGATGAGTTTTGCATTATGGCAAGTGCGTATGATAGCGATTTTGTCGAGCCAAGGCGTTACAGATGCCATTTTTGGTCGAGAAAAATTGATTGATGCGGTGACGGATAAGAGATGGAGAGAGATGGATGATAAAGCGCACTATATTATCTAATTGTGTTTGAGCAATTCGACATTGCAAGAGGTCCTATCGGAGAAGACCGCTACGGTCTTGTGGGAGAAATTGGAGAACATCTACATGAAGAAGTCTCTCACCAATCGACTGTGGTTGAAATTGCGCCTCTACAGCCTTCGCATGGTTAAAGGTATGTCAATTTCCGATCATATTACGGAGTTTCGCATCTATTTTGAATGACTTAAGTAAGATTGATGTTAAGGTGGAGGACGAAGACCAAGCCCTTTTGTTACTATGCTCATTACCCGCATCATACAAGGCTTTTAGAGACATGTTGATTTATAGTAGAGACAAAATTTTCCTTGAGGATGTTAAGAGAAATTTGCAAGCCAAGTTGCACATTGATAGTGAAATGACCAATAATGAGAAAGGGAGCGAAGGTATGGTTTGGTTGTTGATCGAGGTAGGTCATGGGACCGAAACTCGAAAGATACAAGGACCCGTTCGAAGTCTAGGCACAAGAATTTGACGTGTAACTATTGTAAGAAGAAGGGACACATTAAAGCCGATTGTTTCAAACTTAAAAATAAACAAAAGGCAGATAGTAAAGGTTCTTCTTCGGAGGAGGCCAATGTGGCCGAATGTGACACGGTTGATACTCTTTGTGTGATAGATACTAATGTTGATGATATACATTGTTGGGTGATGGATACGGGTGCTTCGCAACACATGACTCCGAATAGAGATTGGTTTGAGACTTATGAGCCTACGGATGGTAAGGTTCTCATGGGAAACAACAATATGTGTAAGATTGCCGGAATTGGTTCGGTGACGATTAAGTTCCATGATGAAAAGGTCTGAAGGTTGACGGGTGTGAGGCATATACTCGATTTGTCTAAGAATTTGATTTCCTTGGGGTCTCTTGAAGAAAAGGTGTGTAAGTTCCAAAGTGAAGGCGGAGTCCTTAGAGTTTCTAAAGGGGCTCTCACAATCATGAAGGCGAAGAGAATTGAAACTCTTTATTTCCTACAAGGTTCCACGGTCACGGGCTCGACCGCCATTGCACGTTCGGGTACTATCTCGGATGAGGATGCTACTAGGCTCTGATATATGAGATCGGGGCATATGAGCGAGCGAGGAATGACAATTTTGAGCAAAAGAGGCTTGTTGTGTGGCCAATGATGGGCAACTTGGAGTTTTGTGAGCATTGTGTATTTGGCAAGCATAAGAGGTTGAGCTTCTCCACGGTCATTCATTCGACCAAGGGAACACTGGACTACATCCATTCGGATCTTTAGGGACCTTCTCGCGAGCCTTCCAAAGGTAATGGTTCTCGTTACATGCTTACTTTCATTGATGATTTCTCAAGGAAGGCTTGGGTTTATTTCTTGAAAGAGAAAAGTGATGTGTTTCGCACATTCAAAGAATGGAAGTCACTTTTGGAGAACCAAACGGGAAGGAAAGTTAAGAGGTTGAGAACCGATAACGGTTTGGAGTTTTGCAATCGTGAGTTTGATAATTTTTGTAAGGCCGAAGGGATTGTTCGGCACAAGACGGTGGTCAACACTCCACAACAAAATGGTGTTGCAGAAAGGATGAATAGGACACTACTTGAAAGGTCTAGAAGTATGCTTTCAAATGCGGGTTTGGGTAAGGAGTTTTGGGCGGAAGCCATTAACACATCTTGCTATTTGGTAAATCGATCTCCTACCACTTCAATTGAGTTGAAGACACCCGAAGAAGTGTGGTCGGGTAAGACGGCCGATTATTCAAATTTGAGGGTTGGTTGTCTCGCTTATGCACATGTGAATGAAAGAAAGTTGGAGCCTAGATCAAAGAAGTGTATTTTTGTTGGGTATCCCGCAAATGTGAAGGGATATAAGTTGTGGTGTCCCGAATCATCCAAGTTCCTTATTTCAAGATATGTCATTTTCAATGAGTCGGTCATGTTGAAGGCAAATAATGTTGCACCCGAGCCGACCATTAAGGAGAATGAGACGGTTGAGAAGAAGGTGGAGTTTGAGGTGCCGGTCCAAGAAGGTGATGATTTGATCTCACATGATGATGTCAATTTGGAGGAAGTCCAAGAAGAGGCACAACCATATGCATTGGCAAGGGACCGAGCTAGAAGAGAAACACGACCACCTACAAGGTATGGATACTCCGACTTTGCTTATTGTTTGGCAATTGCAGAGAAGTGGAGTATTGTGAGCCATCTTCCTACAAGGCAGCCATTTCTTCTAAAGTGCGGCCAATTGGGTTGCCGCTATGAATGAAGAGTTGCAATCCTTGCAACAAAATGAGACTTGGTCTCTTGTGAAGCTTCCGAGTGGTAAGAAGATTGTGGGTTGCAAGTGGGTGTTTAAGAGGAAGATTAATGGCTCAAATCACGTGGATTTTCGATACAAGGCAAGGCTAGTGGCTAAAGGGTATAGTCAACTCCAAGGTGTGGACTTCAATGATGTGTTCTCTTCTGTAGTTAAGCACACCTCCATTCGAGTTTTGCTCTCTTTGGTGGCAATGAAGGATTTGGAATTGGAGCAAATGAATGTGAAAACTGCCTTCTTGCATGGTGATTTGGAGGAGCAAATTTACATGAGCCAACCGGAGGGTTTTGAGGTTGCGGGAAAGAAGGACCGTGTGTGTCTTTTGAAGAAGTCCCTTTATCACCTTAAGCAATCACTGCCGCAATGGTATAAGAAGTTCGACTCATTCATGGTGAGTATTAATTTCCATCGTTCCAATTATGATAGTTGTGTTTATTTCAAGAAGTTGGATGGTGGGGATTTCATTTACTTGTTGCTCCATGTGGATGACATGTTGATTGCATCCTCAAACTTGAAAGAAGTTAGGAGGTTGAAAGAGCAACTAAGTTCGGCATTTGAGATGAAAGATTTGGGGGCCGCCAAAAGGATTCTCGGGATGGAGATCACAAGGGATAGGTCCAAAAGAAAGTTATTTCTTTCACAAAAGAGTTTTTCCGAGAAAATGCTACGCCATTTTGGCATGAAGAAAGCGAAAGTTGTTTCAACACCTCTTGCGGCGCATTTCAAGCTTTCGGCCGCTTTAAGCCCAAAATCCGATGATGAGAAGAAATATATGGAAAATGTTCCATATTCGAGTGCGGTCGGGAGTCTCATGTACTTGATGGTGTATACTCGACCCGACATTGCTCAAGCCGTTAGTGTGGTAAGTAAATATCTCTCTTGTCCGGGGAAAGGGCATTGGGAAGCGGTGAAGTGGATTTTCCGCTATTTGAGAGGTACTATTGATGCTCGTTTGGAGTTTGGTAATGGCAAGAAACTAACGAGTTTTGTGGATGCGGATTTTGCGGGTGATTTGGATAAGAGACGTTCTTTGACAGGTTATGTTTTTACCCTTGGAGATTGTGCAATTAGTTGGAAGTCTACACTTCAAGCCACCGTTGCACTCTCAAGTACCGATGCCGAATATATGGCAATTACTGAGGCTATTAAGGAGACTATTTGGCTCAAGGCGTTCGCTAGTGAGATGTCTTCACTCGAGTGTCCTATTACGGTGTTTTGTGACAACCAAATTGTGATTCATTTGACCAAGGACTGCATGTACCATGAGAAGACGAAGCACATTGACATTCGATACCATTTTGTTCGAGATGTGATCTCGAAAGGCAAGGTTGCCGTGAAGAAAATTGGTACCGAATCGAATCCGGCCGATATGCTCACAAAGCCTCTTCCAATTGCAAAGTTCAAGCTTTGTTCAAGTTTGATGTCGGTTTGTTTCTAGCTAGTTTGAGCTAGTTTTGTTTCTAGCATGTTGCTAGTATATCTTTATGTTTACCTTTGTTTAGGTTATGTTTGCTTTATGCATTTGCTTTATGTTTTAGTTTGTTTTAGATGCAATTTGGTTCAAGATGAAGATTGTTATGTTTTGACCCAAATTGTTTTTTGGGCCCATTGGGCTTTGTATCTTCATATATGTAAAAGATAAAAATCAAGTGAAAAATAGATCAAAATTTCCTTTGGCTGTCTCTCTCGCTCTCTTCCCTTCTCTTCCTCATATCAAACCCTAGAAACCCCTAACAACATGTTATATTAAAAATAGCAAATATCTCTTCAACAGTTAAATTTTATCATTTTCTACACTTAAAGTTCTAAGACTTTAAATTTTACACCCCCATTTATAATTATTTTTCAACATATACTAATGAAAACATGGAATTTTATTTACAACTAATTATTGTCATACTATTCAAACTTGAGCTACATAATTGTTGTTTTATTGTTTACAGGGTTTTTCGTATTTTGTATTATTCCGAAGACGTGCCGTAGGCACGTGCCCACGGGCAAATCTCGTATATATATAAGACGGAACAAAATATAAGACGGAACAAAATATTCCGCCTTCTATATTTAGCAAATTCTCAAATCCACTGCTATATTTAGAAAAGTACGGATCCTTCTATTTCTATATTTTGGGTTTATAGCAAACGATGGTGGACTATCTTTTACTAAGAAAATGCAAAATTTGGGTTTATAGCAAACAATAGTGGATGCTCTTAAGGAGTGTTTCTATCATTGGAAAGTTGTGCTCCTTTGAAGACTCCTATATGTAAGGGAAGTTTTCAAAAGAGCCCATAAGTTTGGCGAGCTCACTGTGGTGGAAACATCCGATGAACGATTTCACTGTTCACCTTGCTAATATCTAACGTAGTCTAAGCATGTGAGATCAAGTCATTTGAAACTCAATTCGAACTTGCATCATATCGTTACAAAAAATCATTATGTTTTGCAATCTGTTGAATCTCCATTGCTCCTCTGACATGTATGTAAAGTTGAATAGGTCTCGAACGACTCATTGGCCAAGTATATGTATAATATCATCATCAAGTATATGTATAATACAACTCAATAGAGGCCGGAGAATATCATTTCCAAGAAAATATATGTATAATATCATCATCATCATCAAAATATTCCAGTTACACCTGCTCAATTCATGAAGCGAAGAGAGGCACGACTGAAATCCTTCATATGAAAGAGCATGCTTACCTGCCAACTACTGAGATCATATGAGATCCTTCATAGAAAGCGAATGCCTGCCTACCAACATCTGGAATCATAACTCAACTTGCGACGATGAGCATGCTTTAGTGTCATGACTAGATTTTCCATTATTTCCCTGTACAGGCATGAGAAAATTGGTAAGATTCCCTCAGCTAAACAAGAAACAAAGATTAAAGGGAACAAAAGATGAAAAAAGGCATTATAACCTATGTGGTGGTTAGTGGGTTGATGTGGGGAATATTTGCATGCCACCATGGTATAAATTTCAATCACAAACATAAATAAAAAGATGCATACTTCATAATTAGAGAAGTGACTGCTCTAAAATTAGATAAGGCCAAAAAGCAGCACCGGGTGATTGTAAATTTCTGCGTTAAGATATTCTTAATCTTTAATACCAACCATTTATAACTATGGAAAACATACAAACAAGTAAAAGGATTGTACCTGTAAATTAGCTGTGCATCAAATCCTATCGAAAAGCTTCCCAATTCACTTCTGAAATTAGTATTTCTTAGCCATCTCGGAATAAATCAAAATGTTGACATCCCAACATGCATCGCATAATCTCAAACAGGAACTCTTCATGATAGCCTGCTGGTGGATAGACTCGTCCAGAGTAGTGAAAAGCTTTGAATCTGCCGCTAATGTTACTACCATAACACACACAAATTACAGAAAGGAAATAAATTGTAGGAAGATATGAGCGGCTTTAATCATGCTCTGGAAATGTGAAAACTTTCACAACTAAGGCATGACGCTGCTTCAGACCGAACACACTTTGAGTCGCTTTATGACTACCATGTACAAAGCTGAAGATCTGACATGATATCAGTTTCAGTACGAAAAACAAACTTTCTTTCTATGTATATCAATCTAAACTACTGCTGACATTCCACTTCAACTTCCTTCGTAAATCGTAATTCATACTGCTGCAATCCCAATCCATTAGCTAATTTGTTTGAGCAACCTCACTAGAATTTGGGTTGTCCACAAGGTGAAATACACTGTCAAGTAATCACCAATACCAACAATACACATAAACAATAAGAGGTTATCCTCTAAAAACTCATCAGTAAGGAGTTTCTCTCTCTAGAAAATTCTAGAAAGAGAAACTAGATCTGAAAAAAGAACCCAACAAAACCCTAGATCTGAAAAACTCAATTCGGGGACAGCGCCTTCAGATCGGAGACCCTCGGCGACTCTGCCTTCAGATCCAATGGCGCTCATCGGGCGGTGCGCCGGTTTCTCAGCACAGGTGGTCGCCATTGCACCTTGCCTTCTACCGACGCTGTCGTCCGTCTCCATCTCCAGTGCCGAAACGGTTCCTTCGTCGCCACCACCATGTCCACGCTCTCGGGGCCGATTACGGTGATCTGCAGCCATCGCCCCTTGTGGCGAGAGGAGAAGGTGATACTTCATTTTGCTGAGTCTTGTATTGGTTTTCTGATTGAGAGAGGGTGTGAGAGTGAGTGAGTGAAGATGTTGCTCCTCACTACTTTATGTTGGTGCTGGTCTGTATTTGTGAGAAATCACTGGAGATAGCAAGGGCGTGAGAGAGGCAAAGGTATCCTCTTCATGGCTCTCTCATTGACTGCGGTTTTTTGTGGGGGAGCGATTTTTGCAAGAGTGTGGGTGGATAGGAGGTGTAGACTGAGCTTGGCAATTGTCAGGACTCTGCCGGCGGGGCTTGGGCCCAAAGATGGGGTCCCCCTGGTGAGTAGACTGAATTCAGCGGTTGTCATAATTCGGCCTGCGGGGCTTGAACCCAAAAGATGGGGTCCTCCCAGCGAGGAGAACGCAGAAATCGGTGGGTGATAAAATCCTGCCAAAATAGATTCAGGTGGGTGTGCATGCACCGTGGAGGCCGTGTACGAAGCTAAACTGACATACATTCAATTTTGCTGGTCCGAGCTTGTTTGTTGGCCTACCCTCCAGGGTTGTTGGAGGGACTTGTTGTCTGTATGGGTCATGGTGCTTCATGTATGTTCTATTTCCTGTCTGTAGTTTGTAATTCGGCACAGTACTCTGGATTTGTATCGTTAATTTCTTATTAATGAAACAGGGTGGCCATATTCCACATTTTTCTTCAAAAAAAACAATACACATACTTTTTAAGCATTACCTCTTAAAGCAGCTGGTAATAGGGTATTTCCATTTCAAGATAAAGCATGCTATAAAACCTAGCAATCTGCTGTAGAAGACTTGTGCATTGGTATATTCAAATCAATAGCCAAAATTTTCAAAATGAATAACATCATCATCAGAAGTGCTTTACTATACAAATTTGGACTAAACATATAACCTCCCTGAGTTCATAAATGAAGATCTTAGGTCAGAGAAATAGTAATTTTGCAATTATATAGACGCTCAAATATGAAAAAACAGGGTTGGTGAAAATAGGCTCTTATTATGCTTCAGATGCAAGAGCTACACACAATACACAGAGTTGACAAATAAAACCAACAGTAAACTCATACAACAAGGAAAACCCTGAAATCAATAATCCAGGTGCATAGGAATATTTTTCCAGATAGAGTGCGCTTTCTTTCAATTTGAACTCTTAAAGTTTTTTCACATGAATCACATCCAATGAAAAAAGTTCGTTGTAACAATGACAAAGAAGGTAATAGTCAACTTTCAACTTATCCAGAAACTAGGTAGCGAATGATATTTTTTGTCTACGCATACCTTCATTGAAACCCCATCCGCAAAGTCAAAAGTCTTGTACTAGAACACCCCCTTTTCTGTTTCTTTTTGGGTTTTTAACACGTATACCCCTAACAAATATGCTAATATCATATATACCCTTCAAAATTGTGTATTTTCATATATGCCCTAACAATGAGCTCATTTCTTATTTACCCCTAAAAGTTGCTTCAAATTACGTGTATTTGAAATTTATTAGATTAGCGGCGAATTTGGCTAAAAAACATGAAGAAGATGGAATTATAAAGATGTAATGTAAATTTGGCCATTTATTAAGAAAACTGAAGAAAAATTGGGAATTGTTGATGTGTTTTAGTTGCTTTTATAGTCGATTGAGTTTATTAAAAAAAAGAGAAGCTTGAGTAGTGGAAGAAAGGTATTTTAGTCATTTCACATAAAATCTATTAAATAAAATTGTATGTTTTATACATTTTTTATGTTTTTAAAATAGTTTAACTTAAGGGGTAACTAAGAGCTTGGATACACAATGTCAGAAAAATTGTGAAAATACACATTTGTGAGGGTTATATGTGATATTCACATATTTGTTAGGGGCATGCATGTTAAAAAACCTTTTTTTATTTTTTTTATTTTTGCCAAGTTCTTGCCTCATTCACCTTCCTCGACTTACCAGCACTGAAATTTCAGTATTGTCTACGACTTAACAGCACTTAACACCAGAACGGCAAGTACATGTAGCACAACGGCATATATTCCTTGCACATCTATATGGGTGACCAAGAAATGATTCCCTAAGCAGGTTTCTTCCTCATGCAGGCAGCTAGGGCCTAGTGAGATATAGAATCCAGATATTTCCTCGCTTATTGACACATCTTACCACTACATAACAATATCAAATAACTTGTGTCATATCTTATTTTCTAAGCCTTCATATGTAGTTCTGAATGAAAAACAAGAAGTGGCAGAAGAGTATATGCCTATGTGCTCGTATAAGGGTAAAAGTCATGAAACCCCACAATGTTTGCTTAGAAAATTACGAAACCCCCTAATCGATCAAATGACCCCCAATCCCCCACATGACGTCATCTTCTCTTTTTATAATTTTCTGATATAGAAAATGACCAAAATACCCCTACACAATATTATAAAGGAAAAAAACTGAAATCTTCACCCCTATAATTTTCTGATATATGAAATGAGAGAGAAGGGGATGAGTGGGTTTTTTACTTTCAATTCACTATATTAAAAAGACAAAATATATATGAAACATTCACCACTACTCTATAATTTTAATTTTCTGATATATGAAATTACCAAAATACTCCTACATTATATTTTTTTTTAAATGAAAGAGAAAAAAGAAGGTGATGAGGTGTTTTTTTTCCTCAAAGAACAATACTGTGTAGGAGTATATTGTTTATTTCTGTTAGAATTAGGAATAGAAAAATATTCTTTATTATTGATTAAACTGAATACAATTGACTCCTATATATAGGAGAGAAGAGAATACTAAACCAATACATTATTCAATGTGGGACTAAACTAATCTATCATCTAACACCCCCTCTCAAACTCAAGTTAGTTCAAGCAACAAGAGTTTAGAATACTGACGATGTTGATATGGAAGAAACGGCAAACTGTGATGCAGAAACGGCGCTTGATGGCGCATGTGACATAAACTGAGAAGTAGACTGATGGGATCTCACCCCTGACTTGAGATATAGTCGATGCTGGGATCTCATCCCTGAACTGAGAAATAGACTGATGGGATCTCACTCCTGACTTGAGACATAGTCGATGATGGGATATTGTCCCTGAATAAGAACTGGATGCTGATAACACCCCTTTTCAAACTCATGATCGATCAACCGGAGTGAGTTGACGACCTTTTTTTTCTTTTTTTTAGAGGAAAAAAAAACTGCAACAACACAGTAACCAACACAAGATCGAACGTGCACAATACGTGCAAAAGAGTACCCAGCCAGAACAAAGAGACAGCCAGAACAAAGAGAGCATCAACAGAGCAAGAGAGAGAGAGAGAGCAGCAGCACTGGCAGCAAACCCATGCAGCGTCGGTTGGGGGGTGGGTCTGGCTCGATGGCGGGGCCGATGGCGAGCAGGTGCAACGTCGACGGGATCGCAATCGAAGCTCCCCTTCGACGCTGCGGCGGTGGCAGCGCCATTACCGGAAGCAGCAGAAGCGGAGATGGAGTTGATGACGGATCTGTGATCGCGGTGGAGCTTCAAGGACGTTCGCAATGTCGACGGGATCGCAATCGAAGCTCCCCTTCTACGCTGCGGCGGCGGCAGCACCATTACCGGAAGCAGCAGAAGCGGAGATGGAGTTGATGACGGATCTATGATCGCGGTGGAGCTTCAAGGACGTTCCCCTTCTCAAAGTAAGATTCTGAAACCCTAGTGCCTCCCTTCTGAGGCCGCAGAAGTGGGGATCTGAGGAGTGCGGGAGAGGAGAGCGAGGGTGTTAGAAGAGAGACCAAAATCGGATCTTGATTTTAGGGGATTTTAGGGTCTGGGAATTTTTGGTAGATTTGGAGGATTTGATTGGGAGAGGAAGAGGGATGACGGCTAGGATTTTGGGGGAGATTAGGGTTTTGGTATTTGATCGGGAGCGGAAGAGAGAAGACGAGAACCACTCCACCTCGACGACGAAAATAAAATTAGTATAGGCCTTATAGAACGATAGGCTCCCTCTACTACACATTAATGACCCTACCGATGGATCAAAACTCCTAAGTTGTGGTAAGGGTGAAGGTTTTAATATTTATATTCTAACATGCCCCCGCAGGTTGAGAGCCATCTTTTTGGGGCCAAAACCTGGACTATACGCAGCGGTATTATTTTTTTTAATCCGTATTTAAATTGCGCAGCCAGTGAAATTCGAACCTGGGATGCTCTGATACCATATTAATGACCCTACCGATAGACCAAAACTCCGAAGTTGTGGTAAGGGTGAAGGTTTTAATATTTATATTCTAACAATTTCATATATCAGGAAATTATTTTTTAAAAAGATGACGTCAACCGGGGCTTCATTTGATCAAAATAAAACAATAGGGGGTTTCTTAATTTTCATAGCAAATGCTGGGGGGTTTCGTGACTTCTACCCCTCATCTAATTACACAAAGCCCGAAATCATATAATTAAATTAACCAATTTCCTTCGAATTACATAAACTAATAATAAGCGATAATAATGTCCAGCCATGACAAAACTCTTAGGTCATCTCGATTTTTCGCTTGCCTGAATTGCTCAAAAAATTGGAGTTTGCCGATACATAAGTTAAGAAGGAAAGAAAAGATAAACAACAATAAGCAATTGAAACCGAAGACTACAAAATGCATAATTAGCGCTATCACAGATAAGTAGGTATGAGAGACTGCAAGAGAGACAACACAATTGATTGAGCACAACGGGAAGATAATAAAAGTATATATTAGAATTTTTTTTTAATATCTGTTGTAGCTTAAACATTTAGACTTTCTCAGAATACAGTATCTTCATTTGAAAATCATGGTATACTTA
Organism: Hemerocallis citrina; assembly: GCA_017893485.1. Lineage (NCBI taxonomy): Eukaryota > Viridiplantae > Streptophyta > Magnoliopsida > Asparagales > Asphodelaceae > Hemerocallis > Hemerocallis citrina. The sequence continues at coordinate 197,728,245 of CM030365.1, forward strand.
TAAAAAGAATATATATTTATGAAACGATATATTTTGTACATGAAAATGAAAATAGAAATAAATGATCATTACAACATATTCTTATAACTCAAAAATATTAAATATTTGTTTTCAGATTTGAATATTTAAATATTTTTCATAATTTTCAATTAATTTTTAAAAACTCTAAGAAGCCAGTAACAACAATCCGGAGACACCGGGACAAAACAACTCATACCAAGACCGTAATCGAACATCCGATATGATACCTAATACCAAGCCCTGATAGGCTGATACAATGTTTTAAACCATCCAATTATTCAATCAGCACCCATGTGGAACTACAAGTTATAGACTTAGAAGATAGCGCATGTTTCAAATTAAAGAATAACTGAACTCAGGAAGGATACGAATATTTGGAAAAAACAAAATGTAAATTCATCATATTTTGATATTATTAAGGAAGAAAAGAGATTGTAAATAACTTGATGATTTGTTATTAGTATGTGGTAGTATATATACAACTTACCAGATCTGATCAAGCTAACAGATCTCCACTAATTTAGTGCTAGAATCAAGCTAACAGATTCCTACTGATTCTCCACTAATCAATACAACTTACCAGATCTGATATTGGAGTAAATCAAGCTAACAGATTCTCCATTAATCAATACAACTTACCAGATCTGATATTGGAGTAAATCAAGCTAACAGATTCTCCACTAATCTCTCTGTCAACAGATTTACCAAACTGAGTATCAATCTAATTATTATTATTGATATCCTCCTGTATAATCTGGAAGAGAGATGCAACTTGGACAGTAAGGACTCGAACCGAGGACGAAGCAGTGGTTTTGTTAGAATATCAGCAAGCTGATCATCAGTGGACACAAAAGACACTCGAAACCTGTCACGTTGGACATTTTCTCGGACAAAGTGACAGGCTAAGGCTATGTGTTTCATCCGAGAGTGGAAGACAGGATTAGCACTTAGATTTGTGGCACCAAGATTGTCGCAATATATAGCCGGATTGGTAGTGGGCGTGTGACCAAGTTCTGTAAACAAGGAAAGGACCCATAGTAGCTCACTAGCCGTGTCAGCCAAGGCTTTATATTCTGCTTCTGTTGATGATCGAGCAACAGATCGTTGTTTTCGGGAGCTCCAAGAGATGGGAGTGCTGCCGAGATACAACAAATAACCAGTTGTTGAAATATAATCATCCTTGTCGCCCGCCCAATCTGCATCCGAGTAGGCATAAAAATTCAGCGGAGCAGTTGCCGAGATGAAGACTCCTTTGTCACAAGAGCCCGCCAAATATCGGAGCACTCTTTTGAGTGCAGACCAATGCGTCGTTCGTGGGTTCTGCATGAACTGTGCAAGTTTGTTGGTGCTGAAAGCAATATCTGGGCGAGTAAGACTCAAATATTGGAGACTTCCAACGAGTGCTCGGTACTCAGTTGGGGAAGGCAGGAGGTAACCTGAATCCTTGAGTAATGGAACACTGGCAGACAAGGGAGTGGATGCCGGTTTTGTATCTGCCATGCCAGATTTATGTAGCAGATCAGTGATATATTTCCTTTGTGAAAGAAACATACCTGCAGCGGAAGGAATTACTTCAACACCCAAGAAATAGCTAAGACAACCAAGGTCTTTTAATGAAAAATGAGCAGCGAGTGTGGCAATGAGTTTAGACAACTCGGCAGAGGAGCTCCCAGTGACAATTATATCGTCAACATACACTAATAAGTACAGTGTAACACTCAGTTTTTGGTAGATGAAGAGAGAAGCATCTGCAGTTGAATTTACGAAGCCAAGGGAGAGCAAGAATACTCGGAGCTCCGTGTACCAGGCGCGGGGTGCCTGCTTTAGTCCATAGATTGCCTTTTTGAGGTGACAGACATGATCCGGGAAGTCTTTGTTGACGAAACCAGGTGGTTGTATCATGAAGACTTCCTCCTTGAGTGTCCCCTGAAGGAACGCATTGTTGATATCAAGTTGACGTATTGACCAACCCTGGCGAACTGCAAGTGTTAGGACGACTCGAATGGTTACCGGTTTAACAACTGGGCTGAATGTTTCCGTATAGTCCCAACCAGGGCGTTGGTGAAACCCTTTGGCAACTAACCGAGCCTTGTAATGATCAATTGATCCATCCGAATTCCGTTTGATTCTGAATACCCATTTACAGCCAACCAAATTCTGAGTAGAGGACCGACTAACAAGATCCCAAGTGTTGTTGCGGTGTAAGGCATCAAATTCAGCTTGCATGGCTGAGCGCCAATCAGGGTCGCGAAGAGCCTGGGTGATGGTGCTGGGTTCGATGGGAGAGGAGGGTCGGACATGGAGGTTGAGCTTGTTGATGGGTTTGACGATGTTGTTTTGAGACCGGGTGATGATCCCACCGCCATTGGGTTTCTGTCTCTTGACAACGGGTTGGGTTGGTGGGGCAGGGAGTTGTGGAAATGGTTGTGATATTGAACTGGAGGATTGAGTGGTGTGGGTGGGTTCGTTTGGGGTTGATGATTGAGCCGAATTTGGTGGGTGGGTGATGGAGGGAGAGGGAGTGGCAGCGGATAAGTCTTCAGGTGTGTTTAGAGTGGTACTCACCGTGGGTTGGTCTATGGGCTGTAAAATGGAGAGTTGGAGTGGGCATGTTTGTTGCTCTACACTTGAATTGGATTGAGCCACTAGAGAGCTGAACGGGAATTCAGATTCGACGAACTTCACATGGCGAGAAGTGTAAATCCTTCCTGTTTTGGGGTCGAGACACAAATACGCATGTTGATCAGCCGAGTAACCTACAAAAACACACATAGCAGACTTTGGCGCAAGTTTGTGATCAGCATATGGTTTAATCCAGGGAAAACACAAACATCCAAAACATTTTAACTTGTGATAATCCGGGCTAATGTTGAGCAATTTGGAATAAGGTGATTCATACCCAAGAATTGGAGTTGGGAGGCGATTTATGAGGTAGGCTGCGGTGCTTATGGCGTGAGGCCAATAGGTTAGGGGCAATCCCGAGTGATGGAAGAGAGAGAGACCGGTTTCGGCGATGTGACGATTCCGGCGTTCTGAAATTCCGTTGTGCTCGGGTGTATGAGGTGGGGTGGTGTGATGACTTATACCATGGTTGCTTAAAAAGGGACGAAGACCAATATATTCGCCACCATTATCTGTGTATAAGATTTTTATTTTGTGGTGGTAGAAATTTTCAATAAGTGATTTAAATTTTGGAAATATGGTTTGCACATCAGATTTGTGTTTCATTGGATAGAGCCAGATATAGCGAGTAAAATGATCAACAAACATGCAATAGTAACGAAGACCATCAATGGATAAAATGGGAGAAGTCCATACATCCGAAAAAATTATTTCCAATGGATAAGAAGATTTTAGAGTGGATTCATGAAAAGGAAGCTTGTGACATTTGGTAATTTGGCATGAGTTGCAATCTGATTGCTGGAATTTATTTGAGCCCAAAGAAAAATGTTGTTGAATGAATTTGAAGATTGAAGATGAAGGATGCCCAAGCCTATGGTGCCATGATGCAGAGGATTCCGTGTGGACGGTGTGGACGGACGGTGAGGTAGCGGGCCAGAGATAAAGTCCATCCACACATGGGCCTTTATGGGTTGTTTGGTCCGTCTGCAAGTTCTTTACATAAAAAGTTTGGCAGGAAAACAACAGCAGAGTTAGTTTGTTTGGTAAATTTAGAGACAGAGATGATATTTTGTTTCATGGAAGGAACGCACAAGGCATTAGACAAGGATAAATCATTAAGTAAAAGTGTTCCAGAATGAGAGATGTTTGAACCTGAACCGTTACCCATAAACAGCGAGTCGGGGCCAGTGTACGGGTGATGAAGCGCCAGGTTTGCAAGATCATTGGTTATGTGATGCGTTGCTCCACTGTCAACCAAAAAACCAGTCTGAGATGGGCCAGCAGCTGCAGTATTGGCCCGAGCTTGTCCAGTGTAAGCCGGAGGATCCCGAGGAGGGGGTGGGATACTGGGGTGTTGCTGTCTGAAGGTGTGGCACTGAGATAGAACATGCCCTTTGACATTGCACCATTGACATCGGCCTAGAAACGGTTTTGGAGGGTTGCGGTAGCCAGTGCGCTGATTAGACTGTGCAGAGAATTGCCCTGACCGAGACCTGTTGTTGAAGTTAGGCCGAGCCTGAGCACTTAAGGCTGTAATTGGAGCAGGATTCTGTCTCTGAGCAGCAACGATGGAGAGTTCCTGGATGAGAAGCTTCTCGAGGAGGTCATCAAAGGTGATTGGGATGTCCCTTGCATTCACGCCGTCAATGACGGCTCTGTAGCCGTCGTCGAGACCGCGCAAAACATGGTCAGTCATGTCTTCAATAGAGACAGGAGATCCAAGTGATGCAAGAAGATCTGCTGTTTGCTTCAGGGAATGCATATAGGTTGTGATGGATTGTGTACCTTTGGAAGCCGTACGGAGACGCTCCTTTAGTTGCTTGAGATGACTGCGGGATGCCTTGGCATAGGTGCTTTTGAGAAGGGTCCAAAGGTCATGCGACGTCTTTGTCTGAGACACCAGGGAGGCCACTTCATTGGAGAGAGTGGTGAGGAGGGTGCCATAGATGAGGCGGTCCTGTCGACGCCATGTCTGATAGGCAGGATTTGGGGTCGTCACTGGAGGCGATGCAGTGGTGGAGATTGTTTCCGATGGCGCGGGGAAGGATCCATCTGGATATTTGAGGAGATCATGGCCATCAAGGAGAGCTTCAACTTGGAGTTTCCAATTGAGATAATTGGCGGGGAGTAGCTTGGTGACACTGATAAGGGTGATACAGACAAAGGGTTTGGAAGGTTCATAGGGGTTGGAAATGAAGGAGGTGCTGTCGTTGGCCATTGGAGGCAAGGGTGAGGGTTAGGGTAAGGAGCGGCGTCCTTAATTAGAGAGAAAGAAGGCAGGATTGTTTTGGCTCTGATACCATAAGGAAGAAAAGAGATTGTAAATAACTTGATGATTTGTTATTAGTATGTGGTAGTATATATACAACTTACCAGATCTGATCAAGCTAACAGATCTCCACTAATTTAGTGCTAGAATCAAGCTAACAGATTCCTACTGATTCTCCCCTAATCAATACAACTTACCAGATCTGATATTGGAGTAAATCAAGCTAACAGATTCTCCACTAATCAATACAACTTACCAGATCTGATATTGGAGTAAATCAAGCTAACAGATTCTCCACTAATCTCTCTGTCAACAGATTTACCAAACTGAGTATCAATCTAATTATTATTATTGATAATTATTACACTCAGAGAGACATGAGAGGGGGGGGGGGGGGGGGGGGGGAATTAAGACCTAAAAAAGAAAAATTAAGATAAAAATGCAAATGTTCCTTCATCACGGAAAAAGTATAAAGACTTGTAGGAAAAGCAACAAAATACCAACTATCAATCAGTAACTTTGAAGTTCATTTGCCAATGGGCAATTCATGAAGTATTTAATACCTAGATAGCAAATATGGATGCAAAATCATAAAACCACAATCCAACTAATTCAAGATATTTTTTTGCAATAAAAATAATAAAATACTCAAGCATGTAGAAAGCATTGAATTAAAAAAAAAACACACACACCCAAACAAACAAATGCAAAGATAAGATATAACAGCAAAGAGTAGAAAACTGCTGCATGAACAAGCATAAAAAAAACTATGGGAAATGAACAAACAGTCAAGTTAAAGATTCCTATGAAGTAAGACAAAAATCAACTGCAATATAAACTGATAATATTAGATTCTTATACTAAGATAGAATGACAAATGTAAACTATCCTTTTCCTTCTGTTTGCATCATCTTACCTAATGGAGCAAAGTCTGCAAAGATCAAACTGTCCTAATTTTGTTGAATTAAAAATTAATCCAAGGCAACAGGAAACATACCAGTCTCAGCGACCCCTTTTCGATGAACAACCCTAAAATAAGCATGATATTTCTTTCCGTTAATCTTTCAGTCTAGCCACTCACGATTAAGCTCTGCAAAGATGATAACATCCACTATGAAAATTATAAGATAAAATATAAGGTATCTCCTATTATTGGCAAACATTCAGGAATAGCACAAAGGACACGTTAGCAACTGCTGAATATAATTATAAGATTCTAACTTTATGTAGCCATATACCAACAAAGATCAGGAACCATGTCAATACCCGATTACTGAAGGGTCATCTTTTTTATGGATGCAAACTAAAATTCCAGCCCGATAACCTGAACATCATTCCAGGTTTTGAACATGCAGAAATGACAATAATATTAAGAAGATGAAAATTGTACTACTAGTTGAGAAGCCAATACCTACTTTCAGCAATTTAATGACCCATGCCATAGGAAGAAAAACGGCGCTGACAACAAAACCTTTTGTGTCAAGTAAAAGAAACCAATTTTCACTATGCCTGTACAAAGAAAACACTCACTTGACTCCCATAATGATGCGATGGAAAAATATGCTGCCAAGCATCAGTAGATTAAGCAAATAATCTAAGCTTTAACGTCTTATATGCATGTTGGAGTCACTGTATTCATCCACATTTCATTTTCTACGCAAGGTGGGTTATATCAAATGTTTAAACAATTTCTCCTAGTTAATTAAATGTGAACAACAAACTGGCATAAGTGTAACCTAAAAGTACACATTATCAAACAAAAGACAAAGCTGACACTTCTTCATGTTATAATGATATGATCAGCAGCCATGCAAAGTAGTAACTTTAAAAGAGTAAAGAAGACATCTCTCTTGACTCCCATAATGATGTAACTGATCAAAAAATATGCTGACTTCACTAGTAAAGCATCAGTATATTAAGCAAATAAAGCAAATAATGCACATTTTACCATCGGTAGCAGTAGAAGTAGAAGACTCCCATAATGATAATAGTGAAAAAAATTCCTGACTTGACTAGTAAACTAATAAAGTATAATAACTACTAAGCAGATAATGCAAATAGAAGAAGAATGCATGTCTTAACATAAGAACTCTCGTAATCATGTATGATGAAGAATAAGTCGGAAGAAGTCATGCAGCTATATAAGCAATTCAGATACTGAGATTTTAAGCAGAAGAAGAGGTCATGCAGTTATATATGCAATTTAGAAACTGAGGTTATAATTAAAAGTATTCATCACACGATAAATTAGATGAGGCGGAGATCCACACATTGATATCAAGCTTAAATAAGCTATTATGTATCCCTTGAAAATATAATTCAACAGCACACTGAAACCATTTGATAAGGCCCTTAAATGAGTCATATGGTATATAACTCACCTGAGGAAAGAATGATAAAATCGGCATCAGTACTCGCTAACAAATGAGTAGAGTGTGGACAATACACATAAACTTAATCAATTTGGAAATTCAATTTGGACAAAGCAATTAACAATGCAGAAAGATAATCAAAGAGAGTTACTCAAACAACTAAAGAACACAATCAAGGCCCACAAAATCACAGGGCGTACCTTCCATGTTTAATAAACTAACTTTTGAATATAGTAAATTGATATCATAATGAAAATGAAGTGGAAAATGATATTGTACACATTAACATATGGACATCACTTTCGTATAAAAGAATGCCTTGTCTATTCAACCTGAAAGTACTTCGCATCACGGAGTACATCAAACTATATACTAAACATCCAGCGAACAGCTGAATAAAACTTGGCATTTTGTCATCATTGATACATATCCCAATCAAACTCAGGGTGTGAGAAAACCTCATAATCAGTTGGTCCATCAACAAGGCTATCGACTGTTTGCATTCCTCCCAAAATAGATGGCTGAATGACATCAATCTTAGAAGGAAGCACTTTATAACAGAAAAAGATACCAAGCGTAAATATTGCCTGCAGCTTTGTTGAGTCACCCTGCAGGGATAAGGAACAAGACCACACAAAAGTGCATAATGCACAGTACCCGGTCCATTAGCATCCCGTCATTGCCAGTTGGAAATCCTCGAACTCTGTACAGGAACAAGAAGTTATACTTGTCCACTACATACTGATAACCAAAGTAAATGGCACCAACAAAACCACCAGTGGAGCAAGCAATGAATATATCATAGTGACGTAAAAATTGTAAGATTAAAAGCATAATACTGGGCAAAATCAAATGTCTGCTTGGGTGCATGGATGCTTTCTTTGTACCAACAGATCAAGATGTATGCTGCAAAATTGTTTATAATGCATTCAAGATGAAAAACTGAAGTTTGCCTGAACATGTAAGTAGAATGCAATCTCAAATTACAGCGAAGATGAGAGGCACACACATTTTAACTTTCTGGTTAGCTATGATTTCAACAAGCCAGCAGCTTTGAGCTAAGCATCGATTCTTTCTTTGTACCTCCATTCAGTAATTTATCAAATAGACCAATCCTCCCTAACCTTTTATCTTAGAGTTGAGTAAGTGATGAATTCGTTTGAAGTAAAATGAAATTGTTGATGAGGGCATGAGAAACTTGACATACGGGCGAGGACCATAGATTTTGATCTGGCGCACGTGAGTGTCCCTTCCATTGAGGTGATTTGAAATAACAGCAAGTTGGAGCATGAAGGTGTGAATAAATGTTTCACTGTAAAACACAACAAGTAAGAGAACTACATTGTTTCAGAATAAAAAAGAGGTAAATTTTCAAAATTTTAATTTAAAGCAAGTTTAACTATATAGGATCTTGCATAATAGCCTCTACACTGTACAGAAAACATGTCAGCTGGAAAATGGCACCAATTATCATGTGTTGAGCTATAAACACGCTAATTAAGTGTGTGATGATACCACATTGACAAAGAAAATGATAAATACAAAATGAAATAAGTAATATAATGCCCATAACAAACAAAATTTAATGCACTGTATAGAACTTCTATAGTATATCATAATCATCTAGATCATATAGACCAAGTGACCAACCATACACAAAATTTATTAGAAAAGCTAAAGACTCAAACTATATTCAAATTTGTCAATTTGAAGCCTCTCCAGTATTATATTAGTGAAAACAAACATCATCGCTTGAGCGGTACCAGTCCTTGTCATCATTATGCAAGCCTTTACAATTAAACTGTTATTAACTAAGAATAAAAGCTATAACGTGGGGAAGATTGGATAGGCCTACAATTGGTCATCAAACTGCTCTCAAAGCTCTCAAAGGAGAAACCCCCAAAATCTACTAAAATGGACAAAATAATAAGGATGGTAAAATAAATTGTTCCCATCTTAACTCCAGGGCACGAAGTTCCCTCGAAGCTAACCTAAGGTAATGCAAGTTCGAGCAACTTCCAATATAATTAGGCACTAGTGATCAGGAAGATGAGTAGGATGTATATGGAGTCATTAATTTATCTACTATGAAGCACATATACTTCTATTGGGTAACCGTGTCATGTCGGACACAACAACCGTCGTACTAGAGAAGTTTTACAAAAAAAATTCCTCGTGTCGGTGTGTCGTGTCGCAATGTCTCTGTGTCCCATGTCCATGTCTATGCATCTTAGTTTATGTACAAGACACCAAAAAGGGAAGTGAAAAATCTCCATCGTCTTTAACCAGATTCAGTGCCAACTTTGCAGTCATAGGTACAAATGAATATGCTGCAAATGCGTGTATATTTGTAGTATTCCTTCATGAGTTCCCAAATATTTATATACATAGAATTAGCAAGTGATATATTTGTGACAATTCTGTCATTGACATGAATGTTGATATTTATAATAAAAAAAAGAAGCAAACAGAATTATTACCGGGAATCGGTTCCTGAGAGGGATATGTAGACCCATCCAGAGGGTTTGACAAGCTCCACAGTTTTAATATCCTATTTGGCAAGAAACAATACAGCATATAGAGTAAACAAAAAAGCATCAACAATGAGTAGACATTAATGTAATGAGGGCCAGAAAAAGACAGAAAAAGGTTGTCGTCTCGGAGGAATACAAGTCCATTCCCAGGCTTGCAAGAGCTCACACTCCAAGCCGCTTTCTTCGCCATCTCTCTCGGATCATCGTCGACCGTCAGATGTTCCTTCCCGCCACCTGATGTCTCCTCCTCCTCCCCGTCCGACTCCGCCATTTCCTTCTTCTTCTTCTTCTTCTTCTTCGAGGTGTTAGGGCTTAGATCTGAGAATCGGATCTTTTTCCCAAAATAGACCACATTCTGAAACTAATTCCCAAAATAGATTATTACTTCTTCTTCTTCGTATCCTCGTATTTAAAATGTTAAAAAGATTATTACTGCGTTGGTTGCTTCAGTCAAATGTAATTTGTGACAATCTATGTGTTGTAATGTAGTCTATGGCTCGATTTAGTAAATTGGGTACGGGGATTTTAATTAGCAGTGATACTTTTTGCAAGCTGCCTTTTGCATCATATTGATTCTAAAGCTGGTGATACGAGTACGAATATATATGAAGAAACGGTGTGACAGAGTTGCTCATAATGATGTTCAATGAAGAAAGGGTGTGACAGTTGCGGATAATGGTGTTCAATGTGATGCGGCAGACTGCGTAGTGGCTGCCTGCAAGTGTATCTGTTGTAATTGTTTACACTTTACTTTTAAGGGACAATGACCAAGAGGCACCTAAAGTTTGTGCTAATAGTCTAAACACAACTGAAGTTACGGTAATACCTCAATAGCACCAAAACTTCTATTATTTGGACCTAAAGACCCCCAGCATTAATTTCTCAGTTAAGTTAGTGAAATACTCCTGGAATATACCCCCTTAACGGGTTTAAACCCGTTAAGAGGCACGTGAAAAGACCAAAAAATTCCTCTCCCCTTACCTGTTCTCTCTCACATTCGCTCTCTCTCTCTCCCGTCTCTTTCCTTCTCCCGCTCTCTCATTTCTGTTTCGAAACCGAAAACAGAAACCCCCCTCTCCATCGTCTTCCTCGTCTCGGTCGACTCACCCTCAACCCCGTCGAGCCACCTCGACTCATCGCCTCCTCCATCCTCATCCGCCATTGTCATTTGTCACCCCCCTCTCCCTTCCTATGTTTCGAAAGCGAACCAGAGCAACCCCCATCCGCCATTGCCAAGCTCCACCACCTCCGAGAACCCCCCATCGAGCCTCGCCGCCAGTCCATCTGCCTCCGCCTTCTATCCCCAGTCACGACCACCATCTCCCCTTCGACTGCACCCGAAGAAAACCTACCTGCCATTGCCACTTGCCATTTCCGTCGTCTTCATCCCGAAGCTTCGACCACCTCACTTCATCGTCTTCCACCTCCTCTCCTCCTTTCGAAGCTCCACAGGGCTTCGTCCACCGCCTCGCCTCCCCCTCGTCATCGTCATCCCGAAGCATCGCCATCGTCTCCTCCTCTGTTTCGTCGAGAAACAGAGCACGCCGCCATTTCTCTTGGTCGCTGTGTCGCTTCCCGACGGCAGTGTCGCCGCCGCTCTTCGTCGTCGCTCTCGCCGCCAGCATCCCCAGCCATCGCCGCAGTCGCCCGCCATCGCTCTTTTTCTCTCTCCCCCGTTGCGTTGGAGAAGACGAAGCACTGTGTGGGTGCTTTTGGTGTTTGCTATTCGGAGGAGAGGGGATCGTTTGGTGTTTGGTGTTTTGGGAGAACGAGATTGGTGGGATTTGGTGTTTGGTGTTTTGGGAGAACCAGAGGGGATCGTTTGAGTTGGGCATGGGGGTAAAAAAGTAATTTTACCCCCTAATTGTTAAAAAACTAACGGAATTGGACGCCAGGTGCCTATAGGTCCAATTTTGACCAGTTCAGGTGTGTTTAGGGTATTACCGTAACTTCAGGTGTGTTTAGGATATTAGCACAAACTTTAGATGCCTTTTGGTTCTTTTCCCTACTTTTAAATAGTAAATGGCGGGAAGTAGTGAGAGGTTGTAACTGAATGAAGGGAACAACTATAAATAGTAGGTTGTAATAGAATAGAGGGATTATGTTGAATGATATTGATTTCTGATTTTCCTTATCCGATCTCTCTTTCTCCCTTAGCCCCATGTTCTTCCCCAATTCTCTCTAAATCTCCAATTCTCCTAATCCTAACTTCTACATTCTTCCCCAATCCAATTATAGTCGTATCATTTGGTGCTTTCACTGATTTGAATTCGACAATTTGATCTTCATTTCACCAATTTGAGCTTCGGCAATGGTGGATGGAAATCGATCGATGGTTGATTTAATGGCAGAGATGATTCATCGGTGTACAGCGATGGAAAAGAAGATTGATCAACTTCTTCAACTACTACCATCAACTGATCAAGATTCGCAACACAATGTAAGAAATTATGCTTTCTCTAATCATGAGTGTTGCTGCTAATTTTGGTGTGGGAGCAAACAGATGAATTTGTGGATTCTTGGAGAAAATGATAAAGCAAATTTGTTGACCTGTTGACCTTCACCAATATGTTGACTTGGTCTCTTGCCGTTGCTGCGAACCTGCAAAAAGTGCGAGACACCGGGATGGATCCCGGTGACGCACCCTCCGACGCTCTTGTCAGTAATCTGAATGATTAAGCAAGAACTTAAAACTAGAAAAGTATTGATTACCTCTTAATGGTGGTGGATGGGGGATATTTATAGTCGCCTTAGGGATCAGATTAGGAATGTAATTCCTGTGATCAGATAAGGAATGTAATCCCTAATTCTCAGTGAACGGATAGATATGAATCAGGACTGTTGATTTAGATTAATCAGAAACCCTAATTCTATCCTGCTGGACCGGGTTCATTTCTGGTTGGGACCCGTACCCAGTTGAGGTGGATCCGTTCGTGGGTTATTGGGTCTTGAAGAAAGACCCAGTTCCCATTTCAGACCCATTTTTAGGTGAAATTACCTTTTTACCCCTGAGCTTTAAGATTCGTTTTTGATTTGAACGGCTCCGATTTAATCCCATTTTTAGCCATATCACGAGCCCCCCACTCCTGGAGACTGAGTTTTACAATCTTCGAGGAGTAGTTTTGTTATTCTAATGGCGTACGAGATTTTATCGGTGTTCTTAAGGGAGTTTGGATCTTGCTCGGGGTGTAACGGTGTTATTCTGGACTTGTAAAATGCCCAAAAAATATCCTCAGAATTTTCTGGATTTTTGGTGATTTTTCCAGATTTTTATGAGTTTTTTCTCATTTTTTTGAATTTTTTATTCATTTTCAGAATTAAATAATTAATTATCGAAAATATTAATTAATTATTCTAATTAAATAATTATATTTTTCAGAATTTTAAAATAATTTTTCTGAATTAATAATTATTTTTAGAATTTTTAATTAATTTTTTTCGATTTTTAAATATTTTTTCGGACTTTTTAAATAATTAAAACAAACAAATAAATAAATAAATTAATTAATTAAATATTACCTGGACACGTGGCGCATTTCTGGATGTCGATCATGATCAGATGTGCACGCATCGCAAGGCAGATCACGTTCTGTGCGTCGATCGTGTCGTGACGCGAATTTTGAGAAGATCGGACGGCACGTGTAGGTCAGTAGGGTATTTTCTCCAATTTCAAGGTCGGTACCTCGTCCACTCGGCTCGGCACCTCGGTAATTGTCGAAGTATTGGTGTTGTCGCCACGTGGCATATATATATATATATATATATATATATATATATATATATATATATATATTTGTTTTCTTTCTTTCTTTCTTCCCCCGCTGCCTCTTTCTCTTCTTCGCTTCCTTCTCCTCTGCTTCCTTGACCGGGAACCTACCTCCGACCCCAACTCCTACCCTGTCCCTGTAGAACCCCGTATTTTTAAATATTATTTTAATTATTTGAAAAATGAACTTAAATGAATTTTGAGGATTTAATTGATATTTTCTAAAGGATTTATCTTTTGTACACGTGCAAAACACGTGCAAATGACTTTTGAGAAGTTTGAAAAATTAAGATTCCTTTATGAAAAATCATTATTTATTATTTGGGATTTATTTAGTATTTTTCCGGATTTTTCTGAATTTAATTAGTACTATTTGCAAATTTTAAGAAAAGAAGGACCTTTTTGTAAAATTGACATTTTTAAGGGCTAAAGTGCAAAATTGGCATTCTGGACGTTTTAAACAGTATTGGTTAAGATTTAGAAGTATATTTTCTATTAAATCCTAATTTTAATGAATTTTGGATGAGTTTCCAAGAGTAGATAGATATATATAAAATTGTATTTTGAAGGGATTGTTTTGCAAATGTATTTGGAAACCCTAGAACCTAATTCCCGGCCTATATAAAGAGAGTCGCAGCCGTCATTCGCTGCATAACTCCAGATTTAATATATTACTATTTTCTTGGTGATTGGAGAAAAAGTTCTTGGGTCTAGCAAAGGAAGGCTTTTGTGGATTCTTCTTGATTCTAAAAGGTGAGTGATATGGACTTGTTTTGTGTATGTGTATGTGGCATGCTGTTTTGTTTGATATTTTCACATTTTGTATGAAATCGATGCCATGATAGTTATTCGTAGTATGTATGTGAAATCCATGAAAGATTAGTAGATCTCGATTGATAATTCTTGATTGCTTGAAACATGATAAGATTTGACGATAGTTATAAAAATAAGAAACTTGATGGATGAATCTCAGGATCTGGTGATTATGAATCGGATTAGATTCGAGTTGGGGAAGAGATTTGGTATTGAGATGGACACTAGAATTTATTATTTGATTTCAGACCTAGTTTGTGAGAATCGTAGGCCAACAGTCGACTGGTCCACGACTCAGTCGACTGGTACGACCCTAACATTGTATTTTTAGACTTTGAGAAATCGTTCGGGACAGTCGACTGGCACTATTATCAGTCGACTGGTATGCTGAGTAAAGTTTTGTTCAGTCTTTCGGGACAGTCGACCATTACCCCCTATGAGTCGACTGTTAGCACTTGGGTTGTTCTTGAGAAATTATTGGTAATTGTTTCGGGTAAGTCGTCTGATGTTTGATTAAGTCAACTTACTGCACTTGTTATAATCTTGGATATTGGTTCTCGAGGCAGTCGACTTATTATAGCATAAGTCGATTGGTTCTGATGAGTTTTCATGATCTTGAAGGTTCTTGTTATCGTTAGTTTGTTTGTAGATGAATATGTTCGTCGGTGTAATAGTCACTATTGGTGATGCATGCCGGGTATGTATTCGATCTATACCCTCTTTAGTATCTTTGTAGATGAATATGTTCGTCGGTGTAATAGTCACTATTGGTGATGCATGCCGGGTATGTATTCGATCTATACCCTCTTTAGTTTTGTAGATGGATATATGGGTATCCGATCTATGGCATTATTGGTGATCGATTGTTGGACATACATCGTGGTATTGAGATTTATTGATAATTGGGCATGTTCAGATATGTGTGGATTATTGTTTGTTCAGAACAGTCGACTGGTTTCTACGACAGTCGACTGTACCGTACAGTTGAACTGTACATATTTTGAGAGAAATTGATTGATGGATACTTGATCGTTGGTATTGTCGCTCGACTTGGTTCACTCATGTACTGGCCTATCGTTCTTGTTTCAGATTACATGTTCGGTTTATGTATTTTGTTCAGTACATGTTGAGTGAGAATTTATGTCTATTTGTTATCTATGTTTGTTGTTTATATCACTCACACCATTTATGGCTGACCCCGTAGTTTTGGGGGTTAGGGTTCAACTCTAGCCTCACATGTTGCAGGTTGCTTAGAATTGGAGGCTTGGATGCTTGGGTTAGCTGTAGAGAGTATGAGTGTTATAATAGAGCCTTGTGTAAATTGTTGTAAGAAGAGTATTGTAAAAGAATTATTGTAATTTAAGGTGTTTGTATTTCCGCTGCTATTTGAAAGAAATTGTTGTAATAAAGATTTGGAATAAAATGATTTGAGTTTTTGGTCTATGTATATTGTTACATTGAAGTGGATCGCTGGGAAAGTGCCACGTATTTTCTAAGTTTCGTATTAGAAATTCGGGGCGCTACAGTCCCCGCCTCCGAGGGCGTCGCCGGAGCTTGAGGAGGGGGAGCTTGGTGATGGGGGAGTGGAGCTCTCCCGTAGGTTCGTCGAGGAAGGAGCTCGGCGCGTCGGAGTCGAAGGTGGAGCTCGGTGTAGGGAGCGTTGTAGCTCGGCTATGGGTTCGGCACCGTTGGAGCTCGGAGGTGAGCTCGGCAGTGGAGCTCGGTGCGAATGGAGCTCGCGATGGTGGTGCTCAGAGCTCGTTCGTGGAGCTTGGAGGAGGTCGGTATTGGTTCGGCGAGGCCATGGCGGGGTTCGTCGAATGTGGAGCTCGGGGGGAACTCGAAGAAGGAGGTTGAAGATGAGTTCGGAGACGATGCTTCGGAGTTGGGTTCTTCTTCCTCTGATCTGTTTGCAGGGGCGGATCCAGGGGGGCTTGGGTATGCTACAGCCCCCCCCAATATTTGACATCTGCTTGTATTTTTTTTTTTTTTGGTATATTAATATGAATTTATGCTTCAGCCCCCCCAAAAAAATTTTAAAGCCCACCCCAAATATATTTTAAAGCCCACCCCATATATATTTGGGCAAACCTTGCGCAAAAAAAATTTCCAGCCCCCCTCACATTTCAATCCTGGATCCGCCCCTGTCTGTTTGGTCGCACAGTGGAGGAGAGGAGAACTGGAGAAGAGTTGGGGATTTTCTTTCTTGGCGCCAAAGCACAGGGAAGAGGAGGAGTGTGTGGGGTTCGGGTTTGGATCCATAACGGGTTCAAACCCGACCCGCCGACCCCCTTTTTTGTGCTTTTGGGCTGCTTCTTGTTCGGCAATTCTGAGCACGGATTTTGAGGTACATTTTTCTCCACTTTGCAGTTCGGTAGATCGGTAGTTCGGATTTCAGATCCGAGCTACGTGGCTCCATATGGACGGTTGATCACGATCGTGGCGCGAATCACGAGACAAGATGCTCAAATTTCGAGAAAACGTTATCTTGTCGTTTTGTGAGGCGTGACACGATCTGAGCCATTCATCATGTTCTAGCACGTTTTTTGAGACAATCTGACGGTGAAACTGGCTCGACAGCATTTTTCTCCATATGTGGAGGTCGGTACCTCGTCCCTTCGGCTCGGTAGCTCGGCCATGGTGGAGCTCATCGAGGTGAGTTCATTGAGGTGAGCTCGACGAGGAAGGGGGTCGGCATATAGGAGAGGTGAAGAGCTCCGAAGCCTGGTGAAGTGCTCTCTGTTTTTGGAGATTTTTGAAGAGGAGCTCTACTCCTACGGGTGGAGAAGATGCGCTAGGAAGATCCTCGTACGAGCCATGGGAAGATCCATTCTTTGAAGTGAGTGCAAGGAGCAACTCTATGGAAGAGTTTTGAGCTTCGAACTCGCTTAGAAGAGGCCCGCTTTGGAGACGAGCGGAGTGAAGAGCTCGGCTCTAGGAGAGAGCCATCTGGAAGATGAGTTTGAGGAGCAACTCTAGGAGAGAGCTTTAGCTTCGAACTCGCTGAGAAGAGGTCCGCCTTGGAGGTAAGCGGAGGGAAGAGCTCGGCTCTAGGAGAGAGCCATTTGGAAGACGAGTTTGAGGAGCAACTCTAGAAGAGAGTTGTGAGCTCCGAACTCGCTTAGAAGAGGTCCGCCTTGGAGGCGAGTGGAGTGAAGAGCTCGGCTCTAGGAGAGCCATTTAGGAGACGAGTTTGAGGAGGAACTTTAGGAGAGAGTTGTGCTCCAAACTCGTTGAGAAGAGGTCCACCTTGGAGGCGAGCGGAGTGAAGAACTCGGCTCTAGGAGAGAGCCATTTGTGAGACAAGTGTGAGGAGGAACTCTAGGAGAGAGTTGTGCTCCGAACTTGTTGAGAGGAGGTCCGCTTTGGAGGCGAGCGGAGTGAAGATCTCGGCTCTAGGAGAAAGCCATTTGTGAGATAAGTTTGAGGAGGAACTCTAGGAGAGAGTTGTGCTCCGAACTCGTTGAGAAGAGGTCCGCCTTGGAGGCGAGCGGAGTGAAGAGCTCGGCTCTAGGAGAGAGCCATTTGTGAGACAAGTGTGAGGAGGAACTCTAGGAGAGAGTTGTGCTCCGAACTTGTTGAGAGGAGGTCCGCTTTGGAGGCGAGCGGAGTGAAGATCTCGGCTCTAGGAGAAAGCCATTTGTGAGATAAGTTTGAGGAGGAACTCTAGGAGAGAGTTGTGCTCCGAACTCGTTGAGAAGAGGTCCGCCTTGGAGGCGAGCGGAGTGAAGAGCTCGGCTCTAGGAGAGAGCCATTTGTGAGACAAGTGTGAGGAGGAACTCTAGGAGAGAGTTGTGCTCCGAACTTGTTCAGAGGAGGTCCGCTTTGGAGGCGAGCAGAGTGAAGAGCTCGGCTCTGGGAGAGAGCCATTTGGGAGACAAGTTTGAGGAGGAACTCTAGGAGAGAGTTGTGCTCCGAACTCGTTGAGAAGAGGTCTGCCTTGGAGGCGAGCGGAGTGAAGAGCTCGGCTCTAGGAGAGAGCCATTTGTGAGACAAGTGTGAGGAGGAACTTTAGGAGAGAGTTATGCTCCGAACTTGTTGAGAGGAGGTCCGCTTTGGAGGCGAGCGGAGTGAAGAGCTCGGCTCTGGGAGAGAGCCATTTGGGAGACGAGTTTGAGGAGGAACTCTAGGAGAGAGTTGTGCTCCGAACTCGTTGAGAAGAGGTCCGCCTTGGAGGCGAGAGGAGTAAAGAGCTCGGCTCTAGGAGAAAGCCATTTGTGAGACAAGTGTGAGGAGGAACTCTAGGAGAGAGTTGTGTTCCGAACTTGTTGAGAGGAGGTCCGCTTTGGAGGCGAGCGGAGTGAAGAGCTCGGCTCTAAGAGAGAGCCATTTGTGAGACAAGTGTGAGGAGGAACTCTAGGAGAGAGTTGTGCTCCGAACTTGTTGAGAGGAGGTCCGCTTTGGAGGCGAGCGGAGTGAAGAGCTCGTCTCTAGGAGAGAGCCATCTGGGAGACGAGTGTGAGGAGGAACTCTAGGGGAGAGCTTCAGCTCCGAACTCGCTGTTTGAGTGAGAGAATCAACGGTTGTAGGAGCAGTTCTAAATGACGAACCACTTCTAACTCGCTTAAGAGCAAGTTATCCGAAGCGGAATCGAGCCAAGTGTTGGACTTCGATCTCGTCGTTTAAGAGAGTATCAACGGTTGTGGGAGCAGTTCCGAATGGCGAACCACTTCTAGCTCGCTTAAGGGCGAGCTGGCGAAGCAGAGTCGAGCCAAGTGTTGGACTCCGAACTCGTCGTTTAAGAGAGTATCAACGGTTGTGGGAGCAGTTCCGAATGGCGAACCACTTCTAACTTGCTGAAGAGCAAGTTATTTGAAGCGGAATCGAGCCAAGTGTTGGACTCCGAACTCGTTGTTAGAGCTTAGTAAGTTGCGGGAGCAGCTATGTAGGAGAAGCTGGACTCTGAACTCACCATTTAGCGAGTCGTGACTCGGAGAGATAGAGAAGAAGCAAGAGCAATAATTTTCAATGAAAAAATGTAAAGTTTTATTGAGATAAACTAAGTGGCCACTTCAATAGGGAGAGCCATTATTACATGCTATTGGCCGAGTTACAAGCATCGGCCTTATTGAAAATCAAGATCCTACTTCTACAATAAGGTGAAGACCTCTTGGGAGGAGCTGAGTCTTGAAGCTTGGCGGGCCTTTCTGTTCGTTTGTTGGCTCCTCAGGGGGGAAGCTCGGCCCCCTCTTTTTGGATGAACTTGGTCAGGTGCCTTCGCTGTATGAGTTCTTCGATCTCCTCCTTGAGAGCCCGACAATCATCCGTGTCGTAGCCGTGGTCCCTGTGAAAGCGGCACCACTTATCCTTGTTCCTCTTCTTTCCAGGTGTATTCATTCTAGGGGGAGCACGAAGTAGCCCTTCCTTGTCCACCTCCATAAGAACTTCTGATATATTAGCAATGAGGGAGGTGAACTTCTCAAAACGAGGAGTCGGGCGGCGCTGGCCATTGCCGTCCTTCTGGGATTTTTGGGACCCCTCTTCACTTGTGTTCTTCCGTTTGTTCCCGGAAGATGTCTCCTCAAGAGTAAGGGGGTTGAAAGCCTCTTCCACTCGTATGTACTTCTCCACCCTAAGTAAGAGTTCTGAGAAGTCTCGAGGAGGCTTCTTAGCAAGGGACGCCCTGAGGTTGGCATTAGTGACATTGTGCTCGAATGCGGCTGAGGCTATTGATTGGTTGAGGGAGGGAATGGACCGGGCTTCGACGGTGAAGCGTCGAACGTAATCCCTTAGGCGTTCACTCTTTTCTTGGTTGAGGGTCACCAGAGATACACTTGTTTTCTCGGCCCGGCGGCTACTCACGAAATGAGTACGGAAGAGCCCTTCAAACTGATCGAATGAGAAGATGGAGGTTGAGGCGAGTCGAGAGTACCATTCTCTCGCAGACCCCTTCAACGTGGCAGGGAAGATCTTGCAGAGGAGGGCGTCTGAAGCATGGTGAATCATCATGAGAGTTTTGAAACTCTCTATGTGATCTGCGGGGTCCGACTCCCCGGTATACGACTCGAAGTGAGGTGGCTTGAAGTTCTCTGGGATGGGGGCCTCCATGATGGTGCGGGAGAATGGAGGTCTGCCCGGGCAGAGGTTTATCGCCCATTGCTCTTCTTCCCTGTCAATTCGGCCGAGGCACCTCTCCATCTCGTAGAGTCGGCGGTAGACTGAGTCTTCTCTTTGATCATATCTTACCGAGCCCCGGGACTCATCTTCGTACGAGGATGGACTGAGGCTGCGGCGATGGTAGCTTGGAAAAGGACGAGAACTGAGAGTGTGAAGGCGGTGGCTCCTAGCTGGCTCATGAGTAGGTGGCCTCTGGTCGTTCTTTGGGGCGAGATTGAGGGCTCGTAAGACTGTTGCTTGGAAGTCTTGAAGATCTGCCCTTGTGACTGGTGCCTCTCCAACTTGGCGGTCCCTATGTGTGGCTCGGCTTATTGGAGAATGAGTTCTCCGCCGATGACGCCGGGGGGACTCTCTTTGCCTCCTCAGGGGAGGAAATCTTCTAGTCCTCGGTCGGCAGGGGGTCCGGATTCTTGAGGCCCCTGGGTGCTCGGGTTGATGGACTCCACCAAGGGCTCGCCATCCATTCAAGCGAGTTCTGAGATCGACCCCCTTTTGACGGTTGGCAATCACTTGACGAAGATCCCGCTCGGGAGGGCTTTGAGAAGCCATAGATTCAATTGAAGGATTGGGACCCGCGACTTGGTTATGAGGAGGATGTTGCTTCGGACGACTCTGACGGGAGCCCCCCTGGGCAGCCCCCCGAGACCCTAGAGGGGCCGGTTGAGTAGGATCACCTTGAACCGGAGGAGGGAGAGGAGGAAGAGAAGTGGTTCTTCGGTTGGAGACCGCTGCCTTCCCCTTCTGTTTTGGATGCTTAACTTGAAACTAGTATCGTTGATGAAGGTAGATCAGGTTGCTTTTTCGGTTCCCACAGACGGCGCCAATCTGTTGCTGCTAATTTTGGTGTGGGAGCAAACAGATGAATTTGTGGATTCTTGGAGCAAACGATAAAGCAAACCTGTTGACCTGTTGACCTTCACCAATATGTTGACTTGGTCTCTTGCCGCTGCTGCGAACCTGCAAAAAGTGCGAGACACCGGGATGGATCCCGGTGACGCACCCTCCGACGCTCTTGTCAGTAATCTGAATGATTAAGCAAGAACTTAAAACTGGAAAAGTATTGATTACCTCTTAATGGTGGTGGATGGGGGTATTTATAGTCGCCTTAGGGATCAGATTAGGAATGTAATCCCTGTGATCAGATAAGGAATGTAATCCCTGTGATCAAATTAAGAATGTAATCCCTAATTCCCAGTGAACGGATAGATATGAATCAGGGCCGTTGATTTGGATTAATCAGAAACCCTAATTCTATCATGCTGGACCGGGTTCATTTCGGGTTGGGACCCATACCCAGTTGAGGTGGATCCGTTCATGGGTTATTTGGTCTTGAAGAAAGACCCAGTTCCCATTTCAGACCCGTTTGTAGGTGAAATTACCGTTTTATCCTTGAGTTTTAAGATTCGTGTCCGATTTGAACGGCCCCGATTTAATCCCATTTTTAGCCATATCAATGAGGTCCATGGTCCAAACCCTAGGTTGGATTATGTCGGGATACTTTTTATTTTGAGACAGACGTCGTCACTAGCTGAGTACTTGGCGAAATTTGAAGATTTGTCAAGTAGAACAAAGGGTTTGGGGGCTAAATTGACTTTGAGCATCTTCATCGTAGGGCTTAAACCAGAAATTAGGAGGAGTGTGTTCGCTCATAACCCTCAGAGTCTGTTTGATGCAATTGGGTTAGCAAAAGAGTGTGATGAAGATCAAATAAGGATGTTTATGGAATATCTTTCCTCAAATTCAGATTGCACACTACATGTTTGTGAAAATGTCCAAGTGGTTTCCAGCTAGTTTGCATTCGATGTTGATGGGGCTAAGCTGCATAGTAACAACTCAGTAATGGAAATTGATGAATCTAGCCAATCCAATCTAGATGTTGAAGAGACCGAGCATTATAGTGATGCACTAGAATGGGAGAGCGAAGAAAAGATGCACCAAGTTGATGAAACTTCACCTGAAACTGGAATTGATACTATTGTTTATTAAGTTATTGACTTAGTCTTTCTTTGATTTTGTTAGTCTTTCTCTGATTTTGTTTTTGTAACCTTGATTGTAGCACTTAGTTGTAACCTCTTTCTCTGATCTTATCCTTGTAATTATCTCTACCCATGATTATAGGATTTAGTTGTAACCTCATGAGTTAGTTTAGGAGATATTGTTGTAAACTATGCTATATAAAGGTTCAAGCAATCTGAATGAGAAATCAAGCAATCTTTTTCATATCTATCATTTCTTTACATGGTATCAGACTAGCCTACACCGATCCTACGCTATGTCTTCCGAAAACAACCAGATTACTCCTTCCGCTACTCAAATCTTGTTCACCGCTTCTGGTGGCGCCGCGGCCAACCTTCAATTCCCGGCGCTAGCAGTCCGTCTCGATCGCTCCAATTACTCTCTATGGCGCGGCACTATTCGCTCGGCTCTTGAGGCTTATGAGCTTGAGGGATTTCTTGTCGCTGGTGGTGCTCCTCCGCCGACTGTTTCATCGGCCACAGGTTCATCAACCACCACCAGCCCGAATCCTGACTTTGTTGCTTGGAAGCGCAAGGACCGACTGGTTCTTTTATGGCTGCGATCCACTCTCTCCACTCCTATGCTTGGTCACGTTGTTCGGGCTACCACAACCGCGGAGCTTTGGTCCATGTTGGAGCAGATGTTTCACTCCCAAACTCGTGCCAGGCAGATGCATTTGAAACAACAACTTCAATTGCTCTCCAAGGGCAACCTGTCTATCTTGGAATATGTTGAGAAGAAAAGGGCAATCTCTGATTCCCTCGCTGAATGTCTCACAATTGTATCAGACGATGATTTTGTCTCTTATGTGCTATTTGGCTTAGGGGCTGAATATAGTGCGTTCAAAACAGCCCTAAGTATGCGGCTGGAACCGATTTCGTCGAATGAGCTGCTCGGCCTCCTTCTTTAGGAAGAACAGCTCATACTTGACTCTTGCGCCGAATCCAGTTTTCCGGTGGCCCATGTTGCCCATCGGAAAGGCACGGCTGCGAATCGACATTCCCCATTAGACTCTGCCACGACTGGAGACCGTTCCCGTCCGGTGTGTCAAATCTGCGACAAGCAGGGTCATGAAGCACGGAATTGCCATCAACGACTGAACCTGTCTGCCTTCCCTGCCACCAATCGCCGCGCCGCTGATCGTCTCCGCCAGTCTGCCAGCAAGCAGGCTCATGTGGCGTACACCGCCAGCCCGTCAGCCATCACCGACCCATGGGTGGTCGACTCTGGAGCGACGAATCACGTCACGGCTGACCTGTCCGGCCTCAACCTCCAGTCCGAGTACACTGGCGGTGACAGCCTTGTCGTCGCAAACGGTCAGTCCCTTCCTATTACGCATACAGGCAATCTTTCTTTATCTGCTAAACATGTTGCTAAAACCCTTACCCTTAAAGATATTCTTGTTGTGCCTAAAGTATCTAAAAACCTTCTTAGTGTTCGTCAATTATGCCTTGATAACAATGTTTTTGTGGAACTTCATGCTAATCATTGTTATGTTAAGGACCTTCAGGGTACGAGAATACTCAAGGGAATCGTTGAGAATGGCTTGTACCGGCTTCCTGTTCGCTCACCCGCTCCCAGAGTTTTTGTTGGTGAACGAGCCTCTGTCTCTTGTTGGCATCATCGCTTTGCTCATCCTCATGAATCCATCTTGCGTCGTCAATTACTTACTTTTAATTTACCTATCTCTGCAAATAAATCATTGCCTTTGTGTAGTGCTTGTCAATTAGGCAAGAGTCAAAGACATCATCTACCCTCTTGTCATGTTCCCTCTAAAAATCCTTTTGATTTAATTTATTCAGATGTTTGGGGCCCTGCCTCTATGTCTTCTTTAAATGGTAATCGCTATTTTGTCACTTTTATTGACGATTGCACCAAATTTGTTTGGGTTTATTTTTTGACGGCTAAGTCTCAGGTTTTGTCTGCCTTTACGTTTTTCAAAACTATGGTTGAGACACAGTTCTCCACTAAACTCAAAGCTTTTCAATCTGATTGGGGTGGCGAGTACCGTAATGTATCAACTTTTCTTGCATCTAATGGCATACTTCATCGTGTTTCTTGCCCTCACACTCCAGAACAAAATGGTGCTTCTGAAAGACGGAATAGGATTATCATTGAAAAAGGGTTGGCTCTTTTGGCACATTCCCATCTTCCTATGGAATTTTGAGAACATGCATTTCATACCGCCATTTACTTGAACAATAGAACTATAACTCCTATTCTTCAGAACAAGTCCCCTTATGCATGCCTATATCAGCGACACCCTGATTATAATTTTCTGAAATCCTTTGGTTGCCTGTGTTTTCCTTATCTTCGCCCTTACAACAATAGCAAGTTGGAATTCCGTTCTATGGCGTGCATCTTCTTAGGGTATAGTGCTAAACATAAAGGCTATCTGTGCTATCACGTTTCTTCCTCTCGAACGTACATTGCTCGTCATGTTGTCTTTGATGAGTCTTCTTTTCCTTTTCCGGAGCATAATTCTCAGACCGGTCAGCCAGATTCGCCTTGTCTTGAACTCTCTCTTTTTCCACTTCAAGAAGCTGCATCAACACCACTCTCGGTTGCATCTCCTCCTTCGGATTCTTCTCGGTCGACTCCCATTCAGTCGCCGTCTTCATCTCCTTCCGACCTCACGCCACATTCCCACACGATGGTGCCACCTTCCCCACCACCAATCCCTTCGCCGGTTATGCCATATCAACATGCTCCCTCATATTTCCGCCCCTCTAACACTTCGACACACGGTATGGTCACTCGAGCCTCCACTACTTCCCTTAAACCCAAAGCCCACACTGCTACTAAACACCCTATTTTCTGTGATTCCTCTGATTTTGAACCCAAAACCTTCTTACATGCCAAAAAGAACCCTAATTGGCAACATGCTATGCAACTAGAGTTTGATGCCTTAATTGCTAATGGGACTTGGGACTTGGTTCCTAGGCCCCCCTCTTCTAACATTGTTGGTTGTAAGTGGGTTTTCAGGATCAAGAAGAAACCAGATGGCTCTATTGATCGGTACAAGGCCCGTTTGGTTGCCAAGGGATACAATCAAGAAGAGGGAGTTGACTACTTCGACACATTCAGTCCGGTCATCAAGCCTACCACGATTAGGGTGGTATTGAGCATTGCTGTCACTCGTAATTGGCCTCTCCGCCAGGTTGACATTAATAATGCCTTCCTCAATGGTGATCTAGCAGAAACTGTCTATATGGAGCAAGCACCGGGTTTCACTTCCCCTGATCAGCCATCATATGTCTGTCGCCTCAAAAAGGCACTTTATGGCCTCAAGCAAGCTCCGCGAGCATGGTTTCAGAAGCTCAACCAGGCTTTGCTTCGTCACGGGTTCCGGCAATGCATCTCCGATACCTCTCTTTTCATCAAACGTCATGGCTCCGATGTTGTCTATGTGCTTGTTTATGTGGATGACCTCATTATCACCGGTTCCAACTCTTCTTTCATTGATGGGTTTGTCACGTATCTCAACTCGGTTTTCTCTCTGAAGGATTTGGGTGCTCTCAACTTTTTCTTGGGAATTGAAGTCCATCGTAATTCAGCTGGTCTTCTACTCTCCCAACGAAAGTACATTTTGGACCTCCTTGATCGAAGCAACATGATGGGTGCTAAACCCATAGCCTCGCCAGCTGTTCCAGGTTCTCGGCTCGTTTCTGGTGGTGATCCGTTTTCCAATGTCCATCTCTACCGCAGCATCGTAGGAGCTCTCCAATATGCCACCATCACCCGGCCTGAGATTTCCTACTCAGTCAATCGGGTCTGCCAGTTCATGCACCAGCCATCGGAACATCATTGGGCTGCGGTCAAACGAATCCTTCGCTACCTCAAGGGTTCAATCGATTCCGGGCTCTTCTTCCGTCCTGCTCGTGACACTCGGCTTGTTTGCTTTACTGATGCTGGCTGGGCTTCTGATCCCGAGGACTGCCGCTCTCAACATGGGTTCTCTGTTTACTTTGGAGGCAACCTTGTGAGCTGGTCTTCTCGCAAACAGAATGTGGTTGCTCGCTCTAGCACTGAAGCTGAGTACAGAGCTATTGCTTTTGCCTCGGCCGAACTTATTTGGCTTCAACAGCTTCTCAAGGAAATGGCGGCACCTTCTTCTGGTCCTCCCATTCTTCTTTGTGATAATCTCAGTGCCACTTTTCTTACTGCAAACCCGGTCTTTCACCAACGGTCCAAGCACATCAAAATCGACTATCACTTTGTCCGGGAACAAGTTCAGGCAGGTGATCTGATTGTTAGGCATGTCAAATCTGCTGATCAGATAGCGGACATTTTTACCAAAGCTGTTGGCTCCTCACGGTTTCATAACCTGCGGTCCAAGCTTCTCGTTCGTACCCGATCGTGAGCTTGCGGGAGGGTATTAAGTTATTGACTTAGTCTTTCTTTGATTTTGTTAGTCTTTCTCTGATTTTGTTTTTGTAACCTTGATTGTAGCACTTAGTTGTAACCTCTTTCTCTGATCTTATCCTTGTAATTATCTCTACCCATGATTATAGGATTTAGTTGTAACCTCATGAGTTAGTTTAGGAGATATTGTTGTAAACTATGCTATATAAAGGTTCAAGCAATCTGAATGAGAAATCAAGCAATCTTTTTCATATCTATCATTTCTTTACATTGTTCATCAGCATTTGAACTCTCTCCGAAATGATGTTACTGAAGTAGCTGTCATTAGATCTTCAATTGTTCTTCAAGGGCACGTGGGTGTTGTGAATGCAACAGCTGACAATGGGCAAACAACGCTTCAGGAAGTCAAGAATCTATACATGCCTCTTAATGAAGAAAGATTGGAAGTCAATAGATTTATCTTCGATGAAGGTGCTTTGGAGAAGAAAGATAAACCGTTAAGTGTAAAAGACTTAGAGATTCTCCAGACTGTATATCATGAGACTGCGAAGACTCATGATTCTTCTCTTGATTCTGAGTGCTCAAAATTCTTGCTTAGTTGTATTGAAGCTACAAAGTTCACTTCATATATATCCTGAAAGTAACTGAGAAAGCTGAATAAAATTAATGAATTGGAAATGGAGGCATTTTTGAAAGGCTTGAGGTCTTGCATTGTCGATCACCACCAGCTCCTTGGGCTGCTTTGCTTCATCATCTCACTTGCACAAGCTTTAACCTTGCAATTGAACTCTTGCTTCATGGTCTTCTTGTCTATTTTGTTGAGCCACATCATCCAGCAACGTTTCTCCAGATATTTCAGCAACAATTACAACCAATACAACAATCAAAGCAACAACAACATTTCTTATTATTTAAGCAGCAACAACAAGAACCAACAGCCCTGTATGAGATGAATTGCGTCTTTTGCTCAAGTAGGGCAATGCTGTTTGGTGTTTCTCTCATTGATAAGTTTGAACTTGTGTGCTTTGAAGATTATATTATCAAGTTCGTTGAAGAGATTGGTTTACCTGTAGCTTTAGAGGAGACAATTGACTTGCTTCAAGGTGACATCATGGGTAAGCTTTATGAGTTTCTGTATCCTGGAGTAGTTGCTATTGTTATTAAACCAAGGGTAGTAAGGGGATTTGAAAATGCTTCTCTCATTGCAAAATGGGCTCAGATGCATGGTAAGGTGGTTGTCATCAATAGTGCATTTGAAAGTAGCCCCTACTATCTTGAGAAATAGAATGAGGTGATCTGCACAATACAGAACATAGAGTTCAGCATTGCTATAGCCCACGGTCTTGGAGCCATAAAGTCTTCAAACCTATGTACTGAGGTAATAAAGTTTACAAGCTTTGTTGAAGTTACAAAGATGTCGAACTTGAGGTACAGACCAATTGGTATTGGAGTTCAGGGTTTGGTAGATACTTTTATCTTGCTTGGTTTGCTCTTTGATTCAGACAGGCTCAGAAGCTGGACTAGGATATATTTTGAGACAGTATACTATCGTGCTTTGAAAGCTTCTTCAGAAATTGCTACCAAAGAAGGCACTTTGAAGCATATCAGGGCAACCCTATTGTAGAAATTGGCTTCCTACATTTGAGTGAAAAAGATAACGTGGCACTACTGGGCTGCATAGGCAGGGGAATTGTAGTTTTTGGGTCATTAGTAAGCTTCATACCATACCAAATCCTGGGAGCTAAGTGGAGGTGTTGGGTCTTTGCGTCTTGGTTGCCCATCCAGTGGAGTACATGGATTAAGGGTGTGCAATCTTAAGGTGATATTTGGTTATTTGAATAGGGATTTTGGTGTCAGAAGAATAGATTGGTTGTGTGCATACAAATATTGAAGCTGTAGTTGTGTTAATTCAGTGGGGAATGAGTCGAGGAGTGGCTTCAAGTAATCCAGCTGAACCTTGAGGACAAGGTTCTCTTAAGGGGAAGGCAATGATACAAGTACGAATATATGAAGAAAGGGTGTGACAGAGTTGCTGATAATTGTGTTCAATGTGATGCGGTCGACTGCAATATCAACAGCTGACTGCATAGTGGTTGGCTCCAAGTGTATCTGTTGTAATTGTTTGTACGTGTGATATGCACTTTACTTTTAAATAGTAAATGGCAGGAAGTAGTGAAAGGTCGTAACTGAATGAAGGAAACAACTATAAATAGTAGGTTGTAACAGAAAAGAGGGATTATGTTGAATGATATTGATTTCTGATTTCCCTTATCTGATCTCTCTCTCCCTTAGTCCCCTGTTCTTCCCCATTTCTCTCTAAATCTCCAATTTTCCTAATCCTAACTTCTAAATTTTTCCTCAATCAAATTATAGTCGTATCAGCAGGATTGTCTGCTCTTCTCTTTCCTTTCCTATTACATGTAGGGTACAAGCTAAAGGACCATCAAGTTGCAGGCCGAGGATCATATTGGTCCCATGTTTGAGGTTCTTGTTGGAATTGAGTATATATTCAAAACACTTCTCTTGTTGACAACAATGTCTTATGGCCCAACGATTAAAGTTTTGAGTTCACATGAGGTTGGGGGTTCAATTCCTACATTCCACACACGCGCACACACATGCAAACACACACATATATATTTATATATCAACGATTCATCTTCAGAATCGGCCAAATAGCTTCTTAAAGAAGGTGCAACCCATGCCTCGAGCCACTTTTCACTTTATTCCTATACCAAATCAACTCCAGAGCCTTTCTCATAAGGTTCATTTGGTGCACTTAGGTTAAACCCATCTTTCTTAACAGTTCTCCACACCAACTTGTTATGTAACATATATATATGAACTCTGAAGGTCTCAATCTGTTTCGAGGATTATAGAAATTGTTTGAATGGTAAGTTACCAGTAAGGTAGAGCACAGTTACAAGTTGCAATGCCCAATTGCCCATGATGATTTTAGGTCATTATACGAGCCCTTCATATAGTCATTCCTGCAAATAGATTGTTCAAATAGTTTTTGAGATATTTTGATCTTTTATAACAATTTGCTTGAAAAAAAAGGGTGAATTGGACAATGCACTTCTCTTTTCCAGTTGGCCCATGACGTCCTTTATATTCATATATATATCTAAAGTTGAACTTTGCATGTATTAACCATAGTTTAAGCGTGTCATCTGTATCATATAATAAGGGAACCACTGCAGAACTGAATCAAATTTTGTCTGATTGATGCCTAGCGAATTCCTGGAAGTGTATCCAAATTTAATCCTAATTAAAGAGTGCACTATGATGAGGCATGCGACTGTCTTCAATTGCTTTTATGCATTTGCTGGATATTGCTTTCAGTTATTATGCGTTTTTAAGACATGTAACGCTAGTATTAGAACAAAGACAGAGACATAAGGGATCGAAGAACATATCAATGTATGTGTTCTATTTCACATAATTTCTTTATGGGACATTGAACAAAATTATTATATACAAGAGCCTGATACACCAAAGTATTTAATAGTGATCTCAAGTATTAGTATGTAAGGTAGCAAATTTCAATATGAATGAACCTCCAATTTTGTTTATTTGTGTTGGAGAAACTTGTTGTATCTGTAAATCACCCTTAGGGGGGTGAATAGGGTGATCGTGCAGAATTAAAAAAATTAAAAGAATAAAGTAAAATAAATCAAAGTAATGCAAGAGAGGCAAGAAAAGCAAACTCAGATGACACAGCGATATAACGTGGTTCGACCTCCAGGTCTACGTCCACACCACCTACTTGTAGCAATTTTCCGCTACAAGCGTTCCACTATACTCAAAAATCCTTAGTAGAGTGATTCTCGGATTCAGGCCGAGAGACCTATTACACCCATAGGACTTCCAATCCAAGTCCCGTTAATCTCCCCGAAGTGGAAAAGAAAAGAAAGATAAAACTCGAGATCGTTTGAGATCTTGACTAAAGAATACAACATTAATTCAGCGCTCACACTCGGATTGATTATCAAGAGAATAGTTCGAAATAATTTTCTCAGAAGGAATAGGTTAAGAAGACATAGTGGATTTGTTCGATTAAATAGAAGAGGAAGTATATCGATCAAAAGAAGAAACGATACATTCCAAAAAAGATATACAACCAAGTTGTGGTCGACCGGTCAAAGTGTGCGGTTAACCGTTCAGCTCTCTGGCGTAGCTAGAGAGATGAAAGGTCGACCGTTGTCTTCACCAATAGGGGTTGCGGTCGACTGCGACGGTCGACCGACATTAGGTACGGTCGACCGGACCGTGGCTGTATAAATTGAATCCACTTTGTTTTCTTACCATAAACTCATCTCTCTTTAATCAATCAATTATAATAAACATCTCACGAAAATATTGCTAAAAATCCAGACTTGATAGATTGATTGGAGGCCAATTAATTGAGAGCTCTTTTCTCTTTAGCTTGTAGATGCAATCTCCCTTTATTACTTTCCTTGTTTGTATATTTGTGAATCTCTCTTGGATCTCTTTTTGATATTAATTAATCATGAAAATCTGATACACTAAATTCAAAATTATTAGTACAAGTGAGCACGTTTTGTGCACACCAAACCAAGAGTCAACCATCTCCCCCTTTTGGTGAGAACAAAACATGCAAGAATGTTTGAAAATTAAAACAAAGTATGTAAATACTCTCCCTAAATTTAGTGCATCCTATAAAACAGATTTTCACATAGAGAAAATTTTTAAAGAGAGTGAATACTCCCCCTTAATATAATATTACCTGTAATACAGAGTTTAATGAACAAATATAAGATAGGAATGAGAGAATTGATTCATGAAATGATTTGAAATTTGAAAACCGTTTGAAAACATTCGAAAAAAATATTCTCCCCCTTTTTGGAACACACCAAGAGAGGACAGATAGAGTAAAATAAACCTTGGAAAGTTCGTAAAAACAATCATCAATTTAAAGCAAAGAGGATGAACAATCTAAGATATTACAATGAATACAAAAAGAATCATGGAAAAGAATCTTCTTACATGATACCATTGATAACGAGACTCTTTGATATACAGTGAGAGCTTTACATAATATCATAGATTTGAGATTCTTCCCAATACATATGAAAGCATTGATTTTATAAAAAGTTGAAGAACAAGACCAGAGAGAGAGCCGATCGACCGGACGGTCGACCGCAAAACATGATTTTGCAAAACAATGTCCAGAAAGCATACCGGTCGACTGCACAGTTGACCGTCACATGTGGTTTTTCGAAAAGAATTTCCAAAGAGTAAACCGGTCGACCATTACAAGTGATTTTTCGAAAAGAATTTCCAGAGAGCAAACTGGTCGACCGCAAACCCACCAGAGGCCACAGAGGGCGAACCGGTTGACCGTACGGTCGACCGACCAATAAACAGAAATTTTATGCTGAAAAATCAATGACATTTAATGCTCTTCTCAAGAAATAAAAACATTTTTCGTCTAAAGGTTTTGTGAAAATATCTGCAAGTTGTGAATCAGTAGAATATACTCAAGTAAAATATCTCCCTTTTGAAAGTGATCTTTAATGAAATGATACCTAATATCATTGTATTTTGTGCGACTGTGTTGGTCAGAATTTTTAGTCATGTGTACCGTGCTAGTGTTGTCATATTTTATGGGGATGTGGTCAAAGAATACCTTATAATATTCGAGAGTGTGTTTCATCCACAATACCTGTGCACAACAGGATCTTGCCGCAATGTATTCAGCTTCGGCAGTAGAAAGAGTGACAGAATTTTGCTTCTTGGATGCCCACGAAACAAGACAATTGCCCAAGAAGTGACATGTGCCACTAGTACTCTTTCTATTGGTTAAGCTACCAGCATAATCTGCATCGGAATATCCTACAAGAGAGAAATTTTTATTTTTTGGATACCAAAGACCAGTATTTGGTGTGCCCTTAAGATATCGAATGA
Organism: Hemerocallis citrina; assembly: GCA_017893485.1. Taxonomy (NCBI): domain Eukaryota; kingdom Viridiplantae; phylum Streptophyta; class Magnoliopsida; order Asparagales; family Asphodelaceae; genus Hemerocallis; species Hemerocallis citrina. Next base: position 197,761,071 of record CM030365.1, read on the forward strand.
TACGCTTAACGGCAACCAAATGTGATTCTTTGGGACACGATTGAAAACGTGCACATAAACAGACACTAAACATAATATCAGGACGCGACGCAGTAATGTAAAGCAAACTACCAATCATACCTCTGTAAGTACAAATATCGATGTTATTACCAGATTCGTCTTTAGGTAGCTTAGTGGTAGTGGCCATTGGAGTTTTGTAGGCATTTGCATTCTTAAGTCCGAATTTCTTTACAAATTCTTTGGCATACTTGGATTGATTTATGAAAATGCCATCTTTTCTTTGTTGTATTTGAAGCCCAAGGAAATAGGTTAGTTCGCCCATCATGCTCATTTCGAACTCATCCTGCATTTGCTTTGAAAACTCCTTGCAAAGATTTTCATTAGTAGACCCAAATATGGTATCATCAACATAAATTTGCACAATCAAAATGTCTTTAAAAACATGTTTTATAAAAAGTGTGGTGTCTACTTTTCCTTTAGAAAACCCTATGTGAAGAAGGAACGAACTCAGTCGTTCATACCAAGCACGAGGGGCTTGCTTCAAACCATAAAGAGCTTTATCAAGCCGAAAAATATGGTTTAGGTGTGTGGGATCAGTGAATCCCGGTGGTTGTGCTACATAAACTTCTTCAGAAATAAAACCATTTAAAAAAGCACTTTTGACATCCATTTGAAATAGAGTGAAATCCATGTATGCAGCAAAAGCAAGCAAAATACGAATAGCTTCTAGCCTAGCAACTGGAGCAAAAGTCTCATCAAAGTCTACACCCTCTTGTTGATTATAACCTTGAGCAACAAGGCGGGCTTTATTCCTAGTTATTGAACCGGATTCGTCTAACTTGTTCCTAAACACCCACTTAGTACCAAGGATGGTCCTATTTTGAGGTCGAGGAACAAGTCTCCATACTTGATTCTGTAACGCCCTGAGCCTGGCTCAGCTGCGCACGCGGCTACACGTGCGCGCACGCGAAAGAACGGACACAAAACTCTAGCCACGCCCACCACAGGCTGCCTCAAAAGGGTGGTTAACCATTTGGTACCTTTATCATTGACATTTACTAATATATACTTATAATTCTTCCTTACCCCAACCGATATGGGACTTTTTGTCTCAAGGTCAACCCGGTCAAAGTCCCACACACTTCTTCATTCTTTCTTTCTTTCATTTAATTCTTTCCTATGTTCCATAGAACATCTTATAGGCCCATCATGCCATCAATTCCCATAGGATCATCCTATAGGCCACACCAATTAATACCAACTCATTTCCATTCTTCTTTCCTTCTTTTTCTCCACGTCACCCAACCACCACCTTTTCTTTATACTTACTAGTATATTATATTACATATATACCATATATATAGTATATATACTATACTAGAAATACGGGGTCCCACAGATTCCGTTCAAACTGATTAAGTTCTTCTTGCATGGCAATGATCCACTCATTGTCTTGCAGGGCCTCCTTAATGTTCTTAGGTTCAAGCATGAAAACGAAAGCGGTAAAACACATAAAATTATTAGCTTGAGTGCGAGTGGTTACCCCTTTGGTCATATCACTTCGTATAAGAGATGGAGGATGACTAGCCATGATTTTCCATGCTGGACGTTTCTCATTTGTGGAGCCTTGATGTTGTATATTTTCATCTCCCATGTGTTCAATTTGTTCTATAGATGTCTCATCTAATTGATTTTGAGGTTCATCTTTGTCTTGAAGCACCATTTGATTTTGATCAATTGCTTGTGGTTCCTCTTCAACATGCACTTGTTTCTTTTCAACACGAACCCCTGCCTCATCATCATCAACAATATGTAAAATTTCTTTCGAGTATGGGTTAGTTTCATCAAATATAACATCGTTAGATTCTTGAATAGTGCATCTTCTTTTGCTAAAAACACGACATGCTTTGCTATTAAGAGAATATCCTAGCAAAACACCTTCATCACTTTTATGATCAAACTTTCCCAAATTGTCAAGAGTGTTTAAAATAAAAATTTTGCATCCGAAGACATGAAAATAGCTTAGGTTGGGAATTTTGCCATAACATAGTTCAAATGGAGTTTTCTCAAGATATTTTCTAATAATAACTTGGTTGATGGTACAACATGCTGTATTGACAGCCTCTGCCCAAAAGGACTTAGGCAAATCTTTTTCACTAAGCATTGTACGAGCCATTTCTTGGAGAGATCGATTCTTCCTTTCAACAACCCTATTTTTTTGGGGAGTGCGAGGACATGCGAACTCATGTTTTATCCCCCTTTTGTCACAAAATGATGTGAAGAGTTCGTTTTGAAATTCCCCACCATGATCACTACGAATAGTAACAATGGTAAGGCTTTTCTCATTTTCCACTCTTCGACAGAATTTTTGAAATACATGTACTATCTCATATTTTTGTGGCAAGAAGGCAACCCAAGTAAACCTACTATAGTCATCAACAATAACAAATGCATATCGTGCACCACCATTGCTATGTGTTCGTGATGGACCAAAAAGATCCATGTGCAAAAGTTCAAGAGGTCTAGAGGTTGATACCATTTTCTTTGGTTTGCGAGAACTTTTTGTTTGCTTACCAAATTGGCATGACTCACATGGTTTGTCCTTTTCGAACTTAATTTTGGGGATTCCTTTCACAAGCTCCTTGCTTACAAGTTTGTTGAGGTTGTCCATGTGCGTGTGACCAAGCCTACGGTGCCATAGCCATCCATCCTCGTTTCGTGCAATAAAGCATCTCATACTTTCATGTGCTAATTCATTCAAGTTTATGACATATACATTATTGCATATGTTAGCAAGAAGTAAATAATTTTTATTGTTATCTAGTAAGTGCATGTGTTTCTATCAAAAGTAACAATATACCCTTTATCACATAGTTGACTAATGCTAATTAAATTGTGCTTTAGACCTCTTACCAATAGGACATCCTCAATGGAGCATGAGGAACCAAAATTGATTTTACCTTTACCAATGGTTTGACCCGTGCTATTGTCTCCAAAGATGATGGCCTTCCCCTTTCCCTTGATAGTGATGAAAAGTATCTGCTGTCACCAGTCATTTAATTTGAGCATCCACTATCAAGATTAGTAGGTATAACTTTGCGTGCCCAAGTTTGTTTTGAACCTGCATTTGTATCCTTTCTCACCCACACAAGGTTAGTATTCCTTTTTAGAGAACATTTATAAGAAATATGCCATAGTCTACAACAAAAATGACATGTGATTCGACTATGTCTTGAGTCATGCGTACTTGCATAATTTATATTTGGTTTATGATTGTGTTGATTTTTATGTACGTGCTTACGAAAAAATGATTTTTGGTGATGCATTGGCTCTTCGTAACCAAGCCCTCTATTATCATGATATGATCTTAAACTTTTTGTAATAAAGTAACTGGACCCTTCATGCTTCTCAATAATTTTTTCGAGCTCAATTACCTTTTTACAAAGCCTCTTTCTAGTTATCTCATCATCTTTTGTATTCCAACGAAGAGTATCTAGTGTGGCATCAAGAATCTTATTTTGTTTAAGGGCTTCGTTACATCCTTCCACTACTTCATCAAAATTTCTTTTACATTCATCTAAGTCTTTTGTGAGCTTGGTAATGTAGACTGACTTCTCCTGAATCTCTCTTAAGTAATCATCATGTTTTGCTAGAGATTCACAAATTTGTTGTTTCAAGGTCTCATTTTCATCTAGCAAAACATCATAATCTTTTTGACATGACTCAAGTTTTTCCAAAATTAGAGCATTCTTATTTTTCAGTTTGTGATTCTTTGTTATGCACTCGTCATGTATTTCATTTGAATTATGTTTATACTGCCTAAGTTCGCGACTTAGTTTCTTGGCATAGTCTTTCAAATCATTACATATGTCTACGAGTTCATCATAAGTAGGTTGTTCGATTACCTCTTCTTGAGAAGGTGATTGCACCTCACCACTCCTAAGAGCCATGAAACCGACGTCACCGTGATCTTGCTCTTCCTCACTTGAGTCCGAGTCTAGCCAAGTCGCCTTTAACGCCTTCTTCTTCTGTCTTGGAATTTAGCGATAATATTCCCTGTTCCTGTCTTGTTGACTGGGGCAGTTTGCACGGATGTGTCCGGGCTTCTTACACTTGTAACACACTTCTTCCTTCTCATTTTCTCTTTCCTCTTGATACGTGCCATACATTTTATTTTTGAGGTACTTATGAAATTGTCTTGTCAAGAGAGCAATGTCCTCATCTGACACCTCATGTTCTAAATCAGCTTTTGACGATCGGGCCTTCTCTGCTTTAAGTGCAATAGTTCTCTCCTTAGTTTTTTATTCGATCCCGATATTTCGCCTGTTTTGCTTTGTTTCCACCATTTCCATCTCGTATGTTTTTAGTTTTCCTTGAAATGTATAGTAGTCAAATCCTTTCTCTTCAAGTGTTTCTCTCATTTCTGCGGCCTTAACATCCCACTCTGGCATGAGACAACTTATGAGCTTTCCGACCTTTTGGTCATCACAAGCCCCTTACCCAAGCTTTCAAGTTCATGAGCAATGATGTCGAACCAGGCGAGCATTTGATCCACGTTCTCCCCTGGCAACCTGCGAAACACATCAAATTTATAAAAGCGCAGATTCACTTTAGCTTTTACCTCGGAAGCGGTTCCTTCATGCCGCTTCAGCATGTTATTCTAGATCTCGTAGGCTGTTTTGCAGTTGCGCCCACATCGCATTAGCTCTTCATTATTCAACCCTGTATAAAGAGCTGTCATTGCTTTGGAATTTGCTGTCTTAAGGGCCAACTCCGCCTTTGTGAACTCCGTCTTTCCATCACTGACTGGGATTTCAGTTTTGTTGATGCATACGTTCCACACTTCTTCTCCGAGCATCTGTAAAAAATGAGACATATGAACTTTCCAGACGTCATAACATTTTCTATCAAAAATGGTGATCGTGTAAGACTTGTCCCATTGGAGATGAAGGGCTCTGATGAGTACAAGTTTTTGGGGAGGAGGGATTTCGGCCATTGGACCTTTCGCTTAAGCTTTTAAGCTTTTTATAAGCAGCTCGCTCTGATACCACTGTAAATCACCCTTAGAGGAGGGGGGGGGGGTGAATAGGGTGATTGTGTGGAATTAAAAAAATTAAAAGAATAAAGTAAAATAAATCAAAGTAATGCAAGAGAGGCAAGAAAAGAAAACTCAGATGACGCAGCGATATAACGTGGTTCGACCCCAGGTCTACGTCCACACCACCTACTTGTAGCAATTCTCCGCTACAAGCGTTCCACTATACTCAAAAATCCTTAGTACAGTGATTCTCGGATTCAGGCCGAGAGACCTATTACACCCACATAACTTCCAATCAAGTCCCGTTAATCTCACCGAAGTGGAAAAGAAAAGAAAGATAAAACTCGAGATCGTTTGAGATCTTGACTAAAGAATACAACCAATTCAACGCTCACACTCGGATTGATTATCAAGAGATTAGTTAGAAATAATTTTCTCAGAAGGAATAGGTGAAGAAGACATAGTGGATTCGTTCGATTAAATAGAAGAGGAAGTATATTGATCAAAAGAAGAAACGATACATTCCAAAAAAGATATACAGCCAAGTTGCGGTCGATCGGTCAAAGTGTGCGGTCGACCGTTCAGCTCTCTGGCGTAGCTAGAGAGATGAAAGGTCGATCGTTGTCTTCGCCAATAGGAGTTGTGGTCGACTGCGACGGTCGACCGACATTAGGTACAGTCGACCGGACCGTGGCTGTATAGATTGAATCCACTTTGTTTTCTTACCATAAACTCATCTCTCTTTAATCAATCAATTACAATAAATATCTCACGAAAATATTGCTAAAAATCCAGACTTGATAGATTGCTTGGAGGCCAATTAATTGAGAGCTCTTTCCTCTCTAGCTTGTAGATGCAATCTCCCTTTATTACTTTCCTTGTTTGTATATTTGTGAATCTCTCTTGGATCTCCGTTTGATATTAATTAATGCTGAAAATCTGATACACTAAATTAAAACTTATTAGTACAAGTGAGCATGTTTTGTGCACACTAAATCAAGAGTCAACAGTATCTGTTACTTACATGAGTCAAAATTAAAAGTAGATGTTGTGAACAACCAAAAGAGGTTTTAGTACCCCAGGTAGGATGATACTCAACACCTGGAAATTTATTTGATTTTCCTTTATTTTGGGTGGCTGAAAGGGCTATTGAGGAGTCAAAATTATTGTCGGGACTTTGTCTAGTATCAGTTTAGCTGGGATTTTTTTGCATAGCATTATGAAGTACCTAATAGTGTCGAGACTAACAAGTATTAGATACTTGATATGTAAAAAATAACATGCCACTGAATCGATAAACTGGATTTATTATGCTTTCTAATTGCCGGACAGATCATATAGGAAATCATTCAAGATGTGAACTGAATGATGGATAAGTGTAATGAAAGCTTAATGTTAATTTTCTTGAAGCATAATTTTCATATAATCTGAACTCACGCAATTGGTCAAATTTACCTTTTTTTTTGGATAAAAAGATGCCTACTGTCATCACTTCATTAATGATAATTAACGAACGAAACTATTGATCAATAATACATAGTCTGCCCAAATTTACTATAAGACGATGATGTTCCTGTATCATCGGGTATTTCTTCATCTACAAGAACTAAAGTTAAGACCTGGGTGGCTCAATATTTAGGCTACGATCAGAGTGGAATCTCACAGTAAGACCAATCAGGAAGAGCTGAGGGGAGAGCATAGATGGTTTGACATGTGACAAGAGGTGGAACGCTAAAGGATTCATGGGCGAAGATCGTGGGGTAGCTATTTTTTTTATAAATAAATTAAATATCTATCCGAGTGTTTTCTAGGTTAAACGCGGGGATAGGTTTTAAAAAATATATTTTACTTATTATATATATATATATATATATATATATATATATATATATATATATATATATATATATATTCTTTTTATAACTTTTTATATGTAGATAGCACCAAATTTGAATATTATTATGAAGAATGAAAACAATTTTGATTTTATATATGAATTAATTAACATTAAATAATAGGATTATCAATACCATACAAAATTACTCTATAAGACATCGTGAGGTAAAACTGAGAATCAATTTTCAAAGAATTATATAATAAAAAATTAAAATACTAACAGTAAAAAATGCTAGTAAGCACATACCACATTACACTTCCAACTTCAAGTCAAGATCTAACCATAAGTCAAGATCCTTAGTCCTCAACTGTTCAAGTTAGATTTAAAATGAATTTTTTGTTTTTTTGAAAAGAAAGTTGAAAATAAAAAAATAATTCAAGTGCCAAGAAGGCAAGAACTATAATTATCAAATACCAAATACCAAGTTACAACCTGTCATTATGTCAACCCATTATTGTTGAATTTGGAGCTTGGACAATTGAGACTCTTGGAGCCTCTATGCATTTTTTTTTAATAACTTAAATTTTTTTTTTTTGAAAAGCTATATAAAAAAAAATGGGCCCCAAATTTTAGGGGCCCAGGGCGGTCGTCCTCTGGGCCCTGCCCCAGGGCCGGGCTTGGTGATAACAATAGTACAATCATAATGGAATTGAATTATATTAAAAAAAGAATTTTATTTTGGTGATTAAATTGTTTATTTTTAAATAACTCAGTGGCTCGTAGGCTGTTTTTTTTTCAATCCCGATTTTGATAATACTGGTATAACTCCGCACCTTTTTTTAATGAGATAATATCTTTCAACTTAGATTTGTGAAGTGTTTGACCCTGCATTCTAAGGGACAGGATCACGGTGGCTCTTAGATGCCATGGGGATGACCCCATACGGAAATGTTCGCCTGAGTCTTCTTCAATTGCTTAATTGGGGGTCAATTCAATTAACTTGGCTGCCAAACAGCAAGAAGAAGGCGAGGCTCTTTCAGGAGATGGAACAAGTGGGAATGCAGGATGCCCTCCTCAGGCAGGCACTGATTTGGATCGACCAAGCTGACAGTGCGGGAGATAGCTGCTCAGCCTAGTAGCCACCAGCCACCAAACTGATCTTTACGATGTTTTTGATTTTTGATTTTTTTTTTGGGTTGAAAAACTCTATTATGCTTAAGTTGTTAGTACGTTTTCAGTAGTACTATATGATTTCCTTCCGACTTAAGGTGGTTCCTTTTTTGTTACGGGCTATGCTTCGGGTGAAGAAGGGGGATGAGATCATGTCTTTGGGACTAGTAGAGGTGCACGACAACAGTCCAATGCCCTCTCTACGACCCAACGACATGCCATCTCGATCTCAGATTCACCCTATGCTCGACTGAACCTTCCTACAGTCTTTTTTGTAATAGTTTTAGAACTCCTTATATATATATATATATATATATATATATATATATATATATATATATATATATATATATATATATTCTGTGAGGTAGGATAATCCTACCTTTTGCCAGTCAAAAAAAAAAAAAAAAACTTGGCTGCCAAAGTTCATTAGCTTGGCCCCCAAGTTAATTGAAGAAACTTGGCTGAAGTTTCCAAAGCAATCATATCCCAAGAAAAAAAACATTTTTCAACTTAATATTTAACGAGTAAAATTATTAAGAAGCACATATTTTTAAAATTATTTTAATTAAGTCCATAAGAAATCAAATACCACCGATCTTATTTTTCTAATCTCCCTTAAAAGCAAGCTTAAGAGATTTTAAAGACTAACTTCATCCTAAAATAACTAATATATATATATATATATATATATATATATATATATATATATATATATATATATATATATATATATAATTTACTTTTATTAGTGAGAGCATCCACAGTGTTCGTTTGCTATATTTGCCAATTTTCCACATTTTGAGAAACGATGGTCTGTAGTCGTTTGCTATTTTGCCATATTTTGGCAAAATCGCTACAGTCGCTTCTCATATTTGAGAAACGAACTAGCGATTCTCAAATTATAGGGGACATAACATGTTGTCCCGTCCCGTTGTTTTTTTTAATGGGATCAGACGAAACAAGTTATTTTGTCTGGCCCTTTTTTTAAAAATGATCAGACGATGCAACATGTATCGTCTGAACAAAAGAAAAAAAAATCGTCAAACGGGAAATGTTGTCCCGTTTCAAGCCAACGGGACAACATGTCCCGTCTAGCACATTTCTGGGCTTAGGTGTTAATTAGGTAAATTAGGCCTATATGCTCATCTTTTTCATCTTCTCATTTTCAAATGGGCTAAAATCGCCTGATGGTTTTTCTACCACCATCAATCAATTTTGTTTAGGTTCCATCTTATATCTTGAATTTCTTGTATATTTTTTGCTTATTTAGTGATCAATCTTACATATTAAAAAGGAATAAGGTATGATGTTCGCTACTTCCTATAGTCAATCTTGTGCCCATACATAACAGTCTAATATTAATTAGCCTTTTAGGCTCAAGTGAAGTCGATTGGCTTCATTAGATAACTAGTATGTCCTTGTACAATATTGTACGGTCCAAATTAATTATGAGAGACTATAAAACTGTAAGATAAATTCAAAACTTTAACTTAAAACAATATCTAATTACGAAAAAACCAAAAAAAAAAACAAAACAAATGTTCAACATTTTATCACGGTGCCATGTTTCAAAATAAGATAAAAAATATATAAGATATTATGAAGACATTCTCCTCAAAGGTGGTTGATACAATGCGCAGTGAAAAAAAAAGATCATTTCGATGTGGCTTTCAATATATCCGACTCTCTAAACCTTTTAACTTTAAGGTGCTATCCCAAATAGCAAGATGAGTGGGCAACTATAGGATTGTGAACGGAAAGTAAATGTTGCTATACATGTATTTTAAAACTGTAAACGGAAAGTAGAGTATATTTTAATATATTTACTTGAGCTGAGTTTAAAACTGTGGTATATCTTTCTCTCTTTTCTCAAAAGATAAAGCTAGAGACTAACAAAATTATAAAATTACTTGGTTAGTGTTTTTTTATTAAATCTGAGATTAAACGTTGATTGCAGAGTATGAGTTGGTATTAAAATCCTTCAGGTCTATAACAATAAAATAAAAAAATCAATTAACCTTTAAATTGTTTTCACCAATCATAAATTTATTTAGGTAAACATAAAATGTATACATGCGAAGAATAATTAATTGTATAGTGCAATAAAATCGAGAAATTAATATAGTAGATCAAACTCATATTCTTGGTAACCTGTTTAACTAAAAGTGAGTTTAACAACAATAAGTTATATTTAGAGTAGAAAATAAGTTTGCTTACATTGCTTTTTGCTAGTAAAAAAAAGGGGTACATTTCGAAATAAACGAAGAACCAAATTTCACAAATATAAAGAAAATTGTCTTATAGTCTTCTATCCAAAAGTTCCCTAGTCCCTTTTGAAAATTGACACCCTGTAGCCTAGAGGAAGAGTCCTAACTACCCAGCTAAGACCCCATGTTAAGAGTAACCGAGTAAGAATTCTGAAATTAAAACAATAAATTTTGAAATAGCTCAGAATCATAGAGCAATTTTTAGAAGGAAAAAATTTAGATGATGAATAAGAAAACTAAACAAATATTGTAAACTCTCTTTTAAATTTTGAATAAGAGCATGATTTAGTAAATCCATATAATTGAGAAAAGTAAATCATACACTTTAGGTGATTCTCCTTCTTAGAAGAACAGATTTCGCCACTTTTACCTCGTATTGTAAAAAAAAAACTCACAACTATAGTCAAATCTTATCCCAAATGTGATCTCGGCTTTATTGATCACATTCTCAACCATGGAATTAACTTGTTACAAAAAATAAAATAATTTTCATTTCATTTATTTAGCTAGGATAAGCTTAAGCTGTTTGCCTAATGGTTAGATTGATCCCAATAGAAAATTATTGCTAGCATGCTCCAAACAATTTAATATGAGACCTATCATAGTGAAGATACCCATATACATTAAGGTTTCACGAAGAGGGATCAACACCATTAAGCCTTAGATGTGGCGTGACTGAAGAATGTGTCATAATTGATTATCACATTTTTTTAGAACTATTTCAAAATCTACTTTTTATATATAGCTATAGAATGCACTTAGATGACAAATATATAAGAAGAAAACAAAAGCATATGCACAGAAAATTTGCCATAAAGAACTAAATAATGGAAGAAAATACATACCCCTGCTCATCGGGCTGGTGGAACAAAACAATTAAAATTCTGAAAATTTAGAATCCTTTTTTGTTTATGGTTTGCATCAATGTGCATGAACCATCTTTAAGTCCTTCCACAGATTTCGAAATTGTAGAATACAACAGGTCATACAAATAAAATTCAAAAGAAAATTTTTGGGTCTTGAGGCAACGAAGTTAAGCTAAGTGAAGCAATAATTCCATAATCAGCATACCAATCAACAACCTCCTTGTGATGGATGTTCACCTGTCCTTCAACACCCCTAATAGATTCAGTCACTTGCAGACCTCCAAACTACAATTGAATCCACAAAAAAGAAAATCAAAACACTTCCGTAAAAGCATATCAAACTGTAACTAAATACAACAACAACAAAACCTTTTTCCCAACTAGTTGAGGTCGGCTACATGAATCATGGTTTTCCATTCTTATTATTAGGATTCATGTTCATAGGATTTGACAGAGTTTTGTGTTGGCTGTCAACTGTCTAACGTAACCATCCTCCTTACCCGGTTTGTGGCCGGATTCCTAGCTTGGGATATGCAATGGCGGAGTTCAAAACTCTCACATTTTCAAGGAATAATTAAGCAACTTTTGTAACTTTTATTCTATTATTGTTGGAGATAGAAACGACTAAAAAATATCATTCCCCACGACATAAAAAATTGAGGGGAAAAAAGGGGAAACGCAAGTCCCTTAGTTTGAAGAGAAATTTACTTTTGGAAATGGTACTGTTGTTGAATTACTCATTCTATCAACCTTCCCATTGCTTTCCATTCGTATTACTTTTTAAATTATCCACACTATTCTAATTTCAAAATACACCCAAAAAAAAGAAAGATGCAGCAGGATATACTTCCCAACAAATCAGAGCTGGAGAATATATATATATATATATATATATATATATATATATATATATATATATATATATATATATATATATATATATATATAAGATGGTAAAAGGATGCACAAGATGCGGACCTAACAAAGATAAGAAGCAATACAAGAACTGAAGAAGTAATATTACAATTCATAAAACAAAAAAAGCAAAATATAGAACTGAAGCAAAATACAGAACTGGTTAAACTCCAACCAAGTAGAAGTAGCAAAAGAACACAAGCTAGTAGCATCACTGAAGCAAAACTGCCAGAAAAACACCCAACTTAGTCAAGAACATGTTGCTGCCCAAACAAAAGAGTCCACAAAACCAAATTGAGACTGACTACAACAAAGTAGATAGTCCTTAAAAGAATAAAGGAAGGCAACGCAGAACAACACAGCCACATCCAGGGCACATAATGGGATAAACATTACAGTAGAGAATACAAAAAAGACATCATGCGATAGGCTAGTCAGCCAACAACCATCAGCCACTAGCCACAATGCATAGAGTCAAAAAGCGACCGTCGATACCCCACAAAAATGAGTAAACGACATTATCAAAAACATAGTCGCGCCACAGCCGCAGCAACAAAACTAAAGATCGAAAAAATGTCCTTAATGATTACCCATCCAATATAATTGGTCCTTACTACTGATGTTCACAAATTTTAAAGCTTACTCCTCGATATCTCTCTCTCCTATCTCCACCTCTGAGTTAATTCTTCCTTTATTCTTTGCCATCGCAACACCTATCCATAAGTGAACAAGGTTAATTATTTCTTAATTAGGAAGATTAAAGTTGTATGGAAACAAAGTACATGGATATTGAATCCCTTAAATTTCCATCTAAGTGTTATTTGTAAATAACAAAAGACAATAGTACAAAAAGAATAAAAAAACTAACAATTTTACATATTTGAGCTTCAAATAATAAAATTACATCAACAATCAAAAACATGATGACATTATGTGAATTTTACAAAATAAAGTAAAAGAACCAAACATATACAAAATAACTATTAGGATTGTTAAGGAAATACCACTACCCTGTATTATGCATCATTTTAAAAAAAAAAAAATTCTCTCCAAAATCCTAACAACGTCAACCCAAAGTTAAAGATTTCACTTGAGACATTTTGTGGCATTCATTTGTGCACAACGGTGTTGTTCAAAATATTCTTCTTCTTGAAATTGTATTGTTTATAGAATATTATCATTATATTACTTTACACACATTATGTGTAACACATCTCATGCTTAACTCATTGCAATTTGAATGGCGTTACCAAATAGATTTTAGGCTGATCTTTATAGCATCTAACTAATTTATTATTTGCTTTAGAATCACAATCAACAATAAGTCAATAACGACACCAATGAAGTTATTGTGGCACTTAAAGTCCCAATAAACAACAAAGTTTAGTTTACAGTTAGTTGTCCATCGAACTTTTATCATTGGAAAATGTTATATTGTACTCTTGTTTCAAAACAACACCCTTGTTTCAAAACAACGCAATTTATTCATAAAGGCTTCAAAGTTCTCTCTCATTTTTATCTTATGTTTAAACTTTTTTTTTCTTAATATGTTTCTAACTTTGTATAGTATGAGATCACCTGGTAGAGATTTTTTTTTATTACATACAAATTTGATTTGGCTTTTGTCCTAAAAATACTAAGACAAAAAATGGTGTTTTCACAAATTTGGAACACTAACTATGGTGGTGGTGGGGGGGGGGGGGGGGGTGTTTGTTTTGAAAAATTGGGTGGAAACATATAAATTTGTTTATTTTTCCATTAGAAGAGTTTTTTGTATATTAATTTGAAAAGAAAAAGTTACTGCATGCATCATACATTTGAAAAGTGAAGATGAGCAAAATAGGGTTCACTTATTTTTACTTTTCCCATGTATCACTTAGTATGGTGTGTGTATGTATGTATATATAAGAAGGAGGGCGGGCGTCACATGATCACTCCCCCCCACATATATACAATATAGAGAGAGATGAGCAAAATAAGCTTGTAACTTTCAGCTGGATCTTATTTTTTTTAGCAGGGGCCATACTTGATTCCTCTGAAAATCTATAGTCAAATTTTCATGACGACACTTTTTATGACAGTTAGGCAAGACGACAAATAAGTCACTCTATTTTTCAATTGAGATATCAATTACTTAAGAGAGGAATCCAGTCTTCGGAATTGGCTCCTTATTCAAACAAAGCAGATGTTTACTAAAAACAGTTAACATAATGAAGTGAGGAAACAGCATACTACACAAGAACAGTTATTGGTGTAGTGACATAGACATAACCAAGAACAGTTAACATAATGAAGTGAGGAAACAGCATACTACACAAATTTCAAAAGACAAATTATATTGTGGTAGAAAGTGTTTAGTTTCTACCAACGGAGATCAAAGAGCTCAGCTGCACTGCCTGCACACCCTGCAGATGACTTTGAGGTGAAATTCAATTACAATTTTGTGCTCTATATTTGTTTGGGCCTTAGTAATTTAGTTGCTTCTCTTTCAGGTTGTGAACCTCTCTAAATTATGTTTCTGCATATTATTTATCAGTTGTCATCATAGCCAATAGGTTCACTTTATAAGAATTTTGAAATTCTATTAACATATTTCCTTAATTCTTATCTCAGGTATTTATATATTTGCTTTGAACTCATGAAACCTACGGGGTCCTTTCTTACATTTACCTTCCCAGTTTCCACAAAAATGTCTCACTGGTAATTGCTAATGGTACTAATGCTTAAGGTTAGGAAATATCATCTTTAATATTTAGCATGTAGCTTTTGTTGAATAAATATCAGCATTTAGTTGATATAGTTTTTTTTATATCAAATGAACTAGATCATTAGCACTATGGTCTTGTTACTGTCTCAAGACATGAAAATTTTGACAGGTATTCGATATTGCAGAAAATGGAATGTGCATTAGATCAAAGGGTAGAATCACCCACACCCTTCTCCCATTATATATTTGGATTAGTATAGATGGGTAGACAAGTTTGGTTTTTCAGGTTTTCTCATACCAGGATGCAGTATATATAATTGAAGTAAAATTACGTACATTGTGGACATTCTGAAATTGTAACGGTTTTGCTCAAAAGTCGGTGTCCCAGGAGAAGTTTGCTTCCTCTTACAATTTTTGATTGTTTCAGTAAAAGCGATAGAATATTCTGATGTCTCACCTGCTTGCTGTCCCCTGTCCTCTAGATTCTCATTCTCTCCAACTATGGCTTCGGCATCGATGGAGTTTCTCCTGATAGTTTTGGGCCTACCTCTCCTTCTGCCTTGATAACCTCCTCTGCTTTGAGGATAGAATTTGGGATTCAGCTTCATCTCTCTTATCTAGAATATCAATGGGAGAAATACTGGGCTTATCTTCACTCTTTCTGGTATCCCCATCTGTACATAAACTTTCTGATACTTCAGAGTCCCCACCGGTAGCTCTATCAAATGCAAAATTGGTTTTGCTCACAAAAGTTTCTTCTTGATTGAGTGCAACAGACATCGAAGAATTGCATTCAACTTTCCACTATTAAATGTTCTTGCCTCCTACATGAAACCTCGAAGTTATATTACATGTTGATCGGGTTACGCTTATTTGTTGTCGCTTTCAACTTTCCAGCTTACAAGTGTGAAGCAACCCTGGTGTAGTCTCCGAAGTTGGGGGCAAGGGTTGTGTATTTCATTTAAATTCTAATATTCTCCCGCATCATGTTAAGAGCCCTTTTTGGGGCATAATCCCTACATTGTTTTAGTAGAGGTGGTCTTTTCAATTTGCAACTGATACGTGCCCTATTGGATTTAAATTTAATCCTGTGTTGTTTTGAAATTAAAAGTCCTAAGTTGCGGGTGCATTGTGACGTAAGGAAAATTTAATAAAAGACAAAAAACTTAAACATAACTCCAATTTATAGTAAAAACTAAAACTTTTTTTTTGATAACCCAGGATGGAGTCCGAAAACTCCAGCCAGCAAAAAATACGCAATCTTCATAAACAAGCAAAGTACGGTACAAGGACAGCATTTAGAAGCAGTAAAAAAACCAGAACTCATATATACAACAGAAGCCGATACACCGAAACATAACAAATGAGACATTTGCGACAACAACAAAGCTAAAGACAAAGTAACGAAGCCAAGAAAAAATCAAAAATCTCTGAAGACAATAGGAAGATGGTCAACTGGACAGGAGGGGAGCCTTAGTTGGCCAACAAAGCTAAGTTTTAGTTAAAGTAAAAATCTAAAACTTAAATGGAAAGAAATTTTAGGATATTTTCAAGATACAAATGAAGTCAGCTTAAGACCAAAATCCCCTGGTCATAAACTCTTTAAATAAATTTCGACGCATTGTGAGAGTCCAAACAAACTTGCAAATTCTTCTCAATCCAGATAACTATCTGTGGTGTAGTGTTCATAACCCCAAATGCAATTGCCAACTCCTCAGTATGTCTGGAAAGATCAGTCTCTCTGACTTCTTTATCGATATCAAGCAAGGCCGCCTTTATTTCTGGAACATAACCTGCCTTCTTTTAGTCTAATCGCCATATCATCCAAGAACGAATATATATCTTTCGTTTGAGGGTGAGATTGGTCTCTAAAAGGAACTGATGAACACCTTTAATTTGAACTGCAACCACACTCGCTTGAATACACTTCCTCACATACTTTGCATCTTCCTATCTTCCAGACTTTGAATACAAATTTGCTAGTAGTACTTGACACCCTATGTTCTTAGGATCCAAGAGCTTTCGAATCATTGCTCCCCATTCTATATCTCTATGAATTCGACAAGCGCTTAACAATGAACTCCATATGGCAAGTCTGGATCCATAGGCATTGTCAATATGATCTCCTCAGCTTCCATCAGGAGCCTAGCTTGACGCAGAAGATCCACCAGGCATTCATAATGTTCAAGCTCAGATCACTGCCACGTACTTTTTTCATGGATCAAAATAAAACTCACCCTGTTGAAATAATCTGCCATGTCCACAAGCACTAAACAAAACACGAATGTTACTTTATCAGGAGAACTGCTCTCGTACTCCTTCATTCTCTCAAAACGTTGGATTGCTTTCTTAGACTCACCATGGATGGCAAAGCCTACAAGCATTGCATTCCAAGGGTGAACACTGATTTTTAGGGCTGTTTCTGTCGTTAAATAAATGAAAAGCCAGTTCTAGGTCACCACACTTAAGAATACATATCAATGAGACTAGCAAGAAATGTGTCGTTCATTTAGATATTGGCTTTATCTATATAGGTATGTACCCATCAAAGCTACAAGATTGGCACAGGCAGCAAGAACGGTCATGAGGGTGAAAGCATTAGGCCGAGGACTAGTGAGTTGCATATCCTGGGAGAACTCCATTGCATCTCATGGGACATCGATGAAGCACCCGGCCTGCAAAGAACTAATGAAACATTTATAAATTTTAACATTCACCTTTATATCATTTACCATTTTATAAATGCCAATTTTGTACGTAGTTGAAACTGAGGGAATGAACTGTATGTATAGCAAAACTGATTTAGGATTAAGGTAAGGAATGAAAGCCTCATAAAGATAAATGCAATCAATGTTAGGATGAATGGGAATATTGAGATCATTTAATAATTTCCAGGGTAGACAAATGAAGAACCAATCAAGAATAATGGTAAGGAGTATAGTCCTGCAGCGAGTGGTAAATCTAGGTTGGACCATTTCAAAAGTAAATGGTCGGCATTAGTTCAATAGATAAAAGATCCTTAGCATGGTTATACCCAACAGAACTGGATACAACATTTAGAACCAAAAATTTTCATGATAAAGTATTGTTTAGGGGAACACATATATATTATCTAGAAAAATATAAATGAAAATGACACTAATCATGATGTATTTATGATCATTCTGAATAGTGTACAAAAATAAATGTTAGATAAACGTGAGATAAATGTTAAGGTGGTGAAACTTTTATGTGATTATGATGAAATTTACATGATAACAATTGAAGACTGCTAATAACAATTGAAGATGGAAATGAAGGCAGTGAGGGTGATGATGAGTACCATTGCAATTGGTGTTGGAGTTCTTGTTCTTGTACAAGATACCATTGCAACAAATTGTTTGATTACAATTTGTGTTTCAATTGTTTTGCTAACAATACATTTGAAGTGGGTTTAACTCCACTAGATTTCATCTTTATAAAGGATAATGGGAGAGCTAACAAATCCATTTTTGTAGATGAAGTGAGTGTGAGTGATGTTGTTACCATTGGAAAGAATATAGATGGAGTAGTTTGTCAGGATCTTCGATTCCGACAGCTACAACACATTCGACATTAATGGAGAAGAGGAGGTTAGGGATTGAGATGGATTAGAAGAGGTCTGAGATTGGAGAAGAAGAAGGAGATATTGAAGTAGAAGAAGGGGATCTGAGGAGAAAGATTTTGGGAAATTTCATTCATGATGGTTCTAGATTACAACCAGCTCTGCCTTTTATAGGCAGTTACACCAACACGTGCTCAGCACGCTTACAAGTATCCCGCTCTCTTCTTGCCAACAATTCGTATGAAACAGAAAACGTGCGCTTAGCACGTGCTCACCTTCAGCTATGTACAATCTCAATCATGAACAAACAAAACAAACAGCAACAAGAACAATTCCATCACACTTGAACCCATTACTCAGGTGAACTCCCAAGCTTACTCCGGCGACTCAAGGTTGGACTGACGGCGTCCCTGACAACTCCTTTCCCCTTAACAGCGAGCTTGTCCCAAGCTCGAAAGACGGATACTTCACACGAATTTCATCAATATCAACCCATGAAGCTTCTTCAACTCCTGTATTCTTCCATTTGATTAGCAGTTGAGTTCCTACTCTATTTTCTTTTTGAATACCTTCCATGAAATTACGTCGACTCCTAAGAATAGCCCTTAAATCTCTCCTTGAAGGTCTCAGTAGAACAAGCTCATTTCTTCAGGAGGAACAATTGGATCTAATACTTTCCCTCTGACATTTCTACCTTGATACTGCCCAATTGCCATGACTGGCCCATCAAACAAAATTGATGATTCATGAAATTTGCCACCGACATTGAAGGAAGAAATCGAACTACTGCTACCTTCCAGTTTTGCCAAACCAACACAATCTTTATACTCCACATTGAATGCCAGCCTTAACGAATTAATTTCTATAATCACATTATCTTGATCTACAACCATTAAGTGCCCGCCGGAAAGTTGCATCCACCTCTTCCTCAAAGTGGGCAGAATCTCTATAATCATCATCAGCATCATCTGCGTCATCAAAATCAGCACTTTCACAATCAGGAAGCAGTTTGTTAGGAGCCAGAAGAGGCTTGACATCTTGGCTTGATTCATCACAACCACGAGGCAAACCAAGGAAGTATTCTTTAAGTTTTTCAACAGGAATAGGTGCAATTGAGTGCCTCCACTCTTCCTCAAGCCGTGTTTCACATGCTTCCCATATATAACCAACTCCAGAAATACCAACCTCAGATATCCCCAGCTCCAGTGCATATGGAGTTAATTCTGCATTTCCATTCTTCATCATGCTTGTTATAGATGGACTTTCAAATACCCCACTGTTGAAATCAGCGTACTCGAGTTCCTCATCACTATCTTGTTTGGCCGGTTGAGGATGTAAAGAAACTTTTGAGTGAGCAGGAACCACGAATTATTTCCCAACTTGGACCTTAAAAGGTAAAACCACACCAGGCTCGAGTACCACTCCTGTGCTTAAATGAATGTCATCACAAACTAATGCATAATTTATTGTGCAATTATCTTCTATGGTGACATTATCCCATATGTAAGAGCCATGGATAGAAACATTGCGCCCAACAGTGCAACCTTTCCCAATTACAGAATTGAAGATACAACTGTGATCACCAACAGTGGTTCCATTGCCAACCAAGGAAAATGGACCAATCCGTGCAGAGCGTGATTGGATTACCTCCGATGCCTTGTATATTCCTTCCCTGTCTGACTTCATCTGTGACATATTTCCAAAATACTGCACATCTGGAACAAAAGGGTATGTCCATCTTTGCATTATATCTTTACTGGTTGTGTCGTAACTTCTCAAACTATCAACTCTTGCCGCATAGCTAGAATGAACTTCATGAGTGAATATTTTGTAACCCATAATATCATCCACAAGCAGTCCCTTGACAAAATGACGCCGAAGATGTTGGTAGTCAAAATTGTCAGTGAAAAGACTGAGGACTTCTGGAGAACAAATGTCGATGTAGCAATCCTGCATATCGTTAAGCAAATAGAGAGCAGGCTTGTCAGCTAGCAACATTTTGTCAAGACTGATAGACCACTCAGAACTATCTGCCTTGTCTTCATAGTACAGAAGTTCTTGCGTCTCGGGATCAATTGGCTTTATCATCAATACTGCACCTTTCTTAACTGAGACATTTGAGTGAGCAGGTGGAGGCCAACCATCGAGCAACAATTTTCCTCCACGAACTTTTGACTCTCTTGAACACTTTAATAGTTGTTCTTGGTCTTTCTTTTGAGCCCTTAATGCTGTGACATTGCCATCAAGAACATCAGTAGCATCAAAACTTTGGGAATAGATGGAATGGAGGATAGGGAGAATATGTCGTCTACTCCGTGCCAATCTGATAGCTTCTTCTTTTCCTTCACTTTCTTCAATTGAAGGCTGCACGGTTATCAAATGATTATCTTTCGAAGCCGAATTCTTCTCTATTTCTGGATTTGGCATTTCCTCAAACACCTAAGATGTCTCATCACTACTATAATCTTCCATTTCAAGATTCACCAAACTATCAAAAACTACTCCATCCCTATTCTTTTCACAAGAAACAACATCAATCACATTTACTTCATCTACAACCATCGATTTGTTAGAATCTTCCAACTCAGTAGAGTCAAATTGATCTATCAATTTCTCTAAGAATAGGAACCAAGAAATTTTATGGATTCGTGGTTTAATATGCTTATAATACCACAAAGTTGCACTCCCACTTAAACCCAACCAAGCATATTTCAGCTTCTCTGCATCAGGAATCCCGTAAAATTCAAAGAAGTGTTCGACTCCAAGTATCCAATTTGTTGGATCTCCTCCTTTAAAATTCGGTAACTTCACCTCTTTAAAATTCGGAAACTTCATCTTAATTGGAGCTCTATACATGGTTCCACCACCACCACACACTTCCGAATTAATAGAGACAAGATTAGGGTTAGTTACCTCGATTGATGGGATTAGATGAGGAGTTGATTGAGGAATTGATTGCTGAATTTGCTGAGAGTTTGGCTGCTGCATTGAGAACAACATCACCTCTATTCTTGTTAACAATACCTCAAGTTTCTCTTCCATTTTGGTCGCCGATGCCTCAAATCTTTCTTGGAGTGAATCAAGTTGCTTCTCCATCAATTTCGATTGCAGATTCATCACTCGCATCCCCTCATTCAAGGATCGGATTCCCATCCTCACCGACGACATGCCTCCGGTGAAGTTCGGCTCTGATACCAATTGTCAGGATCTTCGATTCTGACAGCTACAACACATTCGACATTAATGGAGAAGAGGAGGTTAGGGATTGAGATGGATTAGAAGAGGTCTGAGATTGGAGAAGAAGAAGGAGATATTGAAGAAGAAGAAGGGGATCTGAGGAGAAAGATTTTGGGAAATTTCATTCATGATGGTTCTAGATTACAACCAGCTCTGCCTTTTATAGGCAGTTACACCAACACGTGCTCAGCACGCTTACAAGTATCACGCTCTCTTCCTACCAACAATTCGTATGAAACAGAAAACGTGAGCTTAGCACGTGCTTACCTTCAGCTATGTACAATCTCAATCATGAACAAACAAAACAAACAGCAACAAGAACAATTCCATCACACTTGAACCCATTACTCAGGTGAACTCCCAAGCTTACTCCGGCGACTCAAGGTTGGACTGACGGCGTCCCTGACATAGTTGGTGATAATTTGTTTAATCTTGAAGTTGAGGAAAATAGTGGTGAAAAGACCTCCAAGGTGCTTGATGAAATGCATGACCAAGAAAAGGAATAAATAGAGAATGAACTGAAGTTGTATCTTGGTGTAAAAAAGTTCATTTGGTTTCCTTGAGGGGTCTATGGTGATGATGACACCAATGGACACATTGACAAGCTTGAAAAAACTAAGTTGTACATTGAGGGAGCTGGCCTCTTTACTGGTCTTACTTTGGCCTTATACCCAGTGTATTTTGATGTCGTATTTCTACATAGTCAAGCTTTAGAAGGCATTATAATGTCCAAGATTTTAGAAATACCAGCTGAGGAAAAGGTTCTTATCTTACTGGAAGTCCTTGGACATTATTTTACAGGAAGAAAAGAAGTCCATAATGCAATTATAAGTAGCATACAATATTTGGCAAACGGTAAGAAAACCTTCTTACTACTGGGCAAGCTTCAAAGTAGCCCGATCTTTCACCAGCTTTCTGAAGATATAGATAAGATAAAGTCATTCTTAAGATCCTAGATGAAGTATTGGTAAAACATGAAGAACTACTTTAGTTTGCTCATGGTACAGTCTCGAGTTTGAAACAAAATGCTGATATTATGAGAGTTGATGCTAAAGCCTCAAAATTGGAGCAAGAAGTTAAGGGAATGGAATCAGTGTATCCAATTGGAAATCATGACAAAATCATCGAACCAGAATCAAAGCTTGTACAGTTGGGGATTAAAGAATCGGCCTGCTTGGATGTTGTTGTCAAGCTTGAAGTCTACAGTAAAGCACTTGTGAAGTTATCTTCTCAGTTGAAAAATTCTGAATTTGACAGAGAATATATATTGAAGAGTACAAGAAATCTCAAGCATTCAATTCTATGCTTCAATATGAAAATGAGGATGTTCGGATTTTTCTTTCGTCAAAGGAGAGTTCCATTTTGATTCGGTCGATTGGGGCAGAGTACATGTCGAAGCTTGTGATGATTGTTGGAATTACTATTGCTTCTTCAAGGGCAAAGGCGAAGGCGAAGGCGACGTATGTGAGTTTGATGTGCAAGAATTGTAAGAGTATAAAGACTGTAGCTTGCCGACCTAGGCTTGGTGGTGCAATTGTACCGAGATCTTGTGATCATCTTGCACAGCCTGGGGAAGAGGCATGCCCATTGGATCCTTGGATTGTGGTTCCTGATAAGAGCAAGTATGTTGTATCTCCATACTCCTACGTTCTAGGAAAATCCAAAGGATGTTCCAACTGGGGAGTTACCTTGGAATATGCTTTTTTCGGTGGATCGCCACTTGGTTCAAACAATTGTTCCAGGCACAAAGCTGACGGTTATAAGGATAAATAGTGTTTTCCAAGCTTCTTCATCACAGAAAGGAGCAGTAGGAGTTAAACAACCATATATTAGAGTTGTAGGATTGGAACAAAACCGAGAACAAAATTCCAGTGGACCTTCCTCCATCACTCTAGATGAAGAGATGGAATTTAAAGAATTTTCTTAGCGACCTGATGCTTATGATAAGATGTAGCGCCCCGAATTTCCTATAATTAAAATTATAAATTCTTGACACAAATTCCAGAATCGAATTCAATTGTAATCATAAACACAGAAACCAAATACAGGAAAAATTTAAAACTTTTTTTTATTATTACATCAACTCTTTTACAAAGCACAGCGGAATTTAAACACCTTGAATTACATTTTCATTCTTTTACAACACATTCTTTTACAATTTACATAAGCCACAACATCATTTTACCACATGCATCCAAATCCCAATGCTATAGGTACCTACCTGTAAAACATGAGGCTAGAGATAATTCTAATCCCCAAAACTACAGGGGTCAACCATAACGATGTGAGTGACATCAAAAGGAATACATCATAAATAAAATATGAAGGATAAAGTTATAACAACACATACTAGCAGTAGTAACAAATGGAATATGAAATAATAATAAATAAGGCGTGAAAACATCAAGTGAAACTAGACTAAGTGTCAAGTGTAAGAAAACAAAAAACAATATGCATAATACCAAGCCAAGAAAAACACAAAGGCAATATGATGACTCTCCAATGCATACTTGTCGGATTCTATGCATCCCACACTACATAGGTCCGGTGCAAGCCCTTATCGTACTACACTTTATAGGGTTGAATCCCTCGTTATGCAACTAATCCTACTACTATGACTACTATGAGATTTATATAAACTGTGAGTATTAGCCCATGCACTAATAATTCCGGAGGTCAATCTCTATCCACAGATAATTCCGGAGACTATTTCACTCACACCTGGGAATCTCCGAGAATACCCCACATCGCAAGCTATGGCACCTCATCACACGAATACCCCATGAGTGTCGCCTCAACCCTAATAATTTCGGAGATCAATCTCACATTGCAGGTAATTCTGGAGACTATTTCACTCACACCTTGATAATTCCGGGGATTATCTCACACCGCAAGCCATACCGAGGTCCATAACCCATGTTTGCACCCATTTCATCATATCATCATCTAATATCTGTCATTATCTTATTAAGTTAATTAATTAATTACAAATCTCTTAGAGTTGGTGTACCTTACCGGATTTGACTCAACTGATTAACAACAAAGCCACAACTGGCCAAACCACAAAATCTCAACTGTTGGTATCTACACACCCTCTAGAGACTCACAACTCAACCATCAACACCAAAACTTTCATTAAAACTCATACTTCTATTATCAATATTCTTATATCAAGAAAAACTTCCCAAAATCAACAAATCCAAATTCATTTACTTTACTCATAAATTTCAGAATTGAAATAAAGTATTAAATCCATTAAATAATTGAGAATCATATTTTGAAGTTGTAGAATATCTCTAAACATCTATTTATTCAAAAACCATCTATATTTCACTTTCTAAAGTCATATAAGTACATTTTAAATTCTATTATAAACATAATATAACTCTCTGTAAAATACTGTAATTTGTTGTAAAAGCACCATCTAAAACAATAATCCAATAATCCGTAATATCGAAGAAACAATCGTTCAAGAGAAACAACAAAAAACTCACAAAAAAACCCATCAGCCAACACTGACAGTCGACTGTCGAAGCCAGTTCAAAAATGGTTGGTCGGCTGTCATGCAAAAATCCGAAACTCAAGAACTGACAGTCGACTGTCGAATTCAGTTAAAAAACGAAGCGATCGATTGTCATGCGAAAATATGAAACTCAAGAACTGACAGTCGACTGTCGACTTCAGTTCGAAAATGAAGCGGTCGACTGTCATGCAAAAAAAATCCGAAATTCAAGAACTAATAGTCGAATGTCGACTTCAGTTCAAACGAAGCGATCGACTGTTAATTCCAACAGGATGCAATTTTGAAATTCTGTGCATGTTTTACTGATACATCTGATGTTGATATTTGCAAGTGTACAAAATCGCACAAGTAATATAGATAGATGAGTAGAGTGTCGAACCCACAGGGACTAGATATTTTACTGAGTACCGATATCGCTAGATGAATCACTATTTGGAAAATAGAATTTAATTAAGGATAAAATAACTAAATTAAATTAATCTAACTAAAATTAACTAAATTGGTGAAGAGAGAGAGGGCTGTGAAACTTTGAAGCTCTTGTACTTTGTTTATTGGTAAAATTAGTTCTAGGGCTCTTGGTTCACCTCGTTTATCACACACACAAATTTTATTCCTTACAAATAAAGATATTATCTTTCCCAAATTGTCGACCAAAATCCTAAAGATATTAACCACTCTATCAACGTAGTCTAAAAATTATTCTCAATTAATCATTCGTCTATCCACCAAATTATTAATTGGGAAATTGGATTTCTTAACGGTCACGTCCTCCAATATACGGTCCTAATTTTTATTAATCACAAATTACCTGTTCGGTCTCTTCATGATTTGAAAAATCATACAAATGTCTATCCACCATGTTGTACGCATAAATAATAAAAATTAAAACACAATCAGGAAAGATAGGGTAATAATAAGAAATTAAAATTTGTGTTCTACAAAACTTGGCTACACCTTAGCCTCTAGAACAATAAATTCAGTTCATAGTTGTTTGGGATTGCATCAAAAATATAGAGAAGAAAAGATAAAGGAATACAAAATTTAAGTCAAACCACTTTTCTGTCTCAAAAGTCGGAGCCAAAATATTGCTGTCACGCGCCGTCAATCAACGTATCAGTCTGTCACACTGCCGTTGTCGGGCCGCGTGTCCCAAATCCAGAGCCGTGCGTCAGATCGAAGGAAACAGCAGGCGTCTGAACCCGCCTGCTGTCCTCTGCCCTTTTGTACTCGCCGCACTCAAAGAGGAAGAAGAAGCCCACTTCAGCACTCAAAGAAGAAGAAGCCAGTCAAACGTGCAGTCTGAAATCCCGTCACGTCGAAGGGACAGCTGTAGCTGTCGACTCCTGAGCACGCCACGTCAGCACGCGGGGGAGTCACGTCGCGTCGCGTCGCGTCGCGTCGCGTCGCGTCGTCTCCACATGCGTGTGGAGCCCAACCTTCTGCTTCTTCTTGGCTTCTGTGCCGCAGTTAAAGCAGAGAGAGATTGAGATTAATCTCTCTCTCTCTCTGTATATATTTCTTTTGTGAATAATGAGCCGTCACCTCCTACATCTTTTCTCTCCCTTGATTTGTATTTATAGAGATCGGAAGAGGAGTTTAGGGTTTGCACTTCTTGCATAAAAGTCCACACTCTTCCTTTATTTTCTTCCTTTTTAATCCAGAATTTTATTTGTTTCTCTTTCTTTCTTTTCTTCCTTTTCCTGACAACCACGTGCTTCTACATACACAAAATAATACCTGAAATTAGGATTTTTAAATAAAATAAATTTAATTAGTTTAAAATTAATTAAACTAACTATATATCATATTAGCGTATAAAAATCCTTTTACAAATTATTTATCGCAATTTTAACTCAACAAAACAATAAAATCGATAAATCAATTGTTTTACTTTGTTTATTGATTTTTTCATCAATTCTTTACTTTTTGCATCAAAAATATTATTTCTTCAAAAATAATTAATTAAATGAAATCATATAGAAATAAGATGAATTATAGACAATATCAGCGAAAACAAGCCATTTTAATAGGTAAATGAGTACAAATATATATATATAAATCCGACACATCAACATCGATTAAACATCATAAACTTGTAAATTTGCAAAACGAAATTCCTGAGATGATCAAATACGACTTGTTTAACATATAATGATTTATAAAACAAATCAAAATCTCATCAAATCCATAAAAGAATAGATTTTCACAAAATCTTTTCAAAATCAGCAAAGTAGTATATATATATATGCATAGGGTAATTAAGCATCAGTTTAAACATCAAAATACATCAATTAGGAGTAGTATAACGTTTGGATTCAATATCAGCACAAAAACAAATCAGATCTCAATCAAAACTTGATAAAAATCATCAAATCAATTTCGGCAGTCTGCAAAACAGAAACATTTAGATCTTTGTATATATACTAGATTTGCCCGTGGGCACGTGCCTACGGCACGTCTTCAGAACGATACATCTTATGAAAGTCATGTAAACAGTAAAACAACAATTATGTAGGTCAAGTTTGAATAGTAAAACAATAATTAGTTGTAAATAAAAGTTCATGTTTCCATTAGTATATATTGAAAAATAATTATAAATGGGGGTGTAAAATCCAACTTCTTAGAACTTTGAGTATGGAAAATGATGAAATTTAACTGTTGATGAGATATTTTCTATTTTCAATGTAACATGAGAAATAAAAAAATACCTAAAAATTTGAAAATTTACAAACCTGAAATATGAAAATATAAATTTCTGAGTAAATAAAGAGAGAATGAGAGAGAGATAAATAAATAAATAAAGGAGTTATTTTGGGGATTTGGACTTTTGGGCCGGAAAATATGTTTTGTGAAGTTAGATCTGGACCATTGATTTCAACCCTATTGAATGAGAGCCACTTGATAGCTTTCTTTGTGTTTTATTATATAGATGTGTATATATTGTCTATATATATAAGTGTTTAAGTATTTAGAATCAGTATATAGGAGTAGTGTAGGGTTAAATTTAATCTAAGTATCGAAACCATCAAGAATCAATTTGAAAACTTCACAAAATCACAAAAAACCAATTTCAGCTGAACCTAGTCAGACCCAAAATATACCCCTCTTCCCAACATTCAAAACTTGATCTCTTCGATTCAAAACCCCTCTTTAAAGTTTATTGAACACATATCCAAACACTTACATCAGTTTATCCATGAATACAAGCAATTATGACATGTATGAATCAAGTTTACTTTATCAAATTATCAAACCAGAGTATACTTATACTCATTCACAGTAAAGAACTAAATTTCCATTCCCCTTATGCACAACATCATACAATCTCATGGTATTTGTTCAAATCAGCAAGAACATGGAAGAAAACTTTCTACTCATTATTTCTATTAGGTTCTTTAACAATCTCAAGTCATCTATATGTAGTTTTAATTATCAATAGCATAGTTTTCAAGAAAAGATTCAATCTTTAATTCATTCATCTATCAACAATTCATTATATCATTATATAATCCTCTAGCATGCTTTCTAATGAACAAATCATGACATACGACATGCATAGAACAATAGAAAACAAACATATGTCACTCATCTTATTGAAGAATCAACCAAAATAATAAAGAGAATAAGAAAAAACCCTTCTTTCGCAAAAATCCAAGATCCTTATTTTGAAACTCCAAGAAAATCAATAGTAAAATAATATTTTGTTTTTGCATAGGAGGGGACGGCTGTAGTGTCCATTATATAGGCCAAAATCTAGGTTTTTAGGTTATATGGAAACATCCCTTAACAAATAATCTTTTACATACACTACAAAAGAAAGTAGCTTTCCCGGCGCTTTTTTACGTCTATACCGGCGTTTTTTTACGCCGGTGAAACTTTCACCGGCGTTTACAATAGCGCCGGTCCAACTGCCGCCGAAGCGGGCGTCGCTGAAACGAAGGGGTCTACACCGGCATTTTTGGTGGACGCCGGTAAATGTTAGGACTATACCGGCGGTCATAAAACGCCGGTGTATATCGGTCTCTGGGTGCCGTTCTTGTGCACCTATATACATACACCGGCGGTCGTAAACCGCCGGTATTTATCCATTCACCGGCGTATATGAAAACGCCGGTGTAGATCGAAAGTATACCGGCGGTCAAGAAACGCCGGTGTATGTGCGTTTATGAGCGCCTGCTTTTCCCTGTTTACGAACACCGGCGCGACCAAAAAACGCCGGTGTAGTTATAAACGCCGGCGTTTATAAAACGCCGGTGTACGCCTGTGCCGTTACAGCTGAAAACTTTCGCCGGCGTGCGTTGAAACGCCGGTGTATCACACACTCCAACAATTAAATTATATAGACCCCCGTTTTTTAAAATGCCGTTCTGGCTATGCCCGTTTATTTTCGATACTCTGCTTTTCCGTTCGATTTCAATTCACAGTTTCATTTACAAAACCTGTAAACTAATTCTCACAACTGATTCAATCAATTTCGTTGCATACTACTGCGCAAACCACAACCAAACACAAGAATAATTAAAGATAATCAAGTTTCACACGTGTCATATCAACGTCCAAATTCATTGATTAATTAACAGTGTCATAATTAACAAATTAATATAGAGACTGACATCCAAAATATCCAAACAAACCAGTCTGACAAATATCCAAAATATCCCAAATTCAAAGTATGACATAACTCTCATAAAAAAAACCAGTCTGACATAACAACAGCAAGGAGGAGGACATAAGAACAACAACCATACAGCAAGGAGGACATAAGAACAGCAAGGAGGACCGCAGATTCATACCCCTCGAGTAGCTTCAGCTCTGATCATCAGAATTTCCTTCATCTTGACGACCGCTCTGTGAAAAAAAACAATAGTTTAATTGAACAGTAGATCACAATACAGAATATACATATTTTTTGAACTTGCAAAAAGAACTACCTGTATCTCGAATTATAAGATCAAAGTGCCAACTGCAAATGGAATTGTTAATGATATATACAGAGGTAAAATAATTACATTGCAATGCTAAAAATTCCGTACTTAATTTTGTTTTTAAATATATCTAAAATAACAAAACAAATGAAAATTCAGTATCTAACTTGAAACCTTTATATTCTCCTCTGATTGGGAATATCCACTATCTAAAACAATAAAACAAATGAAAATTCAGTATCTAAGCATGTCCTTCATGGATTGTTCAGACAATCCATGAAACTGTCATCGTGGACGGAAACCAAATATAAGAAAAATAAGAAAAATAAGATAGGGCTCATATCAAGTGTATTTTTAGGGAACTGTCATCGTGGAAGGAAACCAAATATATATAGAAGCCAGAAATGGAAACAGAAAGAAGAAAGGTAGAGACTTTGGATACACCAGGCTACCATAGCGGCATTTTCCTCATCTCTCTCTCATCCCTTATTTCCCTTCAGCACACGAACAGAAAGAGACATCAGCAACCACCTTAAGAGCGACAAGAACAACAATAATAATAAATTATTATGAACAAGATGTCTCTATATGGGTTTCTAGATCTCCACTCGAGCCCACTCTTTCTAATCACAGCCCAATTAAGAACATAGACAACATCCACTAAACAATCCAATCATAGCCCAGTCAAAATTTGCCATCCTGGATCTTAATGAAATACGCTTCATTAACAGTGAAAGAAAATGAGAATGCTAGCAGCATACTTAGTTTGGAAGTGAACCCATTTTTTGTTAAAAAATCATGCCAAAGATGGCAATCAGCTTCATTAACAGTATCTGAAAATGAAAATTTCCATTAACTGAGCTTATATGTTGCTCTACTAATTCACTGTGCCCAACTAAATCTAAAACCCAATTATTGTGCGTATCCGGAGGATTTTGGCATACGTACCTATAGCATCCTCAGTTCACAGTAAACCCGTTTTGGTCAAAAAAACATGCCAAGATCACAATCAGATGCATGAAAATAAGCTTCACTAACAACAAAAGAAGAAACTGGGGATGCTATGCAGCATACTTAGTTTGGAAGTGAACCCATTTTGTGTTAAACAATCAGGTTACATTGACAGTATCTGAAAATGAAAATTTCTCCATTATCTGAGCTTATATGTTGCTCTACTACTTTTTTAGCCCAACTATATCGCAAAACCCAAGTGTTGTGCATATCCGGCCGGAGGATTTTGGCATACGTACCTATATAATATCCTCAGTTCACAGTGAACCCATTTTTGGTATAAAAACATACATGCCAAGAAGACAATCAGGTGCTTGAAATCAGGTTCACTAACAGTTAGTGAAAATGGGACCATAAAATAGCTTAAGAAGACCATCAGGTTTGTGAAATAAGCTTCACTAACAGTGAAAGAAACTGGGGATGCTATGCAGCATACTCATTTTGGAAGTGAACCCATTTTGTGTTAAAAAAACCATGCCAAAGATTGCAAGCAGGTTACATTGACAGTGTCTGAAAATGAAAATTTCTCCATTATCTGAGCTTATATGTTGCTCTACTACTTTTTTAGCCCAACTATATCGCAAAACCCAAGTGTTGTGCATATCCGGCCGGAGAATTTTGGCATACGTACCTATACAATATCGTCAGTTCACAGTGAACCCATTTTTGGTATAAAAACATACATGCCAAGAAGACAATCAGGTGCTTGAAATCAGGTTCACTAACAGTTAGTGAAAATGGGACCATAAAATAGCTTAAGAAGACCATCAGGTTTGTGAAATAAGCTTCACTAACAGTGAAAGAAACTGGGGATGCTATGCAGCATACTCATTTTGGAAGTGAACCCATTTTGTGTTAAAAAAACCATGCCAAAGATTGCAAGCAGGTTACATTGACAGTGTCTGAAAATGAAAATTTCTCCATTATCTGAGCTTATATGTTGCTCTACTACTTTTTTAGCCCAACTATATCGCAAAACCCAAGTGTTGTGCATATCCGGCCGGAGAATTTTGGCATACGTACCTATACAATATCCTCAGTTCACAGTGAACCCATTTTTGGTATAAAAACATACATGCAAAGAAGACAATCAGGTGCTTGAAATCAGCTTCACTAACAGTTAGTGAAAATGGGACCATAAAATAGCTTAAGAAGACCATCAGGTTTGTGAAGTAAGCTTCACTAACAGTGAAAGAAACTGGGGATGCTATGCAGCATACTTATTTTGGAAGTGAACCCATTTTGTGTTAAAAAAACCGGTTACATTGACAGTATTTGAAAATGAAAATTTCTCCATCATCTGAGCTTATATGTTGCTCTACTACTTTTTTAGCCCAACCATATCGCAAAACCCAAGTGTTGTGCATATCCGGCCGGAGGATTTTGGCATACGTACCTATATAATATCGGATGACCACAGTGAACCCATTTTTGGTATAAAAACATACATGCCAAGAAGACAATCAGGTGCTTGAAATCAGCTTCACTAACAGTTAGTGAAAATGGGACCATAAACTAGCTTAAGAAGACCATCAGGTTTGTGAAATAAGCTTCACTAACAGTGAAAGAAACTGGGGAATGCTATGCAGCATACTTAGTTTGGAAGTGAACCCATTTTGTGTTAAAAAAACCGGTTACATTGACAATATTTGAAAATGAAAATTTCTCCATCATCTGAGCTTATATGTTGCTCTACTACTTTTTTAGCCCAACCATATCGCAAAACCCAAGTGTTGTGCATATCCGGCCGGAGGATTTTGGCATACGTACCTATATAATATCTGATGACCACAGTGAACCCATTTTTGGTATAAAAACATACATGCCAAGAAGACAATCAGGTGCTTGAAATCAGCTTCACTAACAGTTAGTGAAAATGGGACCATAAAATAGCTTAAGAAGACCATCAGGTTTGTGAAATAAGCTTCACTAACAGTGAAAGAAACTGGGGAATGCTATGCAGCATACTTAGTTTGGAAGTGAACCCATTTTGTGTTAAAAAAACCGGTTACATTGACAGTATTTGAAAATGAAAATTTCTCCATCATCTGAGCTTATATGTTGCTCTACTACTTTTTTAGCCCAACCATATCGCAAAACCCAAGTGTTGTGCATATCCGGCCGGAGGATTTTGGCATACGTACCTATATAATATCTGATGACCACAGTGAACCCATTTTTGGTATAAAAACATACATGCCAAGAAGACAATCAGGTGCTTGAAATCAGCTTCACTAACAGTTAGTGAAAATGGGAGCATAAAATAGCTTAAGAAGACCATCAGGTTTGTGAAATAAGCTTCATTAACAGTGAAAGAAACTGGGGATGCCATGCAACATACTCATTTTGGAAGTGAACCCATTTTGTGTTAAAAAAACCATGCCAAAGATTGCAAGCAGGTTACATTGACAGTGTCTGAAAATGAAAATTTCTCCATTATCTGAGCTTATATGTTGCTCTACTACTTTTTTAGCCCAACTATATCGCAAAACCCAAGTGTTGTGCATATCCGGCCGGAGGATTTTGGCATACGTACCTATATACCATCCTCAGTTCATGGAAGAAAAATACGAATAGGGCTCATAGCAAGTGTAGTTTTAACTGGAATTGTCATCGTGGAAGGAAACCAAATCGTATCAACACCATAGAAAATGTAGATATAATAAAGATTAACTTGCATAACTGTAATTCACCTACATGAGATTCAAACCACTTATGAAATTTTTCATTCATCAGCTTGTTTTGTTCACGTGGTGGTAGTCTTCTTGGTCTAGCCCTTCGTTTGATGTCCCTGACAAATTCGCTAAAAAACAAGCAATTGAAATTAGGAATAACAAAAGTATCAAAAATAACGAACTCCGCGGTTTTCACTGTATTCGATTTACATTCAAAAGCAACTTACTTTCGAAATGGTTCCACTAATGCATGATGGTCTAGCACATATCGATGTGCCTGTTCCCACGCTAAGCTATCGAGCTCAAATGCATCAACTTTACCAACAGTGGTGCCAGCGGTATCAAAAAGATATTGTGCACCATCAAGGTTGGAAATGTCTGGATTTCTACGTGGTCTACTGGAAGATGTCTCCACACCAGGCAAATACCTGGAAAAAAAATGTGAGCACTCCTCTGATAGATATCCCTGGGCTATTGACCCTTCAGGATATGCTCTATTTTTCACATAACCCTTTAGCCGGTATAGGTACCTGAACATGTACAATTAATAAACTAGAGCAGATTAGGGGATTAAAAGAAATGAGCTTTTGAAAATTCAATTTCGTAAGATGAACGAATTATTTTACCTCTCAATGGGGTACATCCACCGATAGTGAACAGGACCACCGATTCTGGCTTCACCAGCAAGGTGGATTATCAAGTGAATCATAATAGTGAAAAACGATGGAGGAAATATCATCTCCATTTTACTAAGTGTCAATGCTGCCTGCTGCTCCAATTGGTCCAGATCTTCAACACGAAGCATTCTTGAGCAAATACCTTTATATATGCTACAAAGATCTTTCAGGACAGTAGTGACTTGCTCACACATTGAAGACCTTAGGGCCACAGGAAGGAGATCCTGCATTAGGATGTGGTAGTCGTGTGATTTTAGACCCTGAAGCCTCTTCTCTTTAAAGTTGACACATTTTGCCATGTTAGAAGAATAGCCATCGGGGACTTTAAGTTCAAGTAGTACTTTGCAAAACAACTCCAACTCCGATTTTGACATTGAATAGATTGCAGGAGGTAGGAGCACTTTCCCGTTCGGCAATTCTTCTGGGTGCAACTCATGTCGGATGCCCATTGACTTCAAATCAAGTCGGCTCTTGAGATTGTCCTTTGTCTTCTGATCATCTCCCATAACTGTTCCTATACAATTCTCACCAATATTTTTTCCGATATGCATCACATCTAAATTATGTCTCAGTAAGTTGAATTCCCAATACGGCAACTTGAAGAAAATACTCTTCTTCTTCCATGCACCTAAACTCGTCAAGTTTTGATCCTCATCCTCGCCATATAGATCGGTCTCCTCACCTTGCTCCGGCCTTGCCCTTTTCTTGCCCTTTGTCCTGACTTCTGGTTCCTTTCCATATTTGAATTGATGACCATCTACCCGCCTCAAAATATCTGAACCAGAAGAAGACCCAGGAGCATGTTCCCACTCGTCGGTGCCATCAAATGTCGCTGCTTCTGCCCGAAATATATGTGTGTCAGGCAACCATATCCTATGACCCATATAGCAAAACTTTCTGCCATTGTACAACCACCTTGAACTAGTTTGGTCAGCACAACATGGACATGCATAACGTCCTTTAGTACTATATCCAGATAAATTTGCATATGCTGGAAAATCATTGATTGTCCAAGACAACACGGCACGAAGAGAAAATGTTTCTTTAGCCACAGCATCATAGGTTGGAACACCCACCCACAACTTCTGAAGTTCATCTATTAACGGTTGTAGGTACACATCTATATCATTTCCAGGACCTTTCGGTCCAGGAACTATCATGGACAAAATAAATGAGGACTGCTTCATGCATTTCCAAGGCGGCAAATTGTATGGTATCAACACAACCGGCCATATGCTGTATGTACTACTCATTTGCCTGAAAGGGTTGAAACCATCACTAGCTAGTCCAAGTCTCACATTTCGAGGATCTTCCGCAAAATCAGGATATCTTTCATCAAATCTTTTCCAAGATTGAGAATCAGCAGGATGTCTAAGAATCCCATCATTAGTGCGACCTTCAGCATGCCATTTCATATCAGAAGAAGTTTTCGTGGACATAAACAACCTTTGTAACCTAGGAATCAGAGGAAAGTAACGCAATGTTTTGGCAGGCTTCTTTTTCCTACTTCGCTTAGTAGATCCACTGGCTCCCTCGTCTTGATTTGGTCTTTCTTTCCATTTCGAAGAACCACACACTTCGCAATTCTCCAGACTTTCTTTACCACTCGTGAAAAGCATACAGTCATTTGGACATGCTGCTATCTTCTCATATCCTAGATCGAGAGAACTTAGGAATTTTTTGATTTTATAGGCTGAGTTTGGAATACAGATTTCAGGAAATGCTTCATTCAACAATTCAAGTAGCATAGTGAAGGACTTAGCAGACCACCCGTTTAAACATTTAATCTGAAATAGTCTGACAATGAATGAGAACTTAGAAAATTTGGTGCAGTCGCGGTACAACGGGATACTAGCATCTTCAAGTAACTTAGCGAAGGATTCTTGCTGCTTATTATTTTCATGGGTGGGGTCAGACATTTCCTCGTCCACCCCACCACCAATCTGGTTTGTTTCTGTTGACTCATTGTGAACTTCGGTTGTTGGGTCATTGGTGTGGAAAGGAACATTATGAATTCCCATGGCATCTTGTAACAAAGCATGCATCTCATCGGGAACGCTTAAGTCTTCGTTCACTAAGGGCTCAGCCTTATTTTCTAATACAACCGGACGAACAGGAGCTGCCGTATGATCCTCTCCATGACAAAACCACCTTGTGTACCCTTGAAGAAAACCGTTGACAGCCAAGTGTGTATGTACTACGTCACATGTCCTCAGCATACAATTTGTACAGCGAAGGCATGGACAAAGGATTAGGTTGGGATCACGGGAATGTCGTTTGGCAAAGATAATAAAATATTTAATACCATCACGGTACTCCTTGGATAATCGTGGTTTACTAATCCAACTTCTATCCATTATATTAATAGCACACAGTCTGAAATTAAAATTTGATATATTAAATAGTAATAACAGTAAAAGGCATTTTGTATATTAAATTTCACCTATTTGAAAACCATCCATAGCTGCAAATAAATAAACGATATAATCTTTAACTGTAAAATAAAGAAATTGTGGCTCCAAAAAATGTACAAAAAAAAACTACATCTTAACACAATCAACTCTATTCACCAAACCCTAAACGACCTTTTGTGGAAATGATCACAACCACCTTAGACGGTATTTTATCGCACACCCTGTGTTCGAGCATAAAAAAAAATCGACTATAGTCTCCCCTGTATTTGGCTTTCCGTTCAAGGAGATGATGATGGTAAAGGGTATTTTGCTGATGAAGAGGAATCGGCTGAATAATGAGCGCGTCGTGCTGTAACTACGGTAACAAGAAGATCTGATGACTCATGAACTATTCTGTTCATGACTACTAATAATCACTTATCTCATAATAATAATAATAATAATAATAATAATAATAATAATAATAATAATAATAATAATACTAAACAAAAGAAACAGTAAAAGAAAAATTAAAATGTCTAGCATGTAAGCATATATTTTGCAGACTGAACCAATTGTTGTACATAGCCGGAGGATTTTGGCATAGAGCTATAGCATCCTCAGTTCACAGTGAACCCATTTTGGTCAAAAAAACATGCCAAAATGACAATCAGATGCATGGGATAAGCTTCAATTCATTAACAGTGAAAGAAACTGGGGATGCTATGCAGCATACTTAGTTTGGAAGTGAACCCATTTTGTTAAAAAACCATGCCAAGGATTGCAGTCAGGTTACTTTAACAGTATCTGAAAATGAAAAATTTCCCATTATCTGAGCTTATATGTTGCTCTACTACTTCTTCAGCCCAACTAAATCTAAAACCCAATTGTAGCCGCATATCCGGCCGGAGGATTTTGGCATACGTACCTATACCATCCTCAGTTCACAGTGAACCCATTTTGGTAAAAAAAACATGCCAAGATGACAATCAGATGCATGAAAATAAGCTTCACTAACAACAAAAAAAGAAAATGGGGATGCTAGCAGCATACTTAGATGGGAAGTTAACCCATTTTGGTATAAAAAACCATGCCAAAGATTGACAATCAGGTTACTTTAACAGTATTTGAAAATGATAAATTTTCCATTATCAGAGCTTATATGTTGCTATACTACTTCTTCAGCCCAACTAAATCTAAAACCCAATTGTTGTGCGTATCCGGAGGATTTTGGCATACGTACCTATAGCATCCTCAGTTCACTTAGTCTGGAAGTGAACCTATAGAAACTGGGGATGCTATGCAGCATACTTAGTTTGGAAGTGAACCCATTTTGTGTTAAAAAACCATGCCAAAGATTGCAATCAGGTTACTTTAACAGTATCTGAAAATGAAAATTTCCCATTATCTGAGCTTATATGTTGCTCTACTACTTCTTTAGCCCAACTAAATCTAAAATCCAATTGTTGTGCATATCCGGCCGGAGGATTTTGACATACGTACCTATAGCATCCTCAGTTCACAGTGAACCCATTTTGGGTAAAAAAACATGCATGCCAAGAAGACAATCAGATGCATGAAATCAGCTTCATTAACAGTGAAAGAAAACGGGTATGCTATGCAGCATACTTAGTTTGGAAGTGAACCCATTTTGTGTTAAAAAACCATGCCAAAGATTGCAATCAGGTTACTTTAACAGTATCTGAAAATGAAAATTTCCCATTAACTGAGCTTATATGTTGCTCTACTAATTCACTGTGCCCAACTAAATCTAAAATCCAATTGTTGTGCATATCCGGCCGGAGGATATTGGCATACGTACCTAGAGCATTCTCAGTTCACAGTGAACCCATTTTGGGTAAAAAAACAAACATGCCATGAAGACAATCAGATGCATGAAATCAGCTTCATTAACAGTAAAAGAAGATGAAAATTTCCATTATCTAAGCATATATTTTTCTATTAATTCTTCATCTCAACTAAACCGTTCATGCTAAGGAAATCGAAATGAATAAACTGAAAAAAGCTGCCTTTTTTGGAAAATGAGGGAAATCAAGAGATCATACCGAAGAGAGAGAGAGGGAACGGGGCGACGAGGGCGGGGGCGTAGGAGAGAGAGAGAGAGGGGGCGACCGCCGATTCACCTCCAAATAGAGAGAGGGAAGAAGGAAATCGAAAAGGACGAAGGGAATAAGGGACGATTTCGAATGGTCGAAGGCCGTCGAAGAGGACGAAGCGGCGGAGGCAAACGCGCGAGATGTAGAGCGAGGAAGGAGGGAAACGAAGCGCCTCTTTCCTTTTTTTTTTTTTGGGTATTGGGAAAATGGCGAGCGAAAGATTAGGGTTCGCGGGTTTTATTCCCAGTTATTCACCGACATTTTAATTGGAAACGCCGGTGAATGTGTCCGTATATTCGCCGGCATTTATAATAAAAAACGCCGGTGAATAATAAACTTCACCGGTGTGTTTAGGTAAAACGCCGGTGAATACTAACATACGCCGGCGTTTTAAATCGACCGCCGGTGTATGACCATCCCATCTGGCGCCCAATTCCTACTCGCTCCCTACCCCGGCGCTACTAGTAAAACGCCGGGGAATAATCGCCGGTAAAAGCAGTATCTTTTGTAGTGATATATAGATCTTTCTTTAATAAAGTAGTTAAATAAGTTAAATAAATAAAAATAAAAACCAAATCCTTTTACTACTGAGTTATCCAGCCATCCAGCATAGCCCAGAGATTAAAAAAATTTGGATTTGTATCCAAAATGGTAATTTTGCACAAAAATCCCTCTCTTTGTAATATTTGCAAATATGTCATAAAATATTTGTAAAAATCCAGAAAATTCAGAAATAATTTCTACTAATAAATATTAGATTTTACAAATAAAATTTTTTACTTTTACTTTCCAAGAAAAATATTTGCACAAGATCCAACCTAAATTTCATATTTGCAAAAATACCATATTTGTTTAAATCTTTACCAAATCAAATCTAAATAAAATTTAAATATATTTTATTTTCAATGATGACCATGTCCAGCCCAAAATTCAGTAAAAACGAACTCTCATTATTTGTTTGAGATCCAATTGGCTTTTTACATAAAAGCCCCTTCCTTTCGAAGTATTTATAAAAATAGTTTCTTTATTCAGAAAAATCCCAAAATTTAGGATATACTCCATTATAAGTAGGATAATTTATTCATAAATTTAAAACTAGAGATTTGCACCAAAAAAATATTTGCACGTGTAAACGACAAATTCATAAAATAGTCAAATTAATTCAAATAAAATCTGAAAATTAAAATATCATAAATAAATGAGGAAAATCAATCATTAACCATAAAATTTTAAGAATTCTAAATTCCTAACTTTGCACGTGTGTTGCACGTGCAAAATTGCAATTTCAAGAAAATAGTCAACTTTACCAATTTAATACTATTTAATAATGCAAAATAAATCATTTTATTTTGATGGGTGTTACATAAGATATGTTCCATGATTGGTCAGTAAATATATGACCACGATGATGTCAAAAAATCCATAGCATGTATGTTATTTGGAGGATCAAAAAAGAGATTACCTGATGATGTGCGATTAAGAGGATATATCCATGTTTTGTTACTTGATGATCCATCAACTGCCAAATCACAGTTCCTCAAGTTTGTGGAAAAGACAGCTCCCACTACTGTCTATACTTCCGGAAAAGGTTCATTTGCTACATGTATCACAGCTTCTATTATTCGTGACAACAGTTTATGCGAATTTTTTCTGGGAGGGTTGGTTTTAGCTAAAGGCAGAGTCATCTGTATTGATGAAGTTAATAAAATGAGGCATGAGAACAGAGTTATCATTCATGAAGCAATGGAGCAGCAGACTATATCTATTGTACTTGCAACTGCTAACCTTCCATCTGGACGCTATGATGATCTTAAGACTGCACATGAATATTGATTTGCATACCAAAATTCTGTCTAGATTTGATCTGATCTTCATTGTGAAAGATGTCCGAATGTATGTTCAAGAATGTTATGCCTGAATTTGTGCTTGATATGAGAGTCTACAAGAAAGGGGTAGGTGCTGGTGTCAAGTTATCGATCAAATGGACTTCTCAACCTGTTTCTGCAACCACTTGGGAGGATGCAGATGATATTCGGTGCAGTTTCCCTGATTTTGATCTTGGGACAAGCTCAAACTAAGTGGGGAGGAGTTGTTATGGGGTGTAATAGCTGCAATTGTAGATGGAGAACATATGAAGACGACCTAGGTTTGTATCTGTATCAGTTGAGAAATGATACATGCTATTAGTGTAAAAGAACACTGTTCATTCTGAGTGGTGACTTCGGGTCGGGTCTTGTAAGCGGGACAGGTACTAGTTCAGTCTATATGAGTCGTTGGATGGTTATTACTATAGCACTACGTGCACATTATGTAATCTCAACTCATATAAAGAGCGGGATGGAGTCTGTACATTCAATCAAGAAATTAATCAAGAAACTCATTTAGTTCTTCACCAATTCTCCAATATCTCAACCCTAATTTTCCTCAATGGCCAAATCCAATGGAGCTCAGATTTTGATCCATAACAAGAACTAGAGCATGGGTTTGTTTGATTTGAGAGGAGAGAGAGGAGAGGGTGGTTGGTGGTTGGTGGTTGGTGATGGGTTTGGGGAGCATGGTGGAAAAGTATTATGAATGTGAGGGAGGAGTGAAGTACGGGTCCTCGGGTCGGAATCGGAGCTCCAATTGACTCAAATCCAAACTCCGTGCCTAAAAGCGAAAAAAATATCAAAAATATCAAAAAGGTTCTATCTTTTCTCAAAAGAGAATGCACGAGACTAACAAAATTATAAAATTCTTGGTCAATATTTTTTATATAATGTGAGATTATATGTTGGAATTGCTGAGTATGAGTTGGTATTAAAATCCTTCGGGTCTATAACAATAAAATAAAATAATCAATTAACTTGTAAATTGATTTCACCAATCAGAAATTTATTCACGCAAACATAAAAATGTATACAATCGAAGAACCATTAATTGTATAGTGCAATAAAATCAAGAAGTTAATATAGCATATCAAACTCATATTCTTGGTAACCTGTTTAATTAAAAGTGAGTTTAACAACAATAAGTTCTGTTTATAGTAAAAAATAAGTTTAATTACATTGTTTTTGGACAGTACAAAAAAAGTACATTTCGAAATAAACAAGGAACCAAATTTCACAAATATAAAGAAAATTGGCTTACGGTCTTCCATCCAAAAGTTCCCTAGTCCCTTTTAAAAATTGACACCTTGTAGCCTAGAGGAAGAGTCCGAACCACGCAGCTAAGACCCCATGTTAAAAGTAATTGAGTAAGAATTTTGAAATTAAAACAATAAATTTGGAAATAGCTCAGAATCAAAGAGCAATTTTTAAAAGGACAAAATTTAGATGATGAATAAGAAAACTAAACAAATATTGTAAACTCACTTTTAAATTTTGATGAAAAGCGGGATTTAGTAAATCCATTTATTGAGAAAAGTAAATCATACACTTTAGGTGATTCTCCATCTTAGAAGAATGGATTTCGCCATTGTTACCTCCTATTGTAATAAAAAATAAATAAATAAATAAATAAAAAATAAAAAAAACTCACAACTATAGTCAAATCTTATCTCAAACGTGATATCGACTTTATTAATGACATTCTCATGTGTAGCAACCAAGAAATTACTTGTTACAAAAAATAAAATAATTTTCATTTCATTATTTTTCTAGGAGAAGCTTAAGGTGTTTGCCTAATGGTTAGACTGATCCCAATAGAAAATTATCGCCAGCCTGCTCCAAATGATTTAATATGAGACCTATCAAAGTGAAGATGCTCATATACAATAAGGTTTCTAGAAGAGCCATCGACACCATTAAGCCTTAGATGTGGCGTGACTGAAGAATGTGTCATAATTGGTTATCTCTCTTTTTTTAAGAATTATTTCAAAATCTACTTTTTATATATAGCAATAGAATGCACGTAAATGAC
The DNA here is from genome assembly GCA_017893485.1 of Hemerocallis citrina. Classification (NCBI taxonomy): domain Eukaryota; kingdom Viridiplantae; phylum Streptophyta; class Magnoliopsida; order Asparagales; family Asphodelaceae; genus Hemerocallis; species Hemerocallis citrina. Next base: position 197,803,915 of record CM030365.1, read on the forward strand.
AAATATATAAGAAGAAAACAAAAGCATATGCACAGGAAATTTGCCACAAAGAACTAAATAATGGAAGAAAATGCGTACCCCTGCTCATCGGGCCGATGGAACAAAACAATTAAAATTCTGAAAATTTGGCATCCCTTTTTGTTTATGGTTTGTATCAATGTGCATGATCCATCTTTAAGTAATTCCAAAGATTCTGAAATTGTAGAATACAACATGTCATACAAAAAAAATTTAAAAGAAAATTTTTGGGTCTGGTGGCAACGAAAGTTAAGCTATGTGAAACAATAATTCCATAGTCAGCATACCAATCAACAACCTCCTTGTGATGGATGTTCACCAGTCCTTCGACACCCCTAAAAGATTCAGTCACTTGCAGAGCTCCAAACTACAGTTGAATCCACAAAAATGAAAATCAAAACACTTTAGTAAAAGCATATCACACTATAACTAAATACAACAACAACAACCACCACCACCACCACCACCAACAACAACAAAGCATTTTCCCTACTATTTGGGATCGACTACATGAATCTTGATTTTCCATTCTTATTATTAGGATTCATGTACATAGGATTTGACAAAGTTTTGTGATGGTTAACAATTGTCTAACGCAACCCTCCTCCTTACCAACTTTGTGGCCGGATTTCTGACTTGGAAGTGCATGCCCTTAGTTTGAAGAGAAATTTTCTTCTGAAATTGGTACTGTTGTTGAATTACTCATTCTATTATTCTCCAAAAGTATCGTATTACTTTTTAAATTATCCTCACTATTCTAATTTCAAAATATACCCAAAGAGAAGAAAGATGCTGCAGAATATTCCCAACAAATTTGAGCTGCAGATGCAGGAAGATACTTTTTTTTAATGGTAAAAACCATCGGAAATTCATTCATAAGTAGCAAAAAAAGAAACAACAGTGATCGTCTTCATCGGATGCACAAGATGCAGCCCAAACAAAGAGAAGAAGCAATACAAGAACCGAAGAAGTAAAATTACAATTCATAAAAATAGAAAAAACAAAATACAGAACTGGCTATACTCCGACCAAGTAGAAGTAGCAAAAGAACACAAGCTAGTAGCAACACTGAAGCAAAGCCGCAGCCACAAAAACACCCAACTTGGTCAAGAACACGCTGCTGTCAAAACAGATCTCTCCACAAAACCAAATTGAGACCGACTATAACAAAGTAGATCCAAAAGAATAAAGGAAGACAACGCAGAGCAGCACAGCCACATCCAGGCACATAATGGGAGAAACATTACAAAATGCAGTAGAGAAATACAAAGAACAACAAAAAACATCATGTTATTAGTACGGCCAACAGTCATCAGTCGATTACCACAATACATACAAAAGAGTCAAAAAGCGACTGTCAATACCCTATAAAAAATGAGTAAACAATATTATCAAAAACATAGTCACGTGACAGCATCACTAGCAAAACTAAAGGCCGAACAAAGTTCCTTTCCATTGGTTCATACCCAATCAATAGCTCCTCTCATTCACAAATTTTAAAGCTTACTCTTCGATACCTCTCCCTCCTGTCTCCACCTCCATCCAAGTTAATCCTTTGTTTATTTTTTGTCATCGCAGCACCTGTCCATAAGAGAACAATCTTTTAATTATTTCTTGAATAGGGAAATACTTACTGACAATTAAAGTTGTATGGAAACAATTTATATGGATATTAAATCCCAAAGACATTATGTGAATTTTTACAAAAAAATAAAAGACCTAACTTCTTTTTAGCTAGCGGCCACATATACAAAACAACTATTAAGATAATTATGTTAAGAAAATACCACTCCCCGGTAATATGCATCATTGTAAATTTTGATTTTTCTCCAATATCTTAACAACCTCAACTCAAAGTTAAACATTTCACTTGACACAATTTGGAGCATTTATTTGTGCCCAATGTTGCTTAAAATATCCTTCTTCTTAAAATTGTATTGTTATAGAATATTATCATTATATTACTTTACACACATTATGTGTGTGCATCTCAGAAATTTTTCCAAAACTGTCCCACTTTTTGAAAGTTTTTCCCAAACTGCCCTAGTTTTTTTTAAAATTCCCAAACAATCCCACTTGGCCTTTGACTCGGTTTTTGAAAAACCGAGTTTAGTTAAAACTAGCTCGGTTTTTCAAAGACCGAGTATTAGTCTTGGATTTTTCGAAGTCTAACACTCCGTCTTTCAAAGACCGAGTTATTTTTAACTAAACTCGGTCTTTTAAAGACCGAGTTGGGTCATTTTGGTAAATACTTTCGAAAGTGGGTCAGTTTGGTAAATACTTTCAAAAAGTGGGTCATTTTGGTAACAAGTTCTCACTGTCCTCGAATGTTGCTTCCAGGGCCGTCCGAGGTATGTCTTCGTCGACCCTCCGTTCGCCACCAGGTCAGCAGAGGCAGTTATCGTGCAGTTCAGGACTGAGGTGTCCGTGTTCTGATTCGGGTCAGTTCGGCCTTGGGCGGTGATGGTGTTCTGTTGGCCCGCCATAGGGGCCCGAGGATAGATGTTGCAGTTCTGAAAGACAACAGCTGCATTACCAAAGATAAAATCAACTGTACCATAAATATCGCACTCACGATAGAACTGGCGAAGCGAGTTGGTGTAGAGGGTATCTTGGTAGCCTTCGAAGCTGCAACTGTAGTAGGTGGAGAGATCAGCACCATTACTAACTGCGACAGCTTGGTGCTTGATTCCACCGGCGGTGTTTCGGAATGTCATGTTCACAGCTACAAATCCTTGAGCTACCACAGCTGTACCAAATTCCAAACATTCTGATATTAGTCATTACTTTTTATACTTGTAAATTTTATTACTTTTTAAAGCTAATTACTATCTGCATATTTATAATTACATGCATCTAACAGTGTCATGCCAATCATGACAATTATTAGAAGATTAATTCTGTCCCCAAATTTGTGATCAACATTTATTTAATTTACTCTATTGAGCTGAAGCATATATACATTTCCGTTAAAAAATTGTTCTTATATCCAAAAAAAATTGACAGCAATTTGAACAAATGAGGACTAGTGTAGGTAAAAGGTAAACACAAATTTCAGTCAAATCAGGGACGAAATAATAATTATTATTATTATAAAAGAAGTTAAATTTTTATTTTTGATTCATCTTTTTATTTCTGCATCATGGTCTTTGTGAAAATTAAAGATGAATCACCATAAGAGAGGATTAGCGGCGTGGAATCAAGCTTAGTTATTGATCACGGCTTTGAAGTTATGGACCTTAGACCTTAGTCGATCATGATCACGATTATCATGGCTTGAGCTGAGCACAAAGAATTAGTGTAAGAATACAGGTCAAAATCCAATTTATATTGGAAGCTGTAAACTAGCAAATTCATCCTAGCCTTTTATAGCGAAATCTGTCCTTTGAATCAAAATCAACCATCCTATGTATCTCTTTAATTCCACTCACTAGTTAACATGTACATTTGACAAATTAACTTTTATCTCTATTTTTTTTTGATGAAACGAAAAAAATATAATAAATAAATAAATATATATATATATATATGAGTCCCCTTCGGTTGCAAACTACTTTTGGTGAGCACTCCGTGAGCACTCACGAACTAGAGACCCTATGAAAAATCCGAACCACTCATATTGTTCTATATGCCATAGATAGCCTAACAATAAAAAATCAAGTAATTTGAAGTTCATTTGCCCATCTATCAAGCTGTTAGAATTTTCAGCCATACAATTTTGTGATGATGTAAATCATGGACAAATGAACTTCAAATTACTTGATTTTTTATTGTTAGGCTATCTAAGGCATATAGAACGATATGAGCGGTTCGGATTTTTCACAGGGTCTCTAGTTCGTGAGTGCTCACCAAAGTAGTGTGCAACCGAAGATTTCTCTCTCTCTCTCTCTATATATATATATATATATACAGAGAGAGAGAGAGATAAAAATTTTATCTTTATATATGTATTTAGTTTTGTAATTTTATTATCGACAAAATAAACTTAGATAGTGGGCATCACTATGTTACATAAGTTACGTATCCTAAAAGAGGTGAAGCCTATATAGAACTTGTTACCAAAATGACACACTTTTTGAAAGTATTTATCACAGTGATCCACTTTCTGAAAATATTTATCAAACTGACCCACTTTCGAAAGTATTTACCAAAATAACCTAAACTCGGTCTTTGAAAGACCGAGTTTAGTTAAAAATAACTCGGTCTTTGAAAGACCGAGTGTTAGACTTCGAAAAATCCAAGACTAACACTCGGTCTTTGAAAAACCGAGTTAGTTTTAACTAAACTTGGTCTTTCAAAGACCAAGTGGGATTGTTTGGGAATTTAAAAAAAAAAACTAGGGCAGTTTGGAAAAAACTTTCAAAAAGTGGGACAGTTTGGGAAAAAATTCTGCATCTCATGCCTAACTCATTGCAACCTGAATGGCATTACCCAATAGATTTTTGGCTGATCTTATAGCATCAAATTAATTTATTTTTTGCTTCGAATCACAATCAACAATAAGTCAATAACGACACCAATGAAGCTATAAACAAAAGTTAGTTTATAGCTGTCCATCGAACTTTTATCATTGGAAAATTTTATATTGTACCCTTGTTTCAAAACAAACATGTTTTTTTTAAGGAAAAAAAACAAACTTGTTACCCGTGCTATTTATTCATAAAGGCTTCCAAATTTTATTCATAAAGGCTTCCAAATTACTTTTGTTATGAGCATAACAATGCCTCCTGTACTCCAGCTTGGGTCTTCTCTCTCCTGTGCTCCAACTTTACAGTGAAAATCTTTCTCGATGACCACCCCATAGATCTGAACCGGTTAGCCAGACCACACTAACTTGATGTTTTTTTTTGTTATTTTATTCTTTTTTTTGTGGTGTAAATAATCCAAAAACCTTGCAAAGTTGATTCAATCCTCGTATTGGGTCATATTCCAGAATCCAAAGATTCCAAGATCAAGGCTTAAGCCCCTAACATTAAGTGCATTTATAATTAGTAGATTTTTGTGTGTGTGGAACAGTTGTTAGATTTCACTGTTTTCACATTTCTTGTGGGATATGCAGATATGTAACCATATTTAGTCAACTTTGCTCATGACAAGGATCTGGTCAGCTTGGTTTATCCATTATAAATAAAAGGTTTCTTACATTATGTTATGTGAGTAAAGGTTGTTGAGCTGGAAAAAACAGGATGATGAATTGAAGGAGTAACCTTGTTTCATCTGTATTTTTTGCTCAAACTTCTACTATTCCTAAATTTTGTAGGCCTCTGATCATGTACATTTACCCTGCTGTTATTAATATGCCTATCATAGGACTAACATCATGATTCTTCACAGTTGGACAGTTAGGGAATGCATTGAATGATTCCCTTCCTCATGAAAAGAATGAGCTTTCAGCCACCTCCGCATGTTATGGCAAGGATAAAGTTAAGAAGCATGGAAGTGTTATTATATAATGACATCCATGAGCCAAGCAATGATGCTAAATTGCTACTCTTCCTTCAAACCTTTAAATGCTTTCTCATTTGGTCTGTGCATTTCTTTAGTCATTTAGTCACCTTTTACCTCAAAGTTCTCCCTCATTTTTATCTTCTGTTCAAATGGGCTTAAAAAAAGTATCCTCTAAACATCTAATATCTATAACCATGTTGATTCATATAATGTGAAAAAGATGAAACTGGAACTCACATCTAGAGAGCCTTATAGCAAGTTAGTAAGCTAAGAGTTCCTGTTGATTTATCATGTAAAATCTGTTAGCAAACAAATCAAGAGAGAGTTTCAATTACCAGAGACAAAACAATACGATAGAGACCTGTAACGTATGTGGGGGTTCTTGGAAGCAAGTACAGATATAACATCCCCAAGTAGGGACATTTATGAACAGAGATTCCTTTAACCTTTCTCCTTCCATCTCAGTTTTGCCTAATTGCTGGCTTCCAGCTAAATCCAAATGTGGCTCTTGCTCCTATGCCCGTTCACCAATTCTTCCCCTTTATGGTCACTCTCACCAAGCTGTGAAAGAAGATATAATATAATGACTTAATGTTGCTTTTGGAGTGCCTAAACTAATTTTTAAACTCTAAAATCACCTTTATAATTAAAATAGGTGTTAGTAGAACTGACTAATAATTATTTTAGCTCCTCGAGAAAATCGTTAGTCAAAATATTTTCTTGACGACAGTTATGCATGTGGACAAATAAGTCATAGGCTATGTATGCACCATATCCATTTTTCAATTAGTGTATAAATTACTTAAGAGAGGAACCCATTCTAAGGAATTGACTTCATTAAGTGACAAAAAATGTACAGAAAAGATGTACTTGGACAAGAATGCTACCAATGAGAGCAGCTACTGAGTTCATTTGCATTGGATCTGTTATTTTTCCCCGTTTGGAGTATTTCCCACATATCTTCTATGCCGAAGGTTTTAGCATGAGTTCCATCCACTACTTTCATTACTTTAAACCTACAACAACAATTAGATGTTTGAATATATGACAAATTCAACTAAATTTTAGAAGCAGAAGAAAACATATGTAATTAATTCTTTGAATGCTGTTAAGAATTTTCTATGAGAAGGTCTGTAATCTTCTCATTGTAGGCTTCCAACATGCTCACAAATAAACTAGTATCTGATCATTGAATACCTCCCAGTAGAACTTTAAATAGTTCTTCCAATGCCTGTTAGTTGACACCTCGATTTTCCAGGGTTCCTTCCATCGTGAAAGTCTTGCCAGTTCAAATATACAGACATTATATCCATCCAGTACGGATCTGAGAACTGGCAATGTCTCAGCAAGCATGACCTCTTCATACAGATTATAGCTAAGTTCCTTAAAAGTGTACATATTACCAAAAAAAATGTAAATATACACCAGCTATAAAATGTTAATTTTGTTCATATAAAACTATGATTGCTTGATGAACCATTTTCGCAGGTTACTTATTTAAACAAAGCAATATTACTACAAAATAAGAGAGATAAGTGTTTACTGCTGTTCCTATCACTACACCAAAACAATGAACTAGTAGTGCTCATTGAGCAATTTAGTAGATTTACATTACAGTACGCAGATGCAAGTTGAGAGCCCATTTTGTGGGCTGAAATGAGGTATACTTTTTAAATATTACACTTGAAACATGTGCATGCTATGAGTCAATTCTGAGCTATGAAGCACAAGCACTTCAATTTGGTAAGCATGCCGTGTCAGGCACAAATCTGCCACGACACAGGATATTTTAGGGTAGTTCTTTAAAATCTCCCCCCATCCGTGTGTGTCCGTCTCGGCGTATCTATGTTCGTGCTATTTAGAATCTCAGTGACTCTAATACCATACATATTGTCCTCGTGACTAAACTAAAGCTCCTACGTTATCAGGGTTTATGTACTAATCATATTATATTAAACTCATTTATACATTAAAAACCTAATTGAAGAAAAAGGAACTCTCCACTTTAAACAAACTTATGTAAAATGCTGTAAGGAGAATGATTTAATAAGCACAGATTTTGTCGTAATTTACACACGAGTAACGTTAACTTTATAAAAATGTAAAAACACTAAATAACACTAAGTGTCTATGTTAGATACGCTAACTGGATAATATAGCTATATACTGCAGATCAGCTAGCTTATTCGGCATATAATCTTACACCATGTGGAGCTAAATATGCAGCCAATTAAGGGATTATACCTATAAATTGATATATTGATGGTAAAAAGATATCGGACTTATTTAAGCAAAAAACGAAGAAATTGAAACCCTCAATAACATAAACTTTGTATTTGTACCTTGTCTACCTTTCGCGTAAAAAACATGATCAAATCTGAACTGTTTCTTTGAATGGTCAGAGCAAACAACTGACAACTCCGGATCTTGAGACTGGTCGAATTCTATGATACTTCAACATATCTTCTGAACGTAAAGGCCGACATCTACAGAAACCCTTACATTCCCTTTTAAGTTCAATGATCTCATTGTACAAGCTCTCTTTCCAAGCACTCCTGAGTGTACTTCTTCAATGCCTCATATTCCGGTTCACACTCTTGAATGCACTGGTTGCTCAACTCCTCAAAAACAGCCTGCAAAATTGAACCTTCAGTAGTCACGTGTTGGCATTTTTTCAGTAATCTTTTGTACTTGGTCCCTAAAACAAAACCAAACATAAAAAAAAAAATTACATATACAACTATTCAAGAATTCAAATAAGGAAAAGTAGTAGGATGATATCCATACCAAGAAGCTGAAGCACGGAAAAGAGCTGGCGATCGAAGAAGGAAACCATCGACTCGCTCTCGATTACAACAAATGATATGATACAACCTTTCTCGAAATTAAATTGCCTGATTTTCTGATTGCTCTCTTGTTTATCATCCATATATTTCGAATTGGCCCAATCCTCATCTTGATCACAAAGGACAACTACAACCCAGAAAAAAGGAAATAATCAAAAAACCCACCAACAAAATCAGATAGAATACACATTAATTCAACTGGAGATCGAACATGTACCAATTTCTTGACATTATACATTCTCGGGCAAGGTCTATCCATCTTCTGATTCACAACACACAAACAAGAAACATCAAGATCCGTGCTTAATCATACCATTAGAATCAGAAACAAAAACCCATTTCAAAACAATAAAAAAAAAATCGAATCTAAAAAATAGGAGGAAAGAGGAAGAGATATATACCGTGGGGTTGGAATACTTGGGTGATCGCTTCAAGGGCTGAGAGTTCTTTGGCTTCCTCACCCATGGTTTGTTCTCGTCTCGATCTCTTGAAATTCTTTTGAGGGAATTGGGGGTTCTTTCTCGGAGGATTGAAGAGAGATTAAGAACGATAGAGAGAGGAGCTACAATGGTCATAATATTGGGAATACAAGGCTGTTGGAATTTTGAATTTGGGGTCAGAGTTAGTAGTTTGATTTGTGGACCGGATCCAACGGCCGAGGTCATCTGCCCTTTTCTCTTTGTACCGGGGCTTTAATACATAAAAGGGTTTATTTTTTTTTGATGAATAAAAGGGTTTATTTTTGGAAATTATGATTTGATTATTTTAATTATTTAAATAGGTCTCAGCCGAAATTTGATCTCTCATTCTTTTTTCGGACAAGATTTGATTTCTCGTCATGATTTTTTAAAATTTAAATAAAAGTTTAAACGTAACGAAACATCATCTATCGTCTATCACTTTTTTAAAATTAAAAAAAAGTGATGTTTTGGATTTAAACGACTACAACTCAACCATAAATTCTTATCTCTAAATGTCTAATACCCAAATTTTGGGTTCAGATGACTACAGATGCTCTTAGATGAGCATTTGGATTCACTTCTTTTGAAGAACAAGTCAATTAAGCATAGAAAAGTTTGCAACTTATCATAAACCATAGAACTATTGTCGCTAAACTAGAAATGCCAAATGCATTGAGCATCAAAATAACTAGTTACAGGTATGTTACGAGGATATTACCAAACTAAGTATCAGATATATCTGTCCTTTTGAGAAATGAGTTATCTATATAAAGACTTGATGTGTTCTATAAAAGATTTCCTGAATATCTAAAGATGTTTCAAGCGAACTTTGAAATGGGAAAGATGCTAATTGAATTTCAGAGGTCAAGTGAAGGCATATGACGAGCTTTCTTTGCACTTCACCTTAGAGAGTATGATGTGGACAAAGTATAAAACTCAAAATTTTACAAAAACATATCATTTTAGTTGTAATATTATGCAGAAATGATAGTAAACTCGCAACTATTAAATGTTCTTACCTCCTACATGAAGCCTCGAAGTTTTTTGATAGTTGTTGTCGCTTCCGAGTTTCCAACTTACAAGTGTGACTTAACCCACCACTACATCAATTCTCAGAAGTTGTGGCAAGGGTTGTGGATTTTATTTAAATTCTAATATTCTCTTGCATCATGTTGAGATCCCTCTCTGAGGCATAATCCCTATGTTGTTTGAGTAGAGGCGGTCTTTTTCATTTACAACTGATACGTGCTCCTTGGGATTTAAACCAGGGTAAGGAAATTTTATAGTAAAAACTAAAACTTGAAGTATAAAGAAATTCATTTAGGATAATTTCAAGATACAAAATGAAGTCACACTAAAGACCAAAATCCATGATCATAAACTCTTGAAATAAATTTTGTCGCTTCGTGAGAGTCTAAACAAACTTGCAAATTCTTCACAATCTGGATAACCATCCTTAGCGCAGTGCACTGTACATAATCCCAAAAGCAATTTCCAACTTCTCAGTACGCCTAAAGAGAGCAGTCTCTCTGCTTTCTTCATCGATATCAAGCAAGACCACCTCTACTTCTGGAAAATAACCTGCCTCCTTTAATTTAATCCCCATGTCATCCAACAACGAATGTATCTCTTTAGTTTGAGGCTGAGATCGGTCTCCCAAAGGAACAGATGAACATCTTCATTTGAACTGCCACGAGGACTCTTCCTGCCACCACTCTCTTCAATACCCTTCCTCACATACTTCGCAGCTTCCCATCTTCTAGGCTATGAATATAAATTTGCTAGGTAGTACATGCCACCTTATGTTCTTAGGATCCAAGAGCTTTACAATCCTCGCTCCTTGCTCTACATCTCTATGAATTCAACAATCGCTTAACAATGAACTCCATATGGCAATGTCTGGATCCATAGGCATTATCGATATGATCTCCTCAGCTTCTTCTAGGAGCACAGCTTGACCAAGAAGATCCACCAGGCATTCATAATGTTCAAGCTTCGGATCACTGCCATATACTTTTTTCATGGAACCAAAGTCAAACTCACCCTGTTTAACTAACCGACCATGCCCACAAGCACTAAGCAAAGACACGAATGTCACTTTATCAGAAGCAATGCTCTCGTCCTTCATTCTCTCAAAAAGTTGGATTGCATTCTCAGGCTCGCCATCCAAGGGTAAACACTATTTTTAAGGGTTTTTTTTGTTGTTAAATATATGAAAAGCCAGTTCCAGGTCACCACACTTTACATATCAATGAGACTAGCAAGCAATATGTCGTTCATTTCGATATTGGCTTTAAATATGTAGGTATGAAGCAATCTTCCTTCATCCAAGGCTACAAGCTTGGCACATGTAGCAAGAACAGTTGTGAGGGTGAATGCATTAGGCGGAGAACTAGTGAATTGCATCTCAGGGAAGAGCACCATTGCTTCAATGAAGCACCCAGCCCACAAAGAACTAATGAAACTTTTATAAATTTTAACATTCATCTTTATATCGATTACCATTTTATAAAGGCCAATTTTGAACGAAGTTGAAACTGAGGGCTTGGACTGGATGTGTAGCAAAACTGATTTAGGATTAAGGTAAGGAATGAAAGCCTCATAAAGGTAAAATGCAATCAATGTTAGGTGAACGGGAATATTGAGATCATTTAATAATTTCCAGTGTGGTGATGAAATGAAGAAACCAATCAAGAATAGTGACAAGGAATATAATCCTGGAGTGAGCTAAATCTTGGTTGGACCATTTCAGAAGAAAATGGTCGGACGTCAGTTTAACAGATGAAAGATCCTCAAGAGGGTGATACTCGGAAGAAAGGATTCAGGATTCATGTCACTGACCCCAATCTCTTCATGATAAAGTACTGTTGAGGGGAACACATTTATGTTATCTCAAAATATAAATAAAAATGAAACTAATCATAATGTATTTATGATCATTCTCAATACAGTACAAACATAAATGTTAGATAAATATGAGATAAATGTTAAGGTGGTGAAACTTTTATGTGATTATGATGAATTCACATTAACTGATGAAGACTGGAAAAAAAATTCATCCATGTTCGTCATACAGAAATTGTTGACAAATAAGACGAGCATTTGAGGTAGTTACTAGCAATGCAAAGAAGAAAAAGAACTTATCCATTACAAATGCTGACATGCTCAAAATAAGCCCATCACTCGTAGTCTATCTCACAATCCATACCTGAGCATACCCAGCATGGTGTTGAGTGGTGGGTTGCATTCATAGGAGAAGAAGGGATCTAGAGTACCAGTAGCAGCAGCTAAATGGTCTCACTGTCATTTGTTAAGGTTAACAGAGAAATTGGGAAATATTACTGGATTGATTATAACTGAGTACAATGTCTCTTATATATAAGAGAGAACTAAATACTAATATGGTCGGTTCAAATTTTTCATGGATGTCTTCTCCGTGAGTTCTCACGGAGTTCTCACCAAATTAGTTCTCAACCGAAGGGCTCCCTATATATATATATAAGATAGTAAAAGCCATCGGAAATTCATTCTTAAGTAGCAAGAAAAATAATAGTGACCATCTTCATCAGATGCACAAGATGCGGACCTAACAAAGAGAAGAAGCAATACGAGAAGAAGCAATACAAGGACTGAAGAAGTAATATTACAATTCATAAAATAGAGAAAGCAAAATACAGAACTGAAGCAAAATATTGAACTGGTTATACTCCGACAAAGTAAAAGTAGCAAAGGAACACAAGCTATTAGCAATACTGAAGCAAAACCGCCAGAAAAACACCCAACTTAGTCAAGAACATGTCGCTGCCCAAACAAAAGAGTCCCCAGAAGAATAAAGAAGGCAACGCAGAACAACACAGCTACATCCAGGGCACTTAAATGGGATAAACAATACAAAATGTAGTAGAGAATAAAAAGAAGACATCATGCGATAGGCTACTCAGCCAACAGTCATCAGCCGCTAGCCACAATGCATAGAGTCAAAAAGCGACCGTCGATACCCCACAAAAATGAGTAAACGACAATATCAAAAACATAGTCGCGGCACAGCAGCAGCAACAAAACTAAAGACCGAACAAAGTTCCTTAGTGATTACCCATCCAATATAATTGGTCCTTACTACTGATGTTCACAAATTTTAAAGCATACTCCTCGATACCTCCCTCCTATCTCCACCTCTGAGTTAATTCTTCCTTTATTCTTTGCCATCGCAACACCTGTCCATAAGAGAACAATGTTAATTATTTCTTAATTAGGAAGATTAAAGTTGTATGGAAATAAAGTATATGGATATTAAATCCCTTAAATTTTCATCTGTGTTATTTGTAAATAACAAAAGACAATAGTACAAAAAGAAGAAAAAACTAACAATTTTACATATTTGAACTTCAAATAATAAAATTCCATCAACAATCAAAAAATGACATTATGTGAATTTTACAAAAAAAAAAGTAAAAGAACCAAACATATACAAAATAACTATTAGGATTGTTAAGGAAATACGTATTGTGCATCATTGTAAATTTTGTTTTTTTCTCCAAATCCTAACAACCTCAACCCAAAGTTAAAGATTTCACTTGAGACAATTGTGGCATTCATTTGTGCACAACGGTGTTGTTTAAAATATTCTTCTTCTTAAAATTGTATTGTTTATAGAATATTATCATTATATTACTTTACACACATTATGTGTAACACATCTCATGCCTAACTCATTGCAATTTGAATGACGTTACCAAATAGATTTTAGGCTGATCTTTATAGCATCTAATTAATTTATTATTTGCTTTAGAATCACAATCAACAATAAGTCAATAACGACACCATTGAAGTTATTGTGGCACTTAAAGTCCCAATAAACAACAAAGTTTAGTTTAGAGTTAGTTGTCCATCAAACTTTTATCATTGGAAAATGTGATATTGTACCCTTGTTTCAACTATCATTTTTATCTCTCATTTATTCATAAAGGCTTCAAAGTTCTCTCTCATTTTTATCTTATGTTTAAACTTTTTTTTCTTAATATGTTTCTAACTTGTATAGTATCAGATCACCTGGTAGAGATTTTTTTTTATTAAATTCAAATTTGATTTGGCTTTTGTCCTAAAAATTCTAAGACAAAAATGGTGTTTTCACAAATTTGGAACACTAACTAGGTATAGGTTGTTTATTTTTCCATTACAAGAGTTTTTTGTATATTAATTTGAAACGAAAAAATTACTGCATGCATCATACTATTGAAAAGAGAAGATGAGCAAAATAAGGTTCACTTATTTTTACTTATCCCATGTATCACTTAGTATGGTGTGTGTATGTATGTATATATAAGAGGGAGGGCGGGCGTCACATGATCACTCCCCTCACATATATCTTTACTATTTTAATGGGAGAGTTGGGGTTTTTAAGAGTTAGCCGTTTGATTTGTGGATCAGATCCAATGGCTGTGGTCTCCTTTCTTTTTTCCGTTTTAGATCATGGATGTGGTACAACTATACATAATGGGTTTGAGGGGTCAAGTAGTATGATGTGGACAAAGTATAAAACTCAAAATTTTCAACTATTTCCAGATGTACATAAACATATCATTTTAGTTGTAATATTATGAAGAAATTTAATTTAAACATTTTAGTTGTAATATTATGAAGAAATTTAATTTAAACTCGCAACTATTAAATGTTCTTGCCTTCTACATGAAACCTCGAAGTTATATTACACGTTGATCGGGTTATGCTTATTTGTTGTCGCTTCCAACTTTCCAGCTTACAAGTGTGAAGCAAGCCTGGTGTAATCTCCGAAGTTAGGGGCAAGGGTTGTGTATTTTATTTAAATTCTAATATTCTCCCGCATCATGTTGAGAGCCCTTTTGGGGCATAATCCCTACATTGTTTTAGTAGAGGTGGTCTTTTCAATTTGCAACTGATACGTGCCCTATTGGATTTAAATTTAAACCCGTGTTGCTTTGAAATCAAAAGTCCTATGTTGCGGGTGCATTGTGACGTAAGGAAAATTTAATAAAATACAAAATACTTAAACATACATCCAATTTATAGTAAAAACTAAAACTTTTTTTTTGATAACCAAGGATGGAGTTCGAAAACTCCAACCAGCAAAAAATACGCAATCTTCATAAATAAGCAAAGTACGGTACAAGGACAACATTTAGAAGCAGTAAAAAAACCAGAACTCATATATACAATAGAAGTCGATACATCGAAACATAATGAGACATTTGCGACAACAACAAAGCTAAAGACAAAGCAACGAAGCCAGGAAAAAAAATCAGAAATCTCTGAAGACAGCAGGAAGACGGTCAACTGGACAGGAGGGGAGCCTCAGTTGGCCAACAAAGCTATGTTTTAGTTAAAGTAAAAACTAAAACTTAAATGGAAAGAAATTTTAGGATATTTTCAAGATACAAATGAAGACAGCTTAAGACCAAAATCCCCTGATCATAAACTCTTTAAATAAATTTCGACGCATTGTGAGAGCACAAACAAACTTGCAAATTTTTCGCAATCCAGATAACTATCTCTGGTGCAGTGTGCATAACCCCAAATGCAATTGCCAACTTCTCAGTATGTCTGGAAAGATCAGTCTCTCTGACTTCTTTATCGATATCAAGCAAGGCCAGCTCTATTTCTGGAACATAACCTGCCTTCTTCTAGTCTAATCGCCATATCATCCAAGAACGAATATATATCTTTCGTTTGAGGGTGAGATTGGTCTCTAAAAGGAACTTATGAACACCTTTATTCTAACTGCAACCAGACTCGGTTCAATACCCTTCCTCACATACTTTGCATCTTCCCATCTTCTAGAATTTGAATACAAATTTGCTAGTAGTACTTGACACCCTATGTTCTTAGGATCCAAGAGCATTCGAATCATCGCACCCCATTCTATATCTCTATGAATTCGACAAGCGCTTAACAATGAACTCCATATGGCAAATCTGGATCCATAGGCATTGTCAATATGATCTCCTCAGCTTCCATCAGGAGCCCAGCTTGACCCCGAAGATCCACCAGGCATTCATAATGTTCAAGCTCAGATCACTGCTATGTACTTTTTTCATGGAATCAAAATAAAACTCACCCTGTTGAATAAATCTGCCATGGCCACAAGCACTAAACAAAACATGAATGTTACTTTATCAGGAGAAATGCTCTCGTACTCCTTCATTCTCTCAAAAAGTTGGATTGCTTTCTCAGACTAACCATGGATGGCACAGCCTGCGAGCATTGCATTCCAAGGGTGTACACTGATTTTTAAGGCTATTTCTGTCGTTAAATAAAAGAAAAGCCAGTTCTAGGTCACCACACTTATGAATACATATCAATGAGACTAGGAAGAAATGTGTTGTTCATTTAGATATTGGCTTTATCTATATAGGTATGTACCCATCAAAGCTACAAGATTGGCACAGGCAGCAAGAATGGTCATCAGGGTGAAAGCATTAGGCCGAGGACTAGTGAGTTGCATATCATGGGAGAGCTCCATTGCATCTCATGGGACATCGATGAAGCACCCAGCCTGCAAAGAACTAATGAAACATTTATAAATTTTAACATTCACCTTTATATCATTTACCATTTTATAAATGCCAAATTTGTACGTAGTTGAAACTGACGGAATGAACTGTATGTGTAGCAAAACTGAATTAGGATTAAGGTAAGGAATGAAAGCCTCATAAAGATAAAAGCAATCAATGTTAGGATGAACGGGAATATTGAGATCATTTAATAATTTCCAGGGTTGACAAATGAAGAACCAAGCAAGAATAGTGGTAAGGAGTGTAGTCCTGCAGCGAGTGGTAAATCTAGGTTGGACCATTTCAAAAGTAAATGGTCAGCATTAGTTCAACAGATAAAAGATCCTTAGCATGGTTATACCCAGCAGAACAGGATACAACAATTAAACCCAAAAATCTTCATGATAAAGTTTTGTTTGGGGGAACACATATATACTATCTAGAAAAATATAAATGAAAATGACACTAATCATGATGTATTTATGATCATTTTGAATATTGTACAAAAATAAATGTTAGATAAACGTGAGATAAATGTTAAGGTGGTGAAACTTTTATGTGATTATGATGAAATTTACATGATAACAATTGAAGACTACAAATAAAATTTTCATCTATGTCCGTCATACAGAAATTGCTGACAAATAAGACAAGCATTTGAAGCAATTTCTTACAACGTAAAGAAGAAAAAGAACTTGTGCATTACAAATTCTAACATGCTAATAGTCTACTATTCATTTCAAAATAAGAACATCACTCAATTCATACCTGAGCATACCCAGCAGTCATAGTACTCCACCATGACACCACATCCCTCTCCGCCATCTGATCAAACACCTCCGCCCGCCATAATTGAATTCAACAAGTACAATACAAATCCCTCTCCGCCATTTCCTCAAACACCTTCCTTGCATCCCCAGCATACACCCTCACCAACACATTCTCCACAAAATGGTTCCCCTCAAACCTCCGCCCTTCAAGACCTGCCCACTCACCTGCCCTACCTCCTTAATGCCCAGCCCATTAGCCGAGAGCAAGTATGTGATGGATATGAGAAGGGACAGAAGTTTGGAAGGAGGGGTGAGGAACTGTTGCGGGGTGTAACAGCTGCAATTGTAGATGGAGAACATATGAAGATGGCATAGGTCTATATATGTATCAGTTGAGAACTGATACATGCTATTAGTTGTAAGAAAACACTGTTCATTCTGAATGGTGACTTCGGGTCGGGTCTTGTAAGTGGGCCAGGTACTAGTTCAGTCTATGAGTCGTTGTACGGTAATTACTATAGCACTATGTGCACATTATGTAGTCTCAGTTCATATAAAGAGCGAGATGGAGTTTGTACATTCAATCAAGAAATTAATCAAGAAACCTATTTAGTTCTTCCCCAATTCTCCAATCTCTCAACCCTAATTCTCCTCAATGGCCAAATCCAATGGAACTCAGATTTTGATCCCTAACAACTTGGTATCAAAGCGGCCTTCATGAACGGCGACGAGCGAGACGTCGGAGGCACGTTGACGATGGAGGAGGAGATCCGATCGATGACTTTGAAGCTAAAATCGGTGTCAAAGCAGCTTGATTACATCCTAGGGCAAATGAAAGAAATGAAGGGCAATCAATCATGGATTCAACAATCGATTTCACATCTTTTGTATTTCTCTCCCTTCATGTTGGGAGAATATTCTGCTATCTTTTTTCTTTTAGTTCTGATGTTGTACTTGAACCTAAACTGTTGGTTGTATGACCTTTTTTTTTATGAATATAATGGCTAGACTCTGCGGATTCTATCCCTATTATAAAATAATAAAAACAATCGATTTCTCAATCGACTCCTCAATCGACTCTTCGATGGATTCCTCATCTGAATCTTGTAATCGAGGTGTCAAACCCTAACTTCACTCCTTTCACTTCTAGAGTAGAGAGTGACATGGAAATTCGAAGAAGTGAGAAGGTGGAGAAAGTTCAAAAGCTTAATAATCTGGAAGTGGAAGATGGAAATGAAGGCAGTGAGGGTGATGATGAGTACCATTGCAATTGGTGTTGGAGTTCTTGTTCTTGTAAAAGATACCATTGCAACAAATTGTTTGATTACAATTTGTGTTTCAATTGTTTTGCTAACAATACATTTGAAGTGGGTTTAACTCCACTAGATTTCATCTTTATAGAGGATAATGGGAGAGCTAACAAATCGATTTTTGTAGATGAAGTGAGTGTGAGTGATGTTGTTACCATTGGAAAGAATATAGATGGAGTAGTTGGTGATAATTTGTTTAATCTTGAAGTTGAGGAAAATAGTGGTGAGAAGACCTCCAAGGTGCTTAATGAAATGCATGACCAAGAAAAGGAAGAAATAGAGAATGAACTGAAGTTGTATCTTGGTGTCAAAAAGTTCATTTGGTTTCCTTGAGGGCTCTATGGTGATGATGACACCAATGGACACATTGACAAGCTTGAAAAAACTAAGTTGTACATTGGCGGAGCTGGCCTCTTTACTTGTCTTACTGTGGCCTTACACCCAGTGTATTTTGAAGTCGTATTTCTACATAGTCAAGCTTTAGAAGGCATTATACTATCCAAGATTTTAGAAATACCAACTGAGGAAAAGGTTCTTGTCTTACTGGAAGTCCTTGGACTTTGTTTTACAGGAAGGGAAAAAGTCCATAATGCAATTATGTAGCATACAATATTTGGCAAACGGTAAGGAAACCTTCTTACTACTGGGCAAGCTTCAAAGTAGCCCGATCTTTCACCAGCTTTCTGAAGATATAGATAAGATAAAGTCATTCTTAAGATACCTAGATGAAGTATTGGTAAAACATGAAGAACTACTTTAGTTTGCTCGTGGTACAGTCTCGAGTTTGAAACAAAATGCTGATATTATGAGAGTTGATGCTAAAGCCTCAAAATTGGAGCAAGAAGTTAATGGAATGGAATTAGTGTATCCAATTGGTAATCATGAAAAAATCATCGAACCAGCATCAAAGCTTGTACAGTTGGTGATCAAAGAATTGGCCTACATGGATGTTGTTGTCAAGCTTGAAGTCTAAAGTAAAGCACTTGTGAAGTTATCTTCTCAGTTGAAACATTCTAAATTTGACAGAGAATATATATTGAATAGTACAAGAAATCTCAAGCATTCATATCTATGCTTCAATCTGAAAATGAGGATGTTCGGATTTTCCTTTCGCCAAAGGAGAGTTCCGTTTTGATTCGATCGATTGGGGCAGAGTACATGTCGAAGCTTCTGATGATTGTTGGAATTACTATTGCTTCTTAAGGGTGAAGGTGAAGGCGAAGGCGACGTATGTGAATTTGATGTGCAAGAATTGTAAGAGTATAAAGACTGTAGCTTGCCGGCCTAGGCTTGGTGGTGCAATTGTGTCGAGATCTTGTGATCATCTTGCACAGCCTGGGGAAGAGGCAAGCCTATTGGATCCTTGGATTGTGGTTCCTGATAAGGGCAAGTATGTTGTATCTCCATACTCTTACGTTCCAGGAAAATCCAAAGGATGTTCCAACTGGGGAGTTACCTTGGAATATGCTTTTGTCGGTGGATCACCACTTGGTTCAAACAATTGTTCCAGGCACAAAGCTGACGGTTATAGGGATAAATAGTGTTTTCCAAGCTTCTGCATCACAGAAAGGGGCAGTAGGAGTTAAACAACCATATATTAGAGTTGTAGGATTGGAACAAAACCGAGAACAAAATTCCAGTGGACCTTCCTCCTTCACTCTAGATGAAGAGATGGAATTTAAAGAATTTTCTCAGCGACCTGATGCTTATGATAAGATGTAGCGCCCCGAATTTCCAATAATTAAAATTTGAAACAGGGAATTAAAATTAGAAAATATCATTAATAAATGAGGAAAATCAATCATTAACCATAAAATTTTAAGAATTCTAAATTCCTAACTTTGCACGTGTGTTGCACATGCAAAATTGCAATTTCAAGAAAATAGTCAAAATAGTCAACTTTACCGATTTAACACTATTTAATAATGAAAAATAAATCATTTTATTTTGATGGGTGTTACATAAGATATGTTCCATGATTGGTCAGTCAATATATGACCATGATGATGTCCAAAAAGCCATATCATGTTTGTTATTTGGAGGATCAAAAAAGAGATTACTTGATGGTGTGCGATTAAGAGGACATATCCATGTTTTGTTACTTGATGATCCATCAACTACCAAATCACAGTTCCTCAAGTTTGTGGAAAAGACAGCTCCCACTGCTGTCTATACTTCCGGAAAAGGTTCATTTGCTACATGTTTTACTGCTTCTGTTATTCGTGACAACAGTTTAAGCAAATTTTTTCTGGGATGGCTGGTTTTAGCTAAAGGCAGAGTCGTCTGTATTGATGAAGTTGATAAAATGAGGCATGAGAACAGAGTTATCATTCATGAAGCAATGGAGCAGCAGACTATATCTATTGTTACAACAGGAATCACTACAATAATCAATTCAAGAACATCTATACTTGCAGGTGCTAACCTTCCATCTGGACACTATGATGATCTTAAGACTGCACATGAACATTGATTTGCATACCAAAATTCTATCTAGATTTGATCTGATCTTCATTGTGAAAGATGTCCGAATGTATGTTCAAGAATGTTATGCCTGAATTTGTGCTTGATATGAGAGTCTACAAGAAAGGGGTAGGTGCTGGTGTCAAGTTATTGATCAAATGGACTTCTCAACCTGTTTCTGCAACCACTTGGGAGGATGCAGATGATATTTGGTCCAGTTTCCCTGATTTTGATCCTGGAACAAGCTCAAACTAAGTGGGGAGGAGTTGTTACGGGGTGTAATAGCTGCAATTGTAGATGGAGAACATATGAAGACGGCATAGGTCTGGATATGTATCAGTTGAGAACTGATACATGCTATTAGTGTAAAAAAAACTGTTCATCCTGAATGGTGACTTCGGGTCAGGTCTTGTAAGCGGGCCAGGTACTTGTTCAGTCTATATGAGTCGTTGGACGGTTATTACTGTAGCACTACATGCACATTATGTAATCTCAGCTCATATAAAAAGCGAGATGGAGTTTGTACATTCAATCAAGAAATTAATCAAGAAACCCATTTAGTTCTTCCCCAATTCTCCAATCTCTCAACCCTAATTTTCCTCAATGGCCAAATTCAATGGAGCTCAGATTTTGATCCTTAACACGAACCAGAGCATGGGTTTGTTTGATTTGAGAGGAGAGTGAGGAGAGGGTGGTTGGTGGTTGGTGGTTGGTGGTTGATGGTGGGTTTGGTTTGGGGAGCATGGCGAAAAAATATGAAAAATATCAAAAAGGTTCTCTCTTTTCTCAAAAGAGAATGCATGAGACTAACAAAACTATAAAATTACTTGGTCAATATTTTTTTATTAAATGTGAGATTATATGTTGGAATTGCTGAGTTTGAGTTGGTATTAAAATCCTTCGGGTCTATAACAATAAAATAAAAAAATCAATTAACGTTTAAATTGTTTTCACCAATCAGAAATTTATTCACGCAAACATAAAATGTATACAAGCGAAGAATCATTAATTGTATAGTGCAATAAAATCAAGAAATTAATATAGCATCTCAAACTCATATTCTTGGTAACCTGTTTAATTAAAAGTGAGTTTAGCAATAATAAGTTCTGTTTATAGTAGAAAATAAGTTTGATTACATTGTTTTTGGATAGTACAAAAAAATTACATTTCGAAATAAACAAGGAACCAAATTTCACAAATATAAAGAAAATTGGCTTATGGTCTTCCATCCAAAAGTTCCCTAGTCCCTTTTAAAAATTGACACCTTGTAGCCTGAAGGAAGAGTCCGAACCACGCAGCTACGACCCTATGTTAAGAGTAACTGAGTAAGAATTCTGAAATTAAAACGATAAATTTGGAAATAGCTCAGAATCAAAGAGCAATTTTTAAAAGGACAAAATTTAGATGACGAATAAGAAAACTAAACAAATATTGTAAACTCACTTTTAAATTTTGAAAAAGAGCGGGATTTAGTAAATCCATATAATTGAGAAAATTAAATCATACACTTTAGATGATTCTCCATCTTAAAAGAATGGATTTCGCCACTGTTACCTCCTACTGTTAAAAAAAAAACTCACAACTATAGTCAAATCTTATCTCAAATGTGATATCGGCTTTATTAATGACATTCTCATGTGTAGCAACCACGGAATTAACTTGTTACAAAAAATAAAATAATTTTCATTTCATTATTTTGCTAGGAGAAGCATAAGGTGTTTGCCTAATGGTTAGACTGATCCCAATAGAAAATTATCGCCAGCCTGCTCCAAACGATTTAATATAAGATCTATCAAAGTCAAGATACTCATATACAATAAGGTTTCAAGAAGAGCCATCGACACCATTAAGCCTTAGATGTGGCGTGACTGAAGAATGTGTCATAATTGGTTATCCCTTTTCTTAAGAATTATTTCAAAATATACTTTTTATATATAGCAACAGAATGCACGTAAATGACAAATATATAAGAAGAAAACGAAAGTATATGCACAGGAAATTCGCCACAAAGAACTAAATAATGGAAGAAAATGCATACCCCTGCTCATCGGGCCGATGGAACAAAACAATTATAATTCTGAAAATTTAGCATCCCTTTTTGTTTATAGTTTGTATCAATGTGCATGATCCATCTTTAAGTAATTCCAAAGATTCCGAAATTGTAGAATACAACATGTCATACAAATAAAATTTAAAAGAAAATTTTTGGGTCTGGTGGCAACGAAAGTTAAGCTAATTGAAACAATAATTCCATAGTCAGCATACCAATCAACAACCTCCTTGTGATGGATGTTCACCAGTCCTTCAACACCCCTAAAAGATTCAGTCACTTGCAGGGCTCCAAACTACAGTTGAATCCACAAAAATGAAAATCAAAACACTTCAGTAAAAGCATATCACACCGTAACTAAATACAACAACAAACAACAAAAACAACAACAACATAGCATTTTCCCTACTATTTGGGATCGGCTACATGAATCGTGATTTTCCATTCTTATTAATTGGATTCATGTTCATAGGATTTGACAAAGTTTTGTGCTGGTTGTCAATTGTCTAACGCAACCCTCCTCCTTATTAACTTTGTGGCCGAATTCCTGACTTGGAAGTGCATGCCCTTAGTTTGAAGAGAAATTTTCTTCTGAAAATGGTACTGTTGTTGAATTACTCATTCTATTATTCTCCAAAAGTATCGTATTATTTTTTAAATTATCCTCACTATTCTAATTTCAAAATATACCCAAAGAGAAGAAAGATGCTGCAGAATATACTTCCCAACAAATTTGAGCTGCAGATGTAGGGAGACACTTTTTTTTAATGGTAAAAACCGTCGGAAATTCATTCATAAGTACAAAAAAACAGCAGTGATCGTCTTCATCGGATGCACAAGATGCAGCCGAAACAAAGAGAAGCAATATAAGAACCGAAAAAGTAAAATTACAATTCATAAAAATAGAAAAAGCAAAATACAGAACTGGCAATACTCTGACCAAGTAGAAGTAGCAAAAGAACACAAGCTAGTAGCAACACTGAAGTAAAGTCGGAGCCAGAAAAACACCCAACTTGGTCAAGAACACGTTGCTGCCAAAATAGAAGTCTCCACAAAACCAAATTGATACTGACTACAACAAAGTAGATAGTTCCCAAAAGAATAAAGGAAGACAACGCAGAGCAGCACACCCACATCCAGGCACATAATGAGATAAACATTACAAAATGCAGTAGAGAAATACAAAGAACAACCAAAAACATCATGTTATAAAGTCGGAGCCAGAAAAACACCCAACTTGGTCAAGAACACGTTGCTGCCAAAATAGAAGTCACCACAAAACCAAATTGATACTGACTACAACAAAGTAGATAGTTCCCAAAAGAATAAAGGAAGACAACGCAGAGCAGCATACCCACATCCAGGCACATAATGAGATAAACATTACAAAATGCAGTAGAAAAATACAAAGAACAACCAAAAGCATCATGTTATTAGTACGGCAAACAGCCATCAGTCGCTTACCGCAATACATACAAAAGAGTCAAAAAACGACCGTCAATACCCTATAAAAATGAGTAAACGATATTATCAAAAACATAGTCACGTGACAACATCAGTAGCGAAACTAAAGGCCGAACAAAGTTCCTTACGATTGGTTCATACCAATCAGTAGTTCCTCTCATTCACAAATTTTAAAGCTTATTCTTCGATACATCTCCCTCCTGTCTCCACTTCCAAGTTAATCCTTCGTTCATTCTTTGTCATCGTAACACCTGTCCATAAGAGAACAATCTTTTAATTATTTCTTGAATAGGGAAAGACTTACTGACAATTAAAGTTATATGGAAACAAAGTATATGGATATTGAATCCCTTAAAAGGCTATTATGTGAATACAAAAAGAATAAAAAAACCAACAATTTTACATATTTGAACTTCAAATAATAAGATTACATCAACAATCAAGAAGATGACATTACGTGAATTTTTACGAAAAAAATAAAAGACCTAACTTCTTTTCAGCTAGCGGCCACATATACAAAACAACTATTAAGATAATTATGTTAAGAAAATACCACTACCCGGTAATATGCACAATTGTAAATTTTGATTTTTCTCCAATATCTTAACAACCTCAACTCAAAGTTAAATATTTCACTTGAGAAAATTTGGGACATTCATCTGTGCCCAATGTTGCTTAAAATATCCTTCTTCTTAAAATTGTATTGTTATAGAATATTAACATTATATTACATTACACACGTTATGTGTGATGCATCTCATGCCTAACTCATTGCAACCTGAATGGCATTACCCAATAGATTTTTGGCTGATCTTATTGCATCAAATTAATTTATTTTTTGTTTAGACACACAATCAACAATAAGTTAGTAACGACACCAATGAAGTTATAAACAAAAGTTAGTTTATAGCTGTCCATCGAACAATTATCATTGGAAAATTTTATATTGTACCCTTGTGTCAAAACAAACTTGTTACCCGTGCTATTTATTCATAAAGGCTTCAAAGTTCTCTTTCATTTTTATCTTATGTTTAAACTTTTTTTTTCTTAATATGTGTCGAACTTGTATAGTATGAGATCACCTGGTAGAGAATTTTTTTTATTACATACAAATTTGATTTGGCTTTTGTCCTAAAAATTCTAAGACAAAAAAAATGGTGTTTTAACAAATTTGGAACACTAACTAGGTATAGGTTGTTTATTTTTCCATTAGAAGAGTTTTTTTTATATTAATTTTAAACGAAAAAGTTACTGCATGCATCATACATTTGAAAAGTGAAGATGAGCAAAATAAGGTTCACTTATTTTTACTTATCCCATATATCACTTAGTATGGTGTGTGCATGTATGTATATATAAGAGGGATGGCGGGGGCGTCACAAGATCACTCCCCCCACATATATCTTTACTACTTTAATGGGAGAGTTGGGGTTTGTAACCAAACAAACCCTAACTTTGTAACTAAACAAACCCGTGCAATACACACCCAAACTAAATCCAACAATATATACGTGTACCGCATGTGTCACCCAAATCAAAACATTCAAATATAAATTTTTTTTTATTCGATATATATTCATTTAATTTAATGACTATACTTTTAGTAGGCGTGCATCGCACATACATTATACTAGTACAATATAGAGAGAGATAAGCAAAATAAGCTTGTAACTTTCAGCTGGATCTTATTTTTTTTAGCAGGGGCCATACTTGATTCCTCTGAAAATCTATAGTCATATTTTCATGACGACGCTTTTTATGACAGTTATGCAAGACGACAAATAAGTCATATCTATTTTTCAATTGAGATAACAATTACTTAAGAGAGGAACTCAGTCTTCGGAATTGGCTCCTTATTCAAACAAAGCAGATGTTTACTAAAAACACTTAACATGATGAAGTGAGGAAACAACATACTACACAAGAACAGTTATTAGTGTAGTGACATAGACATAACCAAGAACAGTTAACATAATGAAGTGAGGAAACAGAATACTACACAAATTTCAAAAGACAAATTATATTGTGGTAGAAAGTGTTTAGTTTCTACCAACGGAGATCAAAGAGCTCAGCTGCACTGCCTGCACACCCTGCAGATGACTTGGAGGTGAAATTCAATTACAATTTTGTGCTCTATATTTGTTTGGGCCTTAGTAATTTAGTTGCTTGTCTTTCAGGTTGTGAACCTCTCTAAATTATGTTTCTGCATATTATTTATCAGTTGTCATCATAGCCAATAGGTTCACTTCATAAGAATTTTGAAATTCTATTAACATATTTCCTTAATTCTTATCTCAGGTATTTATATATTTGCTCTGAACTCATGAAACCTAAGGGGTCCTTTCTTACATTATCCTTCCCAGTTTCCACAAAAATGTCTCATTAGTAATTGCTAATGGTACTAATGCTTGAGGTTTAGGAAATATCATCTTTAATATTTAGCATGTAGCTTTTGTTGAATAAATATCAGCATTTAGTTGATATAGTTTTTTTTATATCAAATGAACTAGATCATTAGCACTATGGTCTTGTTACTCTCAAGACATGAAAATTTTGACAGGTATTCAATATTGCAGAAAATGGAATGTGCATTAGATCAAAGGGTAGAATCACCCACACCCTTCTCCCATTATAAATTTGGATTAGTATAGATGGGTAGACTAGAAGTTATGCTTCCAAATCGGACACGAGGCCTGTAGATGGAGATCTCGACTACTATGGAGTGCTCACGGATATCATTGAGTTGAATTATTTTGGCCATTTCCGTGTTGTCTTATTTCGTGGGGATTGGGCTGAGTTTGATAGGAATTTTGCTAACAACAAGGATAAGCTTGGCTTCACAGTTGTAAATTTCTTAAAATTGATTTACATCGGTACACACATTAGCCATGAGCCATTTGTGTTTCCATCCCAAGTGCAACAAGTGTTCTACATTGAAGATCCAACCTTTCCAAAATCGTATGTGGCTCTCCCTATGCAACCAAGAGATGTATTCCAACTGGGCGATACTTCAGACGATGAAGACGGTGAAGTCATGAACAGTTACATTGCTTCTGAGTTTCCTGTGTTTGATGTAAACACAACCGATGTTGGAATTTGCGGGACTTGGCTCCGCAAGGATGGAGAAGAGGGCGATGTACTGGAAGATGTCGTATTGTAGTTTACATGATTTTCAATTGGGTTTATTATATGTCTGTAATTTTATGTCTTAAATCTTGTTGTAATATTATGTCTGTAATTTCGAATATGTTCATTGTGAATTTAATACACCGGTTTAATTATCTTTCTATTTTCTACTGCTTGGTATTATTTACATCAAACTATGCTTAGTGTCATTTGAACCAAACTATCGTTGTAATTTAATCTGTTACAAATCTCATTTTTTAAATTTTTTTACAATTATGTTGGTTTGTTAATCCTAATAAAGTACAAATTTTATGATAGTTATTATAAACATGTTATTAATTAAATTTGCATTTCTAAGGAAGTTATCGAATCCTTGACAGGTACAACATGCCGAGGCGTGGAAAGAGGGTAAATATAAATGATGGCAACGAGAGCCATGGGGATGAGCAGCCACTAAATAATAGTGGCAGTCAAACATATGAGAGTGAGGGTAGCACGCCGCCCACTGTCAAAAAACATCGGTAAGTCTTTAAATTTGTATTTTTAAAGAGATTATGGTCTTGAATGCATGAAAGACACGTACTAGTGTTTGTGAGTCTGCATTGTGGCTGTCGTCTATAAGCATTTCGTCTATGTTTCTTAAGTGGGCTGTGATTAGAAAGAAAGGGCTGGAGTGGAGATCTGGAAACCCAAATAGAGATATCTCGTTTATTATAATCTACACTTATTGTTGGACCAACCCCCTCTTGCTGTTGTTGTGGATGTCTCTTTGTGTGCGTGTGTTGAAGAGAATGAAGGGCTGAGAGAGAGTTGAGGAAAATGCCGCTATGTTAGCCTGGTGTATCCTCATTCTCTACCATCCCTCTTTCTGGCTCCATATATGGCTTCTATATTAAATTGGTTTCCTTCCACGATGACAGTCCGAAATACTACACTTGATATGAGCCCTGTTCATAGCTGCACCCTATTGCATACTCACAAACAACTAATACGTGTCGTTCATGCATTGAATGACCAACCCCACTTTGGCACATAACATGGTGTAGATGACATTGTATGACCTGCAAACAAGGTTTGTTCAGCCGTGTTGTTGTTCTGATTTGGAGGATTTTGGTATGCTAGCAGTATACTTAGTTTGGAAGTGAACCCATTTTGGTTAAAAAATCATGCCAAAGATAGCAATCTGATGCATGAAATCAGCTTCTTTAACAGTATCTGAAAATGAAAATTTCCATAATCTGAGCATATATGTTTCTTTAACAGTGACTGTGAACAATTGTTCATAATTGGGCTGTGATTAGAAAGAGACGAGTTGGAGTGGAGATCTAGAAACCCATATAGAGACATCTTGTTCATAATAATTTATTATTATTGTTGTTCTTGTCGCTCTTGCTATTGTTGCTGATGTCTCTATGTGTTCGTGTGCTGAAGGGAAAGAAGGGATGAGAGAGAGATGAGGAAAATGCCACTATGTTAGCCTGGTGTATCCTCATTCTCTACCATTCCTCTTTCTGGCTTCTATATTTGGTTTCCTTCCACGATGACAATTCCTTAAAACTACACTTGATATGAGCCCTATTTGTATTTTTCTTCAATGAAGAATTGATCTATGACTACAATCTCCATTCAAATCTCAATTGTTCTATATTTGGTTCCCTCTTGCTGTTGTTGCTGTTGTTGCTGATGTCTCATCTTCTTTTACTGTCAGTAGAGCAACATATAAGCTCAGATACTGGAAATTTGGTTGGGCTAAAGAAGTAGTAGAGCAACATATAAGCTCAGATACTGGAAATTTTCATTTTAAGATACTGTTAAAGTAACCTGATTGCCATCTGTGGCATGATTTTTTAACCAAAAATGGGTTCACTTCCAAACTCAGTATGCTGCTAGCATGTCCATTTTCTTTCACTGTTAATGAAGCTGATTTCATGCATCTGATTGTCTTCTTGGCATGCATGTTTTTTTGACCAAAATGGGTTCACTGTGAACTGAGGATGCTATAGGTACGTATGCCAAAATCCTTCGGCCGGATATGCACAACAATTGGATTTTAGATTTAGTTGGGCTAAAGAAGTAGTAGAGCAACATATAAGCTCAGATACTGGAAATTTTCATTTTAAGATACTGTTAAAGTAACCTGATTGCCATCTGTGGCATGATTTTTTAACCCAAAATGGGTTCACTTCCAAACTCAGTATGCTGCTAGCATCTGATTGTTCTTTCACTGTTAATGAAGCTGATTTCATGCATCTGATTGTCTTCTTGGCATGCATGTTTTTTTGACCAAAATGGGTTCACTGTGAACTGAGGATGCTATAGGTACGTATGCCAAAATCCTCTGGCCGGATATGCACAACAATTGGATTTTAGATTTGGTTGGGCTAAAGAAGTAGTAAAGCAACATATAAGCTCAGATACTGGAAATTTTCATTTTAAGATACTGTTAAAGTAACCTGATTGCCATCTGTGGCATGATTTTTAACCAAAAATGGGTTCACTTCCAAACTCAGTATGCTGCTAGCATGTCCATTTTCTTTCACTGTTAATGAAGCTGATTTCATGCATCTGATTGTCTTCTTGGCATGCATGTTTTTTTGACCAAAATGGGTTCACTGTGAACTGAGGATGCTATAGGTACGTATGCCAAAATCCTCCGGCCGGATATGCACAACAATTGGATTTTAGATTTAGTTGGGCTAAAGAAGTAGTAGAGCAACATACAAGCTCAGATACTGGAAATTTTCATTTTAAGATATTGTTAAAGTAACCTGATTGCCATCTGTGGCATGATTTTTTAACCAAAAATGGGTTCACTTCCAAACTCAGTATGCTGCTAGCATGTCCATTTTCTTTCACTGTTAATGAAGCTGATTTCATGCATCTGATTGTCTTCTTGGCATGCATGTTTTTTTGACCAAAATGGGTTCACTGTGAACTGAGGATGCTATAGGTACGTATGCCAAAATCCTCCGGCCGGATATGCACAACAATTGGATTTTAGATTTAGTTGGGCTAAAGAAGTAGTAGAGCAACATATAAGCTCAGATACTGGAAATTTTCATTTTAAGATACTGTTAAAGTAACCTGATTGCCATCTGTGGCATGATTTTTTAACCCAAAATGGGTTCACTTCCAAACTCAGTATGCTGCTAGCATCTGATTGGTCTTTCACTGTTAATGAAGCTGATTTCATGCATCTGATTGTCTTCTTGGCATGCATGTTTTTTTGACCAAAATGGGTTCACTGTGAACTGAGGATGCTATAGGTACGTATGCCAAAATCCTCCGGCTGGATATGCACAACAATTGGATTTTAGATTTGGTTGGGCCAAAGAAGTAGTAGAACAACATATAAGCTCAGATACTGGAAATTTTCATTTTAAGATACTGTTAAAGTAACCTGATTGCCATCTGTGGCATGATTTTTTAACCAAAAATGGGTTCACTTCCAAACTAAGTATGCTGCTAGCATACCCATTTTCTTTCACTGTTAATGAAGCTGATTTCATGCATCTGATTTTCTTCTTGGCATGCATGTTTTTTTGACCAAAATGGGTTCACTGTGAACTGAGGATGCTATAGGTACGTATGCCAAAATCCTCCGGCCGGATATGCACAACAATTGGATTTTAGATTTGGTTGGGCTAAAGAAGTAGTAGAGCAACATATAAGCTCAGATACTGGAAATTTTCATTTTAAGATACTGTTAAAGTAACCTGATTGCCATCTGTGGCATGATTTTTAACCAAAAATGGGTTCACTTCCAAACTCAGTATGCTGCTAGCATGTCCATTTTCTTTCACTGTTAATGAAGCTGATTTCATGCATCTGATTGTCTTCTTGGCATGCATGTTTTTTTGACCAAAATGGGTTCACTGTGAACTGAGGATGCTATAGCTGTATGCCAAAACCCTCCGGGTATGCACAACAATTGAGTTTTAGATTTAGTTGGGCTAAAGAAGTAGTAGAGCAACATATAAGCTCAGATAATGGAAATTTTCATTTTCAGATACTGTTAAAGTAACCTGATTGCCATCTTAGGCATGATTTCTTAACCAAAAATAGGTACACTTCCAAACTAAGTATGCTGCTAGCATCCTCATCTCTTTTTACTGTTAGTGAAGCTTATTTTCATGCATCTGATTGTCATCTTGGCATGCATGTTTTTTGCCAACCAAAATGGGTTCACTGTGAACTGAGGATGGTATAGGTACGTATGCCAAAATCCTCCGGCCGGATATGCACAACAATTGGGTTTTAGATTTAGTTGGGCACAGTGAATTAGTAGAGCAACATATAAGCTCAGATAATGGAAATTTTCATTTTTTCAGATACTGTTAATGAAGCTGATTGCCATCTTTGGCATGATTTTTTAACAAAAAATGGGTTCACTTCCAAACTAAGTATGCTGCTAGCATCCTCATTTTCTTTCACTGTTAATGAAGCTTATTTCATTAAGATCCAGGATGGCAAATTTTGATTCGGCTGTGATTGGATTATTTAGTGGCTGTTGTCTATGTTCTTAATTGGGCTGTGATTAGAAAAAGAGGGCTCGAGTGGAGATCTGGAAACCCATATGAGACATCTTGTTCATAATAATTTATTATTATTGTTGTTCTTGTCGCTCTTGCTGTTGTTGCTGATGTCTCTTTGTGTTCGTGTGCTGAAGGGAAACAAGGGATGAGAGAGAGATGAGGAAAATGCCGCTATGTTAGCCTGGTGTATCCAAAGTCTCTACCATTCTTCTTTCTGTTTCCATTTCTGGCTTCTATATTTGGTTTCCTTCCACGATGACAGTTCCCTAAAAATACACTTGATATGAGCCCTATCTTAATTTTCTTATTTTTCTTATATTTGGTTTCCATCCACGATGACAGTTTCATGGATTGTCTGAACAATCCATGAAAGACATGCTTAGATACTGAATTTTCATTTGTTTTACTGTTTTAGATAGTGGATATTCCCAATAAGAGGAGAATATAAAGGTTTCAAGTTAGATACTGAATTTTCATTTGTTTTGTTATTTTAGATATATTTAAAAACAAAATTAAGTACTAGATTTTTAGCATTGCAATGTAATTATTTTACCTCTGTATATATCATTAACAATTCCATTTGCAATTGGTACTTTGATCTTATAATTTAAGATACAGGTACTTCTTTTTGCAAGTTCAAAAAATATGTATATTCTGTATTGTGGTCTACTGTTGAATTAAACTATTGTTTTTTTTTTCACAGGGCGGTCGCCCAGATGAAGGAAATTCTGATGATCAGAGCTGAAGCTACTCGAGGGTATGAATCTGCGGTCCTCCTTGCTGTTCTTATGTCCTCCTTGCTGTATGGTTGTTGTTCTTATGTCCTCCTCCTTGCTGTTGTTATGTCAGACTGGTTTTTTTTTATGAGAGTTATGTCAGAATTTTAATTTGGGATATTTTGGATATTTGTCAGACTGGTTTGTTTGGATATTTGGGATGTTAGTCCCTATATTAATTTGTTAATTATGACACTGTTAATTAATCAATGAATTTGGACGTTGATATGACACGTGTGAAACTTGATTATCTTTAATTATTCTTGTGTTTGGTTGTGATTTGCGCAGTAATATGCAACGAAATTGGTTGAATCAGTTGTGAATTAGTTTACAGGTTTTGTAAATGAAACTGTGAATTGAAATCGAACGGAAAATCGGAGTATCGAAAATAAACGGGCATAGCTAAACCGACATTTTAAAAATGCCGGTCTATCTAATCAATTTGTTTGAGTATGCGATATACCGGCATTTCCACACACGCCGGTGAATGTCGTCAGCTGTAACGGTACCGACGAACAAAAACGCCGGTGTATATAAATACACCGGGGTTTTTTGGACGCACCGGGAATTGTAAGTAGGGAAACCCGGGCACTCATAAACGCACATACACCGGTGCTCTATGACCGCCGGTATACTTTTGTTCTACACCGGCGTTTATAGAAATGCCGGTGAATGTACAAACACCGGCGGTTTATGACCGCCGGTGAATGTATATAGGGGTAAAAGAACGGCACTCAAAGACCGACATACACCGGCATTTTATGACCGCCGGTGTATCTGTCACATTTACCGGCGTCCATTAAAACCGCCGGTGTAGACCCCTTCGTTTCCGCGACGCCCGCTTTGGCGGCAGTTGGACCGGCGCTATTATAAACGCCGGTGAAAAAAACGCCGGTAAAGACCTAAAAAACCGCCGGGAAATCGTGTTTCTTTTGTAGTGAAAGGTGATATGTTGGATTCAAACGACTACAACTCAACCGTAAATTCTTATTTCTAAATGTCAAATACCCAAATTTTGGGTTCAGACGACTACAGATGCTCTTAGATGAGCATTTGGATTCACTTCTTTTGAAGAACAAGTCAATTAAGCACAGAAAAGTTTGCAACTTATCATAAACCATAGAACTATTGTCGCTAAACTAGAAATGCGAAATGCATTGAGCATCAAAATAACTAGTTACAGGTATGTTACGAGGATATTACCAAACTAAGCATCAGACATATCTGTCCTTCTGAGAAATGAGTTATCTATATAAAAACTTGATGTGTTCTATAAAAGATTTCCTGAAGATCTAAAGATGTTTCAAGCGAACTTTGAAATGGGAAAGATACTAATTGAATTTCAGAGGTCAAGTGAAGGCATAAGACGAGCTTTCTTTGCACTTCACCTTAGAAAGTATGATGTGGGCAAAGTATAAAACTCAAAATTTTACAAAAACAGATCATTTTAGTTGTAATATTATGCAGAAATAATAGTAAACTCGCAACTATTAAATGTTCTTACCTCCTACATGAAGCCTCAAAGTTATTTGATATTTGTTGTCGCTTCCAAGTTTCCAGCTTACAAGTGTGACATAACCCACCACTACATCAGTTCTCAGAAGTTGTGGCAAGGGTTGTGGATTTTATTTAAATTCTAATATTCTCTTGCATCATGTTGAGATCCCTCTTTGAGGCATAATCCATATGTTCAAGTAGAGGCGGTCTTTTTAATTTACAACAGATACGTGCACTGTGGGATTTAAACCAGGGTAAGGAAATTTTATAGTAAAAACTAAAACTTGAAGTAGAAAGAAATTCATTTAGGATAATTTCAAGATACAAAATGAAGTCACACTAAAGACCAAAATCCATGATCATAAACTCTTGAAATAAATTTTGTCGCTTCGTGAGAGTCCAAACAAACTTGCAAATTCTTCACAATCTGGATAACTATCCTTAGCACAGTGTACATATTCCCAAAAGCAATTGCCAACTTCTCAGTACGCCTAAAGAGAGCAGCCTCTCTGCTTTCTTCATCGATATCAAGCAAGACCACCTCTACTTCTGCAAAATAACCTGCCTCCTTTAATTTAATCCCCATGTCATCCAAGAACGAATGTATCTCTTTAGTTTGAGGCTGAGATCGGTCTCCCAAAGGAACTGATGAACTACCACCAGGACTCTTCCTGCCACCACTCTCTTCAATACCCTTCCTCACATACTTCGCAGCTTCCCATCTTCTAGGCTATGAATATAAATTTGCTAGGTAGTACATGCCACCCTATGTTCTTAGGATCCAAGAGCTTTACAATCCTCGCTCCTTCCTCTACATCTCTATGAATTCAACAAGTGCTTAACAATGAACTCCAAATGGTAATGTCTGGATCCATAGGCATTATCGATATGATCTCCTCAGCTTCTTCCAGGAGCACAACTTGACCAAGAAGATCCACCAGGCATTCATAATGTTCAAGCTTCGGATCACTACCATATACTTTTTTCATGGAACCAAAGTCAAACTCACCCTCTTTAACTAACCGACCAAGCCCACAAGCACTAAGCAAAGACACGAATGCCACTTTATCAGAAGCAATGCTCTTGTCCTTCATTCTCTCAAAAAGTTGGATTGCACTCAGGCTCGCCATCCAAGGGTAAACACTATTTTTAGGGTTTTTTTTGTTGTTAAATATATGAAAAGCCAGTTCTAGGTCACCACACTTTACATATCGATGAGACTAGCAAGCAATATGTCGTTCATTTCGATATTGGCTATAAATATGTAGGTATGAACCAATCTTCCTTCATCCAAGGCTACAAACTTGGCACATGTAGCAAGAACAGTCGTGAGGGTGAATGCATTAGGCAGAGGACTAGTGAATTGCATCTCAAGGAAGAGCACCATTGCTTCAACGAAGCACCCAGCCCACAAAGAACTAATGAAACTGTTATAAATTTTAACATTCATCTTTATATCGATTACCATTTTATAAAGGCCAATTTTGAACGTAGTTGAAACTGAGGGCTTGGACTGGATGTGTAGCAAAACTGATTTAGGATTAAGGTAAGGAATGAAAGCCTCATAAAGGTAAAATGCAATCAATGTTAGGTGAACGAGAATATTGAGATCATTTAATAATTTCCAGTGTGGTGATGAAATGAAGAAACCAATCAAGAATAGTGACAAGGAATATAATCCTGGAGTGAGGTAAATCTTGGTTGGACCATTTCAGGAGGAAATGGTCGGACGTCAGTTTAACAGATGAAAGATCCTCAGAAGGGTGATACCAGGCAGAAAGGATTCAGGATTCATGTCACTGACCCCAATATCTTCATGATAAATTATTGTTTAGGGGAACACATTTACGTTATCTCAAAATATAAATAAAAACGACACTAATCATAATGTATTTATGATCATTCTCAATATAGTACAAACATAAATGTTAGATAAATGTGAGATAAATGTTAAGGTGGTGAAGCTTTTATGTGATTATGATGAATTTACATTAACAAATGAAGACTGGGAAAAAAAAATTCATCCATGTCCGTCATACAGAAATTGTTGACAAATAAGACGAGCATTTGAAGTAGTTACTAGCAATGCAAAGAAGAAAAGGAACTTATGCATTACAAATGCTGACATGCTGAAAATAAGCCCATCACTCGTAGTCTATCTCACAATCCATACCTAAGCATACCCAGCATGGTGTTGAGTGGTGGGCTGCATCCATAGGAGAAGAAGGGATCTAGAGTACCACTAGCAGCAGCTAAATGGTCTCACTGTCATTTGTTAAGGTTAACAGAGAAATTGGGAAATATTATTAGATTGATTATAAATGAGTACAATGTCTCTTACATATAAGAGAGAACTAAATACTAATATGGTCGGTTCGAATTTTCCATGGGGGTTTACTCCGTGAGTTCTCACGGAGTTCATACCAAATTAGTTCTCAACCGAAAGGCTCCCTATATATATATATATATATATATATATATATATATATAAAAGATAGCAAGAAAAATAAGTAGCAAGAAAAATAACAGTGATCACCTTCGTCGGATGCACAAGATGTAGACCTAACAAAGAGAAGAAGCAATACGAGAAGAAGCAATACAAGAACTAAAGAACTAATGTTACAATTCATAAAATAGAGAAAGCAAAATACTGAACTGGTTATACTCCGACCAAGTAAAAGTAGCAAAAGAACACAAGCTAGTAGCAACACTGAAGCAAAACCGCCAGAAAAACACCCAACTTAGTCAAGAACATGTTGCTGCCCAAACAAAAGAGTCCCCAGAAGAATAAAGGAAGGCAACGCAGAACAACACAGCCACATCTAGGTCACATAAATGGGATAAACATTACAAAATGCAGTAGAGAATACAAAGAAGACATAATGCGATAGGCTAGTCAGCCAACAGTCATCAGCTGCTAGCCACAATGCATAGAGTCAAAAAGCGACCGTCGATACCCCACAAAAATGAGTAAACGACATTATCAAAAACATAGTCGCGCCGCAGCAGCAGCAACAAAACTAAAGACCGAACAAAGTTCCTTAGTGATTACCCATCCAATATAATTGGTCCTTACTACTGATGTTCACAAATTTTAAAGCTTACTCCTCGATACCTCTCCCTCCTATCTCCACCTCTGAGTTAATTCTTTCTTTATTCTTTGTCATCGCAACACCTGTCCATAAGAGAACAAGGTTAATTATTTCTTAATTAGGAAGATTAAAGTTGTATGGAAACAAAGTATATGGATATTGAATCCCTTAAATTTCCATCTGTGTTATTTGTAAATAACAAAAGACAATAGTACAAAAAGAAGAATAAAACTAACAATTTTACATATTTAAACTTTAAACAATAAAATTCCATCAACAATCAAAAACATGACATTAAGTGAATTTTACAAAAAAAAGGTAAAAGAACCAAACATATACAAAATAACTATTAGGATTACCAAATAGATTTTAGGCTGATCTTTACAGCATCTAATTAATTTATTATTTGCTTTAGAATCACAATCAACAATAAGTCAATAACGACACCAATGAAGTTATTGTGGCACTTAAAGTCCCAATAAACAACAAAGTTTAGTTTACAGTTAGTTTGTCCATCGAACTTTTATCATTGGAAAATGTTATATTGTACCCTTGTTTCAAAACAACGCAATTTATTCATAAAGGCTATCAATGTTATATTGTACTCTTGTTTCAAAACAATGCAATTTATTCATAAAGGCTTCAAAGTTCTCTCTCATTTTTATCTTATGTTTAAACTTTTTTTTTCTTAATATGTTTCTAACTTGTATAGTATGAGATCACCTGGTAGAGATTTTTTTTTAATTACATACAAATTTGATTTGGCTTTTGTCCTAAAAATTCTAAGACAAAAAATGGTGTTTTCACAAATTTGGAACACTAACTAGGCAGGGGGGGGGGGGGGGGGGGGGGCGCTGTTTGTTTTTAAAAATTGGATGGAAACATATAAATTTGTTTATTTTTCCATTAGAAGAGTTTTTTGTATATTAATTTGAAAAGAAAAAGTTACTGCATGCATCATACATTTGAAAAGTGAAGATGAGCAAAATAAGGTTCACTTATTTTTACTTATCCCATGTATCACTTAGTATGGTGTGTGTGTGTATGTATATATAAGAGGGAGGGAGGGCGTCACATGATCACTCCCCCCACATATATACAATATAGAGAGAGATGAGCTTGTAACTTTCAACTGGATCTTATTTTTTTTAGCAGGGGCCATACTTGATTCCTCTGAAAATCTGTAGTGATATTTTCATGACGACACTTTTTATGATAGTTAGGCAAGACGACAAATAAGTCATATCTATTTTTCAATTGAGATATCAATTACTTTAGAGAGGAACCCAGTCTACACAATATAATGAAGTGAGGAAACAGCATACTACACAAGAACAGTTATTAGTGTAGTGACATAGACATAACCAAGAACAGTTAACATAATGAAGTGAGGAAACAGAATACTACACAAATTTCAAAAGACAAATTATATCGTGGTAGAAAGTGTTTAGTTTCTACCAACGGAGATCAAAGAGCTCAGCTGCACTGCCTGCACACCCTACAGATGACTTTGAGGTGAAATTCAATTACAATTTTGTGCTCTATATTTGTTTGGGCCTTAGTAATTTAGTTGCTTCTCTTTCAGGTTGTGAACCTCTCTAAATTATGTTTCTGCATATTATTTATCAGTTGTCATCATAGCCAATAGTAGGTTCACTTCATAAGAATTTTGAAATTCTATTAACTTATTTCCTTAATTCTTATCTCAGGTATTTATATATTTGCTCTGAACTCATGAAACCTAAGGGGTCCTTTCTTACATTATCCTTCCCAGTTTCCACAAAAATGTCTCACTAGTAATTGCTAATGGTACTAATGCTTGAGGTTAGGAAATATCATCTTTAATATTTAGCATGTAGCTTTTGTTGAATAAATATCAGCATTTAGTTGATATAATAGTTTTTTTTATATCAAATGAACTAGATCATTAGCACTATGGTCTTGTTACTGTCTCAAGACATGAAAATTTTGACAGGTATTTGATATTGCAGAAAATGGAATGTGCATTAGATCAAAAGGGTAGAATCACCCACACCCTTCTCCCATTATATATTTGGATTAGTATAAATGGGTAGAGAAGTTTGGTTTTTCAGGTTTTCTCATACCAGGATGCAGTCTATATAATTGAAGTAAAATTACTTACATTGTGGACATTCTGAAATTGTAACGCTTTTGCTCAGAAGTCGGTGTCCCAGGAGAAGTTTGCTTCCTCTTACAATTTTTGATTGTTTCAGTAAAAGCGATAGAATCTTCTGATGTCTCATCTGCTTGCTGTCCCCTGTCCTCTCGATTCTCATTCTCTCCAACTATGGCTTCGGCATCGATGGAGTTTCTCCTGATAGTTTTGGGCCTACCTCTCCTTCTGCCTTGATAACCTCCTCTCTGCTTTGAGGATAGAATTTGGGATTCAGCTTCATCTCTCTTATCTGGAATATCAATGGAAGAAATACTGGGCTTATCTTCACTCTTTCTGGTATCCCAATCTGTACATAAATTTTCTGATACTTCAGTCCCCACCGGTAGCTCTATCAAATTCAATATTGGTTTTGCTCACAAAAGTTTCTTCTTGACTGAGTGCAACAGACATCGAAGAACTGCATTCAATTGGATGGCTTACTATTTCTCCAGGAGACGAATTGAATTGCATTGAACATTTCCAAAGTGATGGAAACTAGCCTCCCAAATTTACAGATGAAGAGCCTACAAACATTATGTCAAGTTGTCAACTTTAGCACAAGTTAAGAGGGGGGAAGAAAGCTTTCTAACACAAAAAAGTCAATAAGTGGAATTACATATTGCAGCACCTCTATACTGCGAGAACAATAATGACCTAATTAAATACTGGTAAGAAACAACAAACTACCACTTCTCCATGAGCCATAAGTTTCAACATGGACAAGTTTCAACATGAGCACTTCTACACCAATAACTGTTTCCTCACTTCAGTATGATGTTTCCTCACTTCATAAGAGAGATAATTGCTTTCTTATTGTGAGTGTTTGCTGTTGAATGTCTATGTCACTACACCAAAACATTGTAGTAGTAGTGATGGTTGAGCAATTTAGATTTACATTCTAGCATGCAAATGCAGGTTGAGAGCCTGTTTTGTGGGCTGAAACAAGGTATATTTATTAAGATTTTCCATTATAAACAGAGCCAAACCTGAGCTATGAGGCACGGACACGGTAACAATGCCATGTCAGACACAAACCTGACATGACATGAAATATTTTAGGATAGTTCTTTCAAATCTCCCCCATGTCTGTTCTTTCAAATCGTAATTAATAACTAAATAACTGAAACTAATTTAAGCAATCAATACATGATTACAGCAGTTGTAGATTATATGCCATCATATAGAGCATGAGTTCAAATATATGAAACAAACAGATCAACTCAATTTGGGATCTCACATAGACCAACATACCAGATCCCTCATATAGATATTAGTTCAAATACCAAATCACTCACATATCATAGTTCAAATACTAACTAGATACCCATCCAAGAATATTGATGAAAGACAATACACTCAACTTTACGGATTTTCTTCATACCTTGAGGTAACTCTTGAAATAGTTGCGAATGGATGGATCGAAGAAGAAGGAATCGTTTGAGGAGCTTAACCCGATGCCTTCCTCCCATGCCCACTTAACATACTGCAGCTGAGCAATGCATGATGATTAAACTGCAACAAAGGCCTACTTGAAATTTTCAAAAGGAAAAGCTTCAGTAGATAGATCGAAAAGTTATTAATACAAAGTCTTGATCCATCAGTAGATAGATCGAAAAGTTATTAATACAAAGTCTTGTTCAGCAAAGTTAGTTTAAATTTTGTATAAAAAAATAAATAAAAATCATTTAGTTACAAATTTACCATTCCAAAGGAATGTATAACGGAGGTTTAATTTTATACCATATCAAGACGGAACCATCTCTAGATTGTTCCTAAACTGACTTCAAACTAAGATGACATTGAATGTTCAAAGACCATACATATAAACTCATTCCATAATTTTCTCTTGCTCCTGCTTTAACACCTCCATCAACTAACTGCATAAATAAAAAAAGAGAAGTAAGAACAAGTATCATTTGTCATATACTAAACCATCTAAATTAATAGATCTTCTATGTATAACAAGATAGAAAACATGAAATGTGAAGTAATCTCCAACGCCTTCCTATATTCTTGGCATATATACTGTCTGTCTACACAATAAACACAAAAAATATTGTTTGATTCAGCAACTTTTTCAGAAACAAAGATAGTTTTGATGAGAAACATATGGAACTAAATTTATAGTTTTGGATGTGCACATGTTAAGGTTCTTCTATATCCTACTAGCATAACCCCTTATGTTTCCTTAAATTTATAGTTTTGGATGTGCACATGTTATAGTTTTGGATGGAACATAACCCCCCTTATGTTTCCTTTCAGTTCAATTATATCTGTAAAAGCATTCCAGGGTAAACTTATTCGTCAGTGCCTCGTATTTTCTCGCTGACACTCTTGAATGCATTTGTTGCTCAACTCCTCACAAATTTGCAGATTCAAAAGTCTGGTCTG
Organism: Hemerocallis citrina; assembly: GCA_017893485.1. Lineage (NCBI taxonomy): Eukaryota > Viridiplantae > Streptophyta > Magnoliopsida > Asparagales > Asphodelaceae > Hemerocallis > Hemerocallis citrina. Next base: position 197,845,864 of record CM030365.1, read on the forward strand.
AGCATTTCTACTGTAAGTTGTAGAATTTAAATAAAAATAAACACATCTCTTCTAGAATTCAAATAAGGAAAAACATTAGGATGATGCATAACGAAGAAGCTCAAGGGCAGAAGAAAGATCGCGATCAAAGAAGGAAACCATCGGCTCACTTTCAAGTGCGGGAGATGGTATGATACAACCATCTTTGATTTCCTAAACAAATTGAAAAAAATTAACCAATTTATGACATTTTAATTTCCATCAAGAAAAACAGAGATATATATATAGAGAGAGAGAGAAAGATAGCTTGATCACCTGGATGTTGCCTTGTGAATTGACCGAATCCTCATCTTGAAAATTCCAACCCCAAAAAACGTAATAATAGAAAAAACATCAATAAAATCAAACAGAGTACACATTAATTCAACTAAAGATCGAATCTATACCAATTTCTTGACATGATCCATTCTCAGGCAAGATCTCTCCATCTCTCTGATTCACAACAAACAAACAAACAAGAAACATTAAGTTCCGCGCTTTATCATACAATTAGAATCAGAAAAGAAAACCCATTTCAAAACAATCAACAACAAAAAAAAAAGAATAAAATTCGAATCTAAAAGATTGAAGGAAAGATGAAGAGATATATACCTGGGGTTGGAATTCTTGGGTGATCTCTTCAAGGGTCGATAGTTCTTTGGCTTCCTCACCCATGGTTTGTTCTCGTATCATTCTTTTGAATTTTTATTTTTTGGGATTTGAGTTTTTTTCTTCTTCTTCTTCCGGATGGAAGAGATAGATTGATCAAGAACGGGATAGAGTGAGAGGGAGAGAGAGAGAGGAGCTACAACGGTCATCTGGGACTTTATTGGGAATATAAGAGCATCCACAGTCGTTTGCTATATACCCAAAATTTGGCAAATATAGAAAAAATCGAGCTGCAGTCGTTGTCTAAAAACCCAAAATTTGGGTGTACGATGAACAGTTGCGTGCCAAATATAGCAGACGGAATGGCCAAATGCAAAATATAGCTAACGCCACATTATACTCCGTCCGATCTAATTAACGGAGGATAATATGCCGTCCCGTACAAAAGTACTGACTCCAATGATTAAGAAGCTTTTGAAAAAAAAAAAAAAGTCAACCAACGGCGTATTATACACCGTCCAAGGAGATTGACGGTCGATTATATCCCGTCCGAACCAATTTTAAAAAAAAAAAAAAATCAAAAAACGATCCGATTGGCCGACGGTGGAATATACACCGTCATTTGAAATTGACGGATCATAATCTCCCGTCCCAGGCCACTGTTCTCTTTTTTTTTTTTTTTTTATAATTTTTTTTGTCGTTTAGTGCATTAAAAAAATAAAAAAAATTGAAGTCAGTACAAAGCTTTTGAAAATGACGGTTCATAAACTACCGTCCGTTTTTTTTTTTTTTTTAATTTTTTTTTTTGTCTTCTAGTGCATAAAAAAAAAAAAAAAAAATTAAAAAAATTTTGGAACGGACGATTATACTCCGTCATTCTTAATGGACGGATAATAATCTTCCGTCCGGCTATATTTTAGCTTTTAACGACTGCAGCAACATTCCTTTTTTCCTATTTCTAAAATGCTATATACCCAAAAATTGGCATGAACGACTGTGGATGCTCTAAGGCTGTTGAATTTTGAATTTGGAGTAAGAGTTAGCCGTTTGATTTGTGGATTAGATCCAACGGCTGAGGTCTCTTTTCTTTTTTCCATTTTAGACCTTGGATGTGGTACAACTATACATAATGGGTTTGAGGGGTCAAGTAGTACTAGTATTTTTCACGTGCGATGCACGTTTTGATAAAAATGTTGGAGTTAACATGCGATACACGTAATTCAACAGTAATTAGCACGTGCGATGAATGCCTTAATTTTAAAAAAAAATAGATTTGAAAGGGCGATACACGTATTTTTTTAAAAATTAAGAAGGAAAAACATTGATGTGTACGTGCGATCCACGTGTTGAAAATAGATTTGGAGTTGCACGTGCGATGCACATGTTTGTTTGGTAACAAAAGTGGTGTTTCATTTGTAACAAAAAAACATTAAAAAATGTTTATTTGTGACAAACTCTTCCATTAAATAGTAAGTAAAATATATTATATTATAGATAGATAGATGAATAATAATTTGCACATGTGATGCATGTTCAATATTAAAAATAAAATAAGAAAAAGTAAAACATATGATATAGTGAGAACTCGAACCTAAAACCTCCTTTACATTAGTTATGCACGTGCCATGCACGTGTTGGTAGATTGACAAATAACACTAAGGCCTTCTCCCATTATAATATTAGAGATTAGAGATTAGAGATATGTTTATGTACATCTGAACATCATCTCTAATATTATAATGGGAGAAGGCCTTAGTGTCATTTGTCATTTTGTCATTCTACCAACATGTGCAACGCACGTACATAACTAATATAAAGGAGGTTTCCGGTTCAAACCCTCCCTACGTTAGAGTTTTTATTTTTAATTTTGAAATTATTAAAACGTGCATCGTACGTGTAAATTACTAGTCATTTTAGTTGTAATATTATGAAGAAATATAATTTAAACATTTTAGTTGTAATATTATGAAGAAATTTAATTTAAACTCGCAACTATTAAATGTTCTTGCATCCTACATGAAACCTCGAAGTTATATTACACATTGAACGGGTTATGCTTATTTGTTGTCGCTTTCAACTTTCCAGCTTACAAGTGTGAAGCAACCCTGGTGCAGTCTCCGAAGTTGGGGGCAAGGGTTGTGTATTTTATTTAAATTCTGATATTCTCCCGTATCATGTTAAGAGCCCTTTTTGGAGCATAATCCCTACATTGTTTTAGTAGAGGTGGTCATTTCAATTTGCAACTGATAAGTGCCCTATTGGATTTAAATTTAAACCTGTGTTGCTTTGAAATTAAAAGTCCTAAGTTGCGGGTGCATTGTGACGTAAGGAAAATTTAATAAAAGACAAAATACTTAAACATACATCCAATTTATAGTAAAAACTAAAACTTTTTTTTTGATAACCCAGGATGGAGTCCGAAAACTCCAGCCAGCAAAAAATACGCAATCTTCATAAATAAGCAAAGTACTGTACAAGGACAGCATTTAGAAGCAGTAAAAAAACCAGATCTCATATATACAACAGAAGCCGATACACCGAAACATAATGAGACATTTGCGACAACAACAAAGCTAAAGACAAAGCAACGAAGCTAGGAAAAAATCAGAATTCTCTGAAGACAGCATGAAGATGGTCAACTGGACAGGATGGGAGCCTCAATTGGCCAACAAAGCTAAGTTTTAGTTAAAGTAAAAACTAAAACTTAAATGGAAAGAAATTTAAGGATATTTTCAAGATACAAATGAAGTCAGCTTAAGACCAAAATCCCCTTATCATAAAGTCTTTAAATAAATTTCGACGCATTGTGAGAGCCCAAACAAACTTGCAAATTCTTCGCAATCCAGATAACTATCTTTGGTGCAGTGTGCATAACCCCACTTAAGATTACATATTTTGCACCACACTTAAGAATACTTATTGATGAGACTAGTAAGAAATGTGTCGTTCATTTAGATATTGGCTTTATCTATATAGGTATGTACCCATCAAAGCAACAAGATAGGCACAGGCAGCAAGAACAGTCATGAGGGTGAAAGCATTAGGTCGAGGACTAGTGAGTTGCATATCCTGGGAGAGCTCCACTGCATCTCATGGGACATCGATGAAGCACCCAGCCTGCAAAGAACTAATGAAACATTTGTAAATTTTAACATTCACCTTTATATCATTTACCATTTTATAAATGCCAATTTTGTACGTAGTTGAAACTGAGGGAATGAACTCTATGTGTAGCAAAACTGATTTAGGATTAAGGTAAGGAATGAAAGCCTCATAAAGATAAATGCAATCAATGTTAGGATGAATGGGAATATTGAGATCATTTAATAATTTCCAGGGTTGACAAATGAAGAACCAATCAAGAATAATGGTAAGGAGTATAGTCCTGCAGCGAGTGGTAAATCTAGGTGGGACCATTTCAAAAGTAAATGGTCAGCATTTGTTCAACAGATAAAAGATCCTTAGCATGGTTATACCAGCAGAACAGGATACAACATTTAGAACCAAAAATCTTCATGATAAAGTATTGTTTAGGGGAACACATATATATTATCTAGAAAAATAAAAATAAAAATGACACTAATCATGTTGTATCTATGATCATTCTGAATATTGTACAAAAATAAATGTTAGATAAACATGAGATAAATGTTAGGGTGGTGAAACTTTTATGTGATTATGATGAAATTTACATGATAACAATTGAAGACTGCAAATAAAATTTTCATCTATGTCCGTCATACAGAAACTGTTGACAAATAAGACAAGCATTTGAAGCAATTTCTTGCAACATAAAGAAGAAAAAGAACTTGTGCCTTACAAATGCTAACATGCTAACAATCTATTATTCATATCAAAATAAGCACATCACTCAATTCTTACCTGAGCATACCCTGCAGTCATAGTACTCCCCCACGACACCACATCCCTCTCCGCCATCTGATCAAACACCTCTGCCTGCCACAATTGAATCCAACAAGTACAATACAAACCCCTCTCCGCCATTTCCTCAAACACCTTCCGTGCATCCCCAGCATACACCCTCACCAACACATTCCCCACAAAATGGTTCCCCTCAAACCCCCACCCTTCAAGACCTGCCCACTCACCCGCCCCACCTCCTTAATGCCCAGCCCATTAGCCGAGAGCAAGTATGTGATGGATAGGAGAAGGGACAGGAGTTTGGAAGGAGGGGTGAGGAACTGTTTCGGGGTGTAATAGCTGCAATTGTAGATGGAGAACATATGAAGATGGCATAGGTCTATATATGTATCAGTTGAGAACTGATACATGCTATTAGTTGTAATAAAACACTGTTCATTCTGAATGGTGACTTCGGGTTGGGTCTTGTAAGTGGGCCAGGTACTAGTTCAGTCTATGAGTCGTTATACGGTTATTACTGTAGCACGACGTGCACATTATGTAGTCTCAGTTCATATAAAGAGCGAGATGGAGTCTGTACATTCAACCAAGAAATTAATCAAGAAACCCATTTAGTTCTTCCCAATTATCCAATCTCTCAACCCTAATTCTCCTCAATGGCCAAATCCAATGGAGGCCAAATCCAATGGAGCTCGGATTTTGATCCCTAAAAACTTGGTATCAAAGCGGCCTTCATCAACGGCGACGAGCGAGACGTCGGAGGCACGTCGACGATGAAGGAGGAGATCCGATCGATGACTTTGCAGCTGAAATCGGTGTCAAAGAAACTTGATTAAATCCTAGTGCAAATAAAAGAAATGAAGAGCAATCAATCATGGATTCAACAATCGATTTCACATCTTTTGTTTTTCTCTCCTTTCATGTTGGGAGAATAGTCTGCTATCTTTTTCTTTTAGTTCTGATGTTGTACTTGAACCAAAACTGTTGGCTGTATGACCTTTTTGTTTGTGAATATATATTGGCTAGAATCTGCGGATTCTATCCCTATTATAAAATAAAAAAAACAATTGATTTCTCAAATGACTCCTCAATCGACTCCTCATCCGAATCTTGTAATCGAGGTATCAAACCCTAACATCACTCCTTTCAATGAAGGCAGTGAGGGTGATGATGAGTACCATTGCAATTGGTGTTGGAGTTCTTGTTCCTGTAAAAGATGCCATTGCAACAAATTGTTTGATTACGATTTGTGTTTCAACTGTTTTGCTAACAATACATTTAAAGTGGGTTTAACTCCACTAGATTTCATTTTTTTAAAGGATAATGGGAGAGCTAACAAATCAATTTTTGTAGATGAGTGAGTGTGAGTGATGTTGTTACCATTGGAAAGAATATAGATGGAGTAGTTGGTGATAATTTGTTTAATCTTGAAGTTGAGGAAAAAAGTGGTGAAAATACCACCAAGGTGCTTGATGAAATGCATGACCAAGAAAAGGAATAAATAGAGAATGAACTTAAGTTGTATCTTGGTGTAAAAAAGTTCATTTGGTTTTGTTGAGGGCTCTATGGTGATGATGACACCAATGGACACATTGACAAGCTTGAAAAAACTAAGTTGTACATTGTTTTGGTAGAGGTGGTCTTCTGTAAGTTGTTTTACTTGATACCTAAAACAAGACAAAACATTAAAAAAAAACACATCTCTTCTGAATTGATCACCTAAATGTTGCCTTGAATTTTAATTTCCATCACCTGAATGCTTCAAATTTTAATTTCCATTAAGATAAACAGAGATATATATAGAGAGAGAGAGAGAAGGAGAGAGGTTGATCACTTGAATGTTGCCTTGTTTATCATCCATCTCTTTTGAATTGACCGAATCCTCATCATGAAAACTCCAACCCCAAAAAAACATAATAATAAAAAAAACATCAATAAAATCGAACATAGTACACATTAATTCAACTAAAGATCGAATCTATACCAATTTCTTGACATGATCCATTCTTGGGGAAAGATCTCTCCATCTTCTGATTCACAACAAACAAACAAGAAACATTAAGTTCCACTCTTTATATATAATTAGAATCAGAAGAGAAAACCCATTTCAAAAAAATGAACAAAAAAAAGAATAAAATTATAATCTAAAAAATTGAAGGAAAGATGAAGAGAGATATACCTGGGGTTGGAATTCTTGGGTGATCTCTTCAAGGGTCGACAGTTCGTTCTCGTATCAATCTCTTGATTATTTTTTTTGGGATTTGAGTTGTTTTTTTTTGGATTGAAGAGATTGATCAAGAACGAGAGAGAGTGAGAGGGAGAGAGAGAGGAGCTACACCGGTCATCTGGAATTTTATTGGGAAATATAAGGCTGTTGAATTTTGAATTTCGAGTAAGAGTTAGTCGTTTGATTTGTGGATCAGATCCAACGGCTGAGGTCACCTTTCTTTTCTCCGTTTTAGATCATGGATGTGGTACAACTGTACATAATGGGTTTGAGGGGTCAAGTAGTATGATGTGGACAAAGTATAAAACTCAAAATTTTCAACTATTTCCAGATCTACATAAACATATCATTTTAGTTGTAATATTATGAAGAAATTTAATTTAAACATTTTAGTTGTAATAGTATGAAGAAAGTTAATTTAAACTCGCAACTATTAAATGTTCTTGCCTTCTACATGAAACCTCGAAGTTATATTACACGTTGACCGGGTTATGCTTATTTGTTGTCGCTTCCAACTTTCCAACTTACAGGTGTGAAGCAACCCTGGTGTAATCTCCGAAGTTAGGGGCAAGGGTTGTGTATTTCATTTAAATTCTAATATTCTCCCGCATCATGTTGAGAGCCCTTTTGGGGGAATAATCCCTACGTTGTTTTAGTAGAGGTGGTCTTTTCAATTTGCAACTGATACGTGCCCTATTGGATTTAAATTTAAACCAGTGTTGCTTTGAAATCAAAAGTCCTATGTTGCGGGTGCATTGTGACGTAAGGAAAATTTAATAAAAGACAAAATACTTAAACATACATCCAATTTATAGTAAAAACCAAAACTTTTTTTTTTTGATAACCGAGGATGGAGTCTGAAAACTCCAGCCAGCAAAAAATTCGCAATATTCATAAGTAAGCAAAGAACGGTACAAGGAAAACATTTAGAAGAAGTAAAAAAACCAGAACTCATATATACAACAGAAGCAGATACACCGAAACATAATGAGACATTTGCGACAACAACAAAGCTAAAGACAAAGCAACGAAGCTAGGAAAAAATCAGAAATCTCTGAAGACAGCATGAAGATGGTCAACTGGACAGGATGAGAGCCTCAATTGGCCAACAAAGCTAAGTTTAAGTTAAAGTAAAAACTAAAACTTAAATGGAAAGAAATTTAAGGATATTTTCAGGATACAAATGAAGTCAGCTTAAAACCAAAATCCCCTTATCATAAAGTCTTTAAATAAATTTCGACGCATTGTGAGAGCCCAAACAAACTTGCAAATTCTTCGCAAACCAGATAACTATCTCTGGTGCAGTGTGCATAACCCCACTTAAGAATACATATTTTGCACCACACTTAAGAATACTTATCGATGAGACTAGTAAGAAATGTGTCGTTCATTTAGATATTGGCTTTATCTATATAGGTATGTACCCATCAAAGCTACAAGATTGGCACAGGCAGCAAGAACGGTCATGAGGGTGAAAGCATTAGGCCGAGGACTAGTGAGTTGCATATCATGGGAGAGCTCCATTGCATCTCATGGGACATCAATGAAGCACCCATCCTGCAAAGAACTAATGAAACATTTATAAATTTTAACATTCACCTTTATATAGTTTACCATTTTATAAATGCCAATTTTGTACGTAGTTGAAACTGAGGGAATGCACTATATGTGTAGCAAAACTGATTTAGGATTAAGGTAAGGAATGAAAGTCTCATAAAGATAAATGCAATAAATGTTAGGATGAACGGGAATTTTGAGATCATTTAATAATTTCTAGGGTAGACAAATGAAGAACCAATCAAGAATAGTGGTAAGGAGTATAGTCCTGCAGCGAGTGGTAAATCTAGGTGGGACCATTTCAAAAGTAAATGGTCGGCATTAGTTCAACAGATAAAAGATCCTTAGCATGGTTATACCCAGTAGAACACGATACAACATTTAGACCCAAAAATCTTCATGATAAAGTATTGTTTAGGGAAACACATATATATTATCTAGAAAAATATAAATGAAAATGACACTAATCATGATGTATTTATGATCATTCTGAATATTGTACAAAAATAAATGTTAGATAAATGTGAGATAAATGTTAAGGTGGTGAAACTTTTATGTGATTATGATGAAATTTACATGAATACAATTGAAGACTGCAAATAAAATTTTCATCTATGTCCGTCATACAGAAATTGCTAACAAATAAGACAAGCATCTGAAGCAATTTCTTGCAACGTAAAGAAGAAAAAGAACTTGTGCATTACAAATGCTAACATGCTAACAGTCTACTATTCATTTCAAAATAAGCACATCACTCAATTCATACCTGAGCATACCTAGCAGTCATAGTACTCCACCAGGACACCACATCCCTCTCTGCCATCCGATCAAACACCTCCGCCCGCGACAATTGAATTCAACAAGTATAGTACAAATCCCTCTCTGCCATTTCCTCAACCACCTTCCTTGTATCCGCAACATACATCCTCACCAAGACATTCCCCACAAAATGGTTCCCCTCAAACCCCTGCCCTTCAAGACCTACCCACTCACCTGCCCCACCTCCTTAATGCCCAGCCCATTATCCAAGAGCAAGTATGTGATGGATAGGAGAAGGGACAGATGTTTGGAAGGAGGGGTGAGGAACTATTGCGGGGTGTAATAGCTGCAATTGTAGACGGAGAACATATGAAGATGGCATAGGTCTATATATGTATCAGTTGAGAACTGATACATGCTATAAGTTTTAATAAAACACTGTTCATTCTGAATGGTGACTTCGGGTCGGGTCTTGTAAGTGGGCCATGTACTAGTTCAGCCTATGAGTCGTTATACGGTAATTACTATAGCACTACGTGCACATTATGTAGTCTCAGTTCATATAAAGAGTGAGATGGAGTATGTACATTCAATCATGAAATTAATCAAGAAACCCATTTAGTTCTTCCCCAATTCTCCAATCTCTCAACCCTAATTCTCCTCAATGGCCAAATCCAACGGAGCTCAGATTTTGATCCCTAACAACTTGGTATCAAAGCGGCCTTCATCAACAGCGGCGAGCGAGACGTCGGAGGCACGTCGACGATGAAGGAGGAGATCCGATCGATGACTTTGCAGCTGAAATCGGTGTCAAAGCAGCTCTATTACATCCTAGGGCAAATGAAAGAAATGAAGAGCAATCAATCATGGATTTAACAATCGATTTCACATCTTTTGTATTTCTCTCCTTTCATGTTGGGAGAATAGTCTCCTATCTTTTTTCTTTTAGTTCTGATGTTGTCCTTGAACCTAAACTATTTGCTGTATGGCCTTTTTGTTTGTGAATATAATGGCTAGACTCTGCGGATTCTATCCCTAATATAAAATTAAAAAAAAACAATCGATTTCTCATTCGACTCCTCAATCGACTCTTCAATCGCTCCTCATCCGAATCTTGTAATCGAGGTGTCAAACCCTAACTTCACTCCTTTCACTTCTAGAGTAGAGAGTGACATGGAAATTCAAAGTGAGAAGGTGGAGAAAGTTCAAAAGCTTAATAATCTGGAAGTGGAAGATGGAAATGACGGCAGTGAGGGTGATGATGAGTACCATTGCAATTGGTGTTGGAGTTCTGGTTCTTGTAAAAGATACCATTGCAACAAATTGTTTGATTACGATTTGTGTTTCAACTGTTTTGCTAACAATACATTTAAAGTCGGTTTAACTCCACTAGATTTCATCTTTTTAAAGGATAATGGGAGAGCTAACAAATCGATTTTGGTAGATGAAGTGAGTGTGAGTGATGTTGTTACCATTGGGAAGAATAGAGATGGAGTAGTTGGTGATAATTTGTTTAATCTTGAAGTTGAGGAAAATTGTGGTGAGAAGACCTCCAAGGTGCTTAATGAAATGCATGACCAAGAAAAGGAGGAAAATAGTGGTGAGATTGAACTGAAGTTGTATCTTGGTGTCAAAAAGTTCATTTGGTTTCCTTGAGGGCTCTATGGCGATGATGACCGCAATGGACACATTGACAAGCTTGAAAAAACTAAGTTGTACATTGGGGGAGCTGGCCTCTTTACTTGTCTTACTGTGGCCTTATACCCAGTGTATTTTGAAGTCGTATTTCTACATAGTCAAGCTTTAGAAGGCATTATACTGTCCAAGATTTTAGAAATACCAACCGAGGAAAAGGTTCTTGTCTTACTGGAAGTCATTGGACTTTGTTTTACAGGAAGGAAAGAAGTCCATAATGCAATTATAAGTAGCATACAATATTTGGCAAACGGTAAGGAAACCTTCTTACTACTGGGCAAGCTTCAAAGTAGCCCGATCTTTCACCAGCTTTCTAAAGATATAGATAAGATAAAGTCATTCTTAAGATACGTAGATGAAGTATTGGTAAAACATGAAGAATTACTTTAGTTTGCTCATGGTACAGTCTCGAGTTTGAAACAAAATGCTGATATTATGAGAGTTGATGCTAAAGCCTCAAAATTGGACCGAGAAGTTAATGGTATGGAATCAGTGTATCCAATTGGTAATCATGACAAAATCATCGAACCGGGATCAAAGCTTGTATAGTTGGGGATCGAAGAATCGGCCTACATGGATGTTGTAATCAAGCTTGAAGTCTAAAGTAAAGCATTTGTGAACTTATCTTCTCAGTTGAAACATTCTGAATTTGACAGAGAATATGTATCGAAGAGTACAAGAAATCTCATGCATTCATATCTATGCTTCAATCTAAAAATGAGGATGTTCGGATTTTTCTTTCGTCAAAGGAGAGTTCTGTTTTGATTCGGTCGATTGGGGCAGAGTAAATGTCGAAGCTTGTGATGATTATTGGAATTACTATTGCTTCTTCAAGGGTGAAGGCGAAGGCGACGTATGTGAATTTGATGCGCAAGAATTGTAAGAGTATAAAGACTGTAGCTTGCCGGCCTAGGCTTGGTGGTGCAATTGTGCCGAGATCTTGTGATCATCTTGTACAGCCTGGGGAAGAGGCATGCCCATTGGATCCTTTGATTTTGCTTCCTGATAAGAGCAAGTATGTTGTATCTCCATACTTTTACGTTCCAGGAAAATCCAAAGGATGTTCCAACTGGGGAGTTACCTTGGAATATGCTTTTGTCGATGGAATGCCACTTGGTTCAAACAATTGTTCCAGGCACAAAGCTGACGGTTATAGGGATAAATAGTGCTTTCCAAGCTTTTGCATCGCAGAAAGGAGCAGTAGGAGTTAAACAACCATATATTAGAGTTGTAGGATTGGAACAAAATCGAGAACAAAATTCCAGTGGACCTTCCGCCATCACTCTAGATGAAGAGATGGAATTTAAAGAATTTTCTCAGCGACCTGATGCTTATGATAAGATGTAGCGCCCCGAATTTCCAATAATTAAAATTATAAATACTTGGCACAAATTCCAGAATCGAATTCAATTGTAATCATAAACACAGAAACCAAATACAGGAAAATTTTAAAACTTTTTTTTTATTATATCAACTCTTTTACAAAGCACAACGGAATTTAAACACCTTGAATTACATTTTCATTCTTTTACAACACATTCTTTTACATTTACATAATCCACAACATCATTTTACCACCTGCATCCAAATCCCAATGCTAAAGGTACCTACCTGTAAAACATGAGGCTAGAGATAACCCTAACCCCCAAAACTACAGGGGTCAACCATTACGGTGAGAGTGACATCAAAAGGACTACATCATAAATAAAATATGAAGGATAAAGTTATAAACAACACATACTAGCACTAGTAACAAATGGAATATGAAATAACAATAAATAAGGCATGAAAACATCAAATGAAACTAGACTAAGTGTCAAGTGTAGGAAAACAAAAAACAATATGCATAATACCAAGTCAAGAAAAACACAAAGGCAATATGATGACTCTCTAATGCATACTTGTCGGATTCTATGCATCCCACTCTACATAGGTCCGGTGCAAGCCCTTAACATACTCCACTTTATAGGGTTGAATCCCTCGTTATGCAACTAATGATACTACTATGACTACTACGAGATTTAGATAAACTGTGAGTATTAGCCCATGCCCTGATAATTCCGGAGGTCAATCTCTATCCACAGATAATTTCGGAGATTACCCCACACCGCAAGCTATGGAACCTCATCACACGAATACCCCATGAGCGTCGCCTCGTCTCCGTTAATTCTAAAGATCAATTCCACACCGCAGGTAATTCTGGAGACTATTTCACTCACACCTCGATAATTCCGGGGATTATCTCACACCGCAAGCCATACTGAGGTCCATAACCCATGTTTGCACCCATTTTATCATATCATCATCTAGTGTCTATCCTTATCTTATTAAGTTAATTAATTAATTACAAATCTCTTTGAGTTGGTGTACCCTACCGGATTTAACTCAACTGATCAACAATAAAGCCACAACTGGCCAAACCACAAAATCTCAACTCCCGGTATTTAGGGTCCTACACACCCTCTAGAGACTCACAACTCAACCAACAACACCAAAACTTTCATTAAAACTCATACTTCTATTATCAATATTCTTATATCAAGAAAAACTACCCAAAATCAACAAATCCAAATTCATTTACTGTACTCATAAATTTCAGAATTGAAATAAAGTATTAAATCCATTTAATAACTGATAATCATATTTTTGAAGTTGTAGAATATCACAAAACATCTATTTATTCGAAAACCATCTATATTTCACTTTCTAAAGTCATAGAAGTACATTTTAAATTCTATTATAAACAAAATATAACTCTCTGTAAAATACTATAATCTGTAGTAAAAATACCATCTAAAAAATAATCCAATAATCCGTAATATCGAAGAAACAATCGTTCAAGAGAAACAATAGAAAACTCACATAAAAAACCCATCAACCAACACTGACAGTCGACTGTCGAAGCTAGTTCAAAAATGGTCGGTCGGATGTCATGCGAAAATCCTAAACTCAAGAACTGACAGTCGACTGTCGACTTCAGTTCAAAAACAAAGCAGTCGACTGTCATGGAAAAGAAATCCAAAATTCAAGAACTAACAGTCGACTGTCGACTTCATTTCAAACGAAGCGGTCGACTGTCAATTCCAGCAGGTTGCAATTTTGAAATTCTGTGCATGTTTTACTGATACATTGATTAAACTTCATAAACTCGTAAATTTGCAAAACAAAATTCCTGAGATGATCAAATCGACTTGTATAACATATAAGGATTTATAAACAAATCAAAATCTCATCAAATCCATAAAAGAATAGATTTTCACAAAATCTCTTCAAAATTAGCAAAGTTGTATATATATATGCATAGGGTAATTAAGCATCAGTTTAAACATCAAAATACATCAATTAGGAGAAGTATAATGTTTGGATTCAATACCAGCACTAAAACAAATCAGTTCTCAATCAAAACTTGATAAAAATCATCAAATCAATTTCGGCAGTCTTCAAAACAGAAACATTTAGATCTTTGTATATATACTAGATTTGCCCGTGGGCACGTGCCTACGGAACGTCTTCAGAACGATACATCTTATGAAAGTCTTGTAAACAGTAAAACAACAATTATGTAGGTCAAGTTTGAATGGTAAAACAATAATTAGTTGTAAATAAAAGTTCATGTTTCCATTAGTATATGTTGAAAAATAATTATAAATGGGGGGTGTAAAATTCAACTTCTTAGAACTTTGAGTATGGAAAATGATGAAATTTAACTGTTGATGAGATATTTTCTATTTTCAATATAACATGAGCAATAAAAAAATGCATAAAAATCTGAAAATTTACAAACCTGAAATCTGAAAATATAAATTTCTGAGTTAATAGAGAGAAAATGAGAGAGAGAGATAAATAAATAAATAAATAAAGAATTTGTTTTGGGGATTTGGAATTTTGGGCGGGAAAATATGTTTTGTGAAGTTAGATCTGGACCACTGATTTGAACCCTATTGAATGAGAGCCACTTGATAGCTTTCTTTGTGTTTTATTATATAGATATAGATGTGTATATATTGTCTATATATATAAGTGTTTAAGAATTTAGAATCAGTATACAGGTTTACTGTAGGGTTAGATTTAATCTAAGTATCGAAACCAAAAAGAATCAATTTGAAAACTTCACAAAATCACAAAAAACCAATTTCAGCTGAACCTAGTTAGACCTGAAATATACCCCTCTTCACAACATTCAAAACTTGATCGCTTCGATTCAAAACCCCTCTTTAAAATTTGTTGAACACATATCCAAACACTTACATCAGTTTATCCATGAATACAAGCAATTATAACATATATGAATTAAGTTTACTTTATCAAATTATCAAACCAGAGTATACTTATACTCATTCATACTAAAGAACTAAATTTCCATTCCCCTTATGCACAACATCATACAATATCATGGTATTTGTTCAAATCAGCAAGAACATGGAAGAAAACATTCTACTCATGATTTCTATTAGGTTCTTTGACAATCTCAAGTCATCTATATGTAGCATAGTTTTCAAGAAAATATTCAATCTTTAATTCATCCATCTATCAACAATTCATTATATCATCATATAATCCTCTAGCATGCTTTCTAATAAACAAGTTATCGTATACGACATGCATAGAACAAAAGAAAACAAACATATGTCACTCACCTTATTGAAGAATCAACCGAAATAATAAAGAGAATAAGAAAAAGCCCTTCGTTCGCAAAAATCCAAGATCCTTGTTTCGAAACTCCAAGAAAATCAATAGTAAAATAATATTTTGTTTTTGCAGAGGAGGGGATGGCTGTAGTGGCCACTATATAGGCCGAAGTCTAGATTTTTAGGGTTTTACAAGTTATATGGAAACATCCCTTAACAAATAATCTTTTACATATATAGATCTTTCTTTAATAAAGTAGTTAAATAATTTAAGTAAATAAAAATAAAAACCAAATCCTTTTACTACTGAGTTATCCAGCCATCCAGCATATCCCAGAGATTAAAAAAATTTGGATTTGTACCCAAAGTGGGAATTTTGCACAAAAATCCCTCTCTTTGTAATATTTGCAAATATGTCATAAAATATTTGTAAAAATCCAGAAAATTCAGAAATAATATCTACTAATAAATATTAGATTTCCCAAATAAAGTTTTCGACTTTTACTTTCCAAGAAAAACATTTGCACAAGATCCAACCTAAATTTCATATTTGCAGAAATACCATATTTGTTTAAATCTTTACCAAATCAAATCTAAATAAAATTTAAATAGATTTTATTTTCAATGATGACCATGTCCAGCCCAAAATTTAGTGAAAAACGAATTTTCATTATTTGTTTGAGATCCAATTGGCTTTTTACATAAAAGCCCCTCCCTTTCGAAGTATTTATAAAAATGGTTTCTTTATTCAGAAAAATCCCAAAATTTAGGATATACTCCATTATAAGTAGGATAATTTATTCATAAATTTAAAATTAGAGGTTTCCATGAAAAATAATATTTGCACGTGTAAACGACAAATTCATAAAATAGTCAAATTAATTCAAATAAAATCTGAAAATTAAAATATCATAAATAAATGAGGAAAATAAATCATTAACCATAAAATTTTAAGAATTCTAGATTCCTAACTTTGCACGTGTGTTACTCACGCAAAATTGCAATTTCAAGAAAATAGTCAAAATAGTCAACTTTACCAATTTAACAATATTTAATAATGCAAAATAAATCATTTTATTTTGAGGGGTGTTACATAAGATATGTTCCATGATTGGTCAGTCAATATATGACCATGATGATGTCCAAAAAGCCATAGCATGTTTGTTATTTGGAGGATCAAAAAAGAGATTACCTGATGGTGTGCGATTAAGAGGATATATCCATGTTTTGTTACTTGATGATCCATCAACTGCCAAATCACAGTTCCTCAAGTTTGTGGAAAAGACAGCTCCCACTGATGTCTATACTTCCAGAAAAGGTTCATTTGCTACATGTATTACAGCTTCCGTTATTCGTGACAACAGTTTACACGAATTTTTTCTGGAGGGCTGGTTTTAGCTAAAGGCAGAGTCATCTATATTGATGAAGTTGATAAAATGAGGCATGAGAACAGAGTTATCATTCATGAAGCAATGGAGAAGCATACTATATCTATTGTTGCAACAGGAATCACTACAATAATCAATTCAAGAACATCTGTACTTGCAGCTGCTAACCTTCCATCTGGACACTATGATGATCTTAAGACTGCACATGAATATTGATTTGCATACCAAAATTCTGTCTAGATTTGATTTGATCTTCATTGTGAAAGATGTCCGAATGTATGTTCAAGAATGTTATGCCTGAATTTGTGCTTGATATGAGAGTCTACAAGAAAAGGGTAGGTGCTGGTGTCAAGTTATTGATCAAATGGACTTCTCAACCTGTTTCTGCAACCACTTGGGAGGATGCAGATGATATTCGGTGAGTTTCCCTGATTTTGATCTTGGGACAAGCTCAAACTAAGTGGGTAGGAGTTGTTACGGGGTGTAATAGCTGCAATTGTAGATGGAGAACATATGAAGACGGCATAGGTCTGTATATGTATCAGTTGAGAACTGATACATGCCATTAGTGTAAAAAAACACTGTTCATCCTGAATGGTGACTTCGGGTCGGGTCTTGTAAGCAAGCCAGGTACTAGTTCAGTCTATATAAGTCGTTGGACGATTATTACTGTAGCACTACGTGCACATTATGTAATCTCAGCTCATATAAAGAGCGGGATGGAGTCTGTACATTCAATCAAGAAACTAATCAAGAAACCCATTTAGTTCTTCCCCAATTCTCCAATCTCTCAACCCTAATTTTCCTCAATGGCCAAATCCACTGGAGCTCAGATTTTGATCTCTAACCGGAACTAGAGCATGGGTTTGTTTGATTTGAGAGGAGAGAGAGGAAAAGGTGGTTGGTGGTTGTTGGTTGGTGGGTTTGGTTTGGGGAGCATGGCGAAAAAAATATCAAAAATATCAAAAAGGTTCTCTCTTTTCTCAAAAGAGAATGCATGAGACTAACAAAACTATAAAATTACTTGGTCAATATTTTTTATTAAATGTGAGATTATATGTTGGAATTGCTGAGTATGAGTTGGTATTAAAATCCTTTGGGTCTATAACAATAAAATAAAAAAATCAATTAATTTGTAAATTGTTTTCACCAATCAGAAATTTATTCACGCTAACATAAAATGTATACAAGCGAAGAATCATTAACTGTATAGTGCAATAAGATCAAGAAATTAATATAGCATATCAAACTCATATTCTTGGTAACCCGTTTAATTAAAAGTGAGTTTAGCAACAATATGTTATGTTTATAGTAGAAAATAAGTTTGATTACATTGTTTTTGGATAGTACAAAAAAAGTACATTTCAAAATAAACAAGGAACCAAATTTCACAAATATAAAGAAAATAGGCTTATGGTCTTCCATCCAAAAGCTCCCTAGTCCCTTTTAAAAATTGACACCTTGTAGCCTAAAGAAAGAGTCCGAACCACGCAGCTAAGGCCCCATGTTAAGAGTAACTGAGTAAGAATTCTGAAATTAAAGCAAAAAATTTGGAAATAGCTCAGAATCAAAGAGCAATTTTTAAAAAGACAAAATTTAGATGATGAATAAGAAAACTAAACAAATATTGTAAACTCACTTTTAAACTTTGAAAAAGAGCCGGATTTAGTAAATCCACATAATTGAGAAAAGTAAATCAAACACTTTAGGTGATTCTCCATCTTAGAAGAATGGATTTCGCCACTGTTACCTCCTACTGTAAAAAAAAAAACTCACAACTGTAGTCAAATCCTATCTCAAATGTGATATCGGCTTTATTAATGACATTCTCATGTGTAGCAACCACGGAATTAACTTGTAACAAAAAATAAAATATTTTTCATTTCAATATTTTGCTAGGAGAATCTTAATGTGTTTGCCTAATGGTTAGACTGATCCCAATAGAAAATTATCGCCAGCCTGCTCCAAACGATTTAATATAAGACCTATCAAAGTGAAGATACTCATATACAATAAGGTTTCAAGAAGAGCCATCGACACCATTAAGCCTTAGATGTGGCGTGACTGAAGAATGTGTCATAATTGGTTATCCCTTTTTTTTAAGAATTATTTCAAAATCTACTTTTTATATATAGCAATAGAATGCACGTAAATGACAAATTTATAAGAAGAAAACAAAAGCATATGCAAAGGAAATTCGCCACAAAGAACTAAATAATGGAAGAAAATGCATACCCCTGCTCATCGGACCGACGGAACAAAACAATTATAATTCTGAAAATTTAGCATCCCTTTTTGTTTATAGTTTGTATTAATGTGCATGATCCATCTTTAAGTAATTCCAAAGATTCCGAAATTGTAGAATACAACATGTCATACAAATAAAATTTAAAAGAAAATTTTTGGGTCTGGTGGCAATGAAAGTTAAGCTAATTGAAACAATAATTCCATAGTCAGCATACCAATCAACAACCTCCTTGTGATGGATGTTCACCAGTCCTTCAACACCCCTAAAAGATTCAGTCACTTGCAGAGCTCCAAACTACAGTTGAATGCACAAAAATGAAAATCAAAACACTTCAGTAAAAGCATATCACACCGTAACTAAATACAACAACAAACAACAAAAACAACAACAACAACAACAACAACAAAAACAACAAAGCATTTTCCCAACTATTTGGGATCGGCTACATGAATCGTGATTTTCCATTCTTATTATTAGGATTCATGTTCATAGGATTTGACGAAGTTTTGTGCTGGTTGTCAATTGTCTAACGCAACCCTCCTCCTTACCAACTTTGTGGCTGGATTCCTTACTTGGAAGTGCATGCCCTTAGTTTCAAGAGAAATTTTCTTCTGAAAATGGTACTGTTGTTGAATTACTCATTCTATTGTTCTCCAAAAGTATCGTATTATTTTTTAAATTATCCTCACTATTCTAATTTCAAAATATACCCAAAGAGAAGAAAGATGCTGCAGAATATACTTCCCAACAAATTTGAGCTGCAGATGTAGGGAGATACTTTTTTTAATGGTAAAAACCATCGGAAATTTATTTATAAGTAGCAAAAAAATAGCAGTGATTGTATTCACCGGATGCACAAGATGCAGCCCAAACAAAGAGAAGAAGCAATACAAGAACCGAAGATGTAAAATTACAATTCATAAAAATAGAAAAAAAAATACAGAACTGGCTATACTCTGACCAAGAAGAAGAAGCAAAAGAACACAAGCTAGTAGCAACACTGAAGCAAAGCCGCAACCAGAAAAACACTCAACTTGGTCAAGAACACGTTGCTGCCATAATAGAAGTCTTCACAAAACCAAATTGAGACTGACTACAACAAAGTAGATAGTCCCCAAAAGAATAAAGGAAGACAACGCAGAGCAGCACAACCACATCCAGGCACATAATGAGATAAACATTACAAAATGCAGTAGAGAAATTCAAAGAACAACCAAAAACATCATGTTATTAGTATGGCAAACAGTCATCAGTCGCTTAACACATTACATACAAAAGAGTCAAAAAACGACCGTCAATACCCTATAAAATTGAGTAAACGATATTATCAAAAACATAGTCACGTGACAACATCAGTAGCAAAACTAAAGGCCGAACAAAGTTCCTTACAATTGGTTTATTCCCAATCAGTAGTTCCTCTCATTCACAAATTTTTGAAGCTTACTCTTCGATACCTCTCCCTCCTGTCTCCACCTCCAAGCTAATCATTCGTTCATTCTTTGTCATCGTAGCACCTATCCATAAGAGAACAATCTTTTAATTATTTCTTGAATAGGGAAAGACTTACTGACAATTAAAGTTGTACGGAAACAAAGTATATGGATATTGAATTCCTTAAAAGGCTATTATGCGAATACAAAAAGAATAAAAAAACCAACAATTTTACATATTTGAACTTTAAATAATAAGATTACACCAACAATCAAGAACATGACATTATGTGAAGTTTTACGAAAAAAATAAAAGACCTAACTTCTTTTCAGCTAGCTGCCACATATACAAAACAACTATTAAGATAATTATGATAGAAAATACCACTACCCGGTAATATGCATAATTGTAAATTTTGTTTTTTCTCCAATATCTTAACAACCTCAACTCAAAGTTAAAGATTTCACCTGAGAAAATTTGGGGCATTCATCTGTGCCCAATGTTGCTTAAAATATCCTTCTTCTTAAAATTGTATTGTTATAGAATATTATCATTATATTACTTTACACACGTTATGTGTGATGTATCTCATGCCTAGATCATTGCAACCTGAATGGCATTACCCAATAGATTTTTGGCTGATCTTATAGCATCAAATTAATTTATTTTTTGCGTAGGCACACAATCAACAATACGTCAATAACGACACCAATGAAGCTACGAACAAAAGTTATTTTATAGCTGTCCATCGAACATTTATCATTGGAAAATTTTATATTGTACCCTTGTTTGAAAACAAACTTGTTACCCATGCTATTTATTCATAAAGGCTTCCAAATTTTATTCATAAAGACTTCAAAGTTCTCTCTCATTTTTATGTTCTGTTTAAATGGGCTTAAAAAAAGTTTCCTCTAAACATCTAATATCTATAACCATGTTGATTCATATAATGTGAAAAAGATGAAACTGGAACTCACATCTAGAGATCCTTATAGCAAGTTAGTAAGCTAAGAGTTCCTGTTGATTTATCATGTAAAATCTATTAGCAAACAAATCAAGAGAGAGTTTCAATTACCAGAGACAATACAATACGATAGAGACCTGTAAGGTATGTGGGGGTTCTTGGAAGCAAGTATAGATATAACATCCCCAAGTAGGGACATTTATGAACAGAGATTCCTTTAACCTTTCTCCTTCCATCTCAGTTTTGCCTAATTGCTGGCTTCCAGCTAAATCCAAATGTGGCTCTTGCTCCTATGCCGTTCACCAATTCTTGCCTTTTATGGTCACTCTCACCACGCTGTGAAAGAAGATATAATATGATGACTTAATGTTGCTTTTGGAGTGCCTAAAATACATTTTAAACTCTAAAAGCACTTTTATAATTAAAATAGGTGTTAGTAGAACTAACTAAAAATTATTTTAGCTCCTCCAGAAAATCGTTAGTCAAAATATTTTCTTGATGACAGTTATGCAAGAAGACAAATAAGTCATAGGCTATGTATGCACCATATCCATTTTTCAATTCGTGTATAAATTACTTAAGAGAGGAACCCATTCTAAGGAATTGACTTCATTAAGTGACAAAAATTGTACTGAAAAGATTTACTTTGACGAGAATACTACCAATGAGAACAGCTACTGAGTTCATTTGCATTGGATCTGCTATTTTTCCCCGTTTGGAGTATCTCCCACATATCTTCTATGCCGAAGGTTTTAGCATAAGTTCCATCTACACTTTAAACCTACAACAACAATTGGATGTTTGAATATATGTCAAATTCAACTAAATCTTAGAAGCAGAAGAAAACATATGTAATTAATTCTTTGTATGCTGTTAAGAATTCTCTATGAGAAGGTCTGTGATCTTCTTATTGTAGGCTTCCAACATGCTTACAAATAAACTCGTATCTGATCATTGAATTGTTGGATATATTGGTATATTCTCCCTATATAAATATAGCACGTGCATATGTGTAACACGTGTAATGAACGTACAATTGATTGGATATTGGAATGCAGGTTTGTGGGCTTATAACTCGATACCCAAACCAGTATTTAGCTATAAATACTGGCTTGTGATAGCAGTCTAGGTATTCCGATCTTGATACCTAGGGTGAATATCTCAAGCAATTTAGATCTAGAGATAAAACCCTAATTCCCAATTGTTAATTTCTCACAAAATCTAACAATCTTGAGATATCTTATTAATCAATTTGTGAGATTAATAAAGGGGATTACCGGATCTCGTTGAAGCTGCAGTAGCCGACACCCACGACCACCGATGGGCGACGCCTCCATGGGCATCACCGTCGAAGGGCGCTGCCTCCTCTGGGGTCACAGACGTCGACCGCCTCCTATGGTGTACGGACATCGGCCGTCGTCCATGGCAGCCAGATCGTCCATGGCAGCCAGATCGAATCCATGGCCGTCGTCCATGGCAGCCAGATCGAATCCATGGCCGTCGTCCATGGCAACCAGATCGTCCATGGCAGCCAGATCGAATCCATGGCCGTTCGTCCATGGCAGCCACATTGAATCCATGGCCGTCGTCCATGGCAGCCAGATCGAATCCGATCCAGCGAAGCTCTCGCCCCTTCCTTCTCCGATCGCAGTCAATGGCAGCCTCCCCCTCAGGCGCCGACTCCGATCATCTTCTCTCTTCTTCATCTTTGGCAGATTGGGTCTGTGTGTGGAACCCTAATTTGAAGAAGATAGTGAAGGGATTTTTTGTATTTCATCATCAGATCTGTTTAGACGCACACAAGCTGTTCAATGCTGGGTCTCTTTGGAGCAGAATGGTTTGTTATTTGGATTTGTTCCCAACAGACACGAGTCTAATCAATTGAAGGGGAAAAGATGGTGAAAGATAAGTTCTTTACTTTTCTCATATTAAATTTCTGTTAAATATTTTGCTATGTGCTGCAAGTTCAAAACACTCGTTCTAAGATTACGTTTTGAATTATAGAATTACTATGATGCTAAGAGTGCTTAAGTTCAAGACTGTATTAATCACTTGTTTAATTTAATACAAGTTGAACAATTGTTTTGGCTATGTGCTAAAACACAATATCTATTTTGATAAGTTAAACTGTATGTTGACTATAAAAATCGAATCTCCAATTAAATTGTTGCTAGAATTAGATTGTGCTAATAATCTGTTTAATTGGCTAATCTTTAATAATTTGATGAATGTAGGAACTTGAATGTTACCTACAAATTGTGTATGTTGGAGACGATGGATTTGCATCATGGTATGATAAGTCTGCACTACGCAGGCTTCTCCATCGAATTTGGAAAAACACTTCTAACTTGAAGTGTCGGTATGATCTACTTTAATTTTCTCAGTATTTTTCATGTGATGAATGTGTTAATGTTTTGTGCGTTTGATCATATGATTGAGAGTTTCAGATCATAGTTATTCTCGCTCTGGAAAACTAGCATGTTTAGGGGTGTTAAGTGTTTTATCATACTATGTGTATAGATATTTTGACAAATCCATTGTTTGCAGTTTGTGTGAGATTACATATTTGCTTCTCTAAAATTTAAAATAAAATAAAATTGTATAAGATGTATAACAAATGTTTGTAACTTAGAAGAGAGCATCTCTTAAAGTAGAATATGACTCTACTAGTTACGTGGGGTTCCATCTCGTTCATTGTACTGTTGTGCAAAGTTGAATTATAATATGTTAGTCGTTATCTCATTTAGCATTATGAAGATGATGAAGAACGAGTAAAGGAAAGAATTCTTTGCTCAATGTGTTTGAGCTAGTGGACATTGTTAGAACCATTAGAGAAAACAAATAATTTTTGAAAAATGTGATAGAGTAATTTTGTATTAACTCTTATAAAGTGCATATATCGTCAATCGTATGTATAAGTTGAGTTTAACAAATGAGACAATTAATAATAATAGTTCTAATTGTGTTCTTGAACATAGCATAATTGGCTAAGATTTGAGAACTATATATTCAATTGTTTGTGAGGAAATGTGATCTAATTATCAAAACTGTGGAGAAATGGAGTTAAAAGCTATTGAGTCAAAGCTTTAACATCCAAGTTGTTTTGAAATTTAGAATCACTATGAACTATATATTAAATTGTTTGCTCTTGTTAAAACTCATAACTCTACTAAATGACACTCCATTAAATATGACAAATATGAAAGTTGTGCTCAGATTATGATCACTAGAAAATCATTTAGTATGGTCTCTAGGAGCACAAAATTTCTTGAGTCAATACATTTTGATATTTATGATCTCAGTAGCTTTGTGACTAAATGAGACAATTGTTGATCAGAAGTATTTTAATCGCTTTTGTAGTTGATTAATATAAGTATGTCATATATATGAAGAATGAAGCACTTGTTATTCTTAACGAATTAAAAATTATAGTTAAATGCTAAAATCAAGGGTTCAGATTTGATAGAGGTGGTGAATATGTTTTAACAACTTTAGAGAAGTTTGCATTGGGCATAATCTCTAGTGCACTCTACTTACAACAGTCAAACGGTATTGATAAAAGTTAGAATCAAACACTTAGTGAAATGTTGAATTCTATATTATTGATTGTTGTTTGTCCTGTGTAATTATGAGTGATGTTGTATTGTTAATCATATCTCTGATGCGTTACTACACTCTAAATTGAATACACCTCGTAAATCATGGTATGAAAACACAAACAGTTTTGTTAAAGAGAAAATGTGTGTTGTGATACTTTTGTTAGAGTACATGACCCTAGAAGGCCTAAAGTAGGACCTACAACAAATATTTGTGTGCTTAGAAAGTGCAGAATGTAGCTCTGTGGACAGATGTTGGATCTATCTAATTTGTGTTAGAAAAGTCTAGACTTGCAAAGTTCTTTGAGGATATGTTCTTCAAAGATAAATGTATGAAATAATCTAGTCCTACAGACATGTTCAATGATTCACAGTTGGAATCAAGAACCAGCCTTACTGACACTTGAAAACTTGAATGACAAATGAGCTAAGAAGAGTCTTTAGTAGACAATAAGATGATTCTGTGTCATACAATAATACTTTAATTTAGTTGATCTGCCGAAAGGGGCTAAAACTATAGTAAGTAAGTGGGGTTTTGTAGAAGAAACTTAATTTTGATTGTTCAGTAGCAATTTTAATGCTTTTTAGTAGCTAACAGATTGACTGAGAAAAATGGGGTAGATTTATTTGATGTCTACTCACATGTTTGTCATATTGCTACAATAAGTATTCTTCTTACCCTTACATCTATTGAAAATTTTGTCATTCATAAAGGATAATTAAAAGGCTTTGTACTTGATGTTTTGTACTGAACAGTTTTGTACTGGAAAGCTTTGAACTAATATGTTTAGTGAACAAGATTTACAATATAGTAAAATCATTGTATGTTCTTAAAACATGTATAGCCAACAGATAAATAATTTGACAAATTTTTGAAAGAGCCTAGTATATGAATCAAGTAATTCAGATTAGTGCCTTCAACTTTGTGGTGTGTCAAATATAGTGGCTATTATTTACATGTTATGTTGACATGCAAGTTCTTGGAAGTGACCTCTCTATTACAAATGAAGTTTATGCTATCCAATGAATTCAACACGAAAACCTAGTACTGTGGACACCATAGGTATAAGGGTGAGTTTTCAGTTGGCAAGGGATAACTCTTAGCCAAACTCATCAAATCAAAATGTGTTTCAAAAGTGGGGATATAGTGATTGAAAGTGTGTTTTGAAACACCTTATGATTATGATAAAAGGTTGACACCTAATGATGGTGCAACTATGAGACAGGTAGATCATTCTAAAGGAATTGACAGTCTCATGTATACAAAGATCTGCACTAGAATAGATATAGCCTTTGAGGTAGGTATGATCTGCAGATTCACTAATAATCCCATGCACATTTGAGTGCCCTTAAGAGGCTAATGAGATACCTGAGTGGTATTCAAGAGTTTGCTTTTTGCTACTCTAGTCATTCTTCGAATGAATGACTGACCTGATGCATTATGATGCTCAGAATTTAGTGAAAGTCGATAACTAGTAGATATGTGTTTATACTAGGAGAAATCGAAATGTTATGGAAACAAAAAGCAAACAGGCACTGTGCTATCATCCATGAAATCAGACCTCTATGTGTAATCCTCTGCAGGGGAAAAGGCTGAGTGGATTGAAGAAATTGTTGCTAGATATCCATTAAGAAGTTTAAGTAACTCTCTAATTCTGTTATGCGACTATCAAGCTACAATGCACTGTAGCTCATAACTCACTCTATAATAGTAAGAGGAGTATATTAAGGCTGAAAGAAGCATAGTAAAACTTTCTCATAGATAAAGTGCAATTGCGACAAGTATGGCTAATGCTCTTATTAAGAGACTTGAAAGTGATCTAATTATCAAAACTGTGGGGGAAAGTGGAGTTAAAAGCTATTGAGTAAAAAACTTTGACATCCAAGTTCTTTTGAAATTTAGAATCCAATTGGAGCCATAGAGAAGTTCAAACTTAAGCATCAATTTTTAGGCAGTTGACATGTTTTAGATAATTTTGATGATTCGACATAAAGTCCACAAATATATAATGTCATTCCAATTTTGATGGTATTATATATCTAGGAAATTTACTTAGAATAATCATATTATTCCAATACGAAACATGAAAACTTGTCGATGTGTTTCCGATGATTAAATTGTCCTAAATGTCACTCCAATTTTGATGATATGTCTTTTATGGATACATGTTTCATTCCAATTTTGATGATTCAATGTTAAACCATGATTGAAACGGCAGTTTTTTCATTCCAATATGAAACATAGTATGGTTCTTGTGTAGAAACTATAAAGTTCATGTACTTTACTTATTAAAGATACTTGATTGTGATGCTTGCGTTACATTGATGCTTGCATTCTTTTGTGGAACTAGATACTTTGTGAAATTGTTGGAATTCTTAGAGATGTGTCTCTTGATATTCTTGTTTTCAATAAGCTAGCAAAGATGGAGGAGTTGAATCTGTCAACATAGATTTCAAAAATAATGATTTGCTCAAAATGGAGGAGTAAACATAAAGCAGTGTGCAAGGATAGAATTTCAATTTATTTCTTTTGAGAATAAATTAGTCACTTGCTTGGTAAAAACTTCTGTTGAGTTTAAGACTCTTGTGTTCATGAGCTTAAAACTCATATTTTGTTCTTGAAGTTTATTTGCTTTGTTTGATTTTGAAACTATGACAGATTATTCCAGTTGGTTTAGTCTTTGTGAACTATTCTGAATTAGATATGGTTTGGAACTAGTTAATTATATTGGTTTAGTCTTGATTGAACTATTCAGTTTTATAATTCTATTGGTTCTTATGAAACTATACATTTATGATGCTTTTCCTTTATGGACTGCTATCAGCCAGTCAGTTGTATACTGATCTGATGAGATAATCCTGTACTTTATATATTGAGAATATAGGAGGAGATTGTTGGATATATTGGTATATTCTCTCTATATAAATATAGCACGTGCATATGTGTAACACGTGTAATGAACGTACAATTGATTGGATATTGGAACGCGGGTTTGTGGGCTTATAACCCGATACCCAAACCAGTATTTAGCTATAAATACTGGCTTGTGATAGCAGTCTAGGTATTCCAATCTTGATACCTAGGGTGAATATCTCAAGCAACTTAGATCTAGAGATAAAACCCTAATTCCCAATTGTTAATTTCTCACAAAATCTAACATGAATACCTCTCAGTAGAACTTTTAAATAGTTCTTCCAATGCCTGTTAGTTGACACCTCGATTTTCTAGGGTTCCTTCCATCAAAGTTTTGCCAGTTCAAATATACAGACATTATATCCATCCAGTACGGATAGGAGAACAGGCAATGTCTCAGCAAGCATGACCTCTTCATACAGATTATAGCTAAGTTCCTTAAAAGTGTACATATTACCAAAAAAAATGTAAATATACACCAGCTGTAAAATGTTAATTTTGTTCATATAAAGCTATGATTGCTTGATGAACCATTTTCGCAGGTTACTTATTTAAACAAAGCAATATTAGTACAAAATAAGATAGATAAGTGTTTACTGTTGTCCCTATCACTACACCAAAACAATGAACTAGTAGTGCTCATTGAGCAATTTAGATTTACATTATAGTATGCAGATGCAGGTTGAGGGCCCATTTTGTGGGCTGAAATGAGGTATACTTTTTAAATATTACACTTGAAACATGTGCATGGTAGGAGTCAAACCTGAGCTATGAAGCACAAACACTTCAATTTGGTAAGCATGCCATGTCAGGCACAAATCTGCCACGACACAGGTTATTTTAGGCTACTTCTTTAAAATCTCACCCCATCCGTGTGTGTCCGTCTCGGTGAATCTGTGTTCGTGCAATTTAGAATCTGAGTGACTCTATACCATACATATTGTCCTCGTGACTAAACTAAAGCTCCTACGTTATCAGGGTTTATGTACTAATCATATTATATTAAACTCATTTATACATTAAAAACCTAATTGAAGAAAAAGGAACTCTCTACTTTAAACATACTTATGTAAAATGCTGTAAGGAGATTTATTTAATAAGCACAGATTTTGTCGTAATTTAGATTTTATAAAGTTAAGTGTCTATGTTAGATACGCATAAACGTAACCGGATAATATAACTCTATATTGCAGATCAGCTAGCTTATTCAGCATATAATCTTACACCATGTGGAGCTAAATATGCAGCTAATTAAGGGATTATACCTATAAATTGATATATTGATGGTAAAAAGATATCAGACTTATTTAAGCAAAAAATGAAGAAATTGAATCAACTGAAGATACAGAAAGAGTACACATTAATTCAACTGAAGATCGAACCTGTACCAATTTCTTGACATTACATTCTCGGGCAAGGTCACATTAATTCAACTGAAGATCGAACCTGTACCAATTTCTTGACATTACATTCTCGGGCAAGGTCTATCCATCTTCTGATTCACAACACACAAACAAGAAACGTCAAGATCCGTGCGTAATCATACCATTAGAATCAGAAACAAAAACCCATTTCAAAACAATAAAAAAAATTGAATCTAAAAAATAAGAGGAAAGAGGAAGAGATATATACCGTGGGGTTGGAATACTTGGGTGGTCGCTTCAAGGGCTGAGAGTTCTTTGGTTTCCTCACCCACGGTTTGTTCCCGTTTAGATCTCTGGAAATTCTTTTGAGGTATTTGGGGGTTCTTTCTCAGAGGATTGAAGAGAGATTAAGAACGATAGAGAGAGTGAGCGATGAGGGAGAGAGGAGCAACAACGGTCATATTATTGGGAATACAAAGCTGTTGGAATTTTGAATTTGGGGCAAGCGTTAGCGGTTTGATTTGTGGACCGGATCCAATGGCTGAGGTCACATACCGATTTCTCTTTGGACCGTGGCTGTAATACATAAAGGGTTTATTTTTGGAAAATATGATTTGATTATTTTAATTATTTAAGTTGATCTCAAGCAAAATTTGATCTCCCGTTCTTTTTTCGGATAAGATTTGATCTCTCGTTCATGATTTTTTTAAATTTAAATAAAGTTTAAACGTAACGAAACATCATCTATCTTCCATCACTTTTTTATATATAAAAAAGGTGATATTTTGGATTCAAACGACTACAACTCAACCATAAATTCTTATTTCTAAATGTCAAATACCCAAATTTTGGGTTCAGACGACTACAGATGCTCTTAGATGAGCATTTGGATTCACTTCTTTTGAAGAACAAGTCAATTAAGCACAGAAAAGTTTGCAACTTATCATAAACCATAGAACTATTGTCGCTAAACTAGAAATGCGAAATGCATTGAGCATCAAAATAACTAGTTACAGGTATGTTACGAGGATATTACCAAACTAAGCATCAGACATATTTGTCCTTCTGAGAAATGAGTTATCTATATAAAAACTTGATGTGTTCTATAAAAGATTTCCTGAATATCTAAAGATGTTTCAAGCGAACTTTGAAATGGGAAAGATGCTAATTGAATTTCAGAGGTCAAGTGAAAGCATAAGACGAGCTTTCTTTGCACTTCACCTTAAAAAGTATGATGTGGGCAAAGTATAAAGCTCAAAATTTTACAAAAACATATCATTTTAGTTGTAATATTATGCAGACATAATAGTAAACTCGCAACTATTAAATGTTCTTACCTCCTACAAGAAGCCTCAAAGTTATTTGATATTTGTTGTCACTTCCGAGTTTCCAGCTTACAGGTGTGACATAACCCACCACGACATCAGTTTTCAGAAGTTGTGGCAAGGGTTGTGGATTTTATTTAAATTCTAATATTATCTTGCATCATGTTGAGATCCCTCTTTGAGGCATAATCCATATGTTCAAGTAGAGGCGGTCTTTTTAATTTACAACTGATACGTGCACTGTGGGATTTAAACCAGGGTAAGGAAATTTTATAGTAAAAACTAAAACTTGAAGTAGAAAGAAATAAATTTAGGATAATTTCAAGTTACAAAATGAAGTCACACTAAAGACCAAAATCCATGATCATAAACTCTTGAAATAAATTTTGTCGCTTCGTGAGAGTCCAAACAAACTTGCAAATTCTTCACAATCTGGATAACTATCCTTAGCGCAGTGTACATATTCCCAAAAGCAATTGCCAATTTCTCAGTACGCCTAAAGAGAGCAGCCTCTCTGCTTTCTTCATCGATATCAAGCAAGACCACCTCTACTTCTGCAAAATAACCTGCCTCCTTTAATTTAATCCCCATGTCATCCAAGAACGAATGTATCTCTTTAGTTTGAGGCTGAGATCGGTCTCCCAAAGGAACTGATGAAC
This sequence comes from Hemerocallis citrina, assembly GCA_017893485.1. NCBI lineage: Eukaryota > Viridiplantae > Streptophyta > Magnoliopsida > Asparagales > Asphodelaceae > Hemerocallis > Hemerocallis citrina. The sequence continues at coordinate 197,877,128 of CM030365.1, forward strand.
ATCTTCATTTGAACTACCACCAGGACTCTTCCTGCCACCACTCTCTTCAATACCCTTCCTCACATACTTCGCAGCTTCCCATCTTCTAGGCTATGAATATAAATTTGCTAGGTAGTACATGCCACCTTATGTTTTTAGGATCCAAGAGCTTTACAATCCTCGCTCCTCGCTCCTCGCTCCTTGCTCTACATCTTCAACAATCGCTTAACAATGAACTCCATATGGCAATGTCTGGATCCGTAGGCATTATCGATATGATCTCCTCAGCTTCTTCTAGGAGCACAGCTTGACCAAGAAGATCCACCAGGCATTCATAATGTTCAAGCTTCGGATCACTGCCATATACTTTTTTCATGGAACCAAAGTCAAACTCACCCTCTCTAACTAACCGACCATGCCCACAAGCACTAAGCAAAGACACGAATGCCACTTTATCAGAAGCAATGCTCTCGTCCTTCATTCTCTCAAAAAGTTGGATTGCATTCTCAGGCTCGCCATCCAAGGGTAAACACTGTTTTTTAGGGTTTTTCTGTTGTTAAATATATGAAAAGCCAGTTCTAGGTCACCACACTTTACATATCGATGAGACTAGCAAGCAATATGTCTTTCATTTCGATATTGGCTATAAATATGTAGGTATGAACCAATCTTCCTTCATCCAAGGCTACAAGCTTGGCACATGTAGCAAGAACAGTCGTGAGGGTGAATGCATTAGGCAGAGGACTAGTGAATTGCATCTCAGGGAAGAGCACCATTGCTTCAAAGAAGCACCCAGCCCACAAAGAACTAATGAAACTTTTATAAATTTTAACATTCATCTTTATATCGATTACCATTTTATAAAGGCCAATTTTGAACGTAGTTGAAACTGAGGGCTTGGCCTGGATGTGTAGCAAAACTAATGAAAGCCTCATAAAGGTAAAATGCAATCAATGTTAGGTGAACGGAAATATTGAGATCATTTAATAATTTCTAGTGTGGTGATGAAATGAAGAAACCAATCAAGAATAGTGACAAGGAATATAATCCTGGAGTGAGGTAAATCTTGGTTGGACCATTTCAGGAGGAAATGGTCGGACGTCAGTTTAACAGATGAAAGATCCTCAGAAGGGTGATACCCGGCAGAAAGGATTCAGGATTCATGTCACTGACCCCAATATCTTCATGATAAATTATTGTTTAGGGGAACACATTTACGTTATCTGAAAATATAAATAAAAACGACACTAATCATAATGTATTTATGATCATTCTCCATATAGTACAAACATAAATGTTAGATAAATGGGAGATAAATGTTAAGGTGGTGAAACTTTTATATGATTATGATGAATTTACATAACAAATGATGACTGGGAAAAAAAAATTCATCCATGTCCGTCATACAGAAATTGTTGACAAATAAAACGAGCATTTGAAGTAGTTACTAGCAATGCAAAGAAGAAAAGGAACTTATGCATTACAAATGCTGACATGCTGAAAATAAGCCCATCACCTGTAGTCTATCTCACAATCCATACCTGAGCATACCCAGCATGGTGTTGAGTGGTGGGCTGCATCCGTAGGAGAAGAAGGGATCTAGAGTACCAGTAGCAGCAGCTAAATGGTCTCACTGTCATTTGTTAAGGTTAACAGAGAAATTGGGAAATATTATTAGATTGATTATAAATGAGTACAATGTCTCTTACATATAAGAGAGAACTAAATACTAATATGGTCGGTTCCAATTTTCCATGAGGGTCTACTCCGTGAGTTCTCACGGAGTTCACACCAAATTAGTTCTCAACCGAAAGGCTCCCTATATATATATATATATATATATATATATATATATATATATATATATATATATATATATATATATATATGGGTAAAAGGGTTATGAGCAACTTGCTCATTTAGTAAATGAGCAATTGATTATGTGGCATGCATGTGATACATTGGACAACTAACTCTTTTAAGACTTTTCCAATCACATGTATGCCACATCATCAATTGCTCATTTACTAAATGAGCAAGTTGCTCATAACCCTTTTACCCTATATATATATATATATATATATATATATATATATATATATATATATATATATATATATAAGATAGCAAGAAAAATAAGTAGCAAGAAAAATAACAGTGATCACCTTCGTCAGATGCACAAGATGCAGACCTAACAAAGAGAAGAAGCAATACGAGAAGAAGCAATAAAAGAACTGAAGAAGTAATATTACAATTCATAAAACAGAGAAAGCAAAATACAGAACTGAAGCAAAATACTAAACTGGTTATACTCCGACCAAGTAAAAGTAGCAAAAGAACACAAGCTAGTAGCAACACTGAAGCAAAACCGCCAGAAAAACACCCAACTTAGTCAAGAACATGTTGCTGCCCAAACAAAAGAGTCCCCAGAAGAATAAAGGCAATACAGAACAACACAGCCACATCTAGGGCACATAAATGGGATAAACATTACAAAATGCAGTAGAGAATACAAAGAAGACATAATGCGATAGGCTAGTCAGCCAACAGTCATCAGCCGCTAGCCACAATGCATAGAGTCAAAAAGCGACCGTCGATACCCCACAAAAATGAGTAAACCACATTATCAAAAACATAGTCGCGCCGCAGCAGCAGCAACAAAACTAAAGACCGAACAAAGTTCCTGATGTTCACAAATTTGAAAGCTTACTCCTCGATACCTCTCCCTCCTATCTCCACTTCTGAGTTAATTCTTCCTTTATTCTTTGTCATCACAATACTTGTCCATAAGAGAACAAGGTTAATTATTTCTTAATTAGGAAGATTAAAGTTGTATGGAAAGAAAGTATATGGATATTGAATCCCTTAAATTTCCATCTGTGTTATTTGTAAATAACAAAAGACATGACATTATAATAAAAGAAGAATAAAACTAACAATTTTACATATTTGAACTTCAAATAATAAAATTCCATCAACAATCAAAAACATGACATTATATGAATTTTACAAAAAAAAAGTAAAAGAACCAAACATATACAAAATAACTATTAGGATTACCAAATAGATTTTAGGCTGATCTTTACAGCATCTAATTAATTTATTATTTGCTTTAGAATCACAATCAACAATAAGTCAATAATGACACCAATGAAGTTATTGTGGCACTTACAGTCCCAATAAACATCAAAGTTTAGTTTACAGTTAGTTTGTTCATCGAACTTTTATCATTGGAAAATGTTATATTGTACCCTTGTTTCAAAACAACGCAATTTATTCATAAAGGCTATCAATGTTATATTGTACCCTTGTTTCAAAACAACGCAATTTATTCATAAAGGCTTCAAAGTTCTCTCTCATTTGTATCTTATGTTTAAACTTTTTTTTTCTTAATATGTTTCTAACTTGTATAGTATGAGATCACCTGGTAGAGATTTTTTTTAATTACATACAAATTTGATTTGGCTTTTGTCCTAAAAATTCTAAGACAAAAAATGGTGTTTTCACAAATTTGGAACACTAACTAGGTAGGGGGGGGGGGGGGGGGCTGTTTGTTTTGAAAAATTGGATGGAAACATATAAATTTGTTTATTTTTCCATTAGACGAGTTTTTTGTATGTTAATTTGAAAAGAAAAAGTTACTGCATGCATCATACATTTGAAAAGTGAAGATGGGCAAAATAAGGTTCACTTATTTTTACTTATCCCATGTATCACTTAGTATGGTGTGTGTGTGTGTATGTATATATAAGAAAGAGGGCGGGCGTCACATGATCACTCCCCCCACATATATACAATATAGAGAGAGATGAGCAAAATAATCTTGTAACTTTCAGCTGGATCTTATTTTTTTTAGCAGGGGCCATACTTGATTCCTCTGAAAATCTGTAGTCATATTTTCATGACGACACTTTTTATGATAGTTAGTCATATCTATTTTTCAATTGAGATATCAATTACTTTAGAGAGGAACCCAGTCTACACAATATAATGAAGTGAGGAAACAGCATACTACACAAGAACAGTTATTGGTGTTGTGACATAGACATAACCAAGAACAGTTAACATAATGAAGTGAGGAAACAGCATACTACACAAATTTCAAAAGAAAAATTATATTGTGGTAGAAAGTGTTTAGTTTCTACCAACGGAGATCAAAGTGCTCAGCTGCACTGCCTGAACACCCTGCAGATGACTTTGAGGTGAAATTCAATTACAATTTTGTGCTCTATATTTGTTTGGGCCTTAGTAATTTAGTTGCTTCTCTTTCAGGTTGTGAACCTCTCTAAATTATGTTTCTGCATATTATTTATCAGTTGTCATCATAGCCAATAGGTTCACTTCATAAGAATTTTGAAATTCTATTAACATATTTCCTTAATTCCTATATTGTGGTAGAAAGTGTTTAGTTTCTACCAACGGAGATCAAAGAGCTCAGTTGCACTGCCTGGACACCCTGTAGATGACTTTGAGGTGAAATTCAATTACAAGTTTGTGCTCTATATTTGTTTGGGCCTTAGTAATTTAGTTGCTTCTCTTTCAGGTTGTGAACCTCTAGAAATTATGTTTCTGCATATTATTTATCAGTTGTCATCATAGCCAGTAGTTTCACTTCATAAGAATTCTGAAATTCTATTAACATATTTCCTTAATTCTTATCTCACGTATTTATATATTTGCCTCTGAACTCATGAAACCTAAGGGTTCCTTTCTTACATTATCGTTCCCAGTTTCCACAAAAATGTCTCACTAGTTATCGCTAATGGTACTAATGCTTGAGGTTAGGAAATATCATCTTTAATATTTATCATGTAGCTTTTGTTGAATAAATATCAGCATTTAGTTGATATAGTTTTTTTTGTATCATTAGCACTATGGTCTTGTTACTGTCTCAAGACATGAAAATTTTGACAGGTATTCGATATTGCAGAAAATGGAATGTGCATTAGATCAAAAGGGTAGAATCACCCACACCCTTCTCCCATTATATATTTGGATTAGTATAGATGGGTAGAGAAGTTTGGTGATCAAACTTGGACCAACGGGTTCTCAAATTACTATGGGTGTAAGTAACAAAAATGACTGAAATCAGGTCGGGCATATAATTCAAATGCAACCAAAACCAATCCGTTTATTCCTCCCGAAGCCAATATATATATATATATATATATTCAGGTTTTCTCATACTAGGATGCAGTCTACATAATTGAAGTAAAATTACTTACATTGTGGACATTCTGAAATTGTAACGCTTTTGCTCAGAAGTCGGTGTCCCAGGAGAAGTTTGCTTCCTCTTACAATTTTTGATTATTTCAGTAAAAGCGATAGAATCTTCTGATGTCTCTCATCTGCTTGCTGTCCCCTGTCCTCTCGATTCTCATTCTCTCCAACTATGGCTTCGGCATCGATGGAGTTTCTCCTGATAGACTCAATTTGGGATCTCACATAGACCAACAGACCAGATCCCTCATATAGATATTAGTTCAAATACCAAATCACTCACATATCATAGTTCAAATACTAACTAGATACCCATCCAAGAAAATTGATGAAAGACAATACACTCAACTTTACGGATTTTCTTCATACCTTGAGGTAACTCTTGAAATAGTTGTGAATGGAAGGATCAAAGAAGAAGGAATCGTTTGAGGAGCTTAATCTGATGCCTTCCTCCCATGGCCACTTAACATACTGCAGCTGCTGAGCAATGCATGATGATTAAACTGCAACAAAGGCCTACTTGAAATTTTCAAAAGGAAAAGCTTCAGTAGATAGATCGAAAAGTTATTAATACAAAGTCTTGATCCATCAGTAGATAGATGGAAAAGTTATTAATACAAAGTCTTGTTCAGCAAAGTGAGTTTAAATTTTCTATAAAAAATAAATAAAAATCATTTAGTTACAAATTTACCATTCCAAAGGAATGTATAACGGAGGTTTAATTTTATACCATATCAAGACGGAACCATCTCTAGATTGTTCCTAAACTGACTCCAAACTAAGATGACATTGAATGTTCAAAGACCATACATATAAACTCATTCCATAATTTTCTCTTGCTCCTGCTTTAACACCTCCATCAACTAACTGCATAAATAAAAAAAGAGAAGAACAAGTATCATTTGTCATATACTAAACCATCTAAATTAATAGATTTTCTATGTGATAGAAAACATGAAATGTGAAGTAATCTCCAACGCCTTCCTATATTCTTGGCATATATACTGTCTGTCTACACAATAAACACAAAAAATATTGTTTGATTCAGCAACTTTTTCAGAAACAAAGATAGTTTTGATGAGAAACATATGGAACTAAATTTATAGTTTTGGATGTGCACATGTTAAGGTTCTTTTAGATCCTACTAGCATAACCCCTTATGTTTCCTTAAATTTATAGTTTTGGATGTGCACATGTTATAGTTTTGGATGGAACATAACCCCCCTTATGTTTCCTTTCAGTTCAATTATATCTGTGCAAGCATTCCAGGGTAAACTTATTCGTCAGTGCCTCGGTATTTTCGCTGACACTCTTGAATGCATTTGTTGCTCAACTCCCCACAAATTTGCAGATTCAAAAGTCTGGTCTGTAAGTTGTACAATTTAAATAAAAATAAACACATCTCTTCCAGAATTCAAATAAGGAAAAACATTAGGATGATGAATACGAAGAAGCTCAAGGGCAGAAGAAAGATCGCGATCAAAGAAGAAAACAGTAGTATGATACAACCAACTTTGATTTCCTAAACAAATTGAAAAAAATTAACCAATTTCTGAAATTTTAATTTCCATTAAGAAATATAACAGAGATATATATAGACATAACAAGAACAGTTATTAGTGTAGTGACATAGACATAACCAAGAACAGTTAACATAATGAAGTGAGGAAACAGAATACTACACAAATTTCAAAAGACAAATTATATTGTGGTAGAAAGTGTTTAGTTTCTACCAACGGAGATCAAAGAGCTCAGCTGCACTGCCTGCACACCCTGCAGATAATTTTGAGGTGAAATTCAATTACAATTTTGTGCTCTATATTTGTTTGGGCCTTAGTAATTTAGTTGCTTCTCTTTCAGGTTGTGAACCTCTAGAAATTATGTTTCTGCATATTATTTATCAGTTGTCATCATAGCCAGTAGGTTCACTTCATAAGAATTCTGAAATTCTATTAACATATTTCCTTAATTCTTATCTCAGGTATTTATATATTTGCCTCTGAACTCATGAAACCTAAGGGTTCCTTTCTTACATTATCGTTCCCAGTTTCCACAAAAATGTCTCACTAGTTATCGCTAATGGTACTAATGCTTGAGGTTAGGAAATATCATCTTTAATATTTAGCATGTAGCTTTTGTTGAATAAATATCAGCATTTAGTTGATATAGTTTTTTTTATATCAAATAAACTAGATCGCATTTAGTTGATATAGTTTTTTTTATATCAAATGAACTAGATCATTAGCACTATGGTCTTGTTACTGTCTCAAGACATGAAAATTTTGACAGGTATTCGATATTGCAGAAAATGGAATGTGCATTAGATCCAAAGGGTAGAATCACCCACACCCTTCTCCCATTATATATTTGGATTAGTATAGATGGGTAGACAAGTTTGGTGATCAAACTTGGACCAACGGGTTCTCAAATTTGCAGATTCAAAAGTCTGGTCTGGGCATTTCTTCTGTAAGTTGTAGAATTTAAATAAAAATAAACACATCTCTTCTAGAATTCAGATAAGGAAAAACATTAGGATGATGCATAACGAAGAAGCTCAAGGGCAGAAGAAAGATCGCGATCAAAGAAGAAAACAGTAGTATGATACAACCATCTTTGATTTCCTAAACAAATTGAAAAAAATTAACCAATTTCTGAAATTTTAATTTCCATCAAGAAATATAACAGAGATATATATATAGAGAGAAAGATAGCTTGATCACCTGGATGTTGCCTTGTGAATTGACCGAATCCTCATCTTGAAAATTCCAACCCAAAAAAACGTAATAATAGAAAAAACATCAATAAAATCAAACAGAGTACACATTGATTCAACAAAAGATCGAATCTATACCAATTTCTTGACATGATCCATTCTCAGGCAAGATCTCTCCATCTCTCTGATTCACAACAAACAAACAAACAAACAAGAAACATTAAGTTCCGCGCTTTATCATACAATTACAATCAGAAAAGAAAACCCATTTCAAAACAATCAACAACAAAAAAAAAAAGAATAAAATTCGAATCTAAAAGATTGAAGGAAAGATGAAGAGATATATACCTGGGGTTGGAATTCTTGGGTGATCTCTTCAAGGGCCGATAGTTCTTTGGCTTCCTCAACCATGGTTTGTTCTCGTATCATTCTTTTGAATTTTTATTTTTTGGGATTTGAGTTTTTTTCTTCTTCTTCTTCCGGATGGAAGAGATAGATTGATCAAGAACGAGAGGGAGTGAGAGGGAGAGAGAGGGAGGAGCTACAACGGTCATCTGGGACTTTATTGGGGAATATAAAGGCTGTTGAATTTTGAATTTGGAGTAAGAGTTAGCCGTTTGATTTGTGGATTAGATCCAACGGCTGAGGTCTCCTTTCTTTTTTCCATTTTAGACCATGGAGTGGTACAACTATACATAATGGGTTTGAGGGGTCAAGTAGTACTAGTATTTTTCACGTGCGATGCACGTTTTGATAAAAATATTGGAGTTTACATGCGATACACGTAAGTCAACAGTAATTAGCACGTGCGATGAATGCCTTAATTTTAAAAAAAATAGATTTGAACGGGCGATACACGTATTTTTTAAAAATTAAGAAGGAAAAACATTGATGTGTACGTGCGATCCACGTGTTGAAAATAGATTTGGAGTTGCACGCGCGATGCACATGCTTGTTTGGTAACAAAAGTGATGTTTCATTTGTGACAAAAAAAACATTAAAAAATGTTTATTTGTGACAAACCCTTCCATTAAATAGTAAGTAAAATATATTATATTATAGATAGATAGATGAATAATAATTTGCACATGTGATGCATGTTCAATATTAAAAATGAAATAAAAAAAAGTAAAAAATATGACATAGTGAGAACTCGAACCTAAAACCTCCTTTATATTAGTTATGCACGTGCCATGCACGTGTTGGTAGATTGACAAATAACACTAAGGCCTTCTCCCCTTATAATATTAGAGATGATGTTCAGATGTACATAAACATATCTCTAATCTCTAATCTCTAATATTAGAGATATGTTTATGTACATCTGAACATCATCTCTAATATTATAATGGGAGAAGGCTTAGTGGCATTTGTCATTTTGTCATTCTACCAACATGTGCAATGCACGTACATAACTAATATAAAGGAGGTTTCCGGTTCAAACCCTCCCTACGTCAGAGATTTTATTTTTAATTTTGAAATTATTAAAACGTGCATCGTACGTGTAAATTACTAGTCATTTTAGTTGTAATATTATGAAGAAATATAATTTAAACATTTTAGTTGTAATATTACGAAGAAATTTAATTTAAACTCGCAACTATTAAATGTTCTTGCCTCCTACATGAAACCTCGAAGTTATATTACACGTTGATCGGGTTATGCCTATTTTTTGTCGCTTTCAACTTTCCAGCTTACAAGTGTGAAGCAACCCTGGTGCAGTCTCCGAAGTTGGGGGCAAGGGTTGTGTATTTTATTTAAATTCTAATATTGTCCTGCATCATGTTAAGAGCCCTTTTTGGGGCATAATCCCTTCATTGTTTTAGTAGAGGTGGTCTTTTCAATTTGCAACTGATAAGTGCCCTATTGGATTTAAATTTAAACCTGTGTTGCTTTGAAATTAAAAGTCCTAAGTTGCGGGTGCATTGTGACGTAAGGAAAATTTAATAAAAGACAAAATACTTAAACATACATCCAATTTATAGTAAAAACTAAAACTTTTTTTTTGATAACCCAGGATGGAGTCCGAAAACTCCAGCCTGCAAAAAATACGCAATCTTCATAAATAAGCAAAGTACGGTACAAGGACAGCATTTAGAAGCAGTAAAAAAACCAGAACTCATATATACAACAGAAGTTGATACACAGAAACATAACAAATGAGACATTTGCGACAACAACAAAGCTAAAGACAAAGCAAAGAAGCCAGGAAAAAATCAGAAATCTCTGAAGACAGCAGGAAGACGGTCAAATGGACAGACGGGGAGCCTCAGTTGGCCAACAAAGCTAAGTTTTAGTTAAATTAAAAACTAAACTTAAATGGAATTTTTTTTAAGGATATTTTCAAGATACAAATGAAGTCAGCTTAAGACCAAAATCCTCTTATCATAAACTCTTTAAATAAATTTCGACGCATTGTGAGAGCCCAAACAAACTTGCAAATTCTTCGCAATCGAGATAACTATCTCTGGTGCAGTGTGCATAACCCCAAATGCAATTGCCAACTTCTCAGTTTGTCTGGAAAGATCAGTCTCTCTGACTTCTTTATCGATATCAAGCAAGGCCGCCTTTATTTTTGGAACATAACCTGCCTTCTTTTAGTCTAATCGCCATATCATCCAAGAACGAATATATATCTTTCGTTTGAGCGTGAGATTGATCTCTAAAAGGAACTGATGAACACCTTTATTTGAACTGCAACCAGACTCGCTTTAATACCCTTCCTCACATACTCTGCATCTTCCTATCTTCTAGACTTTGAATACAAATTTGCTTGTAGTACTTGACACCCTATGTTCTTAGGATCCAAGAGCTTTCGAATCATCGCTCTCCATTCTATATCTCTATGAATTCGACAAGCGCTTAACAATTAACTCCATATGGCAAGTCTGGATCCATAGGCATTGTCAATATGATCTCCTCAGCTTCCATCAGGAGCCCCGCTTGACCCAGAAGATCCACCAGGCATTCATAATGTTCAAGCTCAGATCACTGCCACGTACCTTTTTCATGGAATCAAAATAAAACTCACCCTTTTGAACTAATCTGCCATGGCCACAAGCACTAAACAAAACACGAATGTTACTTTATCAGGAGCAATGCTCTCGTCCTTTTTTCTCTCAAAAAGTTAGATTGCTTTCTCAGAATCACCATGGATGGCAAAGCCTACAGGCATTGCATTCCAAGGGTGAACACTGATTTTTAGGGCTGTTTCTGTCGTTAAATAAATGAAAAGCCAGTTCTAGGTCACAACACTTAAGAATACATATCGATGAGACTAGCAAGAAATGTGTCGTTCATTTAGATATTGGCTTTATCTATATAGGTATGTACCCATCAAAGCTACAGGATTGGCACAGGCAGCAAGAACAGTCATGAGGGTGAAAGCATTAGGCCGAGGACTAGTGAGTTGCATATCCTGGGAGAGCTCCATTGCATCTCATGGGACATCGATGAAGCACCCAGCCTGCAAAGAACTAATGAAACATTTGTAAATTTTAACATTCACCTTTATATCATTTACCATTTTATAAATGCCAATTTTGTACGTAGTTGAAACTGAGGGAATGAACTCTATGTGTAGCAAAACTGATTTAGGATTAAGGTAAGAAATGAAAGCCTCATAAAGATAAATGCAATCAATGTTAGGATGAATGGGAATATTGAGATCATTTAATAATTTCCAGGGTAGACAAATGAAGAACCAATCAAGAATAATGGTAAGGAGTATAGTCCTGCAGCGAGTGGTAAATCTAGGTTGGACCATTTCAAAAGTAAATGGTCGGCATTAGTTCAACAGATAAAAGATCCTTAGCATGGTTATACCCAGCAGAACAGGATACAACATTTAGAACCAAAAATCTTCATGATAAATTATTGTGCAGGGGAACACATATATATTATCTAGAAAAATATAAATGAAAATGACGCTAATCATGATGTATCTATGATCATTCTGAATATTGTACAAAAATAAATGTTAGATAAACGTGAGATAAATGTTAGGGTGGTGAAACTTTTATGTGATTATGATGAAATTTACATGATAACAGTTGAAGACTGCAAATAAAATTTTCATCTATGTCCGTCATACAGAAACTGTTGACAAATAAGACAAGCATTTGAAGCAATTTCTTGCAACATAAAGAAGAAAAAGAACTTGTGCCTTACAAATGCTAACATGCTAACAATCTACTATTCATATCAAAATAAGCACATCACTCAATTCTGAATTCTGAATGGTGACTTCGGGTTAGGTCTTGTAAGTGGGCCAGGTACTAGTTCAGTCTATGAGTTGTTATACGGTTATTACTGTAGCACGACATGAACATTATGTAGTCTCAGTTCATATAAAGAGCGAGAGGGAGTCTGTACATTCAACCAGGCAATTGATCAAGAAACCCATTTAGTTCTTCCCAATTATCCAATCTCTCAACCTTAATTCTCCTCAATGGCCAAATCCAATGGAGGTCAAATCCAATGGAGCTCGGATTTTGATCGTTAACAACTTGGTATCAAAGCGGCCTTCATCAACGGCGACGAGCAAGACGTCGGAGGCACGTCGACGATGAAGGAGGAGATCCGATCGATGACTTTGCAGCTGAAATCGGTGTCAAAGAAACTTGATTAAATCCTAGGGCAAATGAAAGAAATGAAGAGCAATCAATCATGGATACAACAATCGATTTCACATCTTTTGTATTTCTCTCCTTTCATGTTGGGAGAATAGTCTGCTATCTTTTTTCTTTTAGTTCTGATGTTGTACTTGAACCAAAACTGTTGGCTGTATGACCTTTTTGTTTGTGAATATATATTGGCTAGAATCTGCGGATTCTATCCCTATTATAAAATAAAAAAACAATTGATTTCTCAAACGACTCCTTAATCGACTCTTCAATCGACTCCTCATCTGAATCTTGTAATCGAGGTATCAAACCCTAACTTCACTCCTTTCAATGAAGGCAGTGAGGGTGATGATGAGTACCATTGCAATTGATGTTGGAGTTCTTGTTCTTGTAAAAGATACCATTGCAACAAATTGTTTGATTATAATTTGTGTTTCGATTGTTTTGCTAACAATAAATTTGAAGTGGGTTTAACTCCACTAGATTTCATCTTTATAGAGGATAATGGGAGAGCTAACAAATCAATTTTTGTAGATGAAGTGAGTGTGAGTGATGTTGTTACCATTGGAAAGAATATAGATGGAGTAGTTGGTGATAATTTGTTTAATCTTTAAGTTGAGGAAAATAGTGGTGAAAATACCTCCAAGGTGCTTGATGAAATGCATGACCAAGAAAAGGAATAAATAGAGAATGAACTGAAGTTGTATCTTGGTGTAAAAAGTTCATTTGGTTTCCTTGAGGGCTCTATGGTGATGATGACACCAATGGACGCAGTGACAAGTTTGAGAAAACTAAGTTGTACATTGTTTTGGTAGAGGTGGTCTTCTGTAAGTTGTTGTACTTGATACCTAAAACAAGACAAAACATAGAGAGAAAAAAAACACATCTCTTATGAATTGATAACCTAAATGTTGCCTTGAATTTTAATTTCCATCACCTGAATGCTTCAAATTTTAATTTCCATCAAGATAAACAGAGATATAGAGAGAGAGAGAGAAAGAGATAGGTTGATCACCTGAATGTTGCCTTGTTTATCATCCATCTCTTTTGAATTGACTGAATCCTCATCTTGAAAACTCCAACCCCAAAAAAACGTAATAATAAAAAAAACATCAATAAAATCGAACAGAGTACACATTAATTCAACTAAAGATCGAATGTATACCAATTTCTTGACATGATCCATTCTCGGGGAAAGATCTCTCCATCTTCTGATTCACAACAAACAAACAAGAAACATTAAGTTCCGCGCTTTATCATACAATTAGAATCAGAAAAGAAAACCCATTTCAAAACAATCAACAAAAAAAAAGAATAAAATTCTAATCTAAAAAATTGAAGGAAAGATGAAGAGAGATATACCTGGGGTTGGAATTCTTGGGTGATCTCTTCAAGGGTCGATAATTCGTTCTCGTATCAATCTCTTGATTATTTTTTTGGGGATTTGAGTTGTTTTTTTTTTTTTGGATTGAAGAGATTGATCAAGAACGAGAGAGAGTGAGAGGGAGAGAGAAAGGAGCTACAACGGTCATCTGGGATTTTATTGGGAAATATAAGGCTGTTGAATTTTGAATTTGGAGTAAGAGTTAGCCGTTTGATTTGTGGATCAGATCGAACGGCAGAGGTCACCTTTCTTTTTTCCGTTTTAGATCATGGATGTGGTACAACTGTACATAATGGGTTTGAGGGGTCAAGTAGTATGATGTGGACAAAGTATAAAGATCAAAATTTTCAACTATTTCCAGATCTACATAAACCTATCATTTTAGTTGTAATATTATGAAGAAATTTAATTTAAACATTTTAGTTGTAATATTATGAAGAAAGTTAATTTAAACTCGCAACTATTAAATGTTCTTGCCTTCTACATGAAACCTCGAAGTTATATTACACGTTGACCGGGTTATGCTTATTTGTTGTCGCTTCCAACTTTCCAACTTACAAGTGTGAAGCAACCCTGGTGTAATCTCCGAAGTTAGGGGCAAGGGTTGTGTATTTCATTCAAATTCTAATATTCTCCCACATCATGTTGAGAGCCCTTTTGGGGGAATAATCCCTACGTTGTTTTAGTAGAGGTGGTCTTTTCAATTTGCAACTGATACGTGCCCTATTGGATTTAAATTTAGACCTGTGTTGCTTTGAAATCAAAAGTCCTATGTTGCGGGTGCATTGTGACGTAAGGAAAATTTAATAAAAGACAAAATACTTAAACATACATCCAATTTATAGTAAAAACTAAAACTTTTTTTTTGATAACCGAGGATGGAGTCCGAAAACTCCAGCCAGCAGAAAATTCACAATATTCATAAGTAAGCAAAGAACGGTGCAAGGACAACATTTAGAAGCAGTAAAAAAACCAGAACTCATATATACAACAGAAGCCGATACACCGAAACATAATGAGACATTTGCGACAACAACAAAGCTAAAGACAAAGCAACGAACCTAGAAAAAAATCTGAAATCTCTGAAGACAGCATGAAGACGTTCAACTGGACAGGATGGGAGCCTCAATTGGCCAACAAAGCTAAGTTTTAGTTAAAGTAAAAACTAAAACTTAAATGGAATGAAATTTAAGGATATTTTCAAGATACAAATGAAGTCAGCTTAAGACCAAAATCCCCTTATCATAAAGTCTTTAAATAAATTTCGACGCATTGTGAGCACCCAAAGAAACTTGCACATTCTTCGCAATCCAGATAACTATCTCTGGTGTAGTGTGCATAACCCCACTTAAGAATACATATTTTGCACCACACTTAAGAATACTTATCGATGAGACTAGTAAGAAATGTGTCGTTCATTTAGATATTGGCTTTATCTATATAGGTATGTACCCATCAAAGCTACAAGATTGGCACAAGCAGCAAGAACGGTCATGAGGGTGAAAGCATTAGGCCGAGGACTAGTGAGTTGCATATCATGGGAGAGCTCCATTGCATCCATCATGCAAAGAACTAATGAAACATTTATAAATTTTAACATTCACCTTTATATAGTTTACCATTTTATAAATGCCAATTTTGTACGTAGTTGAAACTGAGGGAATGCACTATATGTGTAGCAAAACTGATTTAGGATTAAGGTAAGGAATGAAAGCCTCATAAAGATAAATGCAATAAATGTTAGGATGAACGGGAATTTTGAGATCATTTAATAATTTCCAGGGTAGACAAATGAAGAACCAATCAAGAATAGTGGTAAGGAGTATAGTCCTGCAGTGAGTGGTAAATCTAGGTTGGACCATTTCAAAAGTAAATGGTCGGCATTAGTTCAACAGATAAAAGATCCTTAGCATGGTTATACCCAGCAGAACACGATACAACATTTAGACCCAAAAATCTTCATGATAAAGTATTGTTTAGGGGAATACATATATATTATCTAGAAAAATATAAATGAAAATGACACTAATCATGATGTATTTATGATCATTCTGAAGATTGTAAAAAAATAAATGTTAGATAAACGTGAGATAAATGTTAAGGTGGTGAAACTTTTATGTGATTATGATGAAATTTACATGATTACAATTGAAGACTGCAAATAAAATTTTCATCTATGTCCGTCATACAGAAATTGCTGACAAATAAGACAAGCATCTGAAGCAATTTCTTGCAACGTAAAGAAGAAAAAGAACTTGTGCATTACAAATGCTAACATGCTAACAGTCTACTATTCATTTCAAAATAAGCACATCACTCAATTCATACCTGAGCATACCCAGCAGTCATAGTACTCCACCAGGACACCACATCCCTCTCTGCCATCCGATCAAACACCTCCACCCGCCACAATTGAATTCAACAAGTATAGTACAAATCCCACTCCGCCATTTCCTCAAACACCTTCCTTGTATCTGCAGCATACATCCTCACCAAGACATTCCCCACAAAATGGTTCCCCTCAAACCCCCGCCCTTCAAGACCTGCCCACTCACCTGCCCCACCTCCTTAACGCCCAGCCCATTATCCAAAAGCAAGTATGTGATTGATAGGAGAAGGGACGGATGTTTGGAAGGAGGGGTGAGGAACTGTTGCGGGGTGTAATAGCTGCAATTGTAGACGGAGAACATATGAAGATGGCATAGGTCTATATATGTATCAGTTGAGCTATTAGTTGTAATAAAACATTGTTCATTCTGAATGGTGACTTTGGGTCGGGTCTTGTAAGTGGGCTATGTACTAGTTCAGCTTATGGGTGCATTTGGCTTAGCTTTTTTTAGCTTTAAAGCTACTTCAGAAGGAGAAGCTAGAAAGTACAGCTTTGAAATTAAAAGCTGAAGCTGTTTGGATAGTCAGCTTTTTTTTTAACTTTAAAGCTACTTTTAAGTTAGAAGTTGTTTGGCATATATCAATTAAAAGCTACTTTTATACATCATCTTCACCAAATCCCTAATCCCTATTCCCTAATCCCTAATCTCCACCATCTTCACCAAATCCCTAATCCCGATGTCATCTTCACCTAAACCCTAATCTCCACCATCATGAGAGGAAGACGACGAGAAATGCGAGGCGATCGGTTTGATTCGTTTTGGGGTGATGAGATGAAGATGGTGGCGACGTCGACGGTGCTCGGATGGCGGGCGAGGCGATGCGACTAGCGGAAGACGAGCGAAGGCGGGGGCAATGGTGAGGGGAAGGAGCGAGGCGATCGGCGGGTTGGGTTCTGATCTGTTGACGATGGAGGAAGAAGAAGGGGAGATTTGGGTTTTGATCTGTTGACGATGGAGGAAGAAGAAGGGGAGATTTGGGTTCTGATCTGTTGACGATGGAGGAAGAAGAAGGGGAGAGTTGGGTTTTGATCTGTTTTTTTCTTTGTTGGTTTTGATCTAGAAGCTAGAAGCTAGAAGCTAGAAGTACATCTGGAGGGCTTCTTTTAGAGCTCCTTTTTTTTTCATAAAAAAAAGCTACTTCTCTTTTTGTAGAGCTTTTCAAAATATACGTTTGGCCCAGCTTCTCCTTTTAAAGGAGAAGCTAAGCTAATTTTAAGCTGGGCCAAACACTACCTATGAGTCGTTATACGGTAATTACTATGGCACTACGTGCACATTATGTAGTCTCAGTTCATATAAAGAGCGAGATGGAGTTTGTACATTCAATCATGAAATTAATCAAGAAACCCATTTAGTTCTTCCCCAATTCTCCAATCTCTCAACCCTAATTCTCCTCAATGGCCAAATCCAATGGAACTCACATTTTGATCCCTAACAACTTGGTATCAAAGAGGCCTTCATCAACAGCGGCGAGCGAGACGTCGGAGGCACGTCGACGATGAAGGAGGAGATCCGATCGATGACTTTGCAGCTGAAATCGGTGTCAAATCAGCTTGATTACATCCTAGGGCAAATGAAAGAAATGAAGAGCAATCAATCATGGATTCAACAATCGATTTCACATCTTTTGTATTTCTCTCCTTTCATGTTGGGAGAATAGTCTGCTATCTTTTTTCTTTTAGTTCTGATGTTGTCCTTGAACCTAAACTATTTGTTGTATGGCCTTTTTGTTTGTGAATATAATGGCTAGACTCTGCGGATTCTATCCCTAATATAAAATTTTAAAAAAACAATCGATTTCTCAATCGACTCCTCAATCGACTCTTCAATCGCTCCTCATCCGAATCTTGTAATCGAGGTGTCAAACCCTAACTTCACTCCTTTCACTTCTAGAGTAGAGAGTGACATGGAAATTCGAAGAAGTGAGATGGTGGAGAAAGTTCAAAAGCTTAATAATCTGGAAGTGGAAGATGGAAATGACGGCAGTGAGGGTTATGATGAGTACCATTGCAATTGGTGTTGGAGTTCTTGTTCTTGTAAAAGATACCATTGCAACAAATTGTTTGATTACGATTTGTGTTTCAACTGTTTTGCTAACAATACATTTGAAGTGGGTTTAACTCCACTAGATTTCATCTTTTTAAAGGATAATGGGAGAGCTAACAAATAGATTTTGGTAGATGAAGTGAGTGTGAGTGATGTTGTTACCATTAGGAAGAATAGAGATGGAGTAGTTGGTGATAATTTGTTTAATCTTGAAGTTGAGCAAAATATTGGTGAGAAGACCTCCAAGGTGCTTAATGAAATGCATGACCAAGAAAAGGAGGAAAATAGTGGTGAGATTGAACTGAAGTTGTATCTTGTGTCAAAAAGTTCATTTGGTTTCCTTTAGGGCTCTATGGCGATGATGACACCAATGGTCACATTGACAAGCTTGAAAAAACTAAGTTGTACATTGGGGGAGTTGGCCTCTTTACTTGTCTTACTGTGGCCTTATACCCAGTGTATTTTGAAGTCGTATTTCTACATAGTCAAGCTTTAGAAGGCATTATACTGTCCAAGATTTTAGAAATACCAACCGAGGAAAAGGTTCTTGTCTTACTGGAAGTCCTTGGACTTTGTTTTACAGGAAGGAAAGAAGTCCATAATGCAATTATAAGTAGCATACAATATTTGGCAAACAGTAAGGAAACCTTCTTACTACTGGGCAAGCTTCAAAGTAGCCCAATATTTCACCAGCTTTCTAAAGATATAGATAAGATAAAGTCATTCTTAAGATACCTAGATGAAGTATTGGTAAAACATGAAGAACTACTTTAGTTTGCTCATGGTACAGTCTCGAGTTTGAAACAAAATGCTGATATTATAAGAGTTGATGCTAAAGCCTCAAAATTGGACCAAGAAGTTAATGGTATGGAATCAGTGTATCCAATTGGTAATCATGACAAAATCATCGAACCGGGATCAAAGCTTGTACAGTTGGGGATCGAAGAATCGGCCTACATGGATGTTGTAATCAAGCTTGAAGTCTAAAGTAAAGCATTTGTGAAGTTATCTTCTCAGTTGAAACATTCTGAATTTGACAGAGAATATGTATTGAAGAGTACAAGAAATCTCATGCATTCATATCTATGCTTCAATCTGAAAATGAGGATGTTCGGATTTTTCTTTCGTCAAAGGAGAGTTCTGTTTTGATTCGGTCGATTGGGGCAGAGTAAATGTCGAAGCTTGTGATGATTATTGGAATTACTATTGCTTCTTCAAGGGTGAAGGCGAAGGCGAAGGCGAAGGCGACGTATGTGAATTTGATGTGCAAGAATTGTAAGAGTATAAAGACTATAGCTTGCCGGCCTAGGCTTGGTGGTGCAATTGTGCCGAGATCTTGTGATCATCTTGCACAGCCTGGGGAAGAGGCATGCCCATTGGATCCTTGGATTTTGGTTCCTGATAAGAGCAAGTATGTTGTATCTCCATACTTTTACGTTCCAGGAAAATCCAAAGGATGTTCCAACTGGGGAGTTACCTTGGAATATGCTTTTGTCGATGGAACGCCACTTGGTTCAAACAATTGTTCCAGGCACAAAGCTGACGGTTATAGGGATAAATAGTGTTTCCCAAGCTTTTGCATCGTAGAAAGGAGTAGTAGGAGTTAAACAACCATATATTAGAGTTGTAGGATTGGAACAAAATCGAGAACAAAATTCCAGTGGACCTTCCGCCGTCACTCTAGATGAAGAGATGGAATTTAAAGAATTTTCTCAGCGACCTGATGCTTATGATAAGATGTAGCGCCTCGAATTTCCAATAATTAAAATTAGAAATACTTGGCACAAATTCCAGAATCGAATTCAATTGTAATCATAAACACAGAAACCAAATACAGAAAAAATTTAAAACTTTTTTTTATTACATCAACTCTTTTACAAAGCACGACGGAATTTAAACACCTTGAATTACATTTTCATTCTTTTACAACATATTCTTTTACATTTACATAAGCCACAACATTATTTTACCACCTGCATCCAAATCCCAATGCTAAAGGTACCTACCTGTAAAACATGAGGCTAGAGATAACCCTAACCCCCAAAACTACAGGGGTCAACCATTACGGTGAGAGTGACATCAAAAGGACTACATCATAAATAAAATATGAAGGATAACGTTATAAAAAACACATACTAGCAGTAGTAACAAATGGAATATGAAATAACAATAAATAAGGCATGAAAACATCAAGTAAAACTAGACTAAGTGTCAAGTGTAGGAAAACAAAAAACAATATGCATAATACCAAGTCAAGAAAAACACAAAGGGAATATGATGACTCTCTAATGCATACTTGTCGGATTCTATGCATCCCACTCTACATAGGTCCGGTACAAGCCCGTATCATACTCCACTTTATAGGGTTGAATCCCTCATTATGCAACTAATGATACTACTATGACTACTACAAGATTTAGATAAACTGTGAGTATTAGCCCATGCCCCGATAATTCTGAAGGTCAATCTCTATCCACAGATAATTCCGGAGATTATTTCACTCACACCTGGGAATCTCCGAGAATATCCCACACCGCAAGCTATGGCGCCTCATCACACGAATACCCCATGAGCTGTAGTGCCCCGAATTTCTAATAAGATATCTTAGAAAATACGTGGCACAATCCCAGCGATCCACTTCAATATAATATTAAACACAACCAACACCACTAAAATTTTCAACTTTTATTACAACAAACTTTTACAAAGCACAGCGGAATTCAACAAACTCAATTCATAATTTCTTTTATTTACAACACAAATTTATCTCAAAGCTGCTATTACAATTTTACACAAAACTCTTATTAAATCACTTTTTCTCAAAAACCAACTCAAGCATCCAATCTCCAACTCTAAGCAACAACCTGCAACATATGAGGCTAGAGATGATCCCTAACCCCCAAACTAAAGGGGTCAGCCATAAATGGTGTGAGAGATATAAAAACAAACAAACAACATAAAGGATCATACCTCATAAATTCTTAAACAACAGGTGCTAAGTAAGAATATAAAAAGTACGGAATGACAGGTAACATAAAACATCAAGTGGCACTAAGCTAAGTGTCAGGTGTAGAAAACAGGAAAACCACATGCATAAAATCAAGCCTAGAAACACAGATTCTAAATGCAGACTCTCTAATGCGTACTTGTCGAAGTCTATGCATCCCATTCTACATAGGTTCGGTGCAAGCCCTTAACGTCTTCACTTCATAGGGTTCAATCCCCGCGTTATGAAACTAATCTTAACACGATGACTACTACGAGATAAAGATAAACTATGGATAGTATCTCATGCCCGATAATTCTGGAGATGGATCCCACACCCAAGATATTTCACTTGAATAATTCCGGAGATCATCCCACACCGAACATTGACACATCCCCACACGAATACCACATGTGCTTCACCTCGACTCCGATAATTCCGGAGATTAATCCCACACCACAAGTAGTTACCGTGATAATTCCGGAGATTGTCCCACACCACAAGACTGTGATAATTCCGGAGACATATCCCACACCACTAATAATCTACTGTGATAATTCCGGAGATTAAATCCCACACCGAAAGCCATACTGAGGTTCTTGACTCATGTTCCCGTTCATCATATCACCACTAGTGCCTGTCCTTATCATTTTTGGGTTATTTAATTACTTAACGAATCTCCTAGAGTGGTGTACCCTACCGGCCCAAATTCAAATCTGAATAACTGAAATGCCTCTACAGGCCTCAACTAATAACTCAACACCGGTATACTAGGGTCACACACCTCTAGAGACTCAAACTCAAAAAGGCTAAACCAAAGTTCTACTAAACAAAGTGGCTCAACTGAATGTCTCAAATCAAATACTGAACTGAATGTCTCAAAATCAAATGCTTAACTGAAAACAAGGTATAGGCTGAATTATCTGAGAACCAATCATTCGAAATAACACTCAAGTTTATAAAGATCCTTCAGTACCAGTCGACTTATACTGTAGTAAGTCGACTGTCCAGAGGACAAATATCCAAAATTTAACAAAGATAAACTAAGTCATATAAGTCGACTTATAAGAGGATCGGTCGACTTACCCGAGGTAAATTTAAATAATCTTCTCAAAAATATTCTAAGTGTGTAAGTCGACTTAAAGGAGTCATAGGTCGACTGTCCAGAAAGGACTAATAATTTTTACAAAATAAATTCCTCGGTGAACCAGTCGACTGCCTACGAGCTAGGTCGACTGTCCAGAACGACTTTTCATGGATTCTAAAATACAGTGGCAGGCTCGTACCAGTCGACCGTACAGTAGGCCAGTCGACTGTCGGCCTACAGTTTTCAAAATTTAGGTCTGATTACAAAATCAAAACTGAAGTTTTCTAATGATTCATTGTTTATGAAAATAGTTCGTATTCAGGGAAGATGACAAATCTCAACAAATCCTCATTATGGATATATATTACTCAAAACATCAAATATGTCAAAACTCAAGTTCTCATGTTCTAAATCACAAATTCTTTCATTAGGGTTTTACCAGACTAAATTTCTTTCACAAATCTAAATCAAAATCTGATTTATAAATTCAATGTCCAGGTGTTCATACTCAAATCTTAACATGTTTTTTAGCAACACAATTTTAATAATAAGATCTACTATTCCATCCACAATTATCCACATGATTCATACCACAATACAAGATCTAATTATTCACAACATCACATCAAACAACGTAGCCACTCGCATACATAGATCAACAACAAGACGGGTTTATATCATTCACAAACAAAAACAAAACACACAACATCACTCACATGAATCAAACAACAAAACAATTTTTATATCACTCACCTTGAATTGAGAAAATTCAACGAAAAACCCTTCCCTTTTTGCTAGATCCAAAATTCTCTTGCTCCTCCAAAACCAATCTCAAAATTCTGTATATTGTAGCAATGACGGCTGGAAAAATTCTCTTAAATATCTGGGAGTGAATATTAGGGTTTTACCCACACTTTTGCAAAACAATCCTTTCCAAAATACAACTTACATATATGGGTTAGTCTTGGAATTTCAATCAAAATTCATTTAAATTTGGATTTAAAAGAAAATTAAAATTCTAAGTCCCAGCCAATACTATTCAAAACGTCCAGAATATACATTTTACACTTTAACCCCCAAAAATGTCAAATTTGTAAAAAGGTCCTTCTTTTCTCAAAAATTGCAAATAGTTCCAATTAATTTCAGAAAAATCCGGAAAAATACTAAATAAATCCCAAATATTAAATAATGATTTTTCATGAAGAAAACTAAAATTTTCAAACTTCGCAAGAAAGTATTTGCACGTGTTTTGCACGTGTAACAAGATAAATTTTTCTGAAAATATTCATTAAATCTCCAAAAATCAATTTAAATTCATTTTCAAATATAAAAATAATATTTGAAAATACGGGGTTCTACATGAGCGTCGCCTCGTCCCCGTTAATTCTGGAGATCAATCCCACACCGCAGGTAATTCCGGAGACTACTTACTCACACCTTGATAATTCCGGGGATTATCTCACACCGCAAGCATACTGAGGTCCATAACCCATGTTTGCACCCATTTTATCATATCATCATCTAGTGTCTATCCTTATCTTATTAAGTTAATTAATTAATTACAAATCTCTTAGAGTTGGTGTACCCTACCGGATTTAACTCAACTGATCAACAATAAAGCCACAACTGGCCAAAGCACAAAATCTCAACTACCGGTATCTAGGGTCCTACACACCCTCTAGAGACTCACAACTCAACCATCAACACCAAAACTTTCATTAAAACTCATACTTCTATTATCAATATTCTTATATCAAGAAAAACTACCCAAAATCAACAAATCCAAATTCATTTACTGTACTCATAAATTTCAGAATTGAAATAAAGTATTAAATCCATTTAATAACTGATAATCATATTTTGAAGTTGTAGAATATCTCAAAACATCTATTTATTCAAAAACCATCTATATTTCACTTTCTAAAGTCATAGAAGTACATTTTAAATTCTATTATAAACAAAATATAACTCTCTGTAAAATACTATAATGTGTAGTAAAAACACCATCTAAAACAATAATCCAATAATCCGTAATATCGAAGAAACAATCGTTCAAGAGAAACAACAGAAAACTCACATAAAAAACCCATCAACCAACACTGACAGTCGACTGTCGAAGCTAGTTCAAAAATGGTCGGTCGGATGTCATGCGAAAATCCTAAACTCAAGAACTGACAGTCGACCGTCGACTTCAGTTCAAAAACGAAGCAGTCGACTTTCATGCAAAAAAAATCCAAAATTCAAGAACTAGCAGTCGACTGTCGACTTCATTTCAAACGAAGCGGTCGACTGTCAATTCCAGCAAGTTGCACTTTTGAAATTCTGTGCATGTTTTACTGATACATCGATTAAACTTCATAAACTCGTAAATTTGCAAAACAAAATTCCTGAGATGATCAAATACGACTTGTATAACATATAAGGATTTATAAAACAAATCAAAATCTCATCAAATCCATAAAAGAATAGATTTTCACAAAATCTCTTCAAAATTAGCAAAGTTGTATATATATATATGCATAGGGTAATTAAGCATCAGTTTAAACATCAAAATACATCAATTAGGAGAAGTATAATGTTTGGATTCAATATCAGCACTAAAACAAATCAGATCTCAATCAAAACTTGATAAAAATCATCAAATCAATTTCGGCAGCCTTCAAAACAGAAACATTTAGATCTTTGTATATATACTAGATTTGCCCGTGGGCACGTGCCTACGGCACGTCTTCAGAACGATACATCTTATGAAAGTCTTGTAAACAGTAAAACAACAATTATGTAGGTCAAGTTTGAATGGTAAAACAATAATTAGTTGTAAATAAAAGTTCATGTTTCCATTAGTATATGTTGAAAAATAATTATAAATGGGGGGTGTAAAATTCAACTTCGTAGAACTTTGAGTATGGAAAATGATGAAATTTAACTGTTGATGAGATATTTTCTATTTTCAATATAACATGAGCAATAAAAAAATGCATAAAAATCTGAAAATTTACAAACCTGAAATCTGAAAATAAAAATTTCTGAGTTAATAGAGAGAAAATGAGAGAGAGAGATAAATAAATAAATAAAGGAGTTGTTTTGGGGATTTGGACTTTTGGGCGGGAAAATATGTTTTGTGAAGTTAGATCTGGACCACTAATTTGAACCCTATTGAATGAGAGCAACTTGATAGCTTTCTTTGTGTTTTATTATATAGATATAGATGTGTATATATTGTCTATATATATAAGTGTTTAAGAATTTAGAATCAGTACATAGGTTTACTGTAGGGTTAAATTTAATTTAAGTATCGAAACCAACAAGAATCAATTTGAAAACTTCACAAAATCACAAAAAACCAATTTCAGCTGAACCTAGTCAGACCCGAAATATACCCCTCTTCACAACATTCAAAGCTTGATCCCTTCGATTCAAAACCCCTCTTTAAAATTTGTTGAACACATATCCAAACACTTACATCAGTTTATCCATGAATACAAGCAATTATAACATATATGAATTAAGTTTACTTTATCAAATTATCAAACCAGAGTATACTTATACTCATTCATAGTAAAGAACTAAATTTCCATTCCCCTTATGCACAACATCATACAATCTCATGGTATTTGTTCAAATCAGCAAGAACATGGAAGAAAACATTCTACTCATGATTTCTATTAGGTTCTTTAACAATCTCAAGTCATCTATATGTAGCATAGTTTTCAAAAAAATATTCAATCTTTAATTCATCCATTTATCAACAATTCATTATATCATCATATAATCCTCTAGCATGCTTTCTAATAAACAAGTCATCACATACGACATGCATAGAACAAAAGAAAACAAACATATGTCACTCACCTTATTGAAGAATCAACCAAAATAATAAAGAGAATAAGAAAAAGCCCTTCGTTCGCAAAAATCCAAGATCCTTGTTTCGAAACTCCAAGAAAATCAATAGTAAAATAATATTTTGTTTTTGCAGAGGAGGGGATGGCTGTAGTGGCCATTATATAGGCCGAAGTCTAGATTTTTAGGGTTTTACAAGTTATATGGAAACATCCCTTAACAAATAATCTTTTACATATATAGATCTTTCTTTAATAAAGTAGTTAAATAATTTAAATAAATAAAAATAAAAACCAAATCCTTTTACTAATGAGTTATCCAGCCATCCAGCATATCCCAGAGATTAAAAAAAATTTGGATTTGTACCCAAAGTGGGAATTTTGCACAAAAATCCCTCTCTTTATAATATTTACAAATATGTCATAAAATATTTGTAGAAATCAAGAAAATTCAGAAATAATATCTACTAATAAATATTAGATTTCCCAAATAAATTTTTTGACTTTTACTTTCCAAGAAAAACATTTGCACAAGATCCAACCTAAATTTCATATTTGCAAAAATACCATATTTGTTTAAATCTTTATCAAATCAAATTTAAATAAAATTTAAATAGATTTTATTTTCAATGATGACCATGTCCAGCCCAAAATTTAGTAAAAACGAATTTTCATTATTTTTTTGAGATCCAATTGGCTTTTTACATAAAAGCCCCTCCCTTTCGAAGTATTTATAAAAATGGTTTCTTTATTCAGAAAAATCCCAAAATTTAGGATATACTCCATTATAAGTAGGATAATTTATTCATAAATTTAAAATTAGAGGTTTCCACGAAAAACAATATTTGCACGTGTAAACGACAAATTCATAAAATAGTCAAATTAATTCAAATAAAATCTGAAAATTAAAATATCATAAATAAATGAGGAAAATAAATTTTTAACCATAAAATTTTAAGAATTCTAAATTCCTAACTTTGCACGTGTGTTGCACATGCAAAATTGCAATTTCAAGGAAATAGTCAAAATAGTCAACTTTACCATTTTAACAATATTTAATAATGCAAAATAAATCATTTTATTTTGAGGGGTGTTACATAAGATATGTTCCATGATTGGTCAGTCAATATATGACCATGATGATGTCCAAAAAGCCATAGCATGTTTGTTATTTGGAGGATCAAAAAAGAGATTACCTGATGGTGTGCCATTAAGAGGATATATCCATGTTTTGTTACTTGATGATCCATCAACTGCCAAATCTCAGTTCCTCAAGTTTGTGGAAAAGACAGCTCCCACTGATGTCGATACTTCCAGAAAAGGTTCATTTGCTACATGTATTACAACTTCTGTTATTCGCGACAATAGTTTACGCGAATTTTTTCTGGGAGGGCTAGTTTTAGCTAAAGGCAGAGTCATCTGTATTGATGAAGTTGATAAAATGAGGCATGAGAACAGAGTTATCATTCATGAAGCAATGGAGCAGCAGACTATATCTATTGTTACAACAAGAATCACTACAATAATCAATTCAAGAACATCTGTACTTGCAGCTGCTAACCTTCCATCTGGACACTATGATGATCTTAAGACTGCACATGAATATTGATTTGCATACCAAAATTCTGTCTAGATTTGATCTGATCTTCATTGTGAAAGATGTCCGAATGTATGTTCAAGAATGTTATGCCTGAATTTGTGCTTGATATGAGAGTCTACAAGAAAGGGGTAGGTGCTGGTGTCAAGTTATTGATCAAATGGACTTCTCAACCTGTTTCTGCAACCACTTGGGAGGATGCAGATGATATTCGGTGAGTTTCCCTGATTTTGATCTTGGGACAAGCTCAAACTAAGTGGGGAGGAGTTGTTACGGGGTGTAATAGCTGCAATTGTAGATGGAGAACATATGAAGACGGCATAGGTCTGTATATGTATCAGTTGAGAACTGATACATTCCATTAGTGTAAAAAAACACTGTTCATCCTGAATGGTGACTTCGGGTCGGGTCTTGTAAGCAAGCCAGGTACTAGTTCAGTCTATATAAGTCGTTGGACGATTATTACTGTAGCACTACGTGCACATTATGTAATCTCAGCTCATATAAAGAGCGGGATGGAGTCTGTACATTCAATCAAGAAACTAATCAAGAAACCCATTTAGTTCTTCCCCAATTCTCCAATCTCTCAACCCTAATTTCCTCAATGGCCCAATCCAATGGAGCTCAGATTTTGATCCCTAACAGGAACTAGATCATGGGTTTGTTTGATTTGAGAGGAGAGAGAGGAAAGGGTGGTTGGTGGTTGGTGGGTTTGGTTTGGGGAGCATGGCGAAAAAAATATCAAAAATATCAAAAAGGTTCTCTTTTCTCTCAAGAGAGAATGCATGAGACTAACAAAACTATAAAATTACTTGGTCAATATTTTTTATTAAATGTGAGATTATATGTTGGAATTGCTGAGTATGAGTTGGTATTAAAATCCTTTGGGTCTATAACAATAAAATATAAAAAATCAATTAATTTGTAAATTGTTTTCACCAATCAGAAATTTATTCACGCAAACATAAAATGTATACAAGTGAAGAATCATTAATTGTATAGTGCAATAAAATCAAGAAATTAATATAGCATATCAAACTCATATTCTTGGTAACCTGTTTAATTAAAAGTGAGTTTAGCAACAATATGTTATGTTTGTAGTAGAAAATAAGTTTGATTACATTGTTTTTGGATAGTACAAAAAAAGTACATTTTGAAATAAACAAGGAACCAAATTTCACAAATATAAAGAAAATTGGCTTATGGTCTTCCATCCAAAAGTTCCCTAGTCCCTTTTAAAAATAGACACCTTGTAGCCTAAAGGAAGAGTCCGAACCACGCAACTAAGGCCCCATGTTAAGAGTAACTGAGTAAGAATTCTGAAATTAAAACAATAAATTTGGAAATAGCTCAGAATCAAAGAGCAATTTTTAAAAGGAAAAAATTTAGATGATGAATAAGGAAACTAATCAAATATTGTAAACTCACTTTTAAATTTGAAAAAGAGCAGGATTTAGTAAATCCACATAATTGAGAAAAGTAAATCAAACACTTTAGGTGATTCTCCATCTCAGAAGAATGGATTTCGCCATTGTTACCTCCTATTGTAAAAAAATAATAAAAAATACTCACAACTATAGTCAAATCTTATCTCAAATGTGATATCGGCTTTATTAATGACATTCTCATGTGTAGCAACCACGGAATTAACTTGTAACAAAAAATAAAATATTTTTCATTTCATTATTTTTCTAGGAGAATCTTAATGTGTTTGCCTAATGGTTAGACTGATCCCAATAGAAAATTATCGCCAGCCTGCTCCAAACGATTTAATATAAGACCTATCAAAGTGAAGATACTCATATACAATAAGGTTTCAAGAAGAGCCATCGACACCATTAAGCCTTAGATGTGGCGTGACTGAAGAATGTGTCATAATTGGTTATCCCTTTTTTTTAAGAATTATTTCAAAATCTACTTTTTATATATAGCAATAGAATGCACGTAAATGAAAAATATATAAGAAGAAAACAAAAGCATATGCACAGGAAATTCGTCACAAAGAACTAAATAATGGAAGAAAATGCATACCCCTGCTCATCGGGCCGATGAAACAAAACAATTATAATTCTGAAAATTTAGCATCCCTTTCTGTTTATAGTTTGTATCAATAAGCATGATCGATCTTTAAGTAATTCGAAAGATTCCGAAATTGTAGAATACAACATGTCATACAAATAAAATTTAAAAGAAAATTTTTGGGTCTGGTGGCATAGAAAGTTAAGCTAATTGAAACAATAATTCCATAGTCAGCATACCAATCAACAACCTCCTTGTGATGGATGTTCACCAGTCCTTCAACACCCCTAAAAGATTCAGTCACTTGCAGAGCTCCAAACTACAGTTGAATCCACAAAAATGAAAATCAAAACACTTCAGCAAAAGCATACCACACCGTAACTAAATACAACAACAACAACAACAACAACAACAACAACAACAACAACAACAAAGCATTTTCCCTACTATTTGGGATCGGCTACATGAATCGTGATTTTCCATTCTTATTATTAGGATTCATGTTCATAGGATTTGACAAAGTTTTGTGCTGGTTGTCGATTGTCTAACGCAACCCTCCTCCTTACCAACTTTGTGGCCGGATTCCTGACTTGGAAGTGCATGCCCTTAGTTTGAAGAGAAATTTTCTTCTGAAAATGGTATTGTTGTTGAATTACTCATTCTATTATTCTCCAAAAGTATCGTATTATTTTTTAAATTATCCTCACTATTCTAATTTCAAAATATACCCAAAGAGAAGAAAGATGCTGCAAAATATACTTCCCAACAAATTTGAGCTGCAGATGTAGGGAGATACTTTTTTTAATGGTAAAAACCATCGGAAATTCATTCATAAGTAGCAAAAAAATAGCAGTGATCGTCTTCATCGGATGCACAAGATGCAGCCCAAACAAAGAGAAGAAGCAATACAAGAACCGAAGAAGTAAAATTACAATTCATAAAAAATAGAAAAAAAAATACAGAACTGGCTATACTCTGACCAAGAAGAAGAAGCAAAAGAACACAAGCTAGTAGCAACACTGAAGCAAAGCCGCAACCAGAAAAACACCCAACTTGGTCAAGAACACGTTGCTGCCAAAATAGAAGTCTTCACAAAACCAAATTGAGACTGACTACAACAAAGTAGATAGTCCCCAAAAGAATAAAGGAAGACAACGCAGAGCAGCACAACCACATCTAGGCACATAATGAGATAAACATTACAAAATGCAGTAGAGAAATACAAAGAACAACCAAAGACATCATGTTATTAGTACGGCAAACAGTCATCAGTCGCTTAACACATTACATACAAAAGTGTCAAAAAACGACCGTCAATACCATATAAAATTGAGTAAACGATATTATCAAAAACATAGTCACGTGACAACATCAGTAGCAAAACTAAAGGCCGAACAAAGTTCCTTACAATTGGTTTATACCCAATCAGTAGTTCCTCTCATTCACAAATTTTTAAAGCTTACTCTTCGATACCTCTCCCTCCTGTCTCCACCTCCAAGTTAATCCTTCGTCATCGCAGCACCTGTCCATAAGAGAACAATCTTTTAATTATTTCTTGAATAGGGAAAGACTTACTGACAATTAATGTTGTACGGAAACAAAGTATATAGATATTGAATTCCTTAAAAGGCTATTATGTGAATACCAATTTCTTGACATTACATTCTCGAGCAAGGTCACATTAATTCAACTGAAGATCGTGTTGGATATATTGGTATATTCTCTCTATATAAATATAGCACGTGCATATGTGTAACACGTGTAATGAACGTACAATTGATTGGATATTGGAACGCGGGTTTGTGGGCTTATAACCCGATACCCAAACCAGTATTTAGGAATAAATATTGGCTTGTGATAGCAGTCTAGGTATTCCAATCTTGATATCTAGGGTGAATATCTCAAGCAACTTAGATTTAGAGATGAACCCTAATTTCCCAATTGTTAATTTCTCATAAAACCTAACAATCTTGAGATATTGCTAATCAATTTGTGAGATTAATAGTGAGATCGTTTGAAGTTCGTCGACGTCGAGATCTCCGTTTGTCGGGATCTCGCCGTCGCAGTGGTCCACCACTGTCTCCGACCAGGGACGCCGCCTCCTCCGTTGTCGGTGCCGTCGCAGTTGCAGATCACTCCTGTCTCTTCCCCACACAACAGTTTTGCAGATCGCTGCTATCGCTGTTGTATCTCGTCGAAGATTCCGTCGACGTCGCCGGCACCCACCACCGCCGCTGCTGAGCGCCGCCGCCGCTACTGACTCCGGCGTCGCCGCAAGTCACCGACGGCGGACACCCCCAACCCTCACACCCGCAGCGGCCAACCATTGCCATCACCCACAGCAATCATGAACAAGAGATCGGGAGATGGATCAGTCAGATCCAATTTTCTTAATGGGTGATTTGGGTGTTTCGTGTTCGGGTCTGTGCTGGGGATCATGGATGGACATTGATTTTGATTCAGATTTGACTCCAAAAACATAATCTCATTGTTTGAGATCCGGTATTGTGTGTTCGGGATCTGTGATCGGATCCTGGGTGGAATCAGGTTTGAGCACATCCACCTGCAGTGAAGCCTCACTTTTGGATCTAATATTGGTGTGTGGTGTTTTGGGTGCAATACGGAATAGATCGGATTTGTTCCAAACTGACTTGACTCTAATCACTTGAAGGGGAAGAGACGATGAAAGATAAGTTCTTTACTTTCCTCATATAAAATTTTTGTTAAATATTTTGCTATGTGCTGGGCGTTCAAAACATTTGTTTTAAGTTTATATTTTGAATTATAGAATTGTTGTGATGTTAAGTGGTTAAGTTCAAGAGTGTATTAATCACTTGATTAATTAAATACAAGTTGAACAGTTGTTTTGGCTATGTGCTAAAATCAAATATCTATTTTTGATAAGTTAAACTGTATGTTGACTATAAAGTTCGGATCTCCAATTAAATTGTTGCTAGAATTAGATTGTGCTAATAATTTGTTTAATTGGCTAATCTTTAACAATTTGATGAATGTAGGAACTTTAATGTTACCTACAAATTGTGTATGTTGGAGACGATGGATTTGCATCATGGTATGATAAGTCTGCACTACGCAGGCTTCTCCATCGAATTTGGAAAAACACTTCTAACTTGAAGTGTCGGTATGATCTACTTTAATTTTCTCAGTATTTTTCATGTGATGAATGTGTTAACGTTTTGTGCGTTTGATCATATGATTGAGAGTTTCAGATCATAGTTATTCTCGCTCTGGAAAACTAGCATGTTTAGGGTTGTTAAGTGTTTTATCATACTATGTGTATAGATATTTTGACAAATCCATTGTTTGCAGTTTGTGTGAGATTACATATTTGCTTCTCTAAAATTTAAAATAAAATAAAATTGTATAAGATGTATAACAAATGTCTGTAACTTAGGAGAGAGCATCTCTTAATGTAGAATATGACTCTACTAGTTACGTGGGGTTCCATCTCGTTCATTGTACTGTTGTGCAAAGTTGAATTATAATATGTTAGTCGTTATCTCATTTAGCGTTATGAAGATGATGAAGAACGAGTAAAGGAAAGAATTCTTTGCTCAATGTGTTTGAGCTAGTGGACATTGTTAGAACCATTAGAGAAAACAAATAATTTTTGAAAAATGTGATAGAGTAATTTTGTATTAACTCTTATAAAGTGCATATATTGTCATTCGTATGTATAAGTTGAGTTTAACAAATGAGACAATTAATAATAATAGTTCTAATTGTGTTCTTGAACATAGCATAATTGGTAAAGTTTTGAGAACTATATATTCAATTGTTTGTGAGGAAATGTGATCTAATTATCAAAACTGTGGGGAAATGGAGTTAAAAGCTATTGAGTCAAAGCTTTAACATCCAAGTTGTTTTGAAATTTAGAATCACTATGAACTATATATTAAATTGTTTGTTCTTGTTAAAACTCATAGCCCTACTAAATGACACTCCATTAAAATATGACAAATATGAAAGTTGTGCTCAGATTATAATCAATAGAAAATCATTTAGTATGGTCTCTAGGAGCACACAACTTCTTGAGTCAATACATTCTGATATTTGTGATCTCAGTAGCTTTGTGACTAGATGAGACGATTGTTGGTCAGAAGTATTTAATCTCTTTTGTAGATGATTAATATAAGTCTGTCATATATATGAAGAATGAAGCACTTGTTATTCTTAATGAATTAAAAATTATAGTTAAATGCTAAAAATCAAGGGTTCAGATTTGATAGAGGTAGTGAATATGTTTTAACAACTTTAGGGAAGTTTGCATTGGGCATAATCTCTAGTGCACTCTACTTACAACAGTCAAACGGTATTGATAAAAGTTAGAATCAAACACTTAGTGAAATGTTGAATTCTATATTATTGACTGTTGTTTGTCTTGTGTAATTATGAGTGATGTTGTATTGTTAATCATATCTCTAATTTGTTACTACACTCTAAATTGAATACACCTTGTAAATCATGGTATGAAAACACAAACCGTTTTGTTAAAGAGAAAATGTGTGTTGTGATACTTTTGTTAGAGTACATGACCCTAGAAGGCCTAAAGTAGGACCTACAACAAATATTTGTGTGCTTAGAAAGTGCAGAATGTAGCTCTGTGGACAGATGTTGGATCTATCTAATTTGTATTAGAAGAGTCTAGACTTGCAAAGTTCTTTGAGGATATGTTCATCAAAGATAAATGTATGAAATAATCTAGTCCTACAGACATGTTCAATGATTCACAGTTGGAATCAAGAACTAGCCTTACTGATACTTGAAAACCTGAATGACAAATGAGCTAAGAAGAGTCTTTAGTAGACAATGAGATGATTCTGTGTCATACAATAATACTTTAATTTAGTTGATCTGCCGAAAGGGGCTAAAACTATAGTAAGTAAGTGGGGTTTTGTAGAAGAAACTTAATTTTGATTGTTCAGTAGCAATTTTAATGTTTTTTTAGTAGCTAACAGATTGACTGAGAAAAATGGGGTAGATTTATTTGATGTCTACTCACATGTTTGTCATATTGCTACAATAAGTATTCTACTTACCCTTACATCTATTGAAAATTTTGTCATTCATAAAGGATAATTAAAAGGCTTTGTACTTGTTGTTTTGTACTGAACAGTTTTGTACTGAAAAATTTTGAACTAATATGTTTAGTGAACAAGATTTACAATATAGTAAAATCATTGTATGTTCTTAAAACATGTATTGCCAACAGATAAATAATTTGACAAATTTTTGAAAGAGCCTAGTATATGAATCAAGTAATTCAGATCAGTGCCTTCAACTTTGTGGTGTGTCAAATATAGTGGCTATTATTTACTTGTTCTGTTGATATGCATGTTCTTGAAAGTGACATCTTTATTACAAATGAAATTAAAATTGTGCTATCCAAAGAATTCAACATGAAAACCTAAGTAATGTGGACACCATAGGTATAAGGGTGAGTTTTCAGTTGGCAAGGGGCAACTCTTAGTCAAACTCATCAAATCAAAATGTGTTTCAAAAGTGGGGATATAGTGATTGAAAGAAAGTGTGTTTTGAAACACCTTATGATTATGATAAAAGGTTGACACCTAATGATAATGCAACTATGAGACATGTAGATCATTCTAAAGGAATTGACAGTCTCATGTATACAAAGATCTGCACTAGAATAGACATAGCCTTTGAGGTAGGTATGATCTGTAGATTCACTAATAATCCCATACACATTTGAGTGCCCTTAAGAGGCTAATGAGATACCTGAGTGGTATTCAAGAGTTTGCTTTGTGCTACTCTAGTCATTCTTCGAATGAATGGCTGATCTGATGCATTATGTTGCTCAGAATTTAGTGAAAGTCGATAACTAGTAGATATGTGTTTACATTAGGAGAAACAGAAATGTTATGGAAATAAAAAGCAAACATGCACTGTGCTATCATCCATGAAATCAAACCTCTATGTGTAATCCTCTGTAGGGGAAAAGGCTGAGTGGATTGAAGAAATTGTTGCTAGTTATCCATTAAGAAGTTTAAGTAACTCTCTAATTCTGTTATGCGACTATCAAGGTACAATGCACTGTAGCTCATAACTCACTCTATAATAGTAAGAGGAGTATATTAAGGCTTAAAGAAGCCTAGTTGAACTTTCTCATAGATAAAGTGCAATTGCGACAAGTATGGCTAATGCTCTTGCTAAGAGACTTGAAAGTGATCTAATTATCAAAACTGTGGGGGAAAGTGGAGTTGAAAGCTATTGAGTAAAAAGCTTTAACATCCAAGTTGTTTTGAAAATTAGAATCCAATTGGAGCTATAGAGAAGTTCAAACTTAAGCATCAATTTTAGGCAGTTGACATGTTTTAGATGATTTTGATGATTCGACATAAATTTCACAAATATATAATGTCATTCCAATTTTGATGGTATTATATATCTAGAAAATTTACTTAGAATAATCATATTATTCCAATACGAAACATGAAAACTTGTCGATGTGTTCCGATGATTAAATTGTCCTAAATATCATTCCAATTTTGATGATATGTCTTTTATGGATACATGTTTCATTCCAATTTTGATGATTCAATGTTAAACCATGATTGAAACGGCAGTCTTTTCATTCCAATATGAAACATAGTATGGTTCTTGTGTAGAAACTATAAAGTTCATGTACTTTACTTATTAAAGATACTTGATTGTGATGCTTGCGTTACATTTTTGCTAAGCTAATTATGAATTGTACTAAGTTCTTTTGTGGAACTAGATACTTTGTGAAATTGTTGGAATTCTTAGAGATGTGTCTCTTGATATTCTTGTTTTCAATAAGCTAGCAAAGATGGAGGAGTTGAATCTGTCAACATAGATTTCAAAAATAATGATTTGCTTAAAATGGAGGAGTAAACATAAAGCAGTGTGCAAGGATAGAATTTCAATTTATTTCTTTTGAAAATAAATTAGTCACTTGCTTGGTAAAACTTCTGTTGAGTTTAAAACTCTTGTGTTCATGAGCTTAAAACTTATATTTTGTTCTTGAAGTTTATTTGCTTTGTTTCATTTTGAAACTATGACAGATTATTCCAGTTGGTTTAGTCTTTGTGAACTATTCTGAATTGGATATGGTTTGGAACTAGTTAATTATATTGGTTTAGTCTTGATTGAACTATTCAGTTTTATAATTCTATTGGTTCTTATGAAACTATACCTTTATGATGCTTTTCCTTTATGGACTGCTATCAGCCAGTCAGTTGTATACTGATCTGATGAGATAATCCTGTACTTTATATATTGAGAATATAGGAGGAGATTGTTGGATATATTGGTATATTCTCTCTATATAAATATAGCACGTGCATATGTGTAACACGTGTAATGAACGTACAATTGATTGGATATTGGAACGCGGGTTTGTGGGCTTATAACCCGATACCCAAACCAGTATTTAGGAATAAATACTGGCTTGTGATAGCAGTCTAGGTATTCCAATCATGATATCTAGGGTGAATATCTCAAGCAACTTAGATCTAGAGATGAACCCTAATTTCCCAATTGTTAATTTCTCATAAAACCTAACAGATCGAACCTGTACCAATTTCTTGACATTACATTCTTGGGCAAGGTCTATCCATCTTCTGATTCACAACACACAAACAAGAAACGTCAAGATCCGTGCGTAATCATACCATTAGAATCAGAAACAAAAACCCATTTCAAAATAATAAAAAAAATCGAATCTAAAAATAGGAGGAAAGAGGAAGAGATATATACCGTGGGGTTGGAATACTTGGGTGGTCGCTTGAAGGGCTGAGAGTTCTTTGGTTTCCTCACCCACGGTTTGTTCTCGTTTAGATCTCTTGAAATTCTTTTGAGGTATTTGGGGGTTCTTTCTCGGAGGATTGAAGAGAGATTAAGAACGATAGAGAAAGTGAGCGATGAGGGAGAGAGGAGCTACAATGGTCATATTATTGGGAATACAAAGCTGTTTGAATTTTGAATTTGGGGTAAGCGTTAGCAGTTTGATTTGTGGACCGGATCCAACGGCTGAGGTCACCTGCCGATTTCTCTTTGGACCGTGGCTGTAATACATATAGGGTTTATTTCTGGAAAATATGATTTGAATATTTTAATTATTTAAGTAGATCTCAAGCAAAATTTGATCTCCCGTTCTTTTTTCGGACAAGATTTGATCTCTTGTTCATGATTTTTTTAAAATTTAAATAAAAGTTTAAACGTAACGAAACATCATCTATCTTCCATCACTTTTTTTATATAAAAGGTGATATTTTGGATTCAAACGACTACAACTCAACCATAAATTCTTATTTCTAAATGTCAAATACCCAAATTTTGGGTTCAGACGACTACAGATGCTCTTAGATGAGCATTTGGATTCACTTCTTTTGAAGAACAAGTCAATTACGCACAGAAAAGTTTGCAACTTATCATAAACCATAGAACTATTGTCGCTAAACTAGAAATGCGAAATGCATTGAGCATCAAAATAACTAGTTACAGGTATGTTACGAGGATATTACCAAACTAAGCATCAGACATATCTGTCCTTCTGAGAAATGAGTTATCTATATAAAAACTTGATGTGTTCTATAAAAGATTTCCTGAATATCTAAAGATGTTTCAAGCGAACTTTGAAATGGGAAAGATGCTAATTGAATTTCAGAGGTCAAGTGAAGGCATAAGACGAGCTTTCTTTGCACTTCACCTTAGAAAGTATGATGTGGGCAAAGTATAAAACTCAAAATTTTACAAAAACAGATCATTTTAGTTGTAATATTATGCAGAAATAATAGTAAACTCGCAACTATTAAATGTTCTTACCTCCTACATGAAGCCTCAAAGTTAGTTGTAATATTATGCAGAAATAATAGTAAACTCGCAACTATTAAATGTTCTTACCTCCTACATGAAGCCTCAAAGTTAGTTGTAATATTATGCAGAAATAATAGTAAACTCGCAACTATTAAATGTTCTTACCTCCTACATGAAGCCTCAAAGTTATTTGATATTTGTTGTCGCTTCCGAGTTTCCAGCTTACAAGCGTGACATAACCCACCACTACACCAGTTCTCCGAAGTTGTGGCAAGGGTTGTGAATTTTATTTAAATTCTAATATTCTCTTGCATCATGTTGAGATCCCTCTTTGAGGCATAATCCATATGTTCAAGTAGAGGCGGTCTTTTTAATTTACAACTGATACGTGCACTGTGGGATTTAAACCAGGGTAAGGAAATTTTATAGTAAAAACTAAAACTTGAAGTAGAAAGAAATTCATTTAGGATAATTTCAAGATACAAAATGAAGTCACACTAAAGACCAAAATCCATGATCATAAACTCTTGAAATAAATTTTGTCGCTTCGTGAGAGTCCAAACAAACTTGCAAATTCTTCACAATCTGGATAACTATTCTTAGCGCAGTGTACATATTCCCAAAAACAATTGCCAACTTCTCAGTACGCCTAAAGAGAGCAGCCTCTCTGCTTTCTTCATCGATATCAAGCAAGACCACCTCTACTTCTGCAAAATAACCTGCCTCCTTTAATTTAATCCCCATGTCATCCAAGAACGAATGTATCTCTTTAGTTTGAGGCTGAGATCGGTCTCCCAAAGGAATTGATGAACATCTTCATTTGAACTATCACCAGGACTCTTCCTGCCACCACTCTCTTCAATACCCTTCCTCACATACTTCGCAGCTTCCCATCTTCTAGGCTATGAATATAAATTTGCTAGGTAGTACATGCCACCCTATGTTCTTAGGATCCAAGAGCTTTACAATCCTCGCTCCTTGCTCTACATCTCTATGAATTCAACAAGCGCTTAACAATGAACTCCATATGGTAATGTCTGGATCCATAGGCATTATCGATATGATCTCCTCAGCTTCTTCCAGGAGCACAACTTGACCAAGAAGATCCACCAGGCATTCATAATGTTCAAGCTTCGAATCACTGCCATATACTTTTTTCATGGAACCAAAGTCAAACTCACCCTCTTTAACTAACCGACCATGCCTACAAGCACTAAGCAAAGACACGAATGCCACTTTATCAGAAGCAATGCTCTCGTCCTTCATTCTCTCAAAAAGTTGGATTGCATTCTCAGGCTCGCCATCCAAGGGTAAACACTGTTTTTTAGGGTTTTTTCTGTTGTTAAATAGATGAAAAGCCAGTTCTTATTCACCACACTTTACATATCGATGAGACTAGCAAGCAATATGTCGTTCATTTCGATATTGGCTATAAATATGTAGGTATGAACCAATCTTCCTTCATCCAAGGCTACAAGCTTGGCACATGTAGCAAGAACAGTCGTGAGGGTGAATGCATTAGGCAGAAGACTAGTGAATTGCATCTCAGGGAAGAGCACCATTGCTTCAATGAAGCACCCAGCCCACAAAGAACTAATGAAACTTTTATAAATTTTAACATTCATCTTTATATCGATTACCATTTTATAAAGGCCAATTTTGAACGTAGTTGAAACTGAGGGCTTGGACTGGATGTGTAGCAAAACTGATTTAGGATTAAGGTAAGGAATGAAAGCCTCATAAAGGTAAAATACAATCAATGTTAGGTGAACGGGAATATTGAGATCATTTAATAATTTCCAGTGTGGTGATGAAATGAAGAAACCAATCAAGAATAGTGACAAGGAATATAATCCTGGAGTGAGGTAAATCTTGGTTGGACCATTTCAGGAGGAAATGGTCGGACGTCAGTTTAACAGATGAAAGATCCTCAGAAGGGTGATACCCGGCAGAAAGGATTCAAGATTCATGTCACTAACCCCAATATCTTCATGATAAATTATTGTTTAGGGGAACACATTTACATTATCTTAAAATATAAATAAAAATGACACTAATCATAATGTATTTATGATCATTCTCAATATAGTACAAACATAAATGTTAGATAAATGTGAGATAAATGTTAAGGTGGTGAAACTTTTATGTGATTATGATGAATTTACATTAACAAATGAAGACTGGGAAAAAAAAATTCATCCATGTCTGTCATACAGAAATTGTTGACAAATAAGACGAGCATTTGAAGTA
The DNA here is from genome assembly GCA_017893485.1 of Hemerocallis citrina. NCBI lineage: Eukaryota > Viridiplantae > Streptophyta > Magnoliopsida > Asparagales > Asphodelaceae > Hemerocallis > Hemerocallis citrina. The sequence continues at coordinate 197,918,083 of CM030365.1, forward strand.
GTTACTAGCAATGCAAAGATGAAAAGGAACTTATGCATTACAAATGCTGACATGCTGAAAATAAGCCCATCACTCGTAGTCTATCTCACAATCCATACCTGAGCATACCCAGCATGTTGTTGAGTGGTGGGCTGCATCCATAGGAGAAGAAGGGATCTAGACTACCAGTAGTAGCAGCTAAATGGTCTCACTGTCATTTGTTAAGGTTAACAGAGAAATTGGGAAATATTATTAGATTGATTATAAATGAGTACAATCTCTCTTACATATAAGAGAGAACTAAATACTAATATGGTCGGTTCGAATTTTCCATGGGGGTCTACTCCGTGAGTTCTCACGGAGTTCACACCAAATTAGTTCTCAACCGAAAGGCTCCCTATATATATATATATATATATAAGATAGCAAGAAAAATAAGTAGCAAGAAAAATTACAGTGATCACCTTCGTCGGATGCACAAGATGCAGACCTAATAAACAGAAGAAGCAATACGAGAAGAAGCAATACAAGAACTGAAGAAGTAATATTACAATTCATAAAACAGAGAAAGCAAAATACAGAACTGAAGCAAAATACTAAACTGGTTATACTCCGACCAAGTAAAAGTAGCAAAAGAACACAAGCTAGTAGCAACACTGAAGCAAAACCGCCAGAAAAATACCCAACTTAGTCAAGAATATGTTGCTGCCCAAACAAAAGAGTCCCCAGAAGAATAAAGGAAGGCAACGCAGAACAACAAAGCCACATCTAGGACATATAAATGGGATAAACATTACAAAATGCAGTAGAGAATACAAAGAAGACATAATGCGATAGGCTAGTCAGCCAACAGTCATCAGTCGCTAGCCACAATGCATAGAGTCAAAAATCGACCGTCGATACCCCACGAAAATGAGTAAACGACATTATCAAAAACATAGTCACGCCGCAGTAGCAACAACAAAACTAAAGTCCGAACAAAGTTCCTTAGTGATTACCCATCCAATATAATTGGTCCTTACTAATGATGTTCACAAATTTTAAAGCTTACTCCTCGATACCTCTCCCTCCTATCTCCACCTCTGAGTTAATTCTTCCTTTATTCTTTGTCATCGCAACACCTGTCCATAAGAGAACAAGGTTAATTATTTCTTAATTAGGAAGATTAAAGTTGTATGGAAACAAAGTATATGGATATTGAATCCCTTACATTTCCATCTGTGTTATTTGTAAATAACAAAAGACAATAGTACAAAAAGAAGAATAAAACTAACAATTTTACATATTTAAACTTCAAACAATAAAATTCCATCAACAATCAAAAACATGACATTATGTGAATTTTACAAAAAAAGTAAAAGAACCAAACATATACAAAATAACTATTAGGATTACCAAATAGATTTTAGGCTGATCTTTACAGCATCTAATTAATTTATTATTTGCTTTAGAATCACAATCAACAATAAGTCAATAACGACACCAATGAAGTTATTGTGGCACTTAAAGTCCCAATAAACAACAAAGTTTAGTTTACGGTTAGTTTGTCCATCGAACTTTTATCATTGGAAAATGTTATATTGTACCCTTGTTTCAAAACAACACAATTTATTCATAAAGGCTATCAATGTATTCATAAACGCAATTTATTCATAAAGGCTATCAATGTTATATTGTACCCTTGTTTCAAAACAACGCAATATGTTCATAAAGGCTTCAAAGTTCTCTCTCATTTTTATCTTATGTTTAAACTTTTTTTTTCTCAATATGTTCCTAACTTGTATAGTATGAGATCACCTGGAAGAGATTTTTTTAAATTACATACAAATTTGATTTGGCTTTTGTCCTAAAAATTCTAAGACAAAAAATGGTGTTTTCACAAATTTGGAACACTAACTAGGTGGGGGGGGGGGCTGTTTGTTTTGAAAAATTGGATGGAAACATATAAATTTGTTTATTTTTCCATTAGAAGAGTTTTTGTATATTAATTTGAAAAGAAAAAGTTACTGCATGCATCATACATTTGAAAAGTGAAGATGAGCAAAATAAGGTTCACTTATTTTTACTTATCCCATGTATCACTTAGTATGGTGTGTGTGTGTATGTATATATAAGAGGGAGGGCGGGCGTCACATGATCACTCCCCACACATATATACAATATAGAGAAAGATGAGCTTGTAACTTTCAGCTGGATCTTATTTTTTTTAGCAGGGGCCATACCTGATTCCTCTGAAAATCTGTAGTCATATTTTCATGATGACACTTTTTATGATAGTTAGGCAAGACGACAAATAAGTCATATCTATTTTTCAATTGAGATATCAATTACTTTAGAGAGGAACCCAGTCTACACAATATAATGAAGTGAGGAAACAGCATACTACACAAGAACAGTTATTGGTGTTGTGACATAGACATAACCAAGAACAGTTGACATAATGAAGTGAGGAAACAACATACTACACAAATTTCAAAAGAAAAATTATATTGTGGTAGAAAGTGTTTAGTTTCTACCAACGGAGATCAAAGTGCTCAGCTGCACTGCCTGAACACCCTGCAGATGACTTTGAGGTGAAATTCACTTACAATTTTGTGCTCTATATTTGTTTGGGCCTTAGTAATTTAGTTGCTTCTCTTTCAGGTTGTGAACCTCTCTAAATTATGTTTCTGCATATTATTTATCAGTTGTCATCATAGCCAATAGGTTCACTTCATAAGAATTTTGAAATTCTATTAACATATTTCCTTAATTCCTATATTGTGGTAGAAAGTGTTTAGTTTCTACCAACGGAGATCAAAGAGCTCAGCTGCACTGCCTGGACACCCTGCAGATGACTTTGAGGTGAAATTCAATTACAAGTTTGTGCTCTATATTTGTTTGGGCCTTAGTAATTTAGTTGCTTCTCTTTCAGGTTGTGAACCTCTAGAAATTATGTTTCTGCATATTATTTATCAGTTGTCATCATAGCCAGTAGTTTCACTTCATAAGAATTCTGAAATTCTATTAACATATTTCCTTAATTCTTATCTCACGTATTTATATATTTGCCTCTGAACTCATGAAACCTAAGGGTTCCTTTCTTACATTATCGTTCCCAGTTTCCACAAAAATGTCTCACTAGTTATCGCTAATGGTACTAATGCTTGAGGTTAGGAAATATCATCTTTAATATTTAGCATGTAGCTTTTGTTGAATAAATATCAGCATTTAGTTGATATAGTTTTTTTTGTATCATTAGCACTATGGTCATGTTACTGTCTCAAGACATGAAAATTTTGACAGGTATTCGATATTGCAGAAAATGGAATGTGCATTAGATCAAAAGGGTAGAATCACCCACACCCTTCTCCCATTATATATTTGGATTAGTATAGATGGGTAGAGAAGTTTGGTGATCAAACTTGGACCAACGGGTTCTCAAATTACTATGGGTGTAAGTAACAAAAATGACTGAAATCAGGTCGGGCATATAATTCAAATGCAACCAAAACCAATCCGTTTATTCCTCCCGAAGCCAATATATATATATATATATATATATTCAGGTTTTCTCATACTAGGATGCAGTCTACATAATTGAAGTAAAATTACTTACATTGTGGACATTCTGAAATTGTAACGCTTTTGCTCAGAAGTCGGTGTCCCAGGAGAAGTTTGCTTCCTCTTACAATTTTTGATTATTTCAGTAAAAGCGATAGAATCTTCTGATGTCTCTCATCTGCTTGCTGTCCCCTGTCCTCTCGATTCTCATTCTCTCCAACTATGGCTTCGGCATCGATGGAGTTTCTCCTGATAGACTCAATTTGGGATCTCACATAGACCAACAGACCAGATCCCTCATATAGATATTAGTTCAAATACCAAATCACTCACATATCATAGTTCAAATACTAACTAGATACCCATCCAAGAAAATTGATGAAAGACAATACACTCAACTTTACGGATTTTCTTCATACCTTGAGGTAACTCTTGAAATAGTTGTGAATGGAAGGATCAAAGAAGAAGGAATCGTTTGAGGAGCTTAATCTGATGCCTTCCTCCCATGGCCACTTAACATACTGCAGCTGCTGAGCAATGCATGATGATTAAACTGCAACAAAGGCCTACTTGAAATTTTCAAAAGGAAAAGCTTCAGTAGATAGATCGAAAAGTTATTAATACAAAGTCTTGATCCATCAGTAGATAGATGGAAAAGTTATTAATACAAAGTCTTGTTCAGCAAAGTGAGTTTAAATTTTCTATAAAAAATAAATAAAAATCATTTAGTTACAAATTTACCATTCCAAAGGAATGTATAACGGAGGTTTAATTTTATACCATATCAAGACGGAACCATCTCTAGATTGTTCCTAAACTGACTCCAAACTAAGATGACATTGAATGTTCAAAGACCATACATATAAACTCATTCCATAATTTTCTCTTGCTCCTGCTTTAACACCTCCATCAACTAACTGCATAAATAAAAAAAGAGAAGAACAAGTATCATTTGTCATATACTAAACCATCTAAATTAATAGATTTTCTATGTGATAGAAAACATGAAATGTGAAGTAATCTCCAACGCCTTCCTATATTCTTGGCATATATACTGTCTGTCTACACAATAAACACAAAAAATATTGTTTGATTCAGCAACTTTTTCAGAAACAAAGATAGTTTTGATGAGAAACATATGGAACTAAATTTATAGTTTTGGATGTGCACATGTTAAGGTTCTTTTAGATCCTACTAGCATAACCCCTTATGTTTCCTTAAATTTATAGTTTTGGATGTGCACATGTTATAGTTTTGGATGGAACATAACCCCCCTTATGTTTCCTTTCAGTTCAATTATATCTGTGCAAGCATTCCAGGGTAAACTTATTCGTCAGTGCCTCGGTATTTTCGCTGACACTCTTGAATGCATTTGTTGCTCAACTCCCCACAAATTTGCAGATTCAAAAGTCTGGTCTGTAAGTTGTACAATTTAAATAAAAATAAACACATCTCTTCCAGAATTCAAATAAGGAAAAACATTAGGATGATGAATACGAAGAAGCTCAAGGGCAGAAGAAAGATCGCGATCAAAGAAGAAAACAGTAGTATGATACAACCAACTTTGATTTCCTAAACAAATTGAAAAAAATTAACCAATTTCTGAAATTTTAATTTCCATTAAGAAATATAACAGAGATATATATAGACATAACAAGAACAGTTATTAGTGTAGTGACATAGACATAACCAAGAACAGTTAACATAATGAAGTGAGGAAACAGAATACTACACAAATTTCAAAAGACAAATTATATTGTGGTAGAAAGTGTTTAGTTTCTACCAACGGAGATCAAAGAGCTCAGCTGCACTGCCTGCACACCCTGCAGATAATTTTGAGGTGAAATTCAATTACAATTTTGTGCTCTATATTTGTTTGGGCCTTAGTAATTTAGTTGCTTCTCTTTCAGGTTGTGAACCTCTAGAAATTATGTTTCTGCATATTATTTATCAGTTGTCATCATAGCCAGTAGGTTCACTTCATAAGAATTCTGAAATTCTATTAACATATTTCCTTAATTCTTATCTCAGGTATTTATATATTTGCCTCTGAACTCATGAAACCTAAGGGTTCCTTTCTTACATTATCGTTCCCAGTTTCCACAAAAATGTCTCACTAGTTATCGCTAATGGTACTAATGCTTGAGGTTAGGAAATATCATCTTTAATATTTAGCATGTAGCTTTTGTTGAATAAATATCAGCATTTAGTTGATATAGTTTTTTTTATATCAAATAAACTAGATCGCATTTAGTTGATATAGTTTTTTTTATATCAAATGAACTAGATCATTAGCACTATGGTCTTGTTACTGTCTCAAGACATGAAAATTTTGACAGGTATTCGATATTGCAGAAAATGGAATGTGCATTAGATCCAAAGGGTAGAATCACCCACACCCTTCTCCCATTATATATTTGGATTAGTATAGATGGGTAGACAAGTTTGGTGATCAAACTTGGACCAACGGGTTCTCAAATTTGCAGATTCAAAAGTCTGGTCTGGGCATTTCTTCTGTAAGTTGTAGAATTTAAATAAAAATAAACACATCTCTTCTAGAATTCAGATAAGGAAAAACATTAGGATGATGCATAACGAAGAAGCTCAAGGGCAGAAGAAAGATCGCGATCAAAGAAGAAAACAGTAGTATGATACAACCATCTTTGATTTCCTAAACAAATTGAAAAAAATTAACCAATTTCTGAAATTTTAATTTCCATCAAGAAATATAACAGAGATATATATATAGAGAGAAAGATAGCTTGATCACCTGGATGTTGCCTTGTGAATTGACCGAATCCTCATCTTGAAAATTCCAACCCAAAAAAACGTAATAATAGAAAAAACATCAATAAAATCAAACAGAGTACACATTGATTCAACAAAAGATCGAATCTATACCAATTTCTTGACATGATCCATTCTCAGGCAAGATCTCTCCATCTCTCTGATTCACAACAAACAAACAAACAAACAAGAAACATTAAGTTCCGCGCTTTATCATACAATTACAATCAGAAAAGAAAACCCATTTCAAAACAATCAACAACAAAAAAAAAAAAGAATAAAATTCGAATCTAAAAGATTGAAGGAAAGATGAAGAGATATATACCTGGGGTTGGAATTCTTGGGTGATCTCTTCAAGGGCCGATAGTTCTTTGGCTTCCTCAACCATGGTTTGTTCTCGTATCATTCTTTTGAATTTTTATTTTTTGGGATTTGAGTTTTTTTCTTCTTCTTCTTCCGGATGGAAGAGATAGATTGATCAAGAACGAGAGGGAGTGAGAGGGAGAGAGAGGGAGGAGCTACAACGGTCATCTGGGACTTTATTGGGGAATATAAAGGCTGTTGAATTTTGAATTTGGAGTAAGAGTTAGCCGTTTGATTTGTGGATTAGATCCAACGGCTGAGGTCTCCTTTCTTTTTTCCATTTTAGACCATGGAGTGGTACAACTATACATAATGGGTTTGAGGGGTCAAGTAGTACTAGTATTTTTCACGTGCGATGCACGTTTTGATAAAAATGTTGGAGTTTACATGCGATACACGTAAGTCAACAGTAATTAGCACGTGCGATGAATGCCTTAATTTTAAAAAAAATAGATTTGAACGGGCGATACACGTATTTTTTAAAAATTAAGAAGGAAAAACATTGATGTGTACGTGCGATCCACGTGTTGAAAATAGATTTGGAGTTGCACGCGCGATGCACATGCTTGTTTGGTAACAAAAGTGATGTTTCATTTGTGACAAAAAAAACATTAAAAAATGTTTATTTGTGACAAACCCTTCCATTAAATAGTAAGTAAAATATATTATATTATAGATAGATAGATGAATAATAATTTGCACATGTGATGCATGTTCAATATTAAAAATAAAATAAAAAAAAGTAAAAAATATGACATAGTGAGAACTCGAACCTAAAACCTCCTTTATATTAGTTATGCACGTGCCATGCACGTGTTGGTAGATTGACAAATAACACTAAGGCCTTCTCCCATTATAATATTAGAGATGATGTTCAGATGTACATAAACATATCTCTAATCTCTAATCTCTAATATTAGAGATATGTTTATGTACATCTGAACATCATCTCTAATATTATAATGGGAGAAGGCTTAGTGGCATTTTTCATTTTGTCATTCTACCAACATGTGCAATGCACGTACATAACTAATATAAAGGAGGTTTCCGGTTCAAACCCTCCCTACGTCAGAGATTTTATTTTTAATTTTGAAATTATTAAAACCTGCATCGTACGTGTAAATTACTAGTCATTTTAGTTGTAATATTATGAAGAAATATAATTTAAACATTTTAGTTGTAATATTACGAAGAAATTTAATTTAAACTCGCAACTATTAAATGTTCTTGCCTCCTACATGAAACCTCGAAGTTATATTACACGTTGATCGGGTTATGCCTATTTTTTGTCGCTTTCAACTTTCCAGCTTACAAGTGTGAAGCAACCCTGGTGCAGTCTCCGAAGTTGGGGGCAAGGGTTGTGTATTTTATTTAAATTCTAATATTGTCCTGCATCATGTTAAGAGCCCTTTTTGGGGCATAATCCCTTCATTGTTTTAGTAGAGGTGGTCTTTTCAATTTGCAACTGATAAGTGCCCTATTGGATTTAAATTTAAACCTGTGTTGCTTTGAAATTAAAAGTCCTAAGTTGCGGGTGCATTGTGACGTAAGGAAAATTTAATAAAAGACAAAATACTTAAACATACATCCAATTTATAGTAAAAACTAAAACTTTTTTTTTGATAACCCAGGATGGAGTCCGAAAACTCCAGCCAGCAAAAAATACGCAATCTTCATAAATAAGCAAAGTACGGTACAAGGACAGCATTTAGAAGCAGTAAAAAAACCAGAACTCATATATACAACAGAAGTTGATACACAGAAACATAACAAATGAGACATTTGCGACAACAACAAAGCTAAAGACAAAGCAAAGAAGCCAGGAAAAAATCAGAAATCTCTGAAGACAGCAGGAAGACGGTCAACTGGACAGGCGGGGAGCCTCAGTTGGCCAACAAAGCTAAGTTTTAGTTAAATTAAAAACTAAACTTAAATGGAATTTTTTTAAGGATATTTTCAAGATACAAATGAAGTCAGCTTAAGACCAAAATCCTCTTATCATAAACTCTTTAAATAAATTTCGACGCATTGTGAGAGCCCAAACAAACTTGCAAATTCTTCGCAATCGAGATAACTATCTCTGATGCTGTGTGCATAACCCCAAATGCAATTGCCAACTTCTCAGTTTGTCTGGAAAGATCAGTCTCTCTGACTTCTTTATCGATATCAAGCAAGGCCGCCTTTATTTTTGGAACATAACCTGCCTTCTTTTAGTCTAATCTGTAATGCCCTGATTTTTCATTTATGAAAAATTATTTTATTTTGCACGTAGTGTGCACGTGCAATATTTTTGGTTGAATTAAGTGTTATGATTGTTTCCATTATGATGAGTATGGATTTTTAAATATGTGCTTTTAAATTATTTTCACAAAGCTTTCTTTCAATTAAACAAAAAGCCTTTTCTTTTAAAAGCCCAAAGTTAATTTAATTTATTATTTTATAATAATTATTTTGGCCCATTAAATTAGAGCCCATTAGTTAATTTATTTTTTAAATATGACTAGTAATGTCGAATACAAAATTAAAATTTATTTTTGTATAAAATAAAATGTACAATTTTTGGACTTAGTTGCTTGCACGTGCACTACACGTACACGTGCAATATGCACTCCCTTTGATGGCCGAATTGCTTCTTTTGGGAGGGAAACCAAAAATTTGAGTGGAAATCATGCTTGGTGGTTACTTGGTTGTGGGTAGTTAATGTAACTCCTACTTTCATCTTAGCCCTCCATCTTATAACCAATTACTTGATCCTAGCCCTCCATTCCATCAAGATTTTAGTATAAATACCCCCTCCATGGCTAGTTATTCTTGTGCTTATTACTTCCTACAAATCTATAGTCTAAAATACTCTATCTAGTAATGATTGTGTGAGTTAAAAGATTGAAAGTGTGTGGGATTTTTGCTTGCAACTAGAAGAAGGAGAGGCCGGCATCAAGGAAGGAGGAGCTCTCGGTTTGTTTGGGTGTGCTTGGAGGCTTGTGTGCACGTGTTCAAGGAGGAGCAATTCGTCGCAAGGACATTCGTCTAGGGATTGCTAGTTGTATTTTTTCTCTCCATACAAGGTGGGTAAATTTTCTATATTTCTAATTAGGGATGCATGCTAGATTAAATTGAATGAATGAAGCATAAAAAATATTAATAAGAGTACACTTTTAATTGGAAAATTGACCTATGAATTGATTGGAATGTGGGTGTGCAATTGTATGTGATTTGATTAGTAAAAATCTAAGTTTGTATGGATTAATTATAACCATGGATTGTTAAAGAAAGTCTCATTATCTACATCACAAATTATATACACAAAGTTAGTAGATTGGGAATGCTACTTCATGTGATTAAATGGATCATTGTGTGATATTGAAATAAATGAATTAAGATATAGATTAGTATGTTTGGTAAAAGGTTAAAAACAGAGAATTAATGTGGAGTTTGCTAATAAAGGGATTAGTGGTATTATTTGTTAATAAATGTCGAAATGAAGGTAGTTATAATGTAGAATTCGAATTAATTGTATGAAAATATGTTTTAATTGTATGAAAAAAATTATTTTTCCATACTGATATGTAAATTAGACAAGAAATAATCAATCTGGAATTTTACAGTAATTTTTATAAGAGCAAAGTGAAATGAGGACTAGTTGAACATCGAGACGTTTTAATAACAGAGAGAATTGGTTCAAATGAGTTTTGAGTTGCGTTCTTGACATCTTGAGCGCGTAGCTCAAGTGGTCGGGACGGCTCTGATCGCTACAGTAGCCTTCGGCCTGAGGTTGCTGGTTCGAATCCTTGTGGCACCATATTTTGTTTCATGAATTTTTAAAACAAAGAATCAGTGACAGAGAGCATTAAATACTCTCTGCTCTCCTTTTATACTGCTGGCGCAAGTGGCCTAGTGGCCGGTGCCTTTGGCTGTGTTTTCTGCGTGCTGGGTTCGAATCTTGGCCTCGGCAAAGATTGCAAAACTTATTTTTTGAGTGTTTTAGTGATCCAAAAATTATGAAAAAAATATGGTTATTTTTCTAAAAATGTGTAGGACTTATGAAAAATAATTTGGGAATTATTTACATGAAATAAAACATGATTTGAGAATAAAATGTGTAAATAGAACTATGATTTTATATTTATATTTTTGTGAAATTATATCTTGCAAAAAGAATGAAGGATTAGAAAATTAATTTGGCAAAAAAAAATTATATTGTGTGATGTGATGCAAATTATTCTCATTTGAGAATAGTGTGGAAATTATGAAGTGTAAATATTCACCTTTGATTGAATAATTAGTGATGTGGGTTTTATGTGAAAATAACATTTCATGAGTTACATGATGAATAGTTGAATTTCATGTATAGTTATGGACTATTTGAACGAATTAGAAATCATGATTGGAAAAGAGAAATACTTTTGAGTATGATAACTCAACATGGGAATTCATGAGTTGGAAATGCTCAAATTGAAAATTGTGAATTGAAAATTGAAACAAAAAGAGTAGCTAAGTCTCCCCCGGCATTTGGAAATAAATGAAATGAAAATTTAAAAGAAAGACCAAGGTTGGTCGTATTTGAATGAATGAATAAGTCTGGTTTAGTGGAGAGGCTAACTCTAGGGCTTGATTTTTGTTCATGATTTTGATAAAAACTAAGGATTAGTACATAGTAGAGACGTGATGAAAGTAGGAGAAAAACATGAGTATGAGGGCCATTGGATTGGCGGCGTGAGAGTATTCACAGACTGTCTTCACGATGCATCGTGACATGACATGGATACTGCTCTAGGGTACCGTCCCGGTGGCGACGCTTGTGGGATGTTTGGTGACTGCAAGAGGATCGTGTGCCATGAAGGAGGCTGAAATTGCCACAGGCTGTCTTCACGATGCGTCGTGACATGACGTGGAATTCCCCTCTAGGTTTTCTGTACACGTGCTTGTACTCATAGATCATCTAGGATACCTACCGTAATTACAGTTGTAGATTAAGTCATAACGAGGGATTGAACCCTACAAAGATGAAGAACGATTAAGGGCTTGCCCTCGGACCTATGTAGTATGGGATGCATAAAATCCGAACAAGTGCGCATTAGTGTCATGTAACATAATTAACTGCATTAAGGACTAAGTGCACAATCACAATACGACATCAATAGGGTAGTCCCTTTAGTTTGATATGTGACAAGTTTGTGTTTGCTAAATATGGAAAGTAAGTTATACTATTTCCGGCATAGAGAGGATGGCCGTGTATAATGATCGTCGGTTGAATAAACTGACGTACCCACAGTCTTATATGCAGGTAAATGGCATGATAAAGATTAAAGAGGAACAGATGCTCAAAGATTATTCAATGTTGTTGTACATTTGTTTCATTGTTGTAGAGTTTACTTCCGCTGTGCAGTGTAAATTGTAATGTATTCATGTAAACTCTGATGTAAAGTGAAAAGTTCAAATTTCCTTGTAAAATTGTACTAAATGAAGCGGAAAGATCCTGTAGAACATCTCGAATTCAGTGTATTTGGGATTCGGGGCGTTACAGAGTGGTATCAGAGCCACGCTTTCCACACTTGTACAAATTTATAAGGAACGACACCCTAGTAGTGGACATTAGAGTATGTGTTTGAGTCTAGAGATTTAAATGTAGGTGACTTACATTTGTGTTGCTCTATGACTTATGCTTCTTCCTCTCTATTTCTAAGATGGCTGATCACTTCGACCCTGCTGGAGGCGACGACTGACATATCATCGAGGAAGAGTACCATCCTGGACAGGCAGATTCCGAGGACGAGTACTATCCAGGGCAAGCAGATTCTGACGGAGAAGAATGGCCTGAATCCCGAGAGATCACCCCACCTCCGGATTCATCTGATGACTCTTCTTCTGACGAAGAAGAAGAACCAGTTCCAAATAGTCTTGTGACTTCTCTTCAGAGGCAGGTAGAGACACTGCGAGAGAGAGTCAGATTATTGGAGGCTCAGCTGGCAAAGCGCAAGGACGACTATTCTGTTCTCAGTCATCGTATATGGGAACTCGAGAAGAGGAAGAATTTGACAGATGTGCTGAAGGATGAAGTTGATGAACTACGGGTAGAACTTCGAGAAGCGAAGAGGAACCGTAGGAGTTAAACTATTGTAGCTTCTACTATTTTCATTCTGATGTCAAGAAATGTTTTTCAATTCGAATATATAAAGTTTGGAATTTAATGAAATGGAAGTTGATTTAAAAATTCATGTCTTATACTTCGAATTTAATGGATCTTTTGCATCAGAATATGTCTAGAAGAGGGTCTCGAAATGGTGAAGGTCTGGATCTGGAAACAGAACTTGCGAGGGTCTATCAGACGCTCAACGCCGTGGCTATGAATCAGAACCAAGGAAGGGGACCTGCGAATCCGGTGCCCGAAGCGATTAAACTGGTGGAATCGTTCAAACGAATGAAACCACCTGTATTCGAGGGGAAGTCAGACCCTGATGCGGCTGACAACTGGATTCGTCAGGTAGAGACGATCTTTGAAGTGTTGGAGACCCCTGAAGGCAGTAAGGTGAAGTTGGCGACTCTGCAACTTGAGAAGGATGCGGCTGTTTGGTGGCAGTCGATGAAGAGAACCATGGGAGGCATAGTGCTTGGCTGGGAGGAATTTCTGGAAGAATTCCTCAGTCACTATTTCCCCTCCGATGTTCAAGAGAAGAAGGCTATGGAGTTTCTGTCACTACAGCAAGATGGCATGTCAGTTAGGGAGTACGAGACTAAGTTTACTCAGCTCTCTAGGTATGCTCCTGAATTAGTGATGGATGAGGCTAAGAAGGCTCGTAAGTTCGAGCATAGATTGAGGCCAAGCTTGAGGTCCCGGATGATACCTCTTGGTATCAGGAGATTCGACAAGTTGGTCAAGAGAGCAGCAGCGACGGAAGCAGATATGGAGTAGTTTCATGTTGTTCAGAACCGGAGGAACAACTGGCAGTCTGGGAAGAGGCCCACCAATTCTGGGAGTTTCAAGGGGCAACCATCTGCAAAAAGGTTCAAACTGACAGGGGCGAACGCTATTAGTGTGGCTGGAGGACCTGAGAACAATGTGGTGAGACCTCCTGCGGTAACTTGCTTCAATTATGGTGAAACAGGACATTACCGATCTCAATGTCTCAAACCACGGAATGGTGATTGCAATGTACCAACGCAACAGACTGGGAGGAGACCGTACCAACCAAGGCGAGTATTTGCCTTGACGGAAGCTGATGCTGATGAGGTTGATCATGTCATCACTGGTACGAGGGCTGATGTTTAGAGGTTTTTGTCATTTCTTTTCCCGCTGTTTAGTGAACTGTTATGTAATGAGTGTGTATTATGTAACAGGAGAACTTTATCTTAATGGAATGAAAGCTGTTGTGTTGTTCGATACTGGATCCTCTCATACTTTTGTGTCCTAAATTTGCTAAAGTGTTGGGAGTTGAACCGAAGATTTTTCCAGGCAAGATCTTAGCAGTAGCTACTCCATCAGGGGAAACTTTAACCACTGATCGGTATTATGCTGATTGTGAGATTGTGAGATTGTGATTGGGGACAGATGCTTTGGGATTGATCTGATCGAGCTGACTATCTTGGGAGTCGATGTTATCATTGGCATTGATTGGATGTCGGTGTACAGTGCAAGCATCGAGTGTAAGACCAAGACGGTAACAGTGAAGGCTCCAGGTGGACCTGAAGTCACTTTCCAAGGAAAGCAGAAGTGTTCTAAGCTGGTGGCAACTATCTGCAAGGAAGAGACTCCTATGAAAGTACAAGGGATTCCTGTGGTTCGGGACTATCCGACTGTGTTCTTAGAAGAATTTCCTGGGTTACCCCCGCATCGTGATGTAGAGTTCAGCATCACTGTTCAACCGGGAAGTGCACCCATTTCTAAGGCACTGTATAGGATGGCTCCAGTGGAACAGGATGAGGTGAAACGGCAGATTGAGGAACTGTTGGAGAAAGGCTTTATTCAACCTAATGCGTCACCTTGGGGAGCACCGGTGCTTTTGGTAAAAAGAAGAAGGATGGATCGATGAGAATGTGTATCGATTACCGAAAGCTGAATAAGGTCACTATTCAGAATAAGTATCCTATTCCTCGAATTGATGACTTGTTCGATCGTCTACAAGGAGTAGCTGTTTTCTCCAAAATAGATCTTCGATTAGGATATCACCAAGTTCGAGTGAAAGCTGAAGATGTGCACAAAACTACATTTAGAACTCGACATGGGCATTACGAATTCTTAGTTATGCCATTTGGAGTGACGAATGCACCCGCAATCTTCATGGATTTGATGAATAGAGTTCTGAGGCCGTTCATTGATTCTTTCGTCGTGGTGTTTATCGACGATATCCTCGTGTACTCCAAGTCAGAGGAGGAGCACACCGAGCATTTGGCAGCAGTTTTGAAGAAGCTGGAAGAGCAGAAGTTGTATGCCAAGTTATCCAAGTGTGATTTCTGGAAATCTGAAGTGGCATTCCTAGGTCACATCCTTTCTAAGGAGGGAGTGGCAACTGACCCTTAGAAGATAGAGGCAGTGAGAGATTGGGCAAGGCCTACTACAGTGAAGGAAGTCAGAAGTTTTCTTGGAATGACTGGATACTACAGGAGATTCATTCAAGGTTATGCTCAGATAGCCGTACCGCTAACTGGACTGACCAAGAAGAATGTGAACTTCAAGTGGACTGAGCAATGTGAGGCGAGCTTTCAGGAGTTGAAAGAGAAGCTGACTACTGCACCTATTTTGGCTTTGCCTAGAGTAGGTGTTGAGTATGATGTTTATAGCGATGCTTCACATCATGGGCTTGGTTGTGTCTTAATGCAAGAGGGAAGAGTAATCGCTTATGGGTCTAGGCAACTACGACCGCATGAGAAGAATTATCTGACTCATGATCTGGAGTTGGCTGCGATTATCTTTGTCCTGAAGCAATGGAGGCACTATGTGTACGGTGAGAAATTGAATATGTACACGGACCACAAAAGTTTGAAGTACATATATCAGCAGAGGGATCTGAATCTGAGGCAGCAGAGATGGTTGGAAGTGCTTGAGGACGTGCGACCTGAGATCAAGTATCATCCTGGGAAAGCTAATTTTGTTGCTGATGCACTTAGTCGCAAGAGCAGTTTAGCCAGTTTGATTACGACTCAGAAGCATCTGATTGAGGAATTGGATCGAGCAGGTATTGAAATTGTCTTGCAAGGATTGGAAGCATCTTTAGCTCAGTTGAGGCTTCAGCCTACACTGAATGGAAGGATCATTGCAAGTCAGGAGGTTGATGCTGATATTTTGGAGATGAAGGAGCAGGTTGGTGCTGGCAGGTTGCCCGGATTTCAAATCAGGGATGGAGTGCTGTTGTTCGGAGATAGGCTATGTGTTCCAAATCAGGCGGACCTGAAAGAGAGTATTCTTCAGGAGGCGCATGCTACTCTTTTGTCAGTACATCCTGGGAGTACTAAGATGTACAAAGACATCAAACAACATTTCTGGTGGTCAGGTTTGAAGCGGGATGTGGCTGAATTTGTGGCGAAGTGTGAGGTTTGTCAGCAAGTCAAAACCGAAAATCAGAGATCTGGAGGTCTATTACAGTCATTACCTATTCCGAAATGGAAGTGGCATAACATCAGTATGGATTTCATTACGGGATTGCCTAAGAGTCCTAAAGGCAATGATGCGATTTGGGTTATAGTCGATCGACTAACCAAGTCCGCTCACTTTCTGGCGATGAAACTCACGGCTTCGATGGACAAGTTGGCTCAGTTATATGTTGGCGAGATCGTCCGGCTTCATGGTGTTCCGTCAACTATTGTGTCTGATCGAGATGCGCGGTTTACTTCGCATTTCTGGAGGAGTCTTCAGACAGCTTTGGGTACCAAGATGGATTTCAGTACTGCTTTTCATCCGCAAACCGATGGGCAGACCGAGAGAGTCAACCGTATTCTTGAGGATATGCTTCGGTGTTGTATACTAGATTTTTGAGGCAGTTGGGAAAGGCATTTACCTTTGGTAGAGTTTGCCTACAACAACAGTTTTCAGACTAGCATCGGGATGGTGCCGTACTTAGCTTTGTATGGTAGGAAGTGCAGAACACCTGTTTGTTGGTTTGAAGTTGGGGAGCGTCAGTTATTTGGTCCTGAGCTTGTACAGCAAACCTCTAAGAAGATTGTTCTGATCAGGAAAAGGTTGGTAGAAGCTCAGAGCAGGCAGAAAAGCTATGCAGACAACCGGAGAAGGGACCTTGAGTTTGAGGTTGGTGACTTCGTCTTTCTGAAGGTATCACCCAGTAAAGGTGTGGTTCGATTTGGCAAAGGCGGGAAATTAGCCCCGAGGTTTATAGGCCCATACAAGATATTGAAAAGGATCGGGAAGACTGCTTACCGGCTTGAATTACCGGAAGAGTTATCTCAGGTGCACAATGTCTTTCATGTGTCTATGCTGAGAGGTTATATTCCAGATCTGAGTCATCATTTGCCTGAAGTGCCGGAAGGTTTGCAGTTGGACCTGAATTACATCGAGTCTCCTGTCGAGATTGTTGATCGTCGAGAGAAAGTCTTGAGGAATAAGACAATACCGATGGTCAAGGTAGTCTGGAGGAACCATTTGGTTGAAGAGGCTACTTGGGAGTCTGAGGAGAGGATGTTGAAGGACTATCCTGAGCTTTTTGCTTGATTTGTATCTTTGTATCTTTTTGTTCTTGTTGTGAGTGTTGTATTTTTTTTTTCCACTCTTGACTGTAGTTCCGGGGACGGAACTATTCTAAGGAGGGAGTGTTGTAATGCCCTGATTTTTTATTTATGAAAAATTATTTTATTTTGCACGTTGTGTGCAGGTGCAATATTTTTGGTTGAATTAAGTGTTATGATTATTTCCATTATGATGAGTATGGATTTTTAAATATGTGCTTTTAAATTATTTTCACAAAGCTTTCTTTCAATTAGACAAGAAGCCTTTTCTTTTAAAAGCCCAAAGTTAATTTAATTTATTATTTTATAATAATTATTTGGCAAAATTTAAAAAAACGTCACAATAGTTTGGCGCTGTTTAAAAAAACGTCACAAAACTTTGACTTTTTAAAAAAACCGCACAAAGTTTAACTCTCAACTCACGGGGTTATCCAGCCGTTAACTGGGATAATAGTTATGTGATGTTTTTTTAAAACAAATGGGAACTTTTGTGATGTTTTTTTAAACAGAATAATAGTTCTGTGTTGTTTTTTTAAACAAAACAATAGTTTTGTGATGTTTTTTTAAACATTACGTATAACCCAGTTAACGGCTGGATAATTCCATGAGTTGAGAGTTAAACTTTGTGCGGTTTTTTTAAAAAGTCAAAGTTTTGTGACGTTTTTTTAAACAGCGCCAAACTATTGTGACGTTTTTTTAAATTATGCCTAATTATTTTGGCCCATTAAATTCGAGCCCATTAGTTAATTTATTTTTTAAATATGACTTGTAATGTAGAATACAAAATTAAAATTTATTTTTGTATAAAATAAAATGTACAATTTTTGGACCTAGTTGCTTGCACGTGCACTACACGTACACGTGCAATATGCACTCCCTTTGATGGCCGGATTGCTTCTTTTGGGAGGGAAACCAAAAATTTGAGTGGAGATCATGCTTGGTGGTTACTTGGTTGTGGGTAGTTAATGTAAATCCTACTTTCATCTTAGCCCTCCATCTTATAACCAATTACTTGATCCTAGCCCTCCATTCCATCAAGATTTTAGTATAAATACCCCCTCCATGGCTAGTTATTCTTGTGCTTATTACTTCCTACAAATCTATAGTCTAAAATACTCTATCTGGTAGTGATTGTGTGAGTTAAAAGATTGAGAGTGTGTGGGATTTTTGCTTGCAACTAGAAGAGGGAGCGGCCGGCATCAAGGAAGGAGGAGCTCTCGGTTTGTTTGGGTGTGCTTGGAGGCTTGTGTGCACGTGTTCAAGGAGGAGCAATTCGTCGCAAGGACATTCGTCTAGGGATTGCTAGTTGTATTTTTTCTCTCCATACAAGGTGGGTAAATTTTCTATATTTCTAGTTAGGGATGCATGCTAGATTAAAATGAATGAATGAAGCATGAAAAATATTAATAAGAGTACACTTTTAATTGGAAAATTGACCTATGAATTGATTGGAATGTGGGTGTGCAATTGTATGTGATTTGATTAGTAAAAATCTAAGTTTGTATGGATTAATTATAACCATGGATTGTTAAAGAAAGTCTCATTATCTACATCACAAATTATATACACAAAGTTAGTAGATTGGGAATGCTACTTCATGTGATTAAATGGATCATTGTGTGATATTGAAATAAATGAATTAAGATATAGATTAGTATGTTTGGTAAAAGGTTAAAAACAGAGAATTAATGTGGAGTTTGCTAATAAAGGGATTAGTGGTATTATTTGTTAATAAATGTCGAAATGAAGGTAGTTATAATGTAGAATTCGAATTAATTGTATGAAAATATGTTTTAATTGTATGAAAAAAATTATTTTTCCATACTGATATGTAAATTAGACAAGAAATAATCAATCTGGAATTTTACAGTAATTTTTATAAGAGCAAAGTGAAATGAGGACTAGTTGAACATCGAGACGTTTTAATAACAGAGAGAATTGGTTCAAATGAGTTTTGAGTTGCGTTCTTGACATCTTGAGCGCGTAGCTCAAGTGGTCGGGACGGCTCTGATCGCTACAGTAGCCTTCGGCCTGAGGTTGCTGGTTCGAATCCTTGTGGCACCATATTTTGTTTCATGAATTTTTAAAACAAAGAATCAGTGACAGAGAGCATTAAATACTCTCTGCTCTCCTTTTATACTGCTGGCGCAAGTGGCCTAGTGGCCGGTGCCTTTGGCTGTGTTCTCTGCGTGCTGGGTTCGAATCTTGGCCTCGGCAAAGATTGCAAAACTTATTTTTTGAGTGTTTTAGTGATCCAAAAATTATGAAAAAAATATGGTTATTTTTCTAAAAATGTGTAGGACTTATGAAAAATAATTTGGGAATTATTTACATGAAATAAAACATGATTTGAGAATAAAATGTGTAAATAGAACTATGATTTTATATTTATATTTTTGTGAAATTATATCTTGCAAAAAGAATGAAGGATTAGAAAATTAATTTGGCAAAAAGAAATTATATTGTGTGATGTGATGCAAATTATTCTCATTTGAGAATAGTGTGGAAATTATTAAGTGTAAATGTTCACCTTTGATTGAATAATTAGTGATGTGGGTTTTATGTGAAAATAACATTTCATGAGTTACATGATGAATAGTTGAATTTCATGTATAGTTATGGACTATTTGAACGAATTAGAAATCATGATTGGAAAAGAGAAATACTTTTGAGTATGATAACTCAACATGGGAATTCATGAGTTGGAAATGCTCAAATTGGAAATTGTGAATTGAAAATTGAAACAAAAAGAGTAGCTAAGTCTCCCCCGGCATTTGGAAATAAATGAAATGAAAATTTAAAAGAAAGACCAAGGTTGGTCGTGTTTGGATGAATGAATAAGTCCGGTTTAGTGGAGAGGCTAACTCTAGGGCTTGATTTTTGTTTATGATTTTGATAAAAACTAAGGATTAGTACATAGTGGAGACGTGATGAAAGTAGGAGAAAAACATGAGTATGAGGGCCATTGGATTGGCGGCGTGAGAGTATTCACAGGCTGTCTTCACGATGCGTCGTGACATGACGTGGATACTGCTCCAGGGTACCGTCCTGGTGGCGACGCTTGTGGGATGTTTGGTGACTGCAAGAGGATCGTGTGCCATGAAGGAGGCTGAAATTTCCACAGGCTGTCTTTACGATGCGTCGTGACATGACGTGGGATTCCCCTCCAGATTTTGTGTACATGTGCTTGTACTTATAGATCATCTAGGATACCTACCGTAATTACAGTAGTAGATTAAGTCATAACGAGGGATTGAACCCTACAAAGATGAAGAACGATTAAGGGCTTGCCCTCGGACCTATGTAGTATGGGATGCATAGAATCCGAACAAGTGCGCATTAGTGTCATGTAACATAATTAACTGCATTAAGGACTAAGTGCACAATCACAACACGACATCAATAGGGTAGTCCCTTTAGTTTGATATGTGACAAGTTTGTGTTTGCTAAATATGAAAAATAAGTTATACTATTTCCGGCATAGAGAGGATGGTCGTGTATAATGATCGTCGGTTGAATAAACTGATGTACCCACAGTCTTATATGCAAGTAAATGGCATGATAAAGATGAAAGAGGAATAGATGCTCAAAGATTATTCAATGTTGTTGTACATTTGTTTCATTGTTGTAAAGTTTACTTCCGCTGTGCAGTGTAAATTGTAATGTATTCATGTAAACTCTGATGTAAAGTGAAAAGTTCAAATTTCCTTGTAAAATTGTACTAAATGAAGCGGAAAGATCCTGTAGAACATCTTGAATTCAGTGTATTTGGGATTCGGGGCGTTACAGAGTGGTATCAGAGCCACGCTTTCCACACTTGTACAAATTTATAAGGAACGACACCCTAGTAGTGGACATTAGAGTGTGTGTTTGAGTCTAGAGATTTAAATGTAAGTGACTTAAATTTGTGTTGCTCTATGACTTATGCTTCTTCCTCTCTATTTCTAAGATGGCTGATCACTTCGACCCTACTGGAGGCGACGACTGGCATATCATCGAGGAAGAGTACCATCCTGGACAGGCAGATTTCGAGGACGAGTACTATCCAGGGCAAGCAGATTCTGACGGAGAAGAATGGCCTGAATCCCTAGAGATCAATGTTAGGATGAACGAGAATATTGAGATCATTTAATAATTTCCAGGGTTGACAAATGAAGAACCAATCTAGAATAGTGGTAAGGAGTGTAGTCCTGCAGCGAGTGGTAAATCTAGGTTGGACCATTTCAAAAGTAAATGGTCGGCATTAGTTCAACAGATAAAAGATCCTTAGCATGGTTATACCCAGCAAAACAGGATACAACATTTAAACCCAAAAATCTTCAAGATAAAGTTTTGTTTGGGGGAACACATATATATTATCTAGAAAAATATAAATGAAAATGACAATAATCATGATGTATTTATGATCATTTTGAATATTGTACAAAAATAAATGTTTGATAAACGTGAGATAAATGTTAAGGTGGTGAAACTTTTATGTGATTATGATGTAATTTACATGATTACAATTGAAGACTGCAAATAAAATTTTCATCTATGTCCGTCATACAGAAATTGCTGACAAATAAGACAAGCATCTGAAGCAATTTCTTGCAACGTAAAGAAGAAAAAGAACTTGTGCATTACAAATGCTAACATGCTAACAGTCTACTATTCATTTCAAAATAAGCACACCAATCAATTCATACCTGAGCATACCCAGCAGTCATAGTACTCCACCAGGACACCACATCCCTCTCTGCCATCCGATCAAACACCTCCGCCTGCCACAATTGAATTCAACAAGTATAGTACAAATCCCTCTCCGCCATTTCCTCAAACACCTTCCTTGTATCCGCAGCATACATCCTCACCAAGACATTCCCCACAAAATGGTTCCCCTCAAACCCCCGCCCTTCAAGACCTGCCCACTCACCTGCCCCACCTCCTTAACGCCCAGCCCATTATCCAAGAGCAAGTATGTTATGGATAGGAGAAGGGACAGATGTTTGGAAGGAGGGGTGAGGAACTGTTGCGGGGTGTAATAGCTGCAATTGTAGACGGAGAACATATGAAGATGGCATAGGTTTATATATGTATCAGTTGAGAACTGATACATGCTATTAGTTGTAATAAAACACCGTTCATTCTGAATGGTGACTTTGGGTCGGGTCTTGTAAGTGGGCCATGTACTAGTTCAGCCTATGAGTCGTTATACGGTAATTACTATAGCACTACGTGCACATTATGTCATCTCAGTTCATATAAAGAGCGAGATGGAGTCTGTACATTCAATCATGAAATTAATCAAGAAACCCATTTAGTTCTTCCCCAATTCTCCAATCTCTCAACCCTAATTCTCCTCAATGGCCAAATCCAATGGAGCTCAGATTTTGATCCCTAACAACTTGGTATCAAAGCGGCCTTCATCAACAGCGGCGAGCAAGACGTCGGAGGCACGTCGACGATGAAGGAGGAGATCCGATCGATGACTTTGCAGCTGAAATCGGTGTCAAAGCAGCTTGATTACATCCTAGGGCAAATGAAAGAAATGAAGAGCAATCAATCATGGATTCAACAATCGATTTCACATCTTTTGTATTTCTCTCCTTTCATGTTGGGAGAATAGTCTGCTATCTTTTTTCTTTTAGTTCTGATGTTTTCCTTGAACCTAAACTATTTGCTGTATGGCCTTTTTGTTTGTGAATATAATGGCTAGACTCTGCGGATTCTATCCCTAATATAAAATTTTAAAAAAACAATCGATTTCTCAATCGACTCCTCAATCGACTCTTCAATCGCTCCTCATCCGAATCTTGTAATCGAGGTGTCAAACCCTAACTTCACTCCTTTCACTTCTAGAGTAGAGAGTGACATGGAAATTCGAAGAAGTGATAAGGTGGAGAAAGTTCAAAAGCTTAATAATCTGGAAGTGGAAGATGGAAATGACGGCAGTGAGGGTGATGATGAGTACCATTGCAATTGGTGTTGGAGTTCTTGTTCTTGTAAAAGATACCATTGCAACAAATTGTTTGATTACGATTTGTGTTTCAACTGTTTTTCTAACAATACATTTGAAGTGGGTTTAACTCCACTAGATTTCATCTTTTTAAAGGATAATGGGAGAGCTAACCAATCGATTTTGGTAGATGAAGTGAGTGTGAGTGATGTTGTTACCATTGGGAAGAACAGAGATGGAGTAGTTGGTGATAATTTGTTTAATCTTGAAGTTGAGGAAAATAGTGGTGAGAAGACCTCCAAGGTGCTTAATGAAATGCATGACCAAGAAAAGAAGGAATATAGTGGTGAGATTGAACTGAAGTTGTATCTTGGTGTCAAAAAGTTCATTTGGTTTCCTTGAGGGCTCTATGGCGATGATGACACCAATGGACACATTGACAAGATTGAAAAAACTAAGTTGTACATTGGGGGAGCTGGCCTCTTTACTTGTCTTACTGTGGCCTTATACCCAGTGTATTTTGAAGTCGTATTTCTACATAGTCAAGCTTTAGAAGGCATTATACTGTCCAAGATTTTAGATATACCAACCGAGGAAAAGGTTCTTGTCTTACTGGAAGTCCTTGGACTTTGTTTTACAGGAAGGAAAGAAGTCCATAATGCAATTATAAGTAGCATACAATATTTGGCAAACGGTAAGGAAACCTTCTTACTACTGGGCAAGCTTCAAAGTAGCCCGATCTTTCACCAGCTTTCTAAAGATATAGATAAGATAAAGTCATTCTTAAGATACCTAGATGAAGTATTGGTAAAACATGAAGAACTACTTTAGTTTGCTCATGGTATAGTCTCGAGTTTGAAACAAAATGCTGATATTATGAGAGTTGATGCTAAAGCCTCAAAATTGGACCAAGAAGTTAATGTTATGGAATCAGTGTATCCAATTGGTAATCATGACAAACTCATCGAACTGGGATCAAAGCTTGTACAGTTGGGGATCGAAGAATCGGCCTACATGGATGTTGTAATCAAGCTTGAAGTCTAAAGTAAAGCATTTGTGAAGTTATCTTCTCAGTTGAAACATTCTGAATTTGACAGAGAATATATATTGAAGAGTACAGGAAATCTCAACCATTCAATTCTATGCTTCAATATGAAAATGAGGATGTTCGGATTTTTCTTTCGTCAAAGGAGAGTTCCGGTTTGATTCGGTTGATTGGGGTAGAGTACATATCGAAGCTTGTGAAGATTGTTGGAATTACTATTGCTTCTTCAAGGGCAAAGGCGAAGGCGACGTATGTGAATTTGATGTGCAAGAATTGTAAGAGTATAAAGATTGTAGCTTGCCGACCTAGGCTTGGTGGTGCAATTGTGCCGAGATCTTCTGATCATCTTGCACAGCCTGGGGAAGAGGCATGCCCATTGGATCCTTGGATTGTGGTTCCTGATAAAAGCAAGTATGTTGTATCTCCATACTCTTACATTCCAGGAAAATCCAAAGGATGTTCCAACTGGGGAGTTACCTTGGCATATGCTTTTGTCGGTGGATCGCCACTTGGTTCAAAAAATTGTTCAAGGCACAAAGCTGATGGTTATAGGGATAAATAGTGTTTTCCAAGCTTCTGCATCGCAGAAAGGAGCAGTAGGAGTTAAACAACCATATATTAGAGTTGTAGGATTGGAACAAAACCGAGAACAAAATTCCAGTGGACCTTCCTCCATCACTCTAGATGAAGAGATGGAATTTAAAGAATTTTCTCAGCGACCTGATGCTTATGATAAGATGTAGTGCCCCAAATTTCCAATAATTAAAATTAGAAATACTTGGCACAAATTCCAGAATCGAATTCAATTGTAATCATAAACATAGAAACCAAATACAGGAAAAATTTAAAACTTTTTTTTATTATTACATCAACTCTTTTACAAAGCACAGCGGAATTTAAACACCTTGAATTACATTTTCTTTCTTTTACAACACATTCTTTTACAATTTACATAAGCCACAACATTATTTTACCACATGCATCCAAATCCTAATGCTATAGGTACCTACCAGTAAAACATGAGGCTAGAGATAACCCTAACCCCCAAAACTACACGGATCAACCATAACGGTGTGAGTGACATCAAAAGGAATACATCATAAATAAAATATGAAGGATAAAGTTTATGAAATAACAATAAATAAGGCATGAAAACATCAAGTGAAACCAGACTAAGTGTTAAGTGTAGGAAAACAGAAAACAATATGCATAATACCAAGTCAAGAAAAACACAAAGGCAATATGATGACTCTCTAATGCATACTTGTCGGATTCTATGCATCCCACTCTACATAGGTCCGGTGCAAGCCCTTATCGTACTCCACTTTATAGGGTTGAATCCCTCGTTATGCAACTAATCCTACTACTATGACTACTATGAGATTTAGATAAACTGTGAGTATTAGCCCATGCCCCGATCGATAGATAATTCCGGAGGTCTCTCTATCGATAGATAATTCCGAAGACTATTTCACTCACACTTTGGAATCTCCAAGAATACCCCACATCGCAAGCTATGGCGCCTCATCACACGAATACCCCATAAGTGTCGCCTCGACCCCAATATTTTCGGAGATCAATCCCACACCGAAGGTAATTCCGGAGACTATTTCACTCACACCTCGATAATTCCGGGGATTATCTCACACCGCAAGCCATACCGAAGTCCATAACCCATGTTTGCACCCATTTCATCATATCATCATCTAATGTCTGTCATTATCTTATTAAGTTAATTAATTAATTACAAATCTCTTAGAGTTGGTGTACCCTATCGGATTTAACTCAACTGATCAACAACAAAGGCACAACTGGCCAAACCACAAAATCTCAATTGCCGGTATCTACACACCCTTTAGAGACTCACAACTCAACCATCAACACCAAAACTTTCATTAAAACTCATACTTCTATCATCAATATTCTTATATCCAGAAAAACTTCCCAAAATCAACAAATCCGAATTCATTTACTGTACTCATAAATTTCAGAATTGGAATAAAGTATTAATCCATTAAATAACTTAGAATCATATTTTGAAGTTGTAGAATATCGCAAAACATCTATTTATTCAAAAACCATCTATATTTCACTTTCTAAAGTCATAGAAGTACATTTTAAATTCTATTATAAAAAAAATATAACTCTCTGTAAAATACTGTAATCTGTTGTAAAAACACCGTCTAAAACAATAATCCGTAATATCTAAGAAACATTTGTTCAAGAGAAACAACAAAAAACTCACAAAAAAACCCATCAGCCAACACTGACAGTCGACTGTCGAAGCCAGTTAAAAAATGGCCAGTCGACTGTCACGCGAAAATCCAAAACTCAAGAACTAACAGTTGACTGTCGAATTCAGTTCAAAAACAAAGCGATCGAGTGTCATGCAAAAATCCGAAACTCAAGAACTGACAGTCGACAGTCGACTTCAGTTCGAAAATGAAGCGGTCGACTGTCATGCGAAAAAAAAACTGAAATTCAAGAACTGACAGTCGACTGTCGACTTCAGTTCAAACGAAGCGGTCGACTGTCAATTCCAACAGGTTGCAGTTTTGAAATTCTGTGCATGTTTTACTGATACATCGATTAAACTTCATAAACTTGTAAATTTGCAAAACGAAATTCATAAGATGATCAAATACGACTTGTATAACATATAATGATTTATAAAACAAATCAAAATCTCATCAAATCCATAAAAGAATAGATTTTCACAAAATCTCTTCAAAATAAGCAAAGTAGTATATATATATGCATAGGGTAATTAAGCATCAGTTTAAACATCAAAATACATCAATTAGGAGTAGTATAATGTTTGGATTCAATATCAGCACTAAAACTAATCAGATCTCAATCAAAACTTGATAAAAATCATCAAATCAATTTCAGCAGTCTTCAAAACAGAAACATTTAGATCTTTGTATATATATTAGATTTGCCCTTGGGCATGTGCCTATGGCACGCCTTCGGAACGATACATCTTATGAAAGTCTTGTAAAGAGTAAAACAACAATTATGTTGGTCAAGTTTGAATAGTAAAACAATAATTAGTTGTAAATAAAAGTTCATGTTTCCATTAGTATATATTGAAAAATAATTATAAATGGGGGTGTAAAATCCAACTTCTTAGAACTTTGAGTATGGAAAATGGTGAGATTTAACTGTTGATGAGATATTTGCTATTTTCAATGTAACATGAGCAATAAAAAAATGCATAAAAATTTGAAAATTTACAAACCTGAAATATAAAAATATAAATTTCTGAGTAAATAGAGAGAGAATGAAAGAGAGAGATAAATAAATAAATAAAGAAGTTGTTTTGGGGATTTGGACTTTTAGGCCGGAAAATATGTTTTGTGAAGTTAGATCTGGACCATTGATTTCAACCCTATTGAAAGAGAGCCACTTGATAGCTTTCTTTGTGTTTTATTATATAGATGTGTATATATTGTCTATATATATACATTTAGAATCAGTATATAGGAGTAGCGTAGGGTTAAATTTAATCTAAGTATCGAAACCATCAAGAATCAATTTGAAAACTTCACAAAATCACAAAAAACCAATTTCAGCTGAACCTAGTCAGACCCGAAATATACCCCTCTTCACAACATTCAAAACTTGATCTCTTCGATTCAAAACCCCTCTTTAAAATTTATTGAACACATATCCAAACACTTACATCAATTTATCCGTGAATACAAGCAATTATAACATGTATGAATCAAGTTTACTTTATCAAATTATCAAACCAGAGTATACTTATACTCATTCACAGTAATGAACTAAATTTCCATTCCCCTTATGCACAACATCATACAATCTCATGGTATTTGTTCAAATCAGCAAGAACATGGAAGAAAACATTCTACTCATGATTTCTATTAGGTTCTTTATCAATCTTAAGTCATCTATATGTAGTTTTAATTATCAATAGCATAGTTTTCAAGAAAAGATTCAATCTTTAATTCATTCATCTATCAACAATTCATTATATCACCATATAATCCTCTAGCATGCTTTCTAATAAACAAATCATCACATACGACATGCATAGAATAAAAGAAAACAAACATATGTCACTCATCTTATTGAAGAATCAACCAAAATAATAAAGAGAATAAGAAAAAACCCTTCTTTCGCAAAAATCCAAGATCATTGTTTCGAAACTCCAAGAAAACCAATAATAAAATAATATTTTGTTTTTGCAGAGGAGGGGATGGCTGTAGTGGCCATTATATAGGCCGAAATCTAGGTTTTTAGGGTTTTACAAGTTATATGGAAACATCCCTTAACAAATATTCTTTTACATATATAGATTTTTCTTTAATAAAGTAGTTAAATAAGTTAAATAAATAAAAATAAAAACCAAATCCTTTTACTACTGAGTTATCTAGCCATCCAGCATAGCCCAGAGATTAAACAAATTTGGATTTGTACCCAAAATGGTAATTTTGCACAAAAATCCATCTCTTTGTAATATTTGCAAATATGTCATAAAATATTTGTAAAAATCCAGAAAATTCAGAAATAATATCTACTAATAAATATTAGATTTTCCAAATAAAATTTTTGACTTTTACTTTCTGATACGGCTAAAAATGGGGGTTAATCGGAACCTTCCAAATCAGGCGCGAATCTTGAATCCCAGGGGTAAAACGGTGATTTCATCCACAAATAGGGTCTGAGATGGGTACTGGGTCTCTACGGTGAAGACCCAATAACCCACAAACGGACCCGCTTCAATCGGGCGCGGGTTTCAACCAGCAATAAAGCCCGATCAGAGGGATAGAATTAGGGCCCCTGATTAGATCCTAATCAACGGCCCTGATTCATGTCTATCCCTCCACTGGGAATTAGGGATTATATTCCTAATCTGTTTACAAGGAGAATATTCCTTATCAGATCACGGGGATTACATTCCTAATCCGTTCCCTAAGACGTCTATAAATACCCCCCATCCATCTCCATTAAGAGGTAATCAATCTTTCACTAGTTTTTGCGCTCTTTCATAGTCTTCCAGATTACTGACTTGAGAGTCGGAGGGTGCGTCGCCGGGAACAACCCCGGTGTCTCGCACTTTTTGCAGGTGCACGGCGGGGACGACGATCAAAGCCCGACGGAACAGGTACATAGGTTTACTATTCAGTTTCCCTAAGAATCCACAAATACTATCTGTTTGCCCCCACACCAAAATTAGCGGCAACAGATTGGCACCCTCTGTGGGAAACTAACGAATAGAGACCTCTCCTCTTCCTAGTGAACAGGTCTTCTCCAGCCATGCCGCCTCGCAAAGTCAGGTCAAGGGGTTCCAACCGAGGACCCAACCCTGATCAGCAGCAAGAAGTCCCCAACAATCCTGCTCAACAACAAGGGCAGCTTCCCCCTACGGCAGAAGTCCCGCTCCAACAAGACCTTCCTCCTCCTAATCAAACACCCCCGAAGGGTCCTAACCCTCAAAAACAGCCTCTTCACCAGGAGCACGTCTCCATCCACAATGCCTCTACAGACTCCATGGCTTCCCATCACCCCCGAGCCTCTGGTCGCCACAATACCGCCCTCAACCGCCAGAAAGATGACGACCTCCGCCGCCACCTGGATGAAAAGCGGGCCCGAGAGGGAGCCTCCCGCCAACACCATCTGGGCGAGCGGTCTCCTCGCCACCGGTACCACAAGTCCCCCATCCGCAGGGGGAGGAAAAAGTCCTCCGAGCATTACCGAAGAAGACACTCCCCAGCGGGTCGGCAACAGCCCAGGAACAATGAGGCACCAATCACCCGTGCCGAGTTCCAGCAGTTCCAAGCGACCGTCTTACAGGCTCTCAACCTCCGTCAAAACCCTAATGAGCCGAAGGCCCCGTCCCCTCCTCCGGTCCGAAGCCCTCGCCGACGGTCCCCCTCTCCTCGTCCTGCTCCTAGCAACTCCCGGCGTACCCCAAGTCCTCGTCGCTCCCGAAGTTACCATCGCCGTAGCCCCCGCTCTCCCTCATACGAAGACGAGTCTAGGGGCTCGGCTGATTACCGTCGGAGAGACGACACCATGTACCGTCGTCTTCATGAAGTAGAGAGGCGCCTGGGCCAGATAGGCCGAGAAGAGGAGCTTAGGGGGAGGACCCTACGTCCTAGCCGACCCCCTTTCTCCCGAACCATAGTGGATGCGCCAGTCCCGTTTGGCTTCAAACCTCCCCAATTTGAAACTTACATCGGGGAGACCGACCCAGTTGACCACATCGAGAGCTTTAAGACCTTGATGCTTCTCCACCAGGCTTCCGATGCCCTTCTCTGCAAAACCTTCCCCGCAACTCTCAAGGGCCCAGCTCGAGAATGGTACTCTCGCCTTGCCCCCTCCTCAATATTCTCATTCGAGCAGTTCGAAACCCTCTTCGTCACACATTTCGTAAGCAGCCGTAGGGCTGAGAAAACCAGCATCTCCCTATTGTACCTCCACCAAAAGAAGGGGGAGAAACTGAGAGACTATGTGAAGAGGTTCACAGCTGAAGCCAGGTTTATAGCATCCCTCGACCAGTCGGTCGCTACGGCAGCATTTCAATCTAATGTCCTCAATTCCAACCTCCGCTCCTCCCTCGCCAAGAAGCCTCCGTAGAACTTTTCCGACCTCCTCCTTCGCAGTGAAAAGTATATCCGGGCCAAAGAGGCCGAGCAGCGACCAAACTGGGAGGGGTCTTCCTCTGGGTTTAAGAGAAAGGGAACAGAAGAGGAAGGAGCCAAGAAGCTCCAAAAGGACAATGCCGGCCAGCGCCGAACTCCCCCCAGGTTCGAGAAGTTCACTCCCCTCACCACTAACGTCGCAACTATTCTGATGGAAGTTGAGAAAGAAGGGGTCTTACCCCCTGCTCCCAGGATGAACACCCCCGCCAAGAGAAGAGATAAAGAAAAATGGTGCGGTTATCACCGGGACCATGGGCATGACACCAACGATTGTCGTGCCCTGAAAAACGAGATCGAAGCCCTTATCCAGAGAGGGCAGCTGACCAGGTTTGTAAGAAAGGACCGAGCCGAACTCCCTCCCCCGCCTTGGGGGGCTAACAAGCGTCCGGAACGAGAAGAGACGCCCGACTTTGAAGAAGAACGAGTCCTCCACCTCATCCACGGGGGCCCAATAGGGGGCTCCTCCAACTCCTCTCGAAAGGCATTCATAAGGGAAGTCAATTCGGTCCGAACCACCCCTCCTCCCAAAGGCCTCAGAGTGCCCGTCACCTTCTCTGACGAAGATCTTGAGGGTGTCCGCACCCCTCATTATGACGCACTCGTCATCAGTCTTCACATGGCCAACTTCAAAGTGGAGAGGATCCTAGTAGACAACGGCAGCTCCGTCAACATCCTCTTCCTCAACGCTTTTAAAGGCCTGAAGCTCTTGCGGGACAGACTCAAGCCCGCTGGATATACACTCCACGGGTTCACGGGAGTGCCAGTGACTATTGAAGGGGTGATTACCCTCGACGTAACTGCTAGCAAAACTCCTACTACCCGAACGGAGTCGATGTACTTCATGGTCGTGGACGTCCCAGCAGCCTACATGTCATTTTGGGTCGGCCCGGTCTGGCCGCCCTTGAAGCCGTCCCTTCTGCCTATCATCTTAAAATGAAATTCCCCACCCGGGCCGGAGTGGGAGAAGTAAGGGGCAATCAGGAGCAGGCCCGCAAGTGCTATATGACCTCTACCCTCGGACCCGTCCTCTCCTTAGAAACACTGGAACTCCCCCAAGATGCTGCTCGGCCGACTTCCGAGCCGGTGGACGAATTGGATGAAGTACTCTTCTCTGAGTAGGAGCCGACCCACAAGTTCTTTGTTAGCAAGACCCTCCCATCCGCCCTATACTCAGATATTGTGAAATGCATCCGAAGCAATCAAGACCTCTTCGCGTGGTCGGCCGCAAACATGCCCGGTATCTCCGAAGAACTCTTGGTCCACCGCCTGAGCGTTGATCCAGGGTCCAAACCGGTTCAGCAAAAGAGGCGCAAGTTCGCCCCCGAGCGTCAGCTCGCTATAAAAGAGGAGGTAGACAAGCTGTTGAAGGCCCGATTCATATAGGAGGTAAACTACCCTGAGTGGTTGTCAAACGTAGTAATGGTGAAGAAGTCCAACGGGACTTGGAGAATTTGTATTGATTTCACCGACCTTAACAAAGCCTGCCCCAAAGATCCCTTCCCTCTGCCGAGCATCGACACTCTGATTGACGCAACCTCGGGACATGAGCTCCTCAGCTTCATGGATGCTTTCTTGGGTTACAATCAGATAAGAATGTTCCCCCCGGATATCCCGAAGACATCTTTTGTGACCGACCAAGGCCTTTATTGCTACAAAGTCATGCCATTTGGCCTAAAGAATGCAGGGGCGACATACCAACGCCTCGTCAATAAGGTTTTCCAGGCCCAGATCGGCCGGAACATGGAGGTGTACGTCGATGACATGCTTGTGAAAAGCGTCCGAGGTGTTGATCATGTGGCCGACCTCCAAGAAGCATTTGATGTTTTGAGAAAGCACAATATGAGACTCAACCCGAACAAGTGTGCGTTCGGCGTCTCATCAGGGAAGTTCCTCGGCTTCATGGTTAGCGAACGAGGAATAGAAGCAAACCCGGAGAAGATCAAGGCCATATTGGACATGGCCCCTCCTAGAAATGTTAAAGAAGTTCAGAGATTAACTGGTCGCCTAGCCGCCATAGGGCGCTTTCTGTCAAAGTCTGGGGAAAAATGCCTCCCCTTCTTCAAAGCCCTCAGGGGGGCTAAAGGATTCGAATGGGGTCAGCAGCAACAGGAGTCCTTCGACCAGCTCAAGGCCTACCTCGTCAATCCCCCTCTCCTCAGCAAGCCGATCCCTGGTGAGCCCCTATACCTCTACCTAGCAGCCTCCGAGCAGACCCTAAGTGTGGTCCTAGTGAGGGAAGAAGATCGGGCCCAGAAGCCCATCTACTATGTCAGCAAAGTGCTTCAGGACGCTGAGCTAAGATACCCGAAGATTGAAAAGATGGCTTATGCCCTGGTGATGGCCGCGAGGAAGCTTCGCCCGTACTTCCAGTCCCATTCGGTGGTCGTTCTTACCGACCAGCCACTGAAACAGGTTCTTTACAAGCCCGAGACTTCGGGATGCCTTATGAAATGGTCGATCGAACTGAGCCAACATGACATATCATATCAGCCTCGGACCGCGATCAAGGCTCAGGCGCTGGGCGAATTCATAGTTGAAAGTACCATCCCTGAGCCCAGCCACACAGTGAAGGGACCACCGGTCTGGTCGATTTATGTTGACGGATCCTCTTGCAATGAGGGAAGAGGGGCAGGAGTCATTCTGGCAGGCCCAGATGACTTCATCCTCCAATACTCCCTCCGTATAAATTTCAAAGCCTCGAACAATGAGGCCGAATACGAGGCGCTAATAGCCGGTCTTCAAATGGCCCGAAATGCAGGGGCACAGCGGCTACAGATCTTCAGCGACTCTCAGTTGGTCGTCAATCAGGTCCTCGGCGAGTATGAAGCCCGCAATGATAGAATGGTTAAATACTTGGCCAAAGTAAAGAGCCTCATGGCGCTATTTGAAGAGGCCCTCATCCAAAGGATCCCCCGAGAAGAAAATGCCCAGGCTGACGCCCTATCCAAATTAGCCTCCTCTTCCCTTCAAGGTCTGGAGCAGACCGTATTGATAGAAGTCCTCCTGAAGTCGAGCATAGAGGACGAAACACCTGACTCCGTTGAAACATTGCCCGTCCTCCTCGAAGACAACTGGATGAAACCCCTCGTCGAGTTCTTAAAGGACGGACTCCTCCCCAAAGATCCGAGGGAAGCAAGAAGAATCAGGACCCGAGCCGAGCGTTATACATTAATCGAAGGTATCCTATATAAATGCTCCTTCACCCAGGTGGACGGTCGCCCTTACCTGAGGTGTCTCTCCCCCGGGCAAGCCGACTACGCCCTGCAAGAGCTCCATGAGGGCATCGGCGGGGCCCATTCTGGGTCCAGGGCTCTAGCGCGCAAAGTGTTAAACTACGGGTATTACTGGCCCACTCTCCTACGGGACGCCGAACGACACGTTCAGCAATGCAGCTCCTGTCAAAAGTATTCCGACATTCGACGCCTTCCACAAGCACCGCTCACCTCCCTATCAAGTCCGATCCCCTTCGCTATGTGGGGGATGGATTTACTAGGGCCGTTTCCACCAGCTCCCGGACAGCTAAAGTTCCTAGTCGTGGCAGTTGACTATTTCTCGAAATGGATAGAGGCCGAGCCCCTGGCTACAATCACCGAGCATAGGGTCGTTCAATTCTTCTGGAAAAATGTGATTTGCCGATTCGGCGTTCCCCGGGTCATAGTCACAGATAATGGAACACAGTTCACTGGGGCCGCCTTCCGAGCCTTATGTGAGGACCTCGCCATACAACACCGATTCTCCTCCATCTCCCATCCTCAGTCGAATGGCCAGGCTGAGAATGCCAACCGACAGATCCTTTCGGGCATCAAGAAGAGGTTAGACAAGTGTTCCAAAGGACTGTGGGTCGATCAGCTGCCAAACGTGCTCTGGAATCACCGCACCACCAAGCGGGCCCCAACAGACGAGAGCCCATTTAATCTCACCTATTGGGCCGAGGCCATCATCCCCCTAGAAGTCGGGATACCCTCTCCTCCTCTGATAGCTTACGAAGAAGATCAGAACGCTAGAGAACTTAGAGCAAGCCTAGATCTGATAGATGAAATCCGAGAGAGAGCTGCCATACGCCAGCAAGCTTACCGAAGGAGGATCGAGCTAGCATACAACAAAAGGGTCTGTCCGACGGACCTCAAAGAAGGGGACCTGGTCCTTCGAAAATTGGCCATCTCGTTCCCTGGTCAGAAAAGCAAATTGCCCCCGAACTGGGAGGGACCTTACAGGATCTCAAAAGTAATCCGCCCCGGCACATTCCGACTAGAAGATATCGAAGGCAGGGAGATTCCCAGGGCTTGGAATGCCGATCATCTCTTAAAATACCAAGAGAAAGCGGCAACGCCTCTCTAAGTAGTCCGGGATGTCGAGCCATTCTTTTCCTGTCACTTGTAGTAGTTTTCTTTTTTCATTGTAATAACGGCTAGCAACTTTAGAAGCAGCCGATCATTGGATATTAATAAATAAAGTTTTTCATATTTTCGCTGCAATTACATCTCTCTGCTTTTAGCTCTTTAATCTAACAATGGTTCCGGAGTCCAACACTTGGCTCGATTCTACTTTGCAAGTTCGCTCCTAAGCGAGCTAGAAGTAGCTCACCATTCGGAATTGCTCCCACAGCCGTTGAATGGTTCGGAGTCCAACATTTGGTTCGATTCTACTCCACAAGTTCGCTCCTAAGCGAGCTAGGGGTAGTTTGCCATTCGGAAATGCTCCCACAACCCTAAAACTAATCTAACAATGGTTTCGGAGTCCAACACTTGGCTCGATTCTACTTCGCAAGTTCGCTCCTAAGCGAGCTAGAAGTAGCTCGCCATTCGAAATTGCTCCCACAGCCGTTGAATGGTTCGGAGTCCAACACTTGGTTCGATTCTACTTCGCAAGTTCGCTCCTAAGCGAGCTAGGGATAGTTCGCCATTTGGAAATGCTCCCACAACCCTAAAACTAATCTAACAATGGTTCCGGAGTCCAACACTTGGCTCGATTCTACTTCGCAAGTTCGCTCCTAAGCGAGCTAGAAGTAGCTCGCCATTCGGAATTGCTCCCACAGCCGTTGAATGGTTCGGAGTCCAACACTTGGTTCAATTCTACTTCGTAAGTTCGCTCCTAAGCGAGCTAGGGGTAGTTCGCCATTCGGAAATGCTCCCACAACCCTAAAACTAATCTAACGATGGTTCGGAGTCCAACACTTGGCTCGATTCTACTTCGCAAGTTCGCTCCTAAGCGAGCTAGAAGTAGCTCGCCATTCGGAATTGCTCCCACAGCTGTTGAATGGTTCGGAGTCCAACACTTGGTTCGATTCTACTTCGCAAGTTCGCTCCTAAGAGAGCTAGGGGTAGTGCGCCATTCGGAAATGCTCCCACAACCCTAAAACTAATCTAACAATGGTTCCGGAGTCCAACACTTGGCTCGATTCTACTTCGCAAGTTCGCTCCTAAGCGAGCTAGAAGTAGCTCGCCATTCGGAATTGCTCCCACAGCCGTTGAATGGTTCGGAGTCCAACACTTGGTTCGATTCTACTTCGCAAGTTCGCTCCTAAGCGAGCTAGGGGTAGTTCGCCATTCGGAAATGCTCCCACAACCCTAAAACTAATCTAACGATGGTTCGGAGTCCAACACTTGGCTCAATTCTACTTCGCAAGTTCGCTCCTAAGCGAGCTAGGGGTAGTTCGCCATTCGGAAATGCTCCCACAACCCTAAAACTAATCTAACGATGGTTCGGAGTCCAACACTTGGTTCGACTCTACTTCGCAAGTTCGCTTCTAAGCGAGCTAGGGGTAGTTCGCCATTCGGAAATGCTCCCACAACCCTTAAACTAACCTAACGATGGTTCGGAGCCCGTCTCCTGGATCGATCATACTTCACATGATCGCTCCCAAGCGGGCTAGGGGTAGTTCGCCGTTCAGAATCACGGTCATAGCTGCCGAACTATTCCAGCAACGATCCGAGGCCCAGCACTTGCGCTTTGACGCAGTTTGAGAGGCAGCCGCCGAACTCGCCTCACAAGACGGCATGATTGGGCAGTATAGACAAGGCTCGGCACCACTGGCCGAACATTCTCCTGGCCGATCGGCATACAAGTATGCGGCTGGCTTAGAAGCCTCGGCACAGCAGACAACAGTCGCGAAAGTAAAAAATACACAAGTTCGGCAACAACACTTTTATTGATGAAACAGATGCGGTACAAAGACAGACACAACAGGATTACAACTCGTCAAAGAAAAAGTTACAATGCCGACTTATTACACTTAGCAAAAAAGAAAAAGGGAGAGAAATACACAAAAGCTCGCGGAGTCGACGACTTTAGCGCTTTTTTGGAGCCGGAGCATTCCGCTTCAAAGACACTCGAGAGTGACGACGCTTGTCTCCGGAGCGCGACCCCAAGCCGGCGAATTGAGACGTATCCTCGGCACCACTTCTAGTAGCTACTCCGACGGATGCTCCGCTCGACGAAATTGCCACCGAGCTCTGCGCGTCCCCCGGACTAGGTTGGCCGATCCGCTGACAGGTCGCCATCTCGTAGAAGGTAATGCCCCGCTCACTCTCTGCGCGAGTGCACGACGTGCTTCGAACGTTGATCGGTCCTGAATGCGGCTTAAGACGGGCCACTTCTGCCTCCAACTCTGAGATCCGATCCCGCAACGAGTCGTCTTTGACATTGACTTCGAAACGTGGGGGTATCGCGGAGTCCGGAACTCCTGATCGGCTGGCAATAAGGCGCCGAAGGTGGGTGACCTCGATGCTTTTGTCCACCGTCGCTCTCTTCAGCGCTTCGACTTCGGCAGTCAACTGTACCCGTTCGGTCGTCAACTTGGCCACTTCGGCCGTCAGCCCCTCGCCCTCGCTCCGAAGCTTCGTCTCTACGGACTGCAGATGCTGTATCTCGGAAAGCAAGTCATCCCTCTCCGCTGTTATTTTGGACAAATTATGACGGATGCACAGAATCCGAATCTCATTACTGAAAGCAGTTGGCGAATATTCACCTTCAACCGCGGGGGTAAGCTCTTCGATCTTGCTTTCCAAACGGCGAATCTCGATATCTCGCCGGCCGAGGACGAGCTGGAGATGGTTCCTCTCGCTTTCAGCTCGGCGCAATCCGAGCTCGACTTCGTAGAGCCGCTCTCGGCACCTCGCCAGACACAGCCTCGTCGCCCCTAGGCCAGCCTCGGCTCGAGCTTCCTCATCCAAACGCGCGAGCTCGGCATCTTGGGCAACCACCATAAGCTGCAAAAAGGTCGAAGTAATCAGCAAAAAGGTCGAACACCGCCGGAGCACAACACTTGGAAAATTTTTTCTAAAAACAAGGAACTCTCGAAACAAGAAGAGAACGCTGAGCGGAAAAAGGGGCGAAAGACAAAGATCCGAACACCAACACTTTCAAAAATTTTCTTTTCATTCATTTCGAAAAGTAGCGGTGGCCAGTCCGCTATTAGGCGTTACAATGAGTGAAAAGAAACATAACGAAAAACAAAACAAAAAAAAAGAGCGAGGAGCGGAGTCAAGGCTCGACCTCTTTCCCCGAGCGACGAGGTGGGGTGGGGGTTGACTTCGCCGAAGGAGACGCCACCGACAGCGGAGTGACCGCAGCACTAGGGGCCTCGCCAGTGACCCCGGCCCCGGCATCAACTTCGTCGTCCCCTTCATCCTCCTCCCCCTCGGATTCGGGGTCGAAACCCTCGACGTGGCCGGGGAACAGCCTCCACCCCGAAATGTCCACGTCGGGGTACTCCTTCGACACCCGTTCGAGGGCGGCGGCGAAGGCCTTCGCCATGTTCTGGGCGAGGAACCCCTGCGCCTTCTCAAGGGTTGCGTCCTCCGCCGCCTTCACAGCCGCAGCATTGGCGGCCTCGACCTCGGCCAGCTGCTTAGCCGACCCCTCCTTCTGGCGAAGGAGCTCGCCCTCCAACCTCATCACTTCGGCCTCGAGGTGCTGGATCCTCGCCGATCTGCCCTCATGCTCGACACGGAGCTTGTCGAGCTCGTTCGACATCCGAGCTTTTTCGTTCCGAGCTTGGTCGGACTCTTGCTTCAGCTCCTTCTCCAGAGCTGTCAGCCTCTCGGTGAGGTGGCCGAAGTGGACGATGATCTGCAGCAAAGAAGGACTAAAAGAGTTAGAAAAATTTTTCTTTGCGATCCAAGAAGTGCAACAAACAAAGGAAACTCGGAGCTTACCGACACCGCCGAACGAGCGATCTCGATCACGTCGTCGCCCTCTCTCCCCGCCTCCATGGCGGCTCGGTCCTTTGGGGTGGCGAGGTGCTTGACGGCCTGCATGCTCGCCAGCGAGTTCCCGAGGAACCCATCATGCCTCCGGACTTGCCAGTCCGGGATGTGAATCTGCTTGTGCTCCTCTGTCAGGAGCTCCTCGCCTGCCACAGTCAGCGGCGGCGTCGGCATGGCGAGGGCGGCAGCAATGGGGAACTTGCCCACAGATGCTGGGGCCGGAGTCCCCGCCACAGTGACGGCCGGACTGTCGAGGACCTCCACCTCCTCGACAGAGGCCCCAATCCTCGGTGCCTTCGAGGTCGAGGGCAGCTTCGATGCGACCCTCTTGCGCTTCTTCGGCGCCTTGCTGGCGAGCCCTGCCCTGAGCGCCAATACTGCATCGTAGTCCATGGATTCTGCATCAAAAGCAAAAATTGGTTAGCACATAAAAAACAACAAGGAAGAAGGTACGGAAAAAAAAAAGAACTTGACGAGAGCCGCGTACTAGGGTCTACGCGGCAGAGCCCTCCCTTGTAGAGGACGTCCTCCGTCAGCTCCCTCCAATCATACTTCGGCCGATCAAGGAGAATCCGGACCGCCTCTTCTTCTTCCACTGAGAGCTTCGGCATCGCCTTCGCCCTCTTCGGCACCCCTTCTACCCAGTCAGAAGGGATCGGCCATGCCTCTCGACTCCGCACAACCAACCACTTCTCTCGCCAGTTCTTAATGGAGTCGGGGCATATGACAAGCCTGCCGCCGTGCCTCGGAGTCAAGTAATACCGGTACTCCGACTTATTCCCTTGGTGGAGCCGGTATAACATCCGAAGCACGTTCAGCTGCGGCTCGATCCCTGCGGCCTGGCAGTGGAGAACGAAATCGTTTATCACTCGCCACGCGTTCGCCATGAGTTGGATGGGGCTGACCCCGAACCAACTCACCACGGTAACGGCGAACGCGTGGAGAGGTAGCCGAGCACCGGCGATAAAGGCGTCGACCGGCCAGCAACACATCGTCACTGGCAGCAGCGAGTTGGCCCTAACTCCGGGGCCCGGCAGCATAATTTCGTACTCCTCCGGGATGAAAAAAGAATCCCGGATCACTGCCAGATCCTCCTCGCGCAGGATCGATGCCGCATCGTCCGCCTCCGTCGTCTCCCTCGCGGCATTCTCCTCGAAGGAACTCCCCCTCCCATGAACAATTCGCTCGGCCTCATCCTCTGGGAGCTGCCTAACTCTGTGGAGCCCCGTCAACGGCCCTGGCAGTTGTCCGAACTCCCCCATTCTCTTCGGATCCACAACGATCGAATCCTTGCCGAACACCTTCTTGCCTTTGGTCGGGGTCGGAGTCGAATCCTCGACGTCTTCAAGGGAGGGCTCGGACCAAGAGATTTCTTTGGAGACAGAAGCTACAGACATAATTGATGATAAATTACCTTAAGAGGGATAGCCGCCGGAAAACTTCGCCTGAACCAAACGCCGACACCGGAAAAATTTGCCTGAGCACAAGAAACCGTCTGAGCAAAAGAGAGGAGAAATGAGAAATGAGAGAGGGGGTGAGGGTTTATAGAGAGGGGCGCTCCAAACGAGGTTAATGAGCTCATACGACCGGCCCATTCAAACGAAACGACGGAGCGACCCCAATCGTCGCCTCGCTAACCGCGCCAAATCATGAGTCGAATTTAATGCGCGCCCCATCTGACAGAAGCCCAGAGGTCACTGCAATTAATAAACGTCCCATCTGTCAGAGCTGTCAGAAGCTGTCAGAAGTTCAGAAGGCGCACAGTAGATACAAACTCCTAAGTTTAGAAGCTCGGCACCAGCTGCCAAGCGTTCGTGTCACCGACCTCGTTACGGGGAAAAAATCAAGTTCGGCACCCAACGCCGAGCGTTCGTGACACCGACCTCGTTACGGGGAAAAAATCAAGTTCGGCACCCAACGCCGAGCGTTCGTGACACCGACCTCGTTACGGGGAAAAAATCAAGTTCGGCACCCAACGCCGAGCGTTCGTGACACCGACCTCGTTACGGGGAAAAAATCAAGTTCGGCACCCAACGCCGAGCGTTCGTGACACCGACCTCGTTACGGAAAAAAATCAAGTTCGGCACCCAACGCCGAGCGTTCGTGACACCGACCTCGTTACGGGGAAAAAATCAAGTTCGGCACCCAACGCCGAGCGTTCGTGACACCGACCTCGTTACGGGGAAAAAATCAAGTTCGGCACCCAACGCCGAGCGTT
Source organism: Hemerocallis citrina (assembly GCA_017893485.1). Classification (NCBI taxonomy): domain Eukaryota; kingdom Viridiplantae; phylum Streptophyta; class Magnoliopsida; order Asparagales; family Asphodelaceae; genus Hemerocallis; species Hemerocallis citrina. The sequence continues at coordinate 197,959,505 of CM030365.1, forward strand.
CGTGACACCGACCTCGTTACGGGGAAAAAATCAAGTTCGGCACCCAACGCCGAGCATTCGTGACACCGACCTCGTTACGGGGAAAAAAATCAAGTTCGGCACCCAATGCCGAGCGTTCTTGGCACCGACCTCCTTACGGGGAAGAATTGGACCTCGCGCTATGCCGGACTCCCTCCTAGTACTCGCGGCTACGCCGAACTCGTTTTCCTCTTCGAAAAAACGCGCCGAACTGCGTACGGACCTCGGCCCCCTAGCCAGCGAGCCCTAGAAGGAGTCGGAGGCGTGGTACAAATGTAAAAACCCCTCAACGAAGGATAACGGCCAAGCCATCGCGCCGAAAAGCAAATAAAAAATTCGAAAAGATAAGGAAGAATTCCTGGGGAGCAATTATAAAGTGGGGGAGTACCTTCTTACCCCCAAACAAACAATTGTTGCCCAAAAATAATCTTCCAAAACCCCAGGACGACGAACCGACACTTTCTTAAGTCCGAAGGATATTTCTGTGAGAACACCACATGATCATAAGAGCCCAGGAGCGACTCAGAGTTTAATCCCCTTGAAAAGTCACCAAACTACCTCCTTCAAGATTCAAAACCTTCCAGTTAGGCTCCGATACAACTCCGTTAGCCACCAAAACGGTTAAACTACTCCTCAAAAGCCGATCAAGCTCAGCCTTTAGGAGTGGGGGGCTCGTGATATGGCTAAAAATGGGGGTTAATCGGAACCTTCCAAATCAGGCGCGAATCTTGAATCCCAGGGGTAAAACGGTGATTTCATCCACAAATAGGGTCTGAGATGGGCACTGGGTCTCTACGGTAAAGACCCAATAACCCACAAACGGACCCGCTTCAATCGGGTGCGGGTTTCAACCAGCAATAAAGCCCGATCAGAGGGATAGAATTAGGGCCCCTGATTAGATCCTAATCAACGGCCCTGATTCATGTCTATCCCTCCACTGGGAATTAGGGATTATATTCCTAATCTGTTTACAAGGAGAATATTCCTTATCAGATCACGGGGATTACATTCCTAATCCGTTCCCTAAGACGCCTATAAATACCCCCCATCCATCTCCATTAAGAGGTAATCAATCTTTCACCAGTTTTTGCGCTCTTTCATAGTCTTCCAGATTACTGACTTGAGCGTCGGAGGGTGCGTCGCCGGGAACAACCCCGGTGTCTCGCACTTTTTGCAGGTGCACGGCGGGGACGACGATCAAAGCCCGACGGAACAGGTACACAGGTTTACTATTCAGTTTCCCTAAGAATCCACAAATACTATCTGTTTGCCCCCACACCAAAATTAGCGGCAACACTTTCCAAGAAAAATATTTGCACAAGATCCAACCTAAATTTAATATTTGCAAAAATACCATATTTGTTTAAATCTTTACCAAATCAAATCTAAATAAAATTTAAATATATTTTATTTTCAATGATGACTATGTCCAGCCCAAAAATCAGTAAAAATGAATTTTCATTATTTGTTTGAGATCCAATTGGCTTTTTACATAAAAGCCCTCCCTTTCAAAGTATTTATAAAAATAGTATCTTTATTCAGAAAAATCCTAAAATTTAGGATATACTCCATAATAAGTAGGATAATTTATTCATAAATTTAAAATTGGAGATTTGCACCAAAAAAATATTTGCACGTGCAAACGACAAATTCATAAAATAGTCAAATTAATTCAAATAAAATCTGAAAATTAAAATATCATAAATAAATGAGGAAAATCAATCATTAATCATAAAATTTTAAGAATTCTAAATTCTAACTTTGCACGTGTGTTGCGCGTGCAAAATTGCAATTTCAAGAAAATAGTCAAAATAGTCAACTTTACCAATTTAATACTATTTAATAATGTAAAATAAATCATTTTATTTTGAGGGATGTTACATAAGATATGTTCCATGATTGGTCAGTAAATATATGACCATGATGATGTCCAAAAAGCCATAGCATGTTTGTTATTTCGAGGATCAAAAAAGAGATTACCAGATGGTGTGCGATTAAGAGGATATATCCATGTTTTGTTACTTGATGATCCATCAACTGCCAAATCACAGTTCCTCAAGTTTGTGGAAAAGATACCTCCCACTACTGTCTATACTTCCGGAAAAGGTTCATTTGCTACATGTATCACAGCTTCTGTTATTCGTGACAACAGTTTACGCGAATTTTTCTGGGAGGGCTGGTTTTAGCTAAACGCAGAGTCGTCTGTATTGATGAAGTTGATAAAATGAGGCATGAGAACAAAGTTATCATTCATGAAGCAATGGAGCAGCAGACTATATCTATTGGTACAACAGGAATCACTATAATAATCAATTCAAGAACATCTGTGCTTGCAGCTGCTAACCTTCCATCTGGACACTATGATGATCTTAAGACTGCACATGAATATTGATTTGCATACCAAAATTCTGTCTAGATTTGATCTGATCTTCATTGTGAAAGATGTTCGAATGTATGTTCAAGAATGTTATGCCTGAATTTGTGCTTGAGTCTACAAGAAAGGGGTAGGAGCTGGTGTCAAGTTATTGATCAAATGGATTTCTCAACCTGTTTCTGCAACCACTTGGGAGGATGCAGATGATATTCGGTGCAGTTTCCCTGATTTTGATCTTGGGACAAGCTCAAACTAAGTGGGGAGGAGTTGTTACGGGATGTAATAGCTGCAATTGTAGATGGAGAACATATGAAGACGACATAGGTCTTTATATGTATCAACTGAGAACTAATACATGCTATTAGTGTAAAAGAACACTGTTCAATCTGAATGGTGACTTCGGGTCGGGTCTTGTAAGCAGGACAGGTACTAGTTCAGTCTATATGAGTCATTGGACGGTTATTACTGTAGCACTACGTGCACATTATGTAATCTCAGCTCATATAAAGAGCGGGATGGAGTTTGTACATTCAATCAAGAAATTAATCAAGAAACCCATTTAGTTCTTCCCCAATTCTCCAATCTCTCAACCCTAATTTTCTTCAATGGCCAAATCCAATGGAGCTCAGATTTTGATCCATAACAAGAACTAGAGCATGGGTTTGTTTGAATTGAGAGGAGAGAGAGGAGAGGGTGGTTGGTGGTTGGTGGTTGGTGGTGGGTTTGGGGAGCATGGTGGAAAAGAATTATGAATGTGAGGGAGGAGTGAACCTTTTCCGAAGCACAAGATGCAGCCCAAACAAAGAGAAGAAGCAATACAAGAACCGAAGAATTAAAATTACAATTCATAAAAATAGAAAAAGCAAATTATAGAACTGGCTATACTCCGACCAAGTACAAGTAGCAAAAGGACACAAGCTAGTAGCAACACTGAAGCAAAGCCGCAGCCAGAAAAACACCCAACTTGGTCAAGAACACGCTGCTGCCAAAACAGATCTCTCCACAAAACCAAATTGAGACTGACTATGACAATGTAGATAGTCCCAAGAGAATAAAGGAAGACAACGCAGAACAGCACAGCCAAATCCAGGCACATAATGGGATAAACATTACAAAATGCAGTTAAGAAATACAAAGAACAACCAAAAACATCATGTTATTAGTACGGCCAACAGTCATCAGTCGCTTACCACAATACATACAAAAGAGTCAAAAAGCGACTGTCAATACCCTATAAAAATGAGTAAACATCAAAAACATAGCCACGTGATAGCATCACTAGCAAAACTAAAGGCCGAACAAAGTTCCTTACAATTGGTTCATACCCAATCAGTAGTTCCTCTCATTCACAAATTTTAAAGCTTACTCTTCGATACCTCTCCCTCCTGTCTCCACCTCCAAGTTAATCCTTTGTTTATTTTTTGTCATCGCAGTATCTGTCCACAAAAAAACAATCTTTTAATTATTTCTTGAATAGGGAAGTACTTACTGACAATTAAAGTTGTATGGAAACAAAGTATATGGATACTGAATATGTGAATACAAAAAGAATAAAAAAACTAACAATTTTACATATTTGAACTTCAAATAATAAGATTATATCAACAATCAAGAACATGACATTATGTGAATTTTTACAAAAAATAAAACACCTAACTTATTTTTAGCTAGCAGCCACATATACAAAACAACTATTAAGATAATTATGTTAAGAAAATACCACTCCCCAGTAATATGCATTATTGTAAACTTTGATTTTTCTCTAATATCTTAACAACCTCAACTCAAAGTTAAAGATTTCACTTGACACAATTTAGGGCATTCATTTGTGTGCCCAACGTTGCTTAAAATATCCTTCTTCTTAAAATTGTATTGTTATAGAATATTATCATTATATTACTTTACACACATTATGTGTGTGCATCTCATGTCTAACTCATTGCAACCTGAATGGCATTACCCAATAGATTTTTGGCTGATCTTATAGCATCAAATTAATTTATTTTTTGCTTTGAATCACAATCAACAATAAGTCAATAACGACACCAATGAAGCTATAAACAAAAGTTAGTTTATAGCTGTCCATCGAACTTTTATCATTGGAAAATTTTATATTATACCCTTGTTTCAAAACAAACTTGTTACCCGTGCTATTTATTCATTAAGGCTTCCAAATTTTATTCATAAAGGCTTCCAAATTACTTTTGTTGTGAGCAGAACAATGCCTCCTGTACTCCAGCTTGGGTCTTCTCTCTCCTGTGCTCCAACTTTACAGTGAAAATCTCTCGATGACCTCCCCATAGATCTGAACCGGTTAGCCAGACCACACTAACTTGATGTTATTTTTTGTTATTTTATTCTTCTTTTTGTCGTGTAAATAATCCAAAAACCTTGCAAAGTTGATTCAATCCTCGTATTGGGTCATATTCCAGAATCCAAAGATTCCAAGATCAAGGCATAAGCCCCTAACATTAAGTGCATTTATAATTAGTAGATTTTTGTGTGTGGAACAGTTGTTAGATTTCACTGTTTTCACATTTCTTGTGGGATATGCAGATATGTAACCATATTTAGTCAACTTTGCTCATGACAAGGATCTGGTCAGCTTGGTTTCTCCATTATAAATAAAAGGTTTCTTACATTATGTTATGTGAGTAAAAGGTTGTTGAGCTGGAAAAAACAGGATGATGAATTGAAGGAGTAACCTTGTTTCATCTGTATTTTTTGCTCAAACTTCTACTATTCCTAAATTTTGTAAGCCTCTGATCATGTACATTTACCCTGCTGTTATTAATATGCCTATCATAGAACTAACATCATGATTTTTCACAGTTGGACAGTGAGGGAATGCATTGAATGATTCCCTTCCTCATTAAAAGAACGAGCTTTCAGCCACCTCCGCATGTTATGGCAAGGATAAAGTTAAGAAGCATGGAAGTTATATTATATAATGACATCCATGAGCCAAGCAATGATGCTACATTGCTACTCTTCCTTTAAACCTTTAAATGCTTTCTCATTTGATCTGTGCATTTCTTTAGTCATTTATTCACCTTTTACGTCAAAGTTCTCTCTCATTTTTAACTTCTGTTTAAATGGGCTTAAAAAAAGTATCCCCTAAACATCTAATATCTATAACCATGTTGATTCATATAATGTGAAAAAGATGAAACTGGAACTCACATCTAGAGAGCCTTATAGCAAGTTAGTAAGCTAAGAGTTCCTGTTGATTTATCATGTAAAATCTGTTAGCAAACAAATCAAGAGAGAGTTTCAATTACCAGAGACAAAACAATACGATAGAGACCTGTAAGGTATGTGGGGGTTCTTGGAAGCAAGTACCGATATAACATCCCCAAGTAGGGACATTTATGAACAGAGATTCCTTTAACCTTTCTCCTTCCATCTCAGTTTTGCCTAATTGCCGGCTTCCAGCTAAATCCAAATGTGGCTCTTGCTCCTATGCCCGTTCACCAATTCTTGCCCGTTATGGTCACTCTCACCAAGCTGTGAAAGAAGATATAATATAATGACTTAATGTTGCTTCTGGAGTGCCTAAACTACTTTTTAAACTCTAAAATCAATTTTATAATTAAAATAGGTGTTAGTAGAACTGACTAAAAATTATTTTAGCTCCTGCAGAAAATCGTTAGTCAAAATATTTTCTTGACGACAGTTATGCAAGTGGACAAATAAGTCGTAGGCTATGTATGCACCATTATCCATTTTTCAATTCGTGTATAAATTACTTAAGAGAGGAACCCATTCTAAGGAATTGACTTCATTAAGTGACAAAAAATGTACTAAAAAGATGTATAAAGTACTGAAAAGATGTATAAAATAAGTCATAGGCTATGTATGCACCATTATCCATTTTTCAATTCGTGTATAAATTACTTAAAAGAGGAACCCATTCTAAGGAATTGACTTCATTAAGTGACAAAAAATGTACTGAAAAGATGTACTTGGACAAGAATGCTACCAATGAGAACAGCTACTGAGTTCATTTGCATTGGATCTGTTATTTTTCCCCGTTTGGAGTATCTCCCACATATCTTCTATGCCGAAGGTTTTAGCATGAGTTCCATCTACTACTTGCATTACTTTAAACCTACAACTACAATTAGATGTTTGAATATATGACAAATTCAACTAAATTTTAGAAGCAGAAGAAAACATATGTAATTAATTCTTTGTATGCTGTTAAGAATTTTCTATGAGAAGGTCTGTGATCTTCTCATTGTAGGCTTCCAACATGCTCACAAATAAACTAGTATCTGATCATTGAATACCTCTCAGTAGAACTTTTAAATAGTTCTTCCAATGCCTGTTAGTTGACACCTCGATTTTCAAGGGTTCCTTCCATCGTGAAAGTCTTGCCAGTTCAAATATACAGACATTATATCCATCCAGTACGGATCTGAGAACTGGCAATATCTCAGCAAGCATGACCTCTTCATACAGATTATAGCTAAGTTCCTTAAAAGTGTACATATTACCAAAAAAAATGTAAATATACACCAGCTATAAAATGTTAATTTTGTTCATATAAAGCTATGATTGCTTGATGAACCATTTTCGCAGGTTACTTATTTAAACAAAGCAATATTACTACAAAATAAGAGAGATAAGCCCTATCACTACACCAAAACAAGAGAGATAAGCCCTATCACTACACCAAAACAATGAACTAGTAGTGCTCATTGGAATTTTTTCCCAAACTGCCCTAGTTTTTTAAAGTTTTTCCCAAACTGCCCTTATTTTGTTTAAAATTCCCAAACTGCCTCACTCGGTTTTTGAAAAAGCAAGTTTGGTTAAAAACAGGTCGCTTTTGATTTTCGAAAGCCTAGACTTGCTTTCTGAAAAAACGACATATTTTTAACCAAACTCGCTTTTTCAAAAAGCGAGTGAGTTGTTTTGGTAAATACTTTCGAAAGTGGGTTAGTTTGGTAAATACTTTCAGAAAGTGGGTCATTTTGGTAACAAGTTCCAGAAAGTAGTGAGGGTAAGATATTCTACGCAGACAAATAAAAAAAAAAACTTTGATAGTTGATAGTCAATAATCATTATTTTCTCATTTTATGTGGAAAGAAATATAAAAGAAAAAGAAAACATACCATCAAACACGTATGCTTGGATCTGAGCTCTTGTATTGCTCAGCTTATAGAATGCATAATTTGCATTATGAGCCAGCGCACGATATTGTATAGATGCAACAACATTAACGAATACATTGTCGTAATAATAAACCATGTTGGAAAAAATCGATTAGGTCAAACTTTTAAAGATGGAGAATTTACAGAAATAAAGCACTAACATAACAGTTTACATACAACAGTGCTCATAGATGATATCGTGTTTATTTTCAAGTCCACATGATATCATGTTCAGACTAAGAGTTGGACTATAAGTGCCTGCAAACTGAACAAATGAAAACCTAAAAGACATTCTCTGTTAAAGTCAGACTCTTAAATAAGGTCAGATACAAGATACCAAAACAATGCAGTTTCCATCTCTTGGGACTATCTAAACTTAAGAATCACATAGTCTGAACTCTGCAGCGCAGACACTAGTTATCGAGGTCGACACGTGTATCTGACATTATGCTTAACAATTTCCATTTAGTATTTTTTTTAATTTTCCGCGTGTTGTGCCCATGTCAGTACATTCGAGTGTCCATCCATTTTTGGATTACATCACCTGTTGAGCTATATGCTTCTAATTAACTTATATATATGAAAGTAATCCAATGTAAGTCCTTGGTATGCAAGTACTATTTTCAAATCGCGAGTGTCAAATATCTGAATGAAGCTATATAAATCCGGCAATAAGTCCTTGGCGTATATATCGGAACTGAAAAAAGGTAGTTCTGAAATTTTCTGATTCCGAATCTACCATATTACATATACAAATCTGGGTGTCCTTGGCTCTCTTCTAATGAAGATTGTACACGAAAAAGTACTCATCTGGGTTGAGTACATCAAATAATTATGAATTTATACAAATTCTGATTTTTAATTCTGATTTTTAATTAACTACAGTCAGATGATATGATGATGCCTTATCTTTATGTAACTTAAGAAGGGTGAAACCTATCTCATTTATACTATTAGATTTATATATAATCCTCCTAAAGCACATACATGTATTTCTCTTCTTCTCAAGCACATAACCCCGGGATTAGTGAGAATCATTTGCAAATATGCCCCACATTAATATACTGTAAAAATCACATTAATATACCTGCAGATAAATCTAGTTCTACATAAAATTCGTGGCTCCTAACAACATTGAAGACTTCTATTGATACAACTTCTTATTGATGATTGATAATATTGTTAACCGTATCTGATTCTGATCCGTGAAGACCAGTATGCATATGGATAGACCAATGTTAAAGACTTGGCAATAATTACTAAGGGAGAAAGGAAGAAAAAAGTGTACCTGCATTGATTTCGTTCATTGCTCTCTTCACGTGCTCATCTGGCTCAATATCGACAATGAGGGTCTGCACTATTTCATACCCATAAGCAGACATGGCCTTCTCGAGCTCATCTTCCACGGCCTTTGCTATGTCATTCTTTTGCTCGAAAACATCATCCAAGAAGAGCTTCGGGACACTTGCTCTGATCACTGCAAAAGAAAGAAGAAGAAAAAAGACGAGGTAGGAATCAGAAAGTAGGAACTTGTTACCAAAATGACCGACTTTCTGAAAGTATTTACCAAACTGACCCACTTTTGAAAGTATTTACCAAAATAACTCACTCGCTTTTTGAAAAAGCAAGTTTGGTTAAAAAGATGTCGCTTTTTCAGAAAGCGAGTCTAAGCTTTCGAAAATCAAAAACCTCACACTCGCTTTCTGAAAAAGCGACCTGTTTTTAACTAAACTCGCCTTTTCTAAAAGCGAGTGAGGCAGTTTGAGAATTTTAAAAAAAAAGTAGGGCAGTTTGGGAAAAACTTTCAAAAAGTGGGACAGTTTGGGGAAAAATTCTGCTCATTGAGCAATTTAGTAGATTTACATTATAGTATGCAGATACAAGTTGAGAGCCCATTTTGTGGGCTGAAATGAGGTATACTTTTTAAATATTACACTTGAAACATGTGCATGGTATGAGTCAAACCTGAGCTATGAAGCACAAACACTTCAATTTGGTAAGCATGCCGTGTCAGGCACAAATCTGCCACGACACAGGATATTTTAGGGTAGTTCTTTAAAATCGCCCCCCCCCCCCATCCGTGTGTGTCCGTCTCGGCGTATCTATGTTCGTGCTATTTAGAATCTGAGTGACTCAAATACCATACATATTGTCCTCGATCGTGACTAAACTAAAGCTCCTACGTTATCAGGGTTTATGTACTAATCATATTATACTAAACTCATTTATACATTAAAAACCTAATTGAAGAAAAAGGAACTCTCTACTTTAAACATACTTACGTAAAATGTTGTAAGGAGATTGATTTAACAAGCACAGATTTTGTCGTAATTTACACACGAGTAACGTTAACTTTATAAAAATGTAAAAACACTAAATAACACTAAGTGTCTATGTTAAATACGCATAAACGTAACCGGATAATATAGCTCTATATTGCAGATCAGCTAGCTTATTCGGCATATAATCTTACACCATGTGGAGCTAAATATGCAGCTAATTAAGGGATTATACCTATAAATTGATATATTGATGGTAAAAAGATATTGGACTTATTTAAGCAAAAAACGAAGAAATTGAAACCCTCAATAACATAAACTTTGTATTTGTACCTTGTCTACCTTTCGCGTAAAAAACATGATCAAATCTGAACTGTTTCTTTGAATGGTCAGAGCAAACAACTGACAACTCCGGATCTTGAGACTGGTCGAATTCAATGATACTTCAACATATCTTCTGAACGTAAAGGCCGACATCTACGAAAACCCTTATATTCCCTTTAAGTTCAATTATCTCATTGTACAAGCTGTCTTTCCAAGCACTCCTGAGTGTACTTCTTCAATGCCTCATATTCCGGTTCACACTCTTGAATGCACTGGTTGCTCAACTCCTCAAAAACAGCCTGCAAAATTGAAGCTTCAGTAGTTTGGTGTTGGCATTTCTTCAGTAAGCTGTTGTACTTGGTCCCTAAAACAAAACCAAACATAAAATAAAAATACATATACAACTTTTCAAGAATTCAAATAAGGAAAAGTAGTAGGATGATATCCATACCAAGAAGCTGAAGCACGGAAAAGAGCTGGAGATCGAAGAAGGAAACCATCGACTCGCTCTCGATTAAAACAAACGATATGATACAACCCTCCTTGAATTTCAACAACAACAAAAAAACCCATTTCTCAAAATTAAATTGCCTGATTGCCTGATTGCTCTCTTGTTTATCAACATTCATCCATATATTCCGAATTGGCCCAATCCTCATCTTGATCACAAAGGACAACTACAACCCAGAAAAAAGGAAATAATCAAAAAACCCATCAACAAAATCAGATAGAGTACACATTAATTCAACTGAAGATCGAACCTGTACCAAGTTCTTGACATTATAAATTCTCGGGCAAGGTCTATCCATCTTCTGATTCACAACACACAAACAAGAAACGTCAAGATCCGTGCGTAATCATACCATAAGAATCAGAAACAAAAACCCATTTCAAAACAATAAAAAAAAATCGAATCTAAAAAATAGGAGGAAAGAGGAAAAGATATATACCGTGGGGTTGGAATACTTGGGTGGTCGCTTCAAGGGCCGAGAGTTCTTTGGTTTCCTCACCCATGGTTTGTTCTCGTTTAGATCGCTTGAAATTCTTTTGAGGGATTTGGGGGTTCTTTCTCGGAGGATTGAAGAGAGATTAAGAACGATAGAGAGAGTGAGAGATCACAGGGAGAGAGGAGCTACAACGGTCATATTATTGGGAATACAAGGCTGTTGGAATTTTGAATTTGGGGGTAAGCGTTAGTGGTTTGATTTGTGGACCGGATCCAACCGCCGAGGTCACCTGCCCTTTTCTCTTTGGACCGGGGCTGTAATACATAAAGGGTTTATTTTTTGAAATTATGATTTGATTATTTTAATTATTTAAATTAAACACCCAAATTTAAATCATAAATTTAAATTAAACACACAAATTTAAAGTGATATTTTGGATTCAAACGACCACAACTCAATCATAAATTCTTATTTCTAAATGTCAAATACCCAAATTTTGGGTACAGCTGCTCTTAGGTATTTCGAAATTCTATTAACATATTTCCTTAATTCTTATCTCAGGTATTTATATATTTGCCTTTGAACTCATGAAACCTAAGGGGTCCTTTCTTACATTATCGTTCCCAGTTTCCACAAAAATGTCTCACTAGTAATTGCTTGAGGTTAGGAAATATCATCTTTAATATTTAGCATGTAGCTTTTGTTGAATAAATATCAACATTTAGTTGATATAGTTTTTTTTAATCAAATGAACTAGATCATTAGCACTATGGTCTTGTTACTGTCTCAAGACATGAAAATTTTGACAGGTAATCGATATTGCAGAAAATGGAATGTGCATTAGATCAAAGGGTAGAATCACCCACACCCATCTCCCATTATATATTTGGATTAGTATAGATGGGTAGAGAAGTTTGGTGATCAAATTTGGACCAACGGGTTCTCAAATTACTATGGGTGTGTAAGTAACAAAAATGACCGAAATCAGGTCGGGCATATACATCATAGCTTATAATTCAAATGCAACCAAAACCAATCCGTTGATTCCTCCCCAAGCCAAAAAAAATAATATTTTTTCAGGTTTTCTCATACTAAGATGCAGTCTCTATAATTGAAGTAAAATTACTTACTTTGTGGACATTCTGAAATTGTAACGCTTTTGCTCAGAAGTCGGTGTCCCAGGAGAAGTTTGCTTCCTCTTACAATTTTTGATTGTTTCAGTAAAAGCGATAGAATTGTCTGATGTCTCATCTGCTTGCTGTCCCCTGTCCTCTCGATTCTCATTCTCTCCAACTATGGCTTTGGCATCGATGGAGTTTCTCCTGATAGTTTTGGGCCTACCTCTCCTTCTGCCTTGATAACCTCCTCTCTGCTTTGAGGATAGAATTTGGGATTCAGCTTCATCTCTCTTATCTAGAATATCAATGGAATAAATACTGGGCTTATCTTCACTCTTTCTGGTATCCCAATCTGTACATAAATTTTGTGATACTTCAGAGTCCCCACCGGTAGCTCTATCAAATTCAAAATTGGTTTTGCTCACAAAAGTTTCTTCTTGACTGAGTGCAACAGACATCAAAGAACTGCATTCAATTGGATGGCTTACTATTTCTCCAGGAGACGAATTGAATTGCATTGAACATTTCCAAAGTGATGGAAACTAGCCTCCCAAATTTACAGATGAAGAGCCTACAAACATTATGTCAAGTTGTCAACTTTAGCACAAGTTAAGAGGGGGGAAGAAAGCTTTCTAACACAAAAAAGTCAATAAGTGGAATTACATATTGCAGCACCTCTATACTGCGAGAACAATAATGTCCTAATTAAATACTGGTAAGAAACAACAAACTACCACTTCTCCATGAGCCATAAGTTTCAACATGGACAAGTTTCAACATGAGCACTTCTACACCAATAACTGTTTCCTCACTTCAGTATGCTGTTTCCTCACTTCTTAAGAGAGATAATTGCTTTCTTATTGTGAGTGTTTGCTGTTGAATGTCTATGTCACAACACCAAAACATTGTAGTAGTAGTGATGGTTGAGCAATTTAGATTTACATTCTAGCATGCAAATGCAGGTTGAGAGCCTGTTTTGTGGGCTGAAACAAGGTATATTTATTAAGATTTTCCATTATAAACGGAGCCAAACCTGAGCTATGAAGCACGGACACGGTAACAATGCCATGTCAGACACAAACCTGACATGACATGAAATATTTTAGGATAGTTCTTTCAAATCTCCCCCATGTCTGTTCTTTCAAATCGTAATTAATAACTAAATAACTGAAACTAATTTAAGCAATCAATACATGATTACAGCAATTGTAGATTATATGCCATCATATAGAGCATGAGTTCAAATATATGAAACAAACAGATCAACTCAATTTGGGATCTCACATAGACCAACATACCAGATCCCTCATATAGATATTAGTTCAAATACCAAATCACTCACATATCATAGTTCAAATACTAACTAGATACCCATCCAAGAATATTGATGAAAGACAATACACTCAACTTTACGGATTTTCTTCATACCTTGAGGTAACTCTTGAAATAGTTGCGAATGGATGGATCGAAGAAGAAGGAATCGTTTGAGGAGCTTAACCCGATGCCTTCCTCCCATGCCCACTTAACATACTGCAGCTGAGCAATGCATGATGATTAAACTGCAACAAAGGCCTACTTGAAATTTTCAAAAGGAAAAGCTTCAGTAGATAGATCGAAAAGTTATTAATACAAAGTCTTGATCCATCAGTAGATAGATCGAAAAGTTATTAATACAAAGTCTTGTTCAGCAAAGTTAGTTTAAATTTTGTATAAAAAAATAAATAAAAATCATTTAGTTACAAATTTACCATTCCAAAGGAATGTATAACGGAGGTTTAATTTTATACCATATCAAGACGGAACCATCTCTAGATTGTTCCTAAACTGACTTCAAACTAAGATGACATTGAATGTTCAAAGACCATACATATAAACTCATTCCATAATTTTCTCTTGCTCCTGCTTTAACACCTCCATCAACTAACTGCATAAATAAAAAAAGAGAAGTAAGAACAAGTATCATTTGTCATATACTAAACCATCTAAATTAATAGATCTTCTATGTATAACAAGATAGAAAACATGAAATGTGAAGTAATCTCCAACGCCTTCCTATATTCTTGGCATATATACTGTCTGTCTACACAATAAACACAAAAAATATTGTTTGATTCAGCAACTTTTTCAGAAACAAAGATAGTTTTGATGAGAAACATATGGAACTAAATTTATAGTTTTGGATGTGCACATGTTAAGGTTCTTCTATATCCTACTAGCATAACCCCTTATGTTTCCTTAAATTTATAGTTTTGGATGTGCACATGTTATAGTTTTGGATGGAACATAACCCCCCTTATGTTTCCTTTCAGTTCAATTATATCTGTGCAAGCATTCCAGGGTAAACTTATTCGTCAGTGCCTCGTATTTTCTCGCTGACACTCTTGAATGCATTTGTTGCTCAACTCCTCACAAATTTGCAGATTCAAAAGTCTGGTCTGGGCATTTCTTCTGTAAGTTGTAGAATTTTAATAAAAATAAACACATCTCTTCTAGAATTCAAATAAGGAAAAACATTAGGATGATGCATAACGAAGAAGCTCAAGGGCAGAAGAAAGATCGCGATCAAAGAAGAAAACAGTAGTATGATACAACCATCTTTGATTTCCTAAACAAATTGAAAAAAATTAACCAATTTATGACATTTTAATTTCCATCAAGAAAAACAGAGATATATATATAGAGAGAGAGAGAAAGATAGCTTGATCACCTGGATGTTGCCTTGTGAATTGACCGAATCCTCATCTTGAAAATTCCAACCCCAAAAAACGTAATAATAGAAAAAACATCAATAAAATCAAACAGAGTACACATTAATTCAACTAAAGATCGAATCTATACCAATTTCTTGACATGATCCATTCTCAGGCAAGATCTCTCCATCTCTCTGATTCACAACAAACAAACAAACAAGAAACATTAAGTTCCGCGCTTTATCACACAATTAGAATCAGAAAAGAAAACCCATTTCAAAACAATCAACAACAAAAAAAAAAGAATAAAATTCGAATCTAAAAGATTGAAGGAAAGATGAAGAGATATATACCTGGGGTTGGAATTCTTGGGTGATCTCTTCAAGGGTCGATAGTTCTTTGGCTTCCTCACCCATGGTTTGTTCTCGTATCATTCTTTTGAATTTTTATTT